>CM051241.1:20989621-21589621 GCA_027917425.1 Gastrophryne carolinensis | reverse complement strand
GCCGGGACAAGCCACAGCTCTTCTGCAGTACCACTGCGCCACCTTGTGGCGGAATAACCCGACTGTTATGAATACCGAAGAGGGCCGTGCCATGCAATAAGAAAAATCCATATAAACACGTTGGTTAATGAGAGGAGGGAAACAAAAGTCTTAAAGGAGCCACAGCACTCAAACCAGTTAGCTTGCTGACCAACCTACAATCTGTCTCTAAACTTAGTTAAAAACAGAGGGCTCGGTCACACACATCTGCAGAAGTATGCTTATACTGCACCACCAGCGCCAAGGAGCCCCTGTGAGGTGCAGTCCTAACTCTAATCTCTTAATGAGAGGAGGGGTCACTTATATACCCGAACTGATTAAAACTTCCCCCAAACTTTTGATTTATTCTCTCATAGTAAGAATAAAATCCAGGGGTGACAGAGCCTGTCCACCCCGGTGTCCTTTTTCTTGCTGGGTGTATAAGTAACCCCTCCTCCTGCCATCCAGCAAATTTATATGGCTTTTTATCATTGGGCCATTTTTTGCGATAGTGCTTCTTTAAACCGGACCTTTTAGCATGATTTAATGAAATGCCCAAACCCTTAAAAAACTATTCCCCAGCATCTAAAATTAAAATACTTTGAGTTTTTAGTCACTTATTTCTCTTTCCCCCCACTGGGCTGCAACTCTGTTCAGTATATGGGCGCCGCCCTCTTGCCTCAGAAGCATCACACATACTGAGGAGAGGAGAGCGGGATAAAGTACAGGGGGTGGGTTATACCTGTACTTTGCACAGACAGAGCAGAGCTGGGGTCAGGGAAAGGACAGCAATCCCAGAACGCAGAGCGACAGTCAGAAAAGACACTGCCTGATGCCCCATGAGCCGCCATCTTGGATGTTTAAAGGCTCATAACATGCAGTAGATGCAGGTAGGATGATTTTTAATGAGACCAATCTGTATGTACAGGGTGTGGGAAACATATAAGATAGACTCTTATTCAGGGTGGAGGTCCGCTTTAAGAAAAAATATTTAACAAAAAATCTTAACACTTACCTGACATATCACTCAAAGGTTCAATTTCAGCAGCAAATGCTCTAAATGCTCATAGGCAGATGGTCCTGTGGTGCACCCCCTGCGGTCAGGCAACAACAAAGCATGTTTCCTCTTAAATGTAAGCAAACCAGGTTGGGTCTGTGATGGCTCAATCCTGTTAGGAGGTCAGGTAAGTACAATACAAAGCTTTTTTTCTATTTATAATGACATGTCATGGTATCATATGTGCATAGCATGCAAGACTCCAGCCAGGTTGCACTGGTTGCTCTTTAAAGTGGACCAACACCCAGGATTTTGACTATCCTGGGTGTTGGTCCACTTAGGTGGGGCACCCCGATCGGGGGTGCCCCGCTGTGTGAAACCCCCCGATCGCCGCAAAAACTCACCTCTCCCCGCTCCCACGTGACCTCGTCCGGCCAATGACAGCGTTCAGAGCCGCTCTGGTATGCGCGTCCAAAGCCGCTTGGACGCGCATACCAGAGCGCTGTCATTGGCTGCGTCTCTCGCTTCCCTCTAACAGGGAGCGCGCCTGCGCCGGCCATTCACAAAACGGCCGGCGCGGGAGCGCGCCCTGCTAGAGGGAAGCGAGAGACGCGGCCGCGTCTCGCGCATGCGCCGTTGGATCGCCGGTAAGGTAAGGATTGTGGGCCTCCTGGGGGGTTCCTCCCCGCGGGACATCCCGATTTCGGATGCCCCGCGGGGAGGGATCTGATCGGTTCGGGAATCTTATAGATTCCCGGGCCGATCCCCCCTGGGTGTTGGTCCACTTTAACACCTTGGGGTCATTCACAAGCACTTTAACCAAACATATCCACAGGGATGGCCAATGCACCAAATCTGCATCTAGCTGTGCCATTCGTGTGTACAGCCTTGTCACCTGTGTACTCAACCCAGCTATCTGTGTATCCAGCCTGTCCAGCTGTGCCATTGTGGCTTGCTGTGACCTTATATTGAAGTGGTGAATCCAGCAATTCACCCAAAATAGCTCCAAACCACTGCACCCCCCTCCACGGCAATCAATACATCAACCAAATATATATCATGAATTCATAGATTATTTATTGACAAATACCCATTAAAATCACATAACAGGCAATTAAAAAACATATAACACTAGACCGCACATTCCCAGGGGCATCCCAATTACACCCATAATCCCAACTCTGTAAACGTTATATTTCAATAAAGTGCCAGTACTATAAACAATCCATAAAGTGCATTAGTGCTGAAATGTGTGCAAACCCAATACAATTAATATCGAATGTGGCAAGAGAAGAACAGATTCAAGTATCAGAATACAACAATTAATTAAAATAAACACATCACCTGAGTGTATAACTCTGATTGTCCCCCAAGAATGCCAAGGTCGAGTGACCATCCCCCGAGCGTTTCGTGGCCCCCCGCTCACAGGCCACTTTATGAGCGGGGGGCCATGAAACGCATTGGGGGGATCGTCACTCGACCTTGGCATTCTTATAAAGTGGCCTGAGTGGGGGGCCACGAAACGCATTGGGGGGATCGTCACTCGACCTTGGCATTCTTATAAAGTGGCCTGTGAGCGGGGGGCCACGAAACGCGTTGGAGGGATCGTCACTCGACCTTGGCATTTGGCAGCATCGAGGCAAGTGTTTTACCCAGCATCCAGAGCTCATTTCAAAGACCCCTTGTGGTGCACTAGTGATTGGCTATAAAAATGACTAGTGCACGTGCAATTGATTTGCTTATAAAGACTGGAAATTGGGTGACACAGCACCATGGCCAACATTTTGGTTGTACAAGCTGTGCAATCGCACAAGGTGCCATCCCATTCTACCCATAAAAGGGAACCAGGAGACTCTATTCAGACACTGCTCCAGAGAGCAAGCTCTGAGGTTGCTTAACAGGTATCTTTTCCACATTCCCTCCATCTTTCTTTTCCCATACCTCCTTTACAGTTTCTTTTACACATTCTCTACACACCCCTTTCTCCTTTTCTTTTACACCTTTCTTCCATCTCTTAGTTCCAAATTTGCTTGTTCTCCTTCTCCACATTTCGTCTTAATCTATTACATCCTCCCTCAATTTCTCTGTTCTCCATTCTTTCCTTCTCTTTCTCACATTCCCTCCATTTCTCCCCCCTCCCACCGCTCTGTTGAACATTGCCTTCTTTTCCACCTCTTTTCCACCTTTCCTCTGTTCTTTATTACCTCCTTCTTCCGTTTTTCACAATCCACCCGTCTCTCTGTTCCACATTCCATTCTTGTCTTTCTCTTTTACACCTTCCCTACATCTTTTGGTTCCACATTCACACCTTCCCTTTCTTTTATATATTTCATCCATCTCTCTGTTCCATATTTTCTAAGTGCCCTTTCTTTTTTTACACCTTTTCTCCATCTCCCTGTTATATAGTCCCTTCTATTTTTCCAGTTCAGTTTTCCACATTACCTTAACATTCGCACCTTATCTTTCCCTCTACCTCTGTTCCTCATTCCCTATTTTCAACTTCTCTTTTACACCTTCCCTCCATCTCTTTCCACATTCTGCTCTTTGCCTCACCATGTATCAACTTCTGTCTGGCTCTGGCCTTTCAGATTCCTTTTGAGTGTCTCTTCGTGTTGATCTCTTTACAAACCCTTCCACTACTGCCTACTCTTCGGACTGATCCCTCAGCTTTACTTCTGGTGTGTGGACACTCGGGCAACTTTGGCAGTCAGCAACTCACCTGATCTCTGGATCGCATCTCTCATCGGGCGTAACTGCAGTCAACAATGAATCTGTATAGGACTCACACCACCATCATCAGTCACAGGATGGTGCTGCCTTGCCCTCACTATTCATTTCAATGGAGAGGGTGTGCCGAGGCCTGCCCCCTCTATTGTAGTGAATAGAGAGGGCGTGGTAGTGCTCCTGTGACTGATAGTGCAAGACAAAGGAAAATAAGAAGGCGAACAACCAAGGTATGTATTGCAAAAAAGGAGTGCAGGAGTTTATTTATAAGGCAAAAAAGTAAAGTGCTGTACATATATACAATGTGATAAAGCTCAAAAACAGGCTTGACAATACACAAGTAGGGGCCTCAACGTTTCGGCTGTTGGGCCTTTGTCAAGAGGGAAGCGCTTCCCTCTTGACAAAGGCCCAACAGCCGAAACGTTGAGGGTTCTTCCCTGTCCACCTGCGCTGCCTGTAAGACTTTTTGTTCTCACTTGTACTTTATTGCCTGGTTATCACTTTGTCTTGCTTATGATAGGAGTTTGGGGGTACTGGGGAGCTTTCTCACTCCCATTATACTCCTCGTTTGCGTGTTAATCATCTTACCTATGTGCTGTTTAACATGTGGTTTTGCTTTTTTGCCTATATCATATGTACCTGTATTTATAAGAACGCATACTGCTGATAACTCCACGCAGCTGCGCCACCTAGCGGTCAATATATAGGGCTACGGCCCCTACTTGTGTATTGTCAAGCCTGTTTTTGAGCTTTATCACATTGTATATATGTACAGCACTTTACTTTTTGCCTTATAAATAAACTCCTGCACTCCTTTTTTGCAATACATACCTTGGTTGTTCGCCTTCTTATTTTCCTTTTTTTAGCATTGTTCCCCTGTATGGTAGTACACAGGATTAAGAGGACTGAACACCTTCTATTTTTGTATCTCTTTGCAATTTTTGCATTACCTTCCCTATTATGCGTTTAGGTGTGCTTCAACGTATATGATTTTTAATTGATAGTGCAAGACAGCCACAACAGACACATGCCAATCCAATCTGCTGCAAGGGATCCTTGTCCCCATATTTATTGGTGCATAACATGTTTTGTGCACCAATGAATAGGGCTACATGCTCAGCCATTCAGTTACAGCCCAACAAGGATGCGAGAGATGACACCACTGGCTATAGGCTCTTTATCAAGGTAAGAATATCAAACGACTGTGGGGGGGGGTTCGCATAGGGGGGCATTCTAAATCCCAGGGGTGGATAACTAACTGGATCTAGGATGCTAGGTCTGGTTCTAGTCCAGTTTAATGTGCCCCTAAACCCTCCAAAGTAGGTCCCACATTTAGTTGATACTTACCTTTTCCTTGTAGAGCTTCACTTAACAGCAGCATCGGTGCAGCGGCCATATGTGCATCTCTGCCAGTAGGGTGAGCCCCAGACACCCAGCATTCACCAACAGAGACATGCTGCTGGGTGACCTCTTTCCCTCCCCCCCCCACCAAGCCAAGGAGTTAAGGGGGGAGAAATTTCTCAGCACAGCAGGATGTTTTGCCATTTCACAGAAGTCTATGGTTGTGGTGGCCACAGGAAGGCTTATGTGTGGTCAGATAACATCAGGGGTGGATAACTGGATCTCGGATGCTAGGTCTGGTTCTAGTCCAGTTTATTGTGCCCCTAAACCCTCCAAAGTAGGTCCCACATTTAGTTGATACTTACCTTTTCCTTGTAGAGCTTCACCTAACTGCAGCATCGGTGCAGCGGCCATATGTGCATCTCTGCCAGTAGGGTGAGCCCCCAAAGTCGGTTCTCCTGGTGAGCCCCAGACACCCAGCATTCACCAACAGAGACATGGTGCCGGGTGACCTCTTACCCTCCCCCCCCCCCCAAGCCAAAGAGTTAAAGGAGCAGTATCACGAAATTTTCATTAAAAAAGATAAATAATTAAATAGCCACACAATAGCCTATAACATGTGTATGAATAATCTGGCGATAGAAAAAGAAAAAAATATATGCCTCTCTTTTAAGTTGTATAATTACAATGGCTCAGTCAATTTGCTGAATAGGGGGATCTGCTGGGTTGTTTTTAGTGAGCTGCTTCATTTAGCCCACTGGTCTCCTAGCAACACTTTACCTCAGAGGCTGACACTGTAATCAGTGGTAACGGCTGTGTGTGTGTGAGGTGCTGCTTTTGTTATGAGACCAGGTGACTCAAATGTGTAAAATCTATACAAAATAAACTAAACTGACTGAAAATGACTGAAATTCTTCTTTGAATAACTGTGCAGGAAAATCTAAAGGTATTAAAGTGGAACAAAACCCCCATTCAAAATCAGGATGCCCACTGTGTGAAACGACCCCTGGATAACCACAGATCCCCCCATTTTTCTGGCGCGCTCACGCAGATAGTCATTTAGACAGGCCGGGAGGCCAGGAAGGTTACTGCTCAGGCTCCCCATCTGCGTGCAAACAGAGCTGATTGGATGAGAGCCCGCACATGCGCTGTGGGACAGGGAAAGGTACGTTTTCACAGGCGAACTTGGGGTTTTCACATATCAGGGCATCCCAAGTCAGGATGCCCCTAGGGGCACAAAACAAAACTCCAGATAGTGAAAATCCTGGGTTGGGCTTTGCTCAAAACACACAAAGCTGAAAGAAAGATCATATGGAAAAAAGAAAAATAAGAATATGAAAGAGAAAATGGTAAACTGAAAGATTCTGCAGCAGAGCCAACATGAAGGGAAAACTGTCAAAATCAGCTAAATGACTTCTAGAGCTTTTCTCTCTGTTTTAGATATATAAGTTCTGGCCAGGCAATGTTGCAATGTTGTTATCTTATGCTGGACGGCTGCCAGCACTGAACAGCTGATACTTTGATACATTGTTTCACCCCTCTCCTCAGCATGGAACAGGCCAGAGTGTCGGGCTCCGACACTCATCAGACATAAACATGAGCTATTAGTCTCCAGCTGCTCAACACACACATCATTTTTTTCTACATTTGTAATTCTTACTCCAACACCTACCTACATTCCAAGTACCATTTAAATATAAGTCACCAAGAAAAATTCGCGATACTGCTCCTTTAAGGAAGAAAAGCGTCCCAAGGGGAGGGGGAGAAATTTCTCAGCACAGCAGGATGTTTTGCCATTTCACAGAAGTCTATGGTTGTGGTGGCCACAGGAAGGCTTATGTGTGGTCAAATAACATCAATTGCCACCAGTGATAAGGGCTTAAAGGGGATTAAACCCTTTACTTTCGGCCCTGGAGTCTTTTATATTTGTCTAGCATCTGTCTTCATGGCATCCCGACTTGAGATGTCCTGTCTTGTCAAACCTCATCGGTTATATGGTATACTTACCAATCCGGCAATCCCATGGTGCATTTTTGAATGGCCGGCCTGTGAATGCATCAGCTAGAGGGAAGCACCGTCAGGAGGCAGAAGCCACGCCCGGCACTCACCCATATGCCTACACAGGATGCCCCAAAACCCAGGGAGTGCAAAACCTGGACATTTTTATCTAGACTTCTGCTTTAAAGTGTACCAAACCCCATTGTGTGAAACCCCCAGGGATCTCCAGTATACCCAACCCGCCAGCATTTCCATGGCACATGCACAAGCTCTCGTCCAATCAGTATTCTAGGCCATGAATATTAATCTATAAATACCACAGACTCCCCAGCAACGTGAGCAAAGACAGCGGAAGCTGCCTGGATCTTCGGTTTTCCCTCTAGCTGAAGCATATAGGGCCTAACCTCTTTAAGAATGATTAATGATACTGCTACCCATAGACTGGCTGCGGAGGCAGACCACCCCTGTAAAATGGGAATGGTATGCTCAAAAACCTGTCACCCCTGTTTTTTCTCTCTACCAAGAGAAGAAAACTACAAGCTTTTTAAATGGATTTTCACAGTTCCAAGATTTTGCAATACAGTTCCTTTAAGTCTGTTTTGAGTACTGGGGTCGCTATTTACACTAGTGTAGAGCAGTCTATTTTCCATTTAGGTAATCCACAGGTGGTAAGTGTGTAGAGCACGGTATAATATAAAAGAGAACTAAACAATGTGAAATGCTCTCTATTGGCTTACTGGATTATCCGTCACATCAATGCCGGTGAATTGTGTTAGTTGCTGTTAAAACATCTTCCTGGTCACTCTATGTCAAGATGCACCCTCTCTAGAGAGGACATATTGATTTTAATAAAGCATGGAATAGAAACTGAACCTGCGCTGATGTTCTTCCAGTCATTTAGGAAAGTGGAAAGCAAATTGTTTCTTTTTACAAAAGGATTTCTCCATTAGAAATCAAACCGTCCATCCTCTGCAGAATCTTTATTAACATGACATGGATGTTTTCCTAATCCTTCCACAAGTGAAATTATTGACTTGCCAGCTGAACTCCAAGGTACTGTACATCAACATCTTTTAAAAAAAAAGCAAGATGTTGATTGAATTGATTTGCTTATAAAGTAAAAGACAGGAAATTGGGTGACACAGCACCATGGCCAACATTTTGGGTGTACAAGCTGTGGAATCGCACAGGGTGCCATCCCATTCTACCCATAAAATTCAATTCAATTCAATTTATTGTTCGCCAAGTACATCGTGAGATGAACAAGGAATTCTTTTCGGCATATACACAGTGCAAAAAGAAAACAGTACAGATAACTACAGTTAAAGTTACAAAGGAAGGGGAACATGGAAGACAGAGATACGGAAGCAGATAATCTCTTATAAAGTCAGAGTATGAGGACCCATCGATTCCAGCTTGATCCTGAGCCTATGATGCCTGGATATTGTTAAGGATGCGGACGGCCAAAGGAAAGAAACCCTTCCTGGACCTAGAAGTCCTGCAGGCTGGGACCGCAAGACGTCGCCCGGATGGTAAGTAGTGGAATAGGGTGTGTCCAGGGTGGGACGGATCCCGGAGTATCTTTCCAGCTCGCGTCTTGATTCTCTGATTGTGCAGTTCCTGTAGGGATGGTAAGGGGGCTCCGATTATTCTTTCTGCCGTCTTTATTGTTCTTTGGAGTCTACCCTTGTCCCTGCTTGTAGCTCCTTCGAACCAGACAGAGAAAGAAAAGCACAGAACAGAACCAATGACGGCATTGAAGAAGAGCACAAGCAACTTTTTCGACAGGCCTGCCTTCTTAAGTCGCCTCAGGAAGAAAAGTCTCTGATGTGCTTTCTTCAGTAGAGCCGTGGTGTTCCTTTCCCAGCAGAGGTTGTCGGAGATTGTCACACCTAAGTATTTCGTCTCCCTTTCTCTCTTGATTTCCACCCCCTTGATGGTCAGGGGTGACAGGGGTGCCGGGTTCTTTCTGAAGTCCACTACCATCTCTTGGGTTTTGGAAGGGTTTATGACCAGGTTGTGTATAGTGCACCAGGAGACTCTATTCAGACACTGCTTCAGAGAGCAAGCTCTCAGGTTGCTTAACAGTTATCTTTTCCACATTCCCTCCATCTTTCTTTTCCCATACCTCCTTTACAGTTTCTTTTACACATTCCCTACACACCCCTTTCTCCTTTTCTTATACACCTTCCTTCCATCTGTTAGTTCCAAATTTGCTTGTTCTCCTTCTACACATTTCATCTTAATCTTTTACATACTCCCTCAATTTCTCTGTTCTACATTCTTTCCTTCTCTTTCTCACATTCCCTCCATTTCTCCTTTCTCCCCCCCCCACCGCTCTGTTGAACATTGCCTTCTTTTCCACCTCTTTTCTACCTTCCCCCTGTTCTTTATTACCTCCTTCTTCCTTTTTTAACAATCCATCCATCTCTCTGTTCCACATTCCATTCTTGTCTTTCTCTTTTACACATTCCCTACATCTTTTGGTTCCACATTCTCACCATCCCTTTCTTTTATATATTTCATCCATCTCTCTGTTCCATATTTTCTAAGTGCCCTTTCTTTTTTACACCTTTTCTCCATCTCCCTGTTATATAGTCCTTCTATTTTTCCAGTTCAGTTTTCAACATTACCTTAACATTCGCTCCTTATCTTTCCCTCTACCTCTGTTCCTCATTCCCTATTTTCAACTTTTCTTTTACACCTTCCCTCCATCTCTCTTTCCACATTCTGCTCTTTGCCTCACCATGTATCAACTTCTGTCTGGCTCTGGCCTTTCAGATTCCTTTTGAGCGTCTCTTCGTGTTGATCTTTTTACAAACCCTTCCACTGCTGCCTACTCTTCGGACTGATCCCTCAGCTTTACTTCTGGTGTGTGGACACTCGGTCAATAGAGAAGATGGAGGTGACTTTAGGATGATCAGAAGCAGCAGAGTGGCAAGGGCTAATGGATGATCAGTGGCATTGGAAAAGGCAGCAAGGACTGGACGGTGGGCATAAGCAATGGAGTTCCCAAAGGTGCAACAAATGTCTCACAAAACCTGGAGCCAGCCCTGACATGCATGGCACAATGCTAAATGGCCTCTAAAGGCAAATGGTGACATCCATTGGTGGGGATGAGAAGTGAAGTGAGTGAGAATCATTTAAAACATTTCGGATCATTTTGGACAAATAGATCTATTGGTAACTGGTTGTACCTTTCTTGAAAATGTTTAACTTGTCATCAAACTGGTTTTCCCAGTTTAGAATGACTTGTACAGGAATCTCCATCAACAAATAATGTCCTGAGGAAGTGACGCTGGTGACGTCACGCAACGCGTAGACGCAGGGGCAGTGGGCTGGTGGTCGTTTCTTGATGTAAGTTATTTTTCTCAATTATTGGGGGTGTCATTTCTTTGCCCCTCCCGGCTGGTCCTCACTTTATGTTAGTACAATCATGGTTAGGTATAGGTTTTAGGGTTATTAGGTTTGCATTTGCACTTTGATGAGTGTTTGATAAATTGTGATACTCTTTCAATATGATTATTGATATGCACTATAGCACTTTATTTTTGACTAGCCAGGTAGTATAAATAATGTGAAATTTACTATATTAATTATATTGTACCACCCACCTTCCCCCTGCCCCTTGAATGTGTGTTTTTTCCCTTCCTTATTGACAATGTTTTGTCTTTGGTGTTTTTTAATCAGTCCTTAATGTATGTAGGTTATGTGACATTGTTATCAATAAACATTTTTTATTGCTATACAACCAGTAGTGGTGCCATATACTTTAGTGGGTGTTGAGGAAGGAGTGGGACCTTCCCTTTTTCTTTTTCATCAACAAATAATGATAATCAACACAAACTGCGTGGGGTCAAGGATCCTGTGGAGTAAAGTGTTGATTGCATGTATATATGATGTATACTGATGTCTAGCTGTGGAGAACAACGAGTTTATAAAGTTAAATCCCACCATTATTTTTTGGGGCATCCAAAAATGGTTAACTCACCGCTCCTGTCAACTCTGGGAAAAAGGAGAAAAATATCCCTTTAATTATTAAGCAAGTGTTAAAAATGTCACAGCAAGTATTACGCAGATAAGTCTCCACTATACACAAACAGGCACATCAACTATAACTGATTTCCTTTGGGTGTCACCGATTTGAGAAAGACTCATGAATTTTTAACATCACAGCCGGATAGATTTTATTACAGCATCGCAGATAAAAGTCAACACTCTCCTACAGGACTGTAGCCTGTGGGCCACTGGATCGGCAAGATGATTAGTAAACTTGTTCGTTGGGGGTTTTTGTGGACCAGATTAATCTGTGCTCGGCAAAAAGGCAATCTGTCGATGTGAACTTGGCGCTTTGACATGCGGCTGTTCACTAATTAGATGAAGAAACATTCTCCAATGAGTCGGTTAACATTCGAATTAATGTTTTAAGGGCGTGCAAAACTCACAATGTACGCCGCCATGTTGAATATTGCAGGGCAAAGTTCAAACACTGAATGAGGTCTTCTAGGCTTGGGATGAAAGGAAATAACATAGCCAAAAGTAATACAAATATCAAGAATACTATGCAATCTTCTTGTGCCAAACAAGAATTATGGTTAAAAAGTTCAACCTTGCTCTCATCAGACCAAAACACATTTTTCCACTTGGCTTTTGCAGAGTTGTTGTAGGTTTGGCAACACATAGCGTGGGCCTGGATGTTTTTCTTTGTTAGAAAGGGATTCCGTCTTGCCACCTACCCAGTAGACCAAGCATGTGTTGTCAAATGTACTTTCCAGAAATTCCTGTAGCGCCTTTGATTTTGCTGGAGACCCCTTGACAGTCTCCTGGGCCAATTTTCCTCTTCGGGGACGTTCACTTTTTGGTCGGGCAGTGTGGCTTCCACATGTATCTGCAGATATACGCAACCAAATCTCTGTCTTTCCACATAGCTAGACATGTTTGTTGCTTGATATTTAGATGATGAGAGGGTTAAACTGGGCGGTAAATTAGTTCCCAGGCCCTGAATAATAATAATAATAATTTTGTATAAATAATAGTGATTGAGCTGCTCCCACCCCCCTTTATTCACTTTTTGGTAATGTCACTGCTGTGCCAAGTTGTATGTACTTCTTGTTGACCATCTGTATTGTGTTCTGTGGTATATATAATGATGTCTGTAAAGGTTCTCATTCATACAGGCCATAGTATATATGTAGAAATCAATCAAGACAACTCGACTTTTATTTTATTTTTTGAAGACATTTCACCAATCATACAACTGGCTTTCTCAATTTAAATTGAAATTTTAACTTTAAAAAAATAACCGCTACATGTTTTCATTGCGATGCATACTTATTACTCCTACTCTGGGCAGGAGTAAAAAATCAGCTAAAAAATCTTGAAACAAAAATGTAACATTATGAGATTGAGAGTTTTTCAGAAGAACCTTTTCCGCTTTTTGCGTAATTTATTTGCTTTTCAGAGATTATGAGCCTCATTTATCAAGCATCAGTGCCTATTAAGGCCACTCACCGCCAATAATTTAAACTCTGTGACACCCGCTTTAACAAACAAAAAAACAGTCAGCGCCCTTGCATCTGCCATTCGGTGGCTAATGTATCACTGGCACCATATAGTTTGCGGTGACCAGCGGTTTATTGTGGCGTTGTAGATTAGGATCCCATAGACCACAAGGGATAGAATTATACTGAAGTGTTTCTTGCTTATAAATAATGTTAAACACATTTATTTGTACAGAAATTGTTTTGGTGACTTGTCAATAATATAAAGGACTTAGATGTCGCCAAATGTCATATTATTATGCTGAAGGAGGGACGACAATGTGATGAAAAATGTCAGGCTCAGGGGCAGCAGGAGCGGGTGGGTTCATATTGGATCACTGCAGTCCACATTAAAGTAACTCTAAACCTATGCCACTGCCACTAATACCTAATACCTCCTGCCACTGCCAAAGACCCCGATTTGAGAGATATTTCCTTAGCTTGTACTCCTGAAAAGAATGAATGATCTAGAAATGTCTGCGTGTGTGTGCAGCTATTTAAAGGTTTGACCATGAGAGCAGTACAGAGAATGTTCATCTAAAAAAACCAAAAAAGGTGTAGTGACCTTTTGTCCCATGAAGCTCCAGTGCCGTGAAACACCCTAATCAATGGGATGGGCGTAAATCCATCCTGATGGGTGGGGATACTGCACCTATTGACTATTGCTTCACTTTAAACAAATAACAAAAAAAAAATATAGAACCCCATGATCACATTGCCTGCTCTGTTCTGTTTGGCAGAAGCCCCTGAAGTAGAGGAACCTCTGAAGCCACGACCTTCCTCAAGCCGCCATGCTAATCCCAGTATGCCACTGCCCAGTCCGACTCTGTCTACATACTCTTTGATTTAGCTTTAAAGTTTGTCCTAGAGGGAAACCATGTGACTATGGCTGAAGTCTGTACAAGTACTGATGTTTGGTCAGGAACTCAGACTGAGTGAGAATATTGCAGCAAACAGGCTGGGTGGGGTCCAAATACTTATGTACAAGCTCTAGGTTGCTGTGGACTTGCTAGTGCTTTGTATTGTGAATAATTGGTCATTTTTTGCAACATCAGCAGCTTACCATTTCAAAATATAGGTCAGAATGGTTCACTGCTGAATTTTCACGCTGTGAAGGACCAAGAGCATAAAACAGACATGGTAATGATGAATGGCACTTTTTTTTTTGGTCCTTCTCCTGTTTATTTCCAAAATTTAGAAACATCCAGATGATAGTGTGTATCATTGTCTTCACAGTACACAATGTGGACAAATTCCAGATTCTTCTACCAGCTCCTAAATTATTTAGGCTTTTGTTTTAATGTGACCGCAAAGCGAATTTCTAAAGACTGAAGGTTGTTTCCTGCATTAGACCTGCTGCCTTCTATATTCTAGGTGAATTTTTCCACCTCCTTCCACTCCACTGTTAATGTCACTTGACCGTCTGCATTGTTTCCTGTTCAGCCACTGTTTCATCCTATCAACAAAATGGTAAAACGGGTTGATTTTATTTCCAAGCGACGTGCCAACTGGGAAATAAATCATATTTTATCATACACAGGAAACCTTTCAATAAGAGGCAGCGATGAGGCAATGATGCTTATTATGGAGGCACTGACAAATGACACAAATGCACTCTGGTTATTTATCAAGCCAAGTACGTGACTCCCGGAGACGCAAGCAGAGAACTGACAGAGAAATGTTTGACGAGGCTGCTTAAATACAATGAAGCGGAATCTGTTTCCTCTAGAAATTAACTTACAGCTAATTCTTTGGAGTTTTCCATGTATTAATAATGTATTTATTGACTTAAAAATATCCGTCATGGCGGATCACAGTGCGCAATACCTCAAAGTTTTCGAGCTTATAATTCAGTTGCGTCAAGAGCACTGATCAATTTAGGAAGTTAAAGAGGATCATCTGTTATGGTTTGTTTAACCATGTAGATATTGTGTCAGGCCAAGTCATCAATCATGCGAGCCTGCATTATTTAAGATGCAACCAGGACTTAGGAGAGCTACAGAGACATCGTCAGCAGCTTTAAGGGAAGACGCTAGGGACAAAACCTTCATATACTACTGACATTTGACAGCTAAAGAAAAAGAATCCTATCTTAAATATTGGGAAACAAGAGATTAATACATTGAACATGTGAGATAAGCCAAAAAAAGATGATGTCCCTTTTTAAAAAAAACATATATCTGGTTGATTGGTTACTTTTAGGATGTTCAGGATATAACCATTTGTAATCTCAATTGGGTAATCCACAATGGTTTCTAGTTGTTTGACTTTGTGCGTACACAATAGCACTGGGGTATTGTAGGTCAGCTGCGACATGCAGCATGACCTGTGGGATACTGACTTTGAGGCTGATTCATTAATAGCGCCAGGTAGCGACAGATGAGCGCCAGTAGCGTGATTTTCACAGCGCCCGCTAGTATTCGCTGTGCTTGGCCGTAGTTCGCTTGTTGACAGCGACTCAGTCGGTGTGCGTTAATGTTGAACACGGGGTTAGGAGTCGCTGTTTGACAGGTTCCGCGCTGTATGGGTGCGCCTGACAGCGAATGGCCAGAGCGAACAGCTCCCAGCATATTCATTAACAAATCACGCTCAAAAAATTCTTGCGCTGTGAAATGCTTGTTTAAACCCCAGAGCGCTGGCGGCGATGGCTTAAAAGTAGTTTTTAACCCCCAAACAACCATATTTTTTGATTTAAAAATTAAACAAGTTTTTCTAAACATTTTGTAATATGAATACATTAATATCAGACCTGTAAGATCAATTCTGCACAAATTTTTTTTTTTTTTTTTACCTTAAAAAAAAATTTAACATTGCCGAAGTGGTCACAGAATTTTTGCCATTTAAAAAAAAAAAAAAAACCTTAAAATCAATTAATTATGAATATTTAAAGCTTGCTCCATTGAAATGCGTTGGAGAGCGCCAGGTAGCGAGAGGTCATACCTGGCGCTGTGATGGGATTAGCAGCGGCGCTGTTCGTTGCAGTCTGCTACATGATGAATCCCGCGCTAGCTGACGCTCTCGCCGGTGCTAGCCTCATTTAGCGTGATAAATGCGTGATTGTGTCCGCCGCCTGGCGTTCTGGAGTCGGTAGCCGCCGATAGCTGGCGCTACCTGGCGCTAGTGAGACACTACCTGGCGCTATCCCTTGATAAATAAGGCCCTTTGTCTCTGTGCAAGAACAATGCGAAATACATTCTGGTATTGCAAATCCATTGACTTTAATAGGACACTTCAAGCCTTGGTCAGATGCTTGCTCCTGTTTTCTTCTTCTTTTTCCTCAACCTTGGATTTTCGTTTGACAATGCGCAATCACCCCTCCGGGCAGGACCTGGCTTTGCCTATTACTTTACACCTCAGCTTCCTACACTGACCTTGACCGGCTCTACCAACTTTGACCTGATATACCATTAATGATCCTGAGCTGCCTCTACCACATACGATCGTGTGCTACCTACTCTGACCATGGCATGATATTTTACGTTTCTGTGCTACTTAGACCGACCTTTGGCTAATCTTAGCTTTATTTTTGTGTGCTGTTACATCGAACTTGGCCTGAGCTGGCTTTACCAAGTTTGACCAGCTCTGCCATTTAAAATCCTAAGCTGCCTACACCAACTTTTGCCTGATGTACAGTTTATGTTTCTGAGTTGCCTACAGATGTTTCTGAGTTGCTTGGCCAGAGCAACCATTAGCAATCCTGTCAGTGCCATCTATATTCAACTTTAAAGGCAACAAAAAACCTAGAGAAGCAGTGTACCTTCAGTTGCTGCCTCTCCACCATATCGCAGCTGCCTGGGGCCAGGACGGTAGGGGAAACATGCTGTCATTCCCCCACCGCCCCTGCCTGCCCCTTCAATACTTTAAGCTATCACATATCATCAATACATCGAGCTATCACATACTCCTATACCTGCCCTTTTCTTGTGTGTAGCCGTCCCTCCCTGGCTCATGAATGGCTGCTGCCAGGCAGCGAGCGGCAGGAGCAGGGGCCTCCCCCCTTCATTCGCTCTCCCCTGGCCAGTGGAGGGAGCTAGAGCTGCATGCCCCCCAGCATTCTGACTGTTCTGCCCCCGGCAGCCATGTGTGATCAGTGCTGAAGGGCACGTCCGCCCTGCATAGCAATGCCTCTTCCTGGCTGCACCAGGCTGCAATGGCTCCAGGCCTTCCTAACCTTGCTCACCAGAACTATTCGGCCTTATACCGGGACGCGCGATTCTCCCACATTTGAAAGGTGTGGCTGTAAGTCTGAGGGGATTCTCACTATCTGCATTTCCCTCTACAGACGTTCTGATGGCGGCATCGTTTGAGGAGGGGTCTAGTGCCGGTGAATATGGAGACCCCTACCCACCCACTTGCCTGCCCAGCCACCTACCCACTTGCCAATCCACTCGCCTATCTACTTGCCCATCTACCTGCCCACTGACCAACCACCCACCTATCTACTTCCCCATCTACCTGTCCACTGACCCAAATACCCACCTACCTGGCCACCCACCTATCTACTTGCTCATCTACCTGCCCAAAGACTCAACCACCCACCTGTTTGTCCACCTACCTATTTGCCCATCTACCTTCCCACTGACCGAACTACCAGTCTTCAACTGTTCCAAGAGTCTGTGCATGCGCATCCGTGAATGCATGCATGTGTTTTTGGGAGTGTGTGCATGCCCTTTGGGAGTGTGCATAAGCACATATGAGTGCAATCTGAGAGTGTGAGCATTACATAAGGTGAAACTGTAAACCTTGATATCTCTGCCATTTTTTCTTCAATTTAAAAACGGTTTAGGACAGTGACAAAGGTCGCCTGAAGAAATGGTCTAACAATTGTCTTTGCATGAAAAATGAATTTAAGAATTATCAGGGCAACCTTGACATCCATGACCCGTGCACAACATGTAGCACCTAGTACTACTACAAGGAAATATGACCTAGTAACGATTGTCTCAGTTAGACTGATATAGAAACATATCAGGGCAGAACTGCTTGATACTAGCTCATGAGGCAGGAGGAGGAATCAGGACACCACAATGGTTGAAAAACATGGTTGAAAAAAACAATGGTTGAAAAAAAAAGTGTCTCAAAAGCAACCATGGCAGGCCCCCTGGGCATCGGTAATCGCCTTTACCGGTGGCTGCCACAGCACTGTCTTTGGGAATGGCCGCATCACTGCCTACCCTGTAGCTATGGTGGAAGCCTGGGATGCGGCCAGAAGGTTGGTCACACTAGCCTGCATTCTTGAGATCAGCTTATCTGCCATTTCAAAAATGCCATGTGAGCGTGGCCGCTTTAAGTAGGCTATGCAGCAGCAGATAGCAACTGTAGGTAGCTATCAGTGGTAAAAGCAGTAGAAGATACATTTGCCAGGCAGCAACAAGCACAACATCACATACAAAAAGATAGACAAGTAAAGTGCAGCCAACCGAATACAGTCCTGAGATCTTTAATGGAGAGCGAAAGGAAAGCCAACAAGCAGTGGGATCATGGAAGCTCATCAGACACCAAATAAATGGGAAATACCCAAGGATCTTTAAGAAAATAGATGGTAGGGACCATGAGCACATACATGGACACTAACAAGAAACCTCACAGTCACATGCAGCAGCAGATATCTACTGTAGGTAGCTATGAAAGGTAAAAGCAATGGAAGCTACATTGACCAGGCAAAGGTCAGCAACAAGAACCACATCAAGTACAAAGAGATAGTGAAGTCAAGTATACTAATCAAAAACAGTCCTGGGTTCATTAACAACGAGTAAAACCTAGAGAGTGGGATCATTAGAGCTCATCCGAGTCCCACTAATTGGGCCCTTAAAGCAGACCGCCAATCCAAAGAAAAGTTTAGTAAATTGCTTTTCTAACCCCCCCCCCAACCCCAGATGATCAGGCTGTTTGGTAGGGCCCCATGTAGATATTATGAAAAAGATTATGAAGATTATTATTAAGTATATGAATTACATGGGGTGGCCATCTTGCCTTGCAGCTGATAGTCCTGTTTACACATGAGAATTAGGAGGGAACTGTGCCAAAAGCAGTCCACACCAAACCAAGCGATATAGGTGCCTCATAAATACAGGAGAAGCTTATCATTTTGCACACACACTGAAAAACAGCTAATGTAGCAAAGGAAATATGTGTGAGCGAGAAGCTGTTACAATGTATCTTTTTGGTGGCTTTCAATGTATTCTGGCAGTGGATACAATGGCCCTTATTTATCAAGGGCTAGCACCAGGTAGTGTCTGACGAGCGCCAGGTACCGCCAGCTAACGGCGGCTACCGGCTCAAGTACGCCCGGCGGCGGTCACAATGACGCATTTATCACGCTAAATGAGGCTAGCGCCGGCGAGAGCGACAGCTAGCGCGGGATTCATCATGTAGCCGACTGCAACGAACAGCGCCGCTACTAATCCCATCACAGCGCCAGGTATGACCTGTCGCTCCCTGGCGATGTCCAATGCATTTCAATGGAGCAATCTTTAATTAATCATAATTAATTCCTATTAATGTTTATTTTATTTTTTTTAATGTCAAAAATTCTGTGACCACTTCTGCAATGTTTAAGGAAAAAAAAAAAAAATTGGTGCATAATTGATATTACAGGTCAGATATTAATGTATTCATATTACAAAATGTTTATAAAAACTTGTATAAATTTACAATCAAAAAATATGGTTGTTTGGGGGTTAAAAACTATTTTACACACATCGCCGCCAGCGCTCTGGGGTTTAAACAAGGAATTCACAGCGCGAAAAAATTTGGAGCGTGTTTTGTTAATGAATCTGCAACAAGCCGTTCGCTCTGGCCATTCGTTGTCAGGCGCACCCATACAAGCGGAACCTGTGAAACAGCGACCCCTAACCCCGGATTCAACATTACCGCACACCGACTGAGTCGCTGTCAACAAGCAATCCCCGGCCAAGCACAGCGAATACTAGGTGGCGCTGAGAAAATCACGCTACTGGCGCTCATCTGTCGCTACCTGGCGCCATTAATGATTTGGCCTCATAGTGTTTAGAAGATTTCAGCAGTGAGTAGAGCAGTAATGAATCACCACAGCTGATGGTTTACTACTTTTACAAATAAGAAATGAGAGATGATTGCAGGAAATTTTGACTGTGGTATTTTCAGAAGCAGGTCTCTCATGTGTGTGGCAAGATGGCCACGGCCATGCAGTTTAAGAATGCAGAATTTACCTGCTACTAAACAACATCTGCACCAAGTTAAAGTTTAACATAACCCAACATGGACAGCCCCCTGAAGTCCCAAATTGGGATGCCTCGCTGTGTGAACTCCCCCCCCCCCCCGGGGCACCGCAGAACTCACTTACTTCCTGGCTCCCCACCACCTTCAGATAGGTTGGGAACAGGAGCTCGTCTGATGGAGATGCAGCTGCTTTCGCTCCCAATTGCCGTAAACAGAGCCATTTCTATGCGCCATAGGACCAGGGAAAAGGTGAGCTTTTATGGGTGATCTGGGGGGGGGGGGTTCACACAGAGGGGCTTTAAGACCTCTCAAATAGCTAGTGTCACTGATTGCCAGTGGGCAGCCTGGCATCTGCTCTGTCTTAGAGCTTAGTGCATTTGAATGTCTGTGAATGAGAACCAAACCCATAATTCAGTCCTCAGGTGATGTCCGATTTCAGTCCGATTTCCTTCCTAAGGTTGTTTCACCTAAACCAAGACTTTGTTCTGCCCTCTCTGTGTCCTAATCCCAGCAATGACAAGGAGAGGGCCCTGCATTCTTTGGATGTGGTTCGTGTTGTGAAGTATTATTTGGAGGTAACGTCTTCCTTTCGTAAGACGGATGCCTTTTTTGTGGTGCCCTCCGGGCCCCGAAAAGGCTTGGCGCCTGCCAAGTCTTCCATTAGTAAATGGATCCGTCAGACCATAGTTGGGGCCTATTCTGCCAAAGGGAAGGTACCCCCTTTTCGTGTTACTGCTCATTCTACTTTTCAGCACCAGGCCTCTGTTGAGCAAGTTTGTAAGGCTGCTACTTGGTCTTCTGTTCACACTTTTTCCAAGTTTTACAAGGTTGATGTTCGGGCCTCAGCGGATGCTGTGTTTGGCCGCAAAGTTCTGCAAGCTGCAGTGGTTTAAGTTGTGCCTTGTTTTGGATCCCCGCCCTTTATGGACACTGCTGTTGGATGTCTTCACTTCAGGTACCCTTCACTTTGGTACATTTCAGGTACCAAAAAGCATAAGACCAGTTTCTAGCAAATGCTGTAATCCACCATAATAATTTTAGTGTATTGATCTTATAGTTGTAATAATAATAATAATAATAATAATGTGCATATATGACCAATGTATGCTTGCACACACAATCTAGCAAATGCTGTAATCCACCATAACAATTTTAATGTATTGATTTAATAGTTGTAATAATAATAATAATGTGCATATATGACCAATGTATGCTTGCACACACAATTTGTGCTCCACATTTTACCCACATGTGCAGTGAGACAAACACAAAGCAGTGAACAAACCAGAGGGCAGTAAGTGCACACATGCCCAGAGCAATGGGCAGCCCATCCACTGGCGAGCAGTTGTGGGGTCATGTCCTAGCTGAGAATCAAATATTCAGCTCTGGTCCAAGGTTAATTCCTTAACCACTATGCCATGATTGTCCCTCAATCTTTCTATAGATATAGTTGGTCTTAAGGCAGAACTAAATCTGATTTTGCATCTCTGTGCCAGGGGGGATTCCACATGGAGGCTAAACTAAATTAACCTAGCCCCTCACATAATCAGTGAACCCCGCATTAGAAAAATACTCGCTTTTTCCAAGCAGAGTGTCATCCAATGGGCTTAGGAAACAACTGCACACACACAAGCAGCAGCCACACTCTCTAATAAGAGAATAATCACTGCTGTATGTGGCTGTTTTCTGCCCCCCATCATATAAAAGCTCAATGAGAAAAATAAGAGGCCGATTCATTAATAGCGCCAGGTAGCGACAGATGAGCGACAGTAGCGGTATTTTCACAGCGCCTGCTAGTATTCGCTGTGCTTGGCCGTTGTTCGGTTGTTGACAGCGACTCAGTCGGTGTGCAGTAATGTTGAATACGGGGTTAGGAGTCGCTGTTTGACAGGTTCCGCGCTGTATGGGAGCGCATGATAGCGAATGGCCATAGCGAACGGCTCCCAGCATATTCATTAACAAATCACGCTCCAAAAATTCTTGCGCTGTGAAATGCTTGTTTAAACCCCAGAGCGCTGGCGGCGATGGGTTAAAAGTAGTTTTTTAACCCCCAAACAACCTTATTTTTTGAAAAAAAAAAATAAACAAGTTTTTATAAACATTTTGTAATATGAATACATTAATATAAGACCTGTAATATCAATTCTGCACAAATTTTTTTTTTTTTTTTTTTTTACCTTAAAAGAAACATCTAACATTGCAGAAGTGGTCACAGAATTTTTGACATTTAAAAAAAAAAAAAAATTAATAACAATTAATTATGAATATTTAAAGATTGTTCCATTGAAATGCATTGGAGAGCGCCAGGTAGCGAGAGGTCATACCTGTCGCTGTTCAAGGTCGGACGCTGGCGCTGTGGGGTGAGGCTGGAATAATGATGAATGCTTCGCTATATGGCGCTATCTCAGTCGCTAAGCAGGATCGGCTTGATAAATGTGTGATTGCGGAGGGGAGCCGGCGTTCTCGTGGCGGTGCCCGTCATTACCGTTCGCTCACCAGTCGCTACCTGGCGCTATCCCTTGTTAAATAAGGGCCTAAGTATCACATAAAACATAAAAAGAAGCAGAATGGAGGGGGAGCATCAGATAACCCCACAACTGCTTTCTTCTGGTTGTGTGTACCTACGGTGGCCACATAGATACGCCTGATGCAGGAGCACAAAGAAGCTGGAGGGGGCTGCCGTCAGATAGGTATGTTTTGTGTAATCACTGCGGAGTTTCACACTTTGGGGCATCCCAAATTGGTGTAGTTATGGCTACCAAGTCTGCAAATCCTCCAGGAGTTGCGAGAGACCTGCACAGTAGGCCACAGTTTCTCATCTACGCGGAGGGATCGCCCAAAAAGCAAGGACTAGTTGTGTTTTTTTTATTTGTTAGCCTAATTGGGCTTCGGGCTAGAGTAGGCATTTTGTTTTGCACCATAGGAACACTTTAACCCTTTTGAGGTCCAGATTTTCTCTATTCTGAGCATCTGGCCATGGGATCCACAAGCAAGCTCCCAATGTCACATACAGAGGGAGCATGTAGGTTTTATTAATGTTAATGAAACAGTCTAGGCAATGGCAGCAATAAAGCAGCAAAAAGCTCACCTGAAGCGTGTCTCATGTGCCTTTCCTACTGTAGTGTTGTGGCAGGTCTCTGCCCTTTTTCAATTCCAGTCTTCCATGACCACCTGCAAATGTGGTCACACAGCCACCCCTGTCCCTCAATACTTCCAGTGTGAGTGAGCCTAGCAAGCCACAGTGGTTGTGCACTTAAAATGTGGAGAACTTCTACAAGCCTTATTGAATCAATCGTTATTTTTAGAGATGAACGAACTTCTCAAAAATTCGATTCGGGCGATTCGCCGAATTTCTCAAAGAAATTCGGGTTCGTCCGAATCGAACTTTAGCGAATCGCTCATCTCTGGTGGGAGCGGGGAGGCCGGCTGCGCTGTCATCAGAGGACGCGTCGTCAGAGGAAGCCGGCATGGTGGGAGCGGGGAGGCAGGCTGCGCTGTCAGCTGTCATCAGAGGACGCGTCGTCAGAGGAAGCCGGCATGGTGGGAGCGGGGAGGCCGGCTGCGCTGTCATCAGAGGACGCGTCGTCAGAGGAAGCCGGCATGGTGGGAGCGGGGAGGCCGGCTGCGCTGTCAGCTGTCATCAGAGGACGCGTCATCAGAGGAAGCCAGCATGGTGGGAGCGGGGAGGCCGGCTGCGCTGTCAGCTGTCATCAGAGGACGCGTCGTCAGAGGAAGCCGGCATGGTGGGAGCGGGGAGGCCGGCTGCGCTGTCAGCTGTCATCAGAGGACGCGTCATCAGAGGAAGCCGGCATGGTGGGAGCGGGGAGGCCGGCTGACGGCGCAGCCGACCTCCCCGCTCCCACCATGCCGGCATTTTTTTTTTTATTTCACGGCTTGGTGGGAGCGGGGAGGCCGGCTGCGCTGTCAGCGGGCGGCAGAAGCCGGCTTCCGCCGCCCCCTGACAGCGCAGCCGGTCTCCCCGCTCCCACCATGCCGCCATTTTTTTTTTTTTTAATTTCAGGGAAAATTCGGTCAGCACGAACCACTAAAAATTCGAGTTCGTGCTGAATCGAATTTTCCCTGAAATTCAGAGCGAATTCAGGTTCGTTAGAACCGATTCGCTCATCCCTAGTTATTTTGTATTCTTCAGTCTTATAAGATCTATTTTTCCTATTATTATAGTATAGACAAATCTTTATCGCTTGTCTCTTTTCTTATATATTCTTTCATTTCATTTCCTTCAAAACAGAGGTTTAAATGTGACTATTCCGACTTGCTATGTTTTCCTTGACCTTTCATTAGAATTGTTGCTTACGCCAATGTGCTTTCGTCTCGCTGGCACCCAGAGGGATTATGAAAAATAAGCCGCTCTTCTCCCCCCTTTGTTGTTTAGCCCATGTTCACTTATTAGGCTCACAAATATAACGCCATTATAAAAATGAAAAAGTGCTAGCGCTGCCAAAAAAAACTGTCACCGTGCTAAATTATTATATAAATATAAAAGAAGTATGTCTGTAAAATATTCACTCAATGAACATCCCAAGGTGATGATTTGGTGGTGCTGTTTTTATTCCTGGGAGATCCATTACGCATTTCGATATGCCACATGTCACGGTATGAATCAGGCTCTTAATGCATGTGCGTTCTTTTTCAAAAGCAGAGGCCATTTCCCCAATAGAACCTGCTGTAAAAAAAAAATGAAATCTAGCGAACCTGTCTTTTGCGGGTATAATTTAATGCTTTTCTTATCGTGACGGTGAATCAGACAAGGGGCTGTTCGTACTCACGCACAAAATATTACTTAAATCCATGCAAATGTTTTCCTTGCGATCATCCTATTTTACAAGGAAGGTCAGATAAGTTTGAGAGGCATTGAAATATATTCCCTTTGTACTTATATTGTAGTGGTAATATTCAACATATGCACATAGATCTTAATATCCATCGATTTATGCTTTTCCTGCAATATATATTGTTTTATGGGCGTTGTTTTGCATACGGGTTTAAAAAAAAAAAAAAGAGAGCTGGCGATCCATCTACAGTTATGCCATCCACTTTTCTGGAGTGGTGAGCAAATATTTTAATGATTTCTTTCATCCAATTTCACCCATAAATGGGGAGGCCGATTCATCAATAGCGCCAGGTAGCGACAGATGAGCGACTGTAGCGTGATTTTTTCAGCGCCAGCCAGTATTCGCTGTGCTTGGCCGGCATTAGCTTGATGACAGCGACTCAGTCGGTGTGCGGTAATGTTGAATACGGGCTGGGGGGTCGCTGTTTCACAGGTCCAGCGTTGTATGTGAGCGCCTGACAACGAATGGCCAGAGCGAACGGCTAGCTTCATATTCATCAAAAAATCGCGCTCCGAATGTGCTGTCGCTGTCCATTCCTTGTTTAAACCCCAGAGCGCTGGCGGCGATGTGTATTAACTTGTTTTTAACCCCTAAACAACCATATTTTTTTAATGTAACATTATACATGTTTTTAGAATCATTTTGTAATATGAATACATTAATCTCAGACCTGTTAGATCAATTCTGCACATTTTTTTTTTTTTTTTTTTTTTTACTTAAAAATAAATCCTAACATTGCAGAAGTGTTCTCCGATTTTTTGACATTAAAAAAATTAAAAAAAAAAATATTACCAATTAATCATGAATTATTATAGATTGCTCCATTGAAATGCATTGGACATCGCCAGGGAGCGACAGCTCATACCTGGCGCTGTGAGGGAATTTGCAGCGGCGCTGTTCGGTCCAGGCGGCTTCATGATGAATGCCGCGCTAGCCGTCGCTCTCGCCGGCGCTAGCCTCATTTTGCTTGATAAATGCGTCATTGTGACCGCCGCTGGGCGTACTTGAGTCGGTAGTCGCCGTTAGCTGCAGGTACCTGGCGCTCGTCAGACACTACCTGGCGCTATCGCTTGATGAATAAGGGCCTTAGTGTTGTTGCTGTTGGAAAAATGCTTTCTAAAGAATAGACATAGATTAATAGTCACAACTAAACACCATCATGGTGGCCAACAGGGATTGGTCAGCTTTCGACTTGCAATACAAAATCAAATTTCAAGGTTGCGGAAAGAAGGATCTCTAGAATTATTATTATAGATTATAATAATAATAATAAGATATAATAAAATTCCTAAGATGAGTAATGGTAAAGAATGTTCCAATGGACGGCCATAGTGGTTTTAGTAATATAATGATGGGCCTTGTGTATGATATGCGCCATTTAGCATCCTTCTGGTGCCTATAGCACCAGTTTTTTTTTTATCTCTGTCGCTGCGCTGTGGACTACAGTGGTGCTAGAAGTTACAGCAGCCAGATTCCAACGTGGAGGCTGATTCATTACTAACGCCAGGTATCGGCAGATGAGCACCTGTATAGCGGGGCTTAGAGGCTGATTCATTAATAGCGGCAGATAGCGACTGTTGAGCGACTGTAGCGGTATTTTGACAGCGACCGCTAGTAGTCGCTGTGCTTGGCCATTGTTCGGTGGATGATAGCGACTCAGTCGGTGTGCCGTAATGTTGAATACAAGATGCTGAGTCGCTATTTGACAGGTTCGCTGTTGTATGGGAGCGCATGATAGCGACTGGACATAGCGACCGGCACCCACCATATTCATTAAAAAATCAGCCTTAAAAATTCCTAGCGCTGTGAAATGCATGTTTAAATCCCAGAGCGCAGTAGGCGATGTGTTAAAAGTAGTTTTTTAACCCCCTAACCACCCCAAAAAAAAATGGAATGATTTTGAAATAATATTCAAACCTGAATAGTTTATAATCAGACCTGTAATATCAATTCTGCCAAAAAAAAAGAAAAATTTTTAAAAATCCCCCAAAAATACATTTTCAATGGAAAAAGTGTTCACAGATTTTTTATTTGAAATTAAAAAAAAAAAAAAATATTAAAAAATAATTATTAATTAAAATACATTCTGCTATTGAAATGCATTGGAGAGCTCCAGGTAGCGAGAGGTCATACCTGTCGCTGTTCAAGGATGTTCGCTGGCGCTGTGGGATGAGGCTGGGATAATGATGAATGAGTTGCTAGGTGGCGCTATCTCAGTCGCTAAGCAGTATCGGCTTGATAAATGTGTGATTGTGGAGGGGAGCCGGCGTTCTAGTTGCGGTACCTGGCTTTACTGGCCGGCTCCCCAGTCGCTATCTGTCGCTATTCCTTGATAAATAAGGCCCTTAGAGCGACCGCTAGTAGATGCTGTAAACAAGTGTCGGGCACTGTAACAGAGCGCCTCAGTCGCTGTAATAACCTGGCCTGCATGATGAATGTGATGTGCGTTGGGTGCTTTATCACCAGTACAGTGCTGCAGGGAGCGAAAGGTAGCGCCAGCTCAGTGCGACCGACTCTCAGCGCTCCACATCATCAAAAAAGGACACACACACACAGAGCGTCGGCGCTCTAAATCTGGTCGCTATAGCATAGAGCGCCAGACACTGTGTGATTAAAGTTTTTGAACACATATCCATCAGTAACAAAGCGAAAACACATGGAACGACATTGTTTCAACACTGTGACATTAACACTTTAATACCAGACCTGTAATGACAATTCTGCAAAAAAAAGCCAGGAGAGGTCACACAAAGATTTGAGCAAGAAAAATGGCAAACTGTTTAAACACAAGCAAATGAACGGCCATTGAAATGTATGGCAGAGCGACACTGAGCGAAAGATAATACCTGGCGCTCCTGAGCCTAGAGCGCCGGCACTATACGTGGAGCCACCTTTAATAATACATCGGACGATACATAGCGCTGTTAGAGTCGCTCGCCAGATTTGCATAAATGTGGTTTTGCCTATAGTGCCCGGCGTTCACCAGATGCTGCCTGCCGCTACGAGGCGCTACCTGGCGCTATCCCTTGAATGAATAACCCCCTAATTTAATTTGATTGTTGCGCTAGGTATCGCGCAGCGTATGTCAGCGCCTGTTGGACCAGTCTGACGATTATCCCAGCGCCAGTGAGCAACACTTTGTATCACTTATCTGTACATCTTATCGGTGCTGCACAGTGTATTTATTTTTTCCTCCTTGAAAAGATTAGCGCTGTATTAATACTGCGCTGGTCGGCGTTCCATCATGACAGTCATTACAAATAACTGCTGGGGACAAAGGGAGCAAACTTTACAGTACATTTAGGCTGCATTTTAGTTGTCCAAATTACACATTTGTAACAAACAGAAGCCATGAAAAACAATTTTTCTATGAAAGAAAATGTCATTTGGTGGCATCTAACAGTCTGCGCCATGGGAGCAAAAGGTAGGTGAGTGTATGAGGCGCCCTGGGGGGGATACACACAGCGGGGAATCCCAACTCGGGATACCGCCGCACAGAGGAACAACACACGGGAAAGTGAAATTCCTGGGGGTTGTTCCACGTTAAATATGCCTCTCCTGAATTAGTAGTATAAATTACTAAATAAAAAATAACTTAAGGCTTAAAGTTGAGTATTGGCCCAGCAGAATGTTCACAATGCCAGAGTTGTGGCACTTGGTGGTACCAGCTGTTTCTAAACGGAGTATTTGCAAAGTATTTGCAAAGACTTGCCACTGACTTCTGGCTTTCCCCTAATCCCCCTTGCAGTAGTCCACCAATCATAGGGCTTGACTGGTGGTCTATAAATCCCCCCCTCCGACCACCAGTATATTGCAGTATTGTGGTTAGGTGTCAAAGTATTCTAATATAAACACTCTACCTGCTATTGTCCTTGGAAGCGGCCATAATGCCCACTGATTTAAAAAAAAGAGTGGAAACTTCAAAACAAATTTTTTCAGGGGGTCGGTTCTGCCAAAAAAAAAAGAAATGAGGAACATTAGGAGCTTAAGGCTATGTGCTATGACTATATGGTCTGTGTAATTGCATTGAATTAGTAGTGTAAATTAATCTGGCTTACACATTTATATACTTAGAGGCTGTTGAAAGAGTCCTCAAGAATTAGTTGTATAGATTATTTATTGCAATGTTCTCAACCTGAGAATTTGTAAGTTAAAAGCAACAGATCAGTCTATGAGGCCGATTCATTAATAGCGGCAGGTAGCGACAGTTGAGCGACTGTAGCGGTATTTTCACAGCGCCCGCTAGTAGTCGCTGTGCTTGGTCGTTGTTCAGTTGTTGACAGCGACTGAGTCGGTGTGCAGTAATGTTGAATACGGGGTGACGAGACGCTATTTGACAGGTTCCGCGATGTATGGGAGCGCATGATAGCGACTGGTCGGAGCGACCGGCTCCCACCACATTCATCAAAAAATCACGCTCCAAAAATTCTCGCGCTGTGAAATGCATGTTTAAACCCCAGAGCGCTGGCGGCGATGGGTTAAAAGTAGTTTTTTAACCCCCAAACAACCATATTTTTGGAAACCAAAAAAAACAAGTATTTAAAATAATTTAGTAATATGAATACATTAATATCAGACCTGTAATATTAATTCTGCACAAAGATTTTTTTTTTTTTCACCTTAAAAAATATATATAACATGGCAGAAGTGGTCACAGAATTTTTCACATTTAAAAAAAAAAAAACATTATTATGAATTAATTATGAATATTTAAAGATTGTTCCATTGAAATGCATTGGAGAGCGCCAGGTAGCGAGAGGTCATACCTGTCGCTGTTCAAGGTCGGACGCTGGTGCTGTGGGCTGAGGCTGGAATAATGATGAATGAGTCGCTATCTGGCGCTATCTCAGTCGCTAAGCAGGATTGGCTTGATAAATGTGTGATTGTGGTGGGGAGCCGGCGTTCTCGTGGCGGGGCCCGTCATTACCGGTCGCTCACCAGGCGCTACCTGTCTCTATCCCTTGTTAAATAAGGGCCTATGTGTTTCAACAAATCCTGATTCATTTGTGCAGGTAAAACATCCTGTTCATAGGTCCTAGCATCGTCATATGAGAATTTGATTAGACACATGTTCGCAATGCATTACCACCAAGGTTTCTAAGAGTATTTGCATTGATTTATGATGTCCATAGTGGTGTCCATTAAGGATTGGTTAGGATTTGACATCAGATCTGCCCAATATCTCTTGCAAATCTGTTGAGAATTCATACAGTATCATGGATATTTCTTTCCAAACTGTTGTTCCCAGGCTGAGCATTTGCAAAGACAAATATCCACAATCCACGACTAGTACAGCACATAAAATGATTTACACCTATTGGTTGTTGGTCGCTAAGGAATTGAGCATGACGGGGGCATCCAGATTGCAGTTGCCGCATACTCCTCATTGAGGCCGATTCATTAACAGCGCCAGGTAGCGACAGATGAGCGCCAGTAGCATGATTTTCTCAGCGCCCGCTAGTATTCGCTGTGCTTGGCCGGGGTTTGCTTGTTGACAGCGACTCAGTTGGTGTGCGGTAATGTTGAATACGGGCTGGGGGGTCGCTGTTTCACAGGTTCAGCGTTGTATGGGTGCGCCTGACAGCGAATGGCCAGAGCGAACGGCTTGCTGCAGATTCATTAACAAATCACGCTCCGAATTTTTTAGCGCTGTGAATTCCTTGCTTAAACCCCAGAGCGCTGGCGGCGATGGATTTAAAATAGTTTTTAACCCCCAAACAACCATATTTTTTGATTATAAAATGATACAAGTTTTTATAAACATTTTGTAATATGAATACATTAATATCAGACCTGTAATATTAATTCTGCACAAATTCATTTTTTTTTTTTTTTTACCTTAAAAAAAAATCCTAACATTGCAGAAGTGGTCACAGAATTTTTGACATTAAAAAAAAAAAAAAAAAAACCATTAATAGCAATTAATTATGATTAATTAAAGATTGCTCCATTGAAATGCATTGGACATCGCCAGGGAGCGACAGGTCATACCTGGCGCTGTGATGGGATTAGCAGCGGCGCTGTTCGTTGCAGTCGGCTACATGATGAATCCCGCGGTAGCTGTCGCTCTCGCCGGCGCTAGTCTCATTTAGCGTGATAAATGCGTCATTGTGACCGCCGCCGGGCGTACTTGAGTCGGTAGCCGCCGTTAGCTGGCGGTACCTGGCGCTCGTCAGACACTACCTGGCGCTATCGCTTGGTGAATAAGGGCATCTGTTACTGTTTCTGTTACCTGCACCATGCTTCTTTGGTGAAACTGGTGATGTGATTTCAAGTCTTCTAGGTGGGCAGTATGCCAAGAGAAGACTCTGGACCATGTGACTGCTGGCATCTAATTGCGGGTACCCTGTTTTGTGTGTGGGCCCATGGTGCAGGCAAACTAAACAGACAAAAAAACACACCAGCAATTTGTAAAAAAGGGGTGTTGGTCTGCTTTGCAAAAATATAAAAAAAATATTTACTAAATAGCTCTTTTACCTGTAGCAGATGAGAAAAATTGTAAAAATGGATAGCCATAGTGATATCCAATAGGTATTGGCCAGCATTTAACTTGTGATAATAGATTTCGTACCCTGAACATCACTCAATGAGAAAAATAGAGGTAGTATAAATTATTCATTAAACGTAAGATAAATATTTGCATTTACGCACGTTGGCAATGGATGGCCATAGTGATGTCCAGTTTGCTTTGGCCAGCATTTGACTTGCAATAATAGACTAGATCCTCTGAATATCTCTTCCACATGAAGACATTGTTGAAAAAAAGGTTCTCTAGAATTCATACTATAAATTTTCTTCTTTTTAGAAACCCGTTCTTTGCATGGAGGACTGTTTACAATTTATGGCAATAGTGTTGGTGTCCAACAGTGTTTATTCAACAAAAGACCAGCAGTAAAAACCTATTGATAATCTCTTTTAAATCCAGAGGTTCTTGATCAAAAAGGTTTTCTAGAATTAATAATATGAATTATTCATGAAAAAAGACTAAGGCCCTTATTCATCAAGCGATAGCGCCAGGTAGTGTCTGACGAGCGCCAGGTAGCGGCAGCTAACGGCGACTACCGACTCGAGTACGCCCAGCGGCGGTCACAATGACGCATTTATCAAGCAAAATGAGGCTAGCGCCGGCGAGAGCGACGGCTAGCGCGGGATTCATCATGTAGCCGACTGCAACGAACAGCGCCGCTGCAAATTCCCTCACAGCGCCAGGTATGAGCTGTCGCTCCCTGGCGATGTCCAATGCTTTTCAATGGAGCAATCTATAATAATTCATGATTAATTGGTAATCATTTTTTTTTTAATTTTTTTAATGTCAAAAAATCGGAGAACACTTCTGCAATGTTAGGATTTATTTTTAAGTAAAAATTAAAAAAAAAAAAAATATGTGCAGAATTGATCTAACAGGTCTGAGATTAATGTATTTATATTACAAAATGATTCTAAAAACATGTATAATGTTACATTCAAAAAATATGGTTGTTTAGGGGTTAAAAACTAGTTAATACACATCGCCGCCAGCGCTCTGGGGTTTAAACAAGGAATGGACAGCGACAACACATTCGGAGCGTGATTTTTTGATGAATATGAAGCTAGCCGTTCGCTCTGGCCATTCGTTGTCAGGCGCTCACATACAACGCTGGACCTGTGAAACAGCGACCCCCCAGCCCGTATTCAACATTACCGCACACCGACTGAGTCGCTGTCATCAAGCTAATGCCGGCCAAGCACAGCGAATACTGGCTGGCGCTGAAAAAATCACGCTACAGTCGCTCATCTGTCGCTACCTGGCGCTATTGATGAATCGGCCTCTTAGAGGCCGATTTATTAATAGCACCAGGTATCGACAGATGAGCGTCAGTAGCGTTATTTTCACAGCGCCCGCTAGTATTCGCTGTGCTTGGCCGTTGTTCGGTTGTTGACAGCGACTCAGTCGGTGTGCGGTAATGTTGAATACGGGGTTAGGAGTCGCTGTTTGACAGGTTCCGCGCTGTATGGGAGCGCATGACAGCGAATGGCCATAGCGAACGGCTCCCAGCATATTCATTAACAAATCACGCTCAAAAAATTCTCGCGCTGTGAAATGCTTGTTTAAACCCCAGAGCGCTGGCGGCGATGGGTTAAAAGTAGTTTTTTAACCCCCAAACAACCTTATTTTTTGAAAAAAAAAATAAACAAGTTTTTATAAACATTTTGTAATATGAATTAATATCAGACCTAACATTAATATCAGACCTGTAATATCAATTCTGCACAATTTTTTTTTTTTTTTTTTTTATACCTTTAAAAAAATATCTAACATTGCAGAAGTGGTCACAGAATTTTTGACATTAAAAAAAAAAAAAAAACATTAATAACAATTAATTATGAATATTTAAAGATTGTTCCATTGAAATGCATTGGAGAGCGCCAGGTAGCGAGAGGTCATACCTGTCGCTGTTCAAGGTCGCTCGCTGGCGCTGTGGGGTGAGGCTGGAATAATGATGAATGAGTCGCTATCTGGCGCTCTGTCAGTCGCTAAGCAGGATCGGCTTGATAAATGTGTGATTGCGGAGGGGAGCCGGCGTTCTCGTGGCGGTAGCCGTCATTACCGTTCGCTCACCATTCGCTACCTGGCGCTATCCCTTGTTAAATAAGGCCCTTGGTGTCCAACAGTGTTTATTCAACAAAAGACCAGCAGTAAAAACCTATTGATAATCTCTTTTAAATCCAGAGGTTCTTGATCAAAAAGGTTTTCTAGAATTAATAATATGAATTATTCATGAAAAAAGACTGTTACTAAAATGAGCATGTGTAGAAACATGTTCACAGTGAATTGCCTTTATAGGTGCCCAATAGGACATGAGCTGTATTTGGATTGCAATAAACAGATACACCAAATAGCTTTTACAAGTTAATAGGTTGTTAATAGGCTTTAAAGAACAAAAATTATGGATTATTCACAAGAAACGGGGAGGCCGATTCATTAATAGCGCCAGGTAGCGACAGATGAGCGCCAGTAGCGTGATTTTCACAGCGCCAGCTAGTATTCGCTGTGCTTGGCCGGGGTTTGCTTGTTGTCAGCGACTCAGTCGGTGTGCGGTAATGTTGAATACGGGGTTAGGGGTCGCTGTTTCACAGGTTCCGCGTTGTATGGGTGCGCCTGACAGCGAATGGCCAGAGCGAACGGCTTGCTGCAGATTCATTAAAAAATCACGCTCAAAAATTTCTCGCGCTGTGAATTCCTTGTTTAAACCCCAGAGCGCCGGCGGCGATGTGTGTAAAGTAGTTTTTAACCCCCAAACAACCTTTTTTTTTATATGTAAAAATTATACAAGTTTTTCTAAACATTTTGTAATATGAATACATGAATATCAGACCTGGAATATCAATTCTGCACATATTTTTTTTTTTTTTTTTTTTTTACTTAAAAAAAAATCCTAACATTGCAGAAGTGGTCACAGAATTTTTGACATTAAAAAAAAATAAAAAAACTGTAATAGCAATTAATTATGATTATTTAAAGATTTCTCCATTGAAATGCATTGGACCACGCCAGGTAGCGAGAGGTCATACCTGGCGCTGTGATGGGATTAGCAGCGGCGCTGTTCGTTGCAGTCGGCTACATGATGAATCCTGCGCTAGCTGACGCTCTCGCCGGCGCTAGCTTGATTTAGCTTGATAAATGTGTCATTGTGGCCGACGCCGGGCGTACTTGAGCCGGTAGCCGCCGTTAGCTGGCGGTACCTGGCGCTCGTCAGACACTACCTGACGCTATCGCTTGATGAATAAGGGCCCAAGTGTATCTAGGCTAAGGATATTCATAGGTCGATGTTTTTGAATTGATTCACCATAGCAGTGTCCAGCTGCAATCAAGCAGCATTGCATCACATAAAAACTGATGGTCCACTTATTTCTTTTAAATATATAGGTACCAAAAGAAGGCTCTCTGGAATGATATATATATATATATATATATATATTCAAGAAAAAAGGCATAGATAAAGACACAAGAATACATAGAGCAAAGATGGATGATCAGATTTGACAGGGGTTGGTTGGTTGCATTCAACGATCAGGACCGCTCAGTATATCTTTTAGAGATTAGTGAAGGAGAGGTCTCTAGTCTAGAGTTAAAATTAACAATATGAAGTATTCATGGTAAACGTAAGTGTTCCTAGCCTGAGCGTATGCTTAGATGAATATCCTCAATTGATTTCCTATACTGCTGTTCAACAGGGATCCAGCAGCAGTCAGGCCACAATAAAACATCAGATCGCCTCACTAATTTTAATCATTCTAAAGCTTGTTAAAAAGGTTTTATAAAAGAGAAACTTTTGCCTCCATTGGTGTCCAACCTACTGTTTCTTTTACATAAATAAATCATATTAATGGCAGAATTTGGAATGCAACGAAAGATCAGCTGCATTCAATAACTTAAAAAATATAGATAATGTAAAAAGAAGGCTTTGTATAATCCATAAAGTATTTTGTAATGGAAACAAATCTGAAATATAAAATATATATGTAAATATAGATGCAGTAGACATTTAACATGCTTGGCTCAAAGAAATGGCCAGTAGACAATTTGGGTTGCAGTCATTTGTATTTTCAGAGTTTCAAATACAAAAATAAAGTTTAACCCTTTAACTGTCAGCCTACCTGGAGATTTTGGGGTTTATTTATCAAGGGATAGCGCCAGGTTGTGTCTCACTAGCGCCAGGTAGCGGCAGCTATCGACGGCTACCGACTCCAGAACGCCAGGCTGCGAACACAATCACGCATTTATCACGCTAAATGAGGCTAGCGCCGGCGAGAGCGTCAGCTAGCGTGGGATTCATCATGTTGCAGACTTCAGCGAACAGCGCCGCTGCTAATCCCATCACAGCGCCAGGTATGACCTCTCGCTACCTGGCGCTCTCCAATGCATTTCAATGGAGAAATCTTTAAATATTCATAATTAATTGATATCAATGTTTTTTTTTTGTTTTTTTTTAAATGTCAAAAATTCAGTGACCACTTCTGCAATGTTAGTTTTTTTTTTTTTAAGGTAATAAAAATAAAAAATTGTGCAGAATTGATATTACAGGTCTGATATTAATGTATTCATATTACAAAATGTTTATAAAAACATGTTTATTTTTTTTTAACAAAAATATGGTTGTTTGGGGGTTAAAAAACGACTTTTAACCCATCGCCGCCAGCGCTCTGGGGTTTAAACATGCATTTCACAGCGCGAGAATTTTTTGAGCGTGATTTGTTAATGAATATGCTGGGAGCCGTTCGCTATGGCCATTCGCTGTCATGCGCTCGCATACAGCGCGGAACCTGTCAAACAGCGACTCCTAACCCCGTATTCAACATTACCGCACACCGACTGAGTCGCTGTCAACAGCCGAACAACAGCCAAGCACAGCGAATACTAGCGGGCGCTGTGAAAATCACGCTACTGTCGCTCATCTGTCGCTACCTGGCACTATTAATAAATCGGCCTCCCTGTCACCCTTTGTTGCCAGACCATTTTGCACTATTTTGCGCTCCACGTGTTCAACTGTGATTTTGGATGGGAGTCTGGGCTTTAACATGAAATGTCTTGTTTGTCATTTTTTAGGTGTACGATGGTGCTCAATATTTTTGGGTGAAATATGTGCCAAAAAATAAAAAAAAAATATTTTTTACAATTTGTAGTGTTTTTTTTGTTATAAAAAATGTAACTTTGGCAATAGAATCGTATTGCGTGTAAAAGCCCCATTTTCCCCGGTTACAGCAGTACCACATGTGTATTGGTAGACACCCTTTCCTGCCCAGGAGACTCCCTCAAACTGAAACAGCTCTTTAGGAGTTTTTCAGATAAAATACAACTGTGCTATGCGCTATGCGCACCTTGCAGTTTTGCAAGAAAACAACCCTTTACATCTGAAATACCCCCAACAAACTATTCTCTGGAAATACACACCTCAAGCTTTCTAGGTGTACCAGGCTTGTTGACGTGGGTGGAGTTTTCTGGAAGTAATCTCTCAATGAATTCTTTGTTGCACAGAGTTTCACTAAAGAAGAATAAAAAAGAAGAATCAAAGCCACATTTTTCTAAAAAAAACTATATGGAAACAAGAAAAAACAAGGTAAATCTGAAAAAGCAACATCCACCAAACAGAACGATACCCAACATGCATAGGTCCTGTCAAGGGAAGAGTTGCCAAACACCCCAAAGTAAAGCATGTGCGTAAGGGTAATTTTTCTTGAAAATTTCAGCTCTGCAGACAAAGTGCGCACCTTGCGATTTTTCTACCAAAACAACCCTTTACATTTGGAATATCCCCCCATAAACTACCCAGCTTGTTGTGGTGGGCTCATCTTTCTGGGAGTAATCCCTCGAAGAATTCTTAGGTTGCAGTTTCCCTAAAAAATGTATAAAAAAGCAGAATAAAAACACCTTTCCTAAAATATCAATATGCAAACAAGAAAAAACAAGCTAAATCTGAAAGAACAAGGTCCCCCGAGCAGAACAATACCCAACATGCATAGCTACTTTTAACCCTTTTAATTGCCAGCCTACTTGAGTTTTTGTCACCTTCTGTTGCCAGGTCATTTTATGCCATTTTGCGCTATGTTTAGCCTTGTTTTTTGCAGGGAGGCAGGTAATTTGGGGGGCAGGGGGTTAATGGCAAGTCACCCGCTAGCTGCAGGTGACTCACCAGCCCCCTAAGACTTGTGAACTTGTATAGGGGTCTCATAGATCCCTTACCAGTTCACAAAGGGTTAAATTGCACCAAAACCCAGCTGGATCAGCCCGGGAAACTATAGGATTCCCGGGTCGATCCATTCCCTCCCCGCTGGGCATCCAAAATCGGGATTCCCCGCTGTGTGAAACCCTCCAGGTCACTTGTTACACTTACCTTAATCCCAGTCCAACAGCGCATGCGCGGACTGCATTCCCGCTATCCTCATTCTAGCAAGTATAGAGGGGGGAGCGAGATGTGGCCGCCAGAGGCAAGTGCGAGATGCAACCGCCAGCGTGCTCGGAGCCGCTGAGCTAAGAAGTCGGGTTAGACGTCCATAGATCAGCGTCTCCAAGCGCGCTGATTGGACGAGCGGCCGCGCATGTGCCGTAGAACCGGGATAAGGTGAGATAATGCGCAATCTATGGGGAGTTTCACATAGCGGGGCATCCCGATCTGGGGTGCCACAGGGGAGTGGACCAAAATCCAGGATAGTCGAAATCCTGGGTTTTGGTCCACTTTAAATTAAAAAAAAAACACACAGACAAAAAAAATATTTTATTAGGGAGACCTCCTATTTTTTATTAACCATTAAAACTCCCCCAAAAAATGAAGTGAGGTCCCCCCTGCCATGCATAACCAGCCCAGGACCAGCTATGCAGGGCTTGTAGAACAGGGCCACTGGCCCTGCAGGCTACAAGCCTACATAGAGTCTCTGGGCCCGGGCACTTCTGCCGCTCCCTGGACTTTGGGGAGGCAGGTAATTTGGGGGGCTGGCTCTGAATCAGCCCCTAGATGTCCACAAAAAAGCAATTCTGTGAGTACTCACCTGTAGAATTGTTTTTGTTCTTGTATGGCACGGCCCGCTTCGGTATTCATAACAGTTGGGTTATTCCGCCACAAGATGGCGCAGTGGTACTGCAGAAAAGCTGTGGCTTGTCCCGGCTCCCTATAAAAATGGGCTTAACCATAGAGATCCCCAGCGTACACAAGCAGTGAGACAAGAAGCCGGGAGAGAATAAGTAAAACATTTTAAAAAGGTAAAAGACCCCAATTGACTTGGAACAATCACCATAAAGAGGCAACCAAGAACAACGATAACAAGGGTGGGGTGAAGCGGGGCGTGCCATGCAAGAACAAAAACAATTCTACAGGTGAATACTCACAGAATTGCTTTTTTCTTTATTGCATGGCACGGCCCGCTTCAGTATTCATAACAGTTGGGACATCCAAAAGCAGTGTCCAGAGTAGGGTGGGATACCCAAAGAGTAACGGCCAGTAGTTCAAGTCACTACCGCCTGAAGCACCTTGCGGCCAAAAGCAGCATCCGCTGAGGCCTTAACCCTTCTAGTGCCAGCTACGTGAGTCTCACGTAGCTGCCTCTACGTCACTTAAGTACCAGCTACGTGAGACTCACATAGCTGACTTTAAACCCCCACAGTAAAAAAAATATAAAAGTTAAATACTCATCTGACCCCTTGTTGGATTCGGCCGGGTCTCCTCTTTAATTTGGTGCCAAATAAATAAAAAATGACATTTACTTACCTGTGGCCGCGCTGCCTCCCGATGGGTCTCCTCTTCACTGGGGGGGGAGGGCTTCCGATCGCCCCCCCAGCCTCTTCCGTGGCGAGAAGGCAGAAATCGCCCTCCCCCCCCACTTCCTGGATCGGGTCTGCTAGCCCCGCCCCCTGAGGGCGGGTGACATCACTGTGATGTCACCAGCAGCCGGCCTCTTATTACCGGTACCCGACACTAAGAATCAATCTGCTCGGGTGCTTGGAGCAGAGAGGTGGGGAGGGGGAGAGGGCTGTGATCGCCCCCCCCTCCCCAGGCTCTCTCCTCCAAACACCCAAGCAGACTGTCAGCTGTCATTGGAGATCGCCGGGGGACACAGGATCGGAGGTGAGTAAAGTAAAAAAAAAAAAACAATAAAGATAATTTTTTTCTCTTTGTGTCTTTTTTTTTTTACATTTAACCCCTTGTGAACTGGTAGGGGGTCCATGAGACCCCTTATACAGTTCACAAGGCTGTGGGATGGCAAGTCACCTGCGGCTAGCGGGTGACTTGCCATTAACCCCCAGCACCCCCATTACCTGCCTCCCCAAAGCCCGGGGGGGGGGCAGAAGAGCCCATGTGTGGTACAGTTCTAATCGGTAGAAATGGGGCTTTCTCATGCAATATGGTTTTCTTTATTAAAATACTTTTTTATTTAAAATAAAGGAGACAATTTTCTAAAAAAATGTTTATTTTTTTTTTTTTACTTAATAATAATATTGTAAAAAACAGAATTAAATTTACAAACAAGACATTTCATGTTAAAGCCTAAACTCTGCTGCAAAAAAAATATATATAATTTTCCTGAAAATTCCAGCAAAAATGGGGAAAAATGACCTGTCAACAGAGGGTGACAAAATCTCAAGTAGGCTGGCAATTAAAAGGGTTAAAAGTAGCTATGCATGTTGGGTATTGTTCTGTTAGGGGGACCTTGCGCTTTCAGACTTAGCTTGTTTTTTCTTGTTTGCATATTTATATTTTAGGAAAAGGTGTTTTTTATTCAGCTTTTTTATAAATTTTTTTAGGGAAACCCTGCGCAACCAAAGAATTCTTTGAGGGATTAATTACAGAAGGATGAGCCCACTACAACAAGCTGGGTACGCTTAGAAAGCTAAACACGTGTACTTTCAGGGAACATGTGTACTTTCAGGGAATATATGGTTTATGGGGGAAATTCCAAATGTAAAGGGTTTTTTTGGTTGAAAAATCGCAAGGTGCGCACTTTGTCTGCAGAGCTGAAATTTTCAAGTAAAATTGCCGTTACGCACATGCTTTACTTTGGGGTGTTTGGCAACTCTTCCCTTGACAGTAGCTATGCATGTTGGGTATCGTTCTGTTCGGGGGACCTTGCTTTTTCAGATTAAACTTGTTTTTTCTTGTTTGTATATAGTTTTTTTAGGAAAATCTTTCCAACCAAAGATTACATTGAGGGATTACTTCCAGAAAACTGTGTGTACTACCAGAGAATATATAGTTTGTTGGGAGTATTTCAAATGTAAAGGGTTGTTTTTCTGGAAAATATGCAAGGTGCGCATAGCGCATATCGCAGTTGTATTTTATCTGAAAATCCCCTAAAGCTCTGTTTCAGTTTGGGGGAGTCTCCTGGGCAGGAAAGGGTGTCTACCTATACATATGTGGTACTGCTGTAATGGGGAGAAATTGGGATTTCACACGCAATAAGATTTTTTTTACAAACTTACATTTTTTATTACAAAAAAACACTAAAAATAGTAAAAAATAGATTTTTATTTTTTTTCACATATTTCACTCAAAAATATTGAGAATACACCTACAAAATGACAAACAAGACATTTCATGTTAAAGCCCAGACTATTCTGAAAAAAACAATATATCATTTTCCTGGGAAATCCCTTCAAAAATCACATTTGAACATGGGGAGCGCAAAATAGTGCAAAACGGTCTGGCAACAAAGGGTGACAAAAACTCCAGGTAGGCTGGCACTTAAAGGGTTAACATCAACCTTGTAAAACTTAGAAAAAGTATGAACAGAAGACCAAGTAGCAGCCTTACAAACTTGTTCAACAGAAGCTTGGTGCTGAAAAGCCCAAGAGGCACCAATAGCACAAGTAGAATGAGCAGTAATCCTAAAGGGAGGTTCCTTTCCCTTAGCAGAATAGGCTTGAACCATCGCCTGACGGATCCACTTGCTGATAGTGGATTTAGCCGGAGGCAAACCCTTTCTAGGTCCAGAAGTGAGAACAAAAAGAGCATCAGACTTCCTGAAAGGCTCAGTGGCGACCAAATAAAACTTCAGAGCCCTGACCACATCTAGGGAATGCAGAGTCCGCTCCTTGGAATTAGCAGGATTAGGACACAATGAAGGCAAGACAATGTCCTGATTAAGATGAAAAGCAGACACAACCTTTGGCAGGAAGTCCGGCTTGAGCCAAAACACCACCTTTTCCTGATGCCTCTCAAAATAAGGAGGTTTGATGGAAAGTGCAGCTGGTTCAGAAACTCGCCTTACAGAAGTGATAGCCACCAGAAAGGCTACCTTAAGGGTCAGAATAGACAAGGTAGCATCACGGATAGGCTCAAAGGGAGGCCCTTGCAGGGCAGACAACACCAGATTCAAATCCCAGACTGGTAGCATAGGCTTACGAAGTGGACGCACATGAGAAACACCCTGAAAAAAGGTTTTAACCAACCGGTGATTGGCAAAAGATCTTTGGAAAAAAATTGCCAGAGCTGAAACATTGCCTTTTAGGGTACTAAGTTGAAAGCCCTGATCCAAACCATGTTGCAAGAATTCCAGAATCCCCTGTAATAAATAAAGGACGAGGACTTCTTCCTAGCCCGAATCATGGTATCAACAACAGAAGCAGGCAACCCCTTTTCCATGAATATGGAGGTTTCAGCAGCCAAGCCGTTAAAGCCAGAGTTTGTAAATTGGGATGGCGTAGCTGCCCCTGGGTGAGAAGATCTGGATCTTTGGGCAAGACGTGCCGGTCTACTGCCAACCGCACGACATCTGCGAACCAAACTCTTCTTGGCCAACAAGGGGCCACTAGTATGGCTGGTACCCGCTCCAGGGCTAACTTGCGCATGAACCTGCCCAGGAGAGGAAATGGAGGGAACACATAGAGAAGCTGAAACTCCATCCACGGTATTGCCAAGGCATCCGTGGCGAAGGCCAGAGGATCCTGAGACAGAGAGACAAATCTGGGAAGTTTGTGATTGTGACGGGATGCAAACAGGTCCACGTCTGGCTGACCCCAGCGGTGACAGAGGGAGAGAAACACCTGGTTGTTGAGAGACCACTCTCCAAGACGAGACGTCCCCCTGCTCAGGGAGTCCGCCACCTGGTTCTCCACCCCTGGGATGTAGACCGCTGATATGCAGGGAACATGCTGTTCCGCCCAAGACAGAATCAGGGACATTGCCTTGAAGGCTCACTTTCTTCGAGTCCCTCCCTGATGGTTGATGTAGGCAACCGCCGTCTGGTTGTCTGAGCAAATCTGAACAGCCCGACCCCGGAGGTGAGTGGATAGGCGAGAAAGAACCAACCTGATCGCCCTCAGTTCCAGGACGTTGATGGAAGCATGGGCCTCTTGTGGGCCCCACCGACCCTGGAACCTCAGGTACTTCCAGAAGCCTCCCCAGCCGGTCAGACTGGCATCCGTGGTGACCGTTTTCCAGCACGGGGGCAGGAAGGACCTGCCCCCCAGAAGGTTCCTTGAGTCCAGTCATCACGAGAGAGACCGTCTGGCCAGGGGAGACAGAACAAATTCCTGATCCAGGGACACAGGGTCCCGATCCCAAACTGACAAGAGGTGCAACTGGAGAGGTCTCATGTGAAACTGAGCAAAGGGGACTGCCTCGAAGCAGGACACCATCAGGCCCTCTAACTGCATCCCCTGACAGATGGAGGGATGAGGACATGACAGCAGAGCCCGAGCCTGCAGCTGAATACCTTCCACCTTCTGCTGAGGAAGGAACACCTTGACCTGAGAGGTATCCAGAGTCATGCCCAGAAAGGTCCTCACCAATGACGGGGACAGAGAAGACTTGGGATAGTTGATCACCCAGCCGAAAGACTCCAGAGTGTATGTCACCATTTGAGTGTTCCGCTCGGCCTGAGGAAAAGACTCGGCAACAATCAGGATGTCATCCAGGTAAGGAATGATGCGGATGCCCTGGTTCCTTAGCAGAGCCATCACTCCCGCCAGCACCTTGGTGAACACCCGAGGTGCCGAGGTGATACCGAAGGGTAGAGCCACAAACTGGTAATGCTGACCCTGCAGCTCGAACCTTAGGAATCTCTGAGGACCTGGGAAGATAGGCACATGAAGATAAGCATCCTTGATGTCCACAGTGGTCATGAAGTCGCCTGGGCAGAGGGTACTGACAGCAAAGCGCAGCGTCTCCATGCAAAAATGTTTGAATCTGACAAATTTGTTGAGGCCCTTAAGATCCAGAATGGGCCTAAGAGAGCCATCCTTTTTGGGGACCGTGAAAAGACTCTAACAGGCAATGAACAGCCAGAAGCAATCCCTGAGCGGACAGGGGGTTTAAAGACATCCGGGATCTGATGAATCTTGGGGGAGAGGCCAGGCTGCAAACTCTATCTTGTAAGCGGAGGACACTACCTCCTGAATCCACGGGTCTGAGACGTGAAGCTTCCAGACGTGAGCAAAGAGCCGAAGCCGTCCCCCCACCCGTATGGGTGAGGGCGCCCCTTCATGCCTGAGGGGGCTTGGGAAAGGGTTTGGACTTAGGATTCCAGGAGAGACCGGGACGACCACGGGTTCTGCCACGGCCCCAAGAATCTCTGCGACCACTGGAGAGGAGGGAGCCACGGCCCCCTCTGGGAATGCAAAAGGAAGGGAGGGGGCAGAGGACCCCCAAAAGTGCCGAGACTGCCTCCTACGCTGAGGCAGCCTTCCATCCTTGGCTAGAACATCAAGACGTTCTCCAAACAGCCGCAGCCCCACGAAGGGGAGGCCAGTGAGCGCTTTCTTAACCGCAGCGTCAGCTGCCCACTGGCGCAACCAGACAGAGCGACGCATAGCCACCAAGAGCGCAGAGGTCCTTCCACACAGCCGCACAGCATCATCCATAGCAGTAAGGATAAAGGCCACAAAATCAGTGCAAAGTAAGAGAGTTCTATATTCCTCCCCCACACTACCAGCTGTTGTGCCATCAATGAGACGCTTAAGCAGTTTCTTAAGGGCAATAGCAGTAATGGCGGCAGCACATACAGGGCGCAAGCCAGCCCCCACACAGGTAAAAGCATGGCAGGCCACTTGATCCATGCGCCGGTCCTCCCCGTCCCTCAGAGTGGTAGTGTCAGGGGAAGGCATGACCGAAGTGTTGGACAAGCCTAGCATGGGAGTGTCTACTTCAGGGGGAAATGACCACCTCTTAACAAGATCAACGAGAAAGGGATACCTTTTATCCAAACCCTTGGGCACTGCAGGCAACTTGTTAGGACGTTCCCATTCTTTAAGCACCAAGGTGGTAAAATGTTCCTGCTCAGGGAACTCTAGACGCTGTTTACCAGGGCGAAAAAGCTCCCCCTGCTTTCTTTTAGCTACCTCAGGGGGAGCAATGTGCAAAATTTCAAAAACAGCAAATTATCAGTGTCCTCAGGGTACCATGATTCCTCTCCGGACGCAGACCCAGGGTCACTATCGCAACCCTCCTGCTGTTTCCCAGAGGAGTCAGAGTCCTGGGAGAGCTCCCCCATCTCAAGGGGGTGACAATCACCAAGCTCATCAATCCCTACATACATCTCAGTAAGGGGAGCAGGCCTGGGGTCCAGGTGTCTCTTCTTGCCAGAGGCCTTCCTAGGAACATTCCTAGCAAGCTGCTTTTCAATGTTAGCCACCCGCAGAGCCAAATCAGAATGTGACTTCCTGCCAACATTCCCCGGGGCCCAATTGCAGGAGCGGGGGAGTAGGTGAAGCAGAGTGAGGCGCAGAGCTGGGAAGCGAAGCAGACAAACCAGCTTGAAGCGCAAGAACACTTTCAGCGCACGGCACGCACACCGTGACACTGGTACTCACAGGGGATACCCCACACATGGAACACAGCCGTGCTTGCCCCGAAGGGCCCCCAAGCACGCTATCCCCAGAAGCCTCCATATGGTGATTAGCACAGGCGCAATAGGCCAGCAGTGGGTACAGGCTTAAGACAGAAGCCACCCGGGATGCCCTCCCACGGAAAGCCCCCGGAAGTTAATAAAGGGGGGAATGAGGGGGAGGAAGGAGTGGAGCTGGGAGAAACCACAACCAAATGGTATCCCGCCTGAAAGACATAAGTAAAAACACACATGAGCATCCCGCAGCAAATACACCCCGATTCAATTAAAAAAAAACCCCAAGGGGGACTCCGGACCAAAGACACCGCGGGGGTCACACAGGCACAGACCGCTGGATAAGGCCACCAAGTTGGGGGGGAGAAGAGAGAGAGAGAGAGAAGCATCGTCGAGCAGCCATAGTCAGGGAGGAAGGGGGGGTGCGGGGGGGACCCAAAGGAAAAAGAGAGGACACAGTCCCCAAACTACTTACCCCCTCAGAAGCTAGGACAGAAACTCCGCATCCCTATTAGGCTCACCATAAAGCCGGCTACCCTTTGTGTTACAGGGTCTGCGGCTTGGAGCAGCGCTCCAGGAGCACTTGACCCTAGTGCTCTTCTACCTTCACCCGATCTGTCAGCCAAGGCTGGGAGGCAGTGAGGGTCCAGAAACGGATGGAAATAGACTTGCAGGGCTGCAGGCTTGGTTGCCCCGCTCACCTGCGCACAGAGAGAGAGCCATCTGTTAACTTCGCAGTCCACTGCAGAGAGAACACTGGGGAACTATACGGTTAAGCCCGTTTTTATAGGGAGCCGGAACAAGCCACAGCTTTTCTGCAGTACCACTGCGCCACCTTGTGGCGGAATAACCCAACTGTTATGAATACCGAAGCGGGCCGTGCCATGCAATAAAGAAAAAGTGATTAGTAGGGGAATAACTACAGAGGATGCAGAGGTAGTGGTCCCTTTTGGGACCATCAGGTCAAATCACCCCATTATAGTTGCTTTTCTACCTTATCAGATTTGGGCTCACAAGGTATAATGCACAAAACAGAAGTACCATTAATTTTTGCAGTTTCAGTCTTTAGTAGTCTAATTGTATCCAATTCTGTTAAAATGACAGAGGAAATGTTACTATGACAGGGCTCCATTTAGTGTCTGCACCGGGGCCCAGACACATTTAGTTACACTTTTGAGTCACAGCGTCACCCAATAACTATCATTAATGGGAAAAATCTTCAAAAGAATAGCAATTGAATACACGGGTAGTCAGTCCTACTAGTGGAGCACCAAAGCGAGAGACAAGAGAAGAGTCAAAGTCAAGCCAAAGGTCAAGCCAAGAGGTCATGGGTACGCATCACAAGGGATTAAACAGATTCATGGTCAAGGTACAAGCAGGCGTCGGTCCAGGCGGCAATCATGGGATGGTCAAGCAAGGCGAGGTCGGCAACGGAAACAGACAAGGATCTCAAATACTATCACACCCAGCAGCACGCTATCACGGGCAATGAAGCAGTATGGGGGAACAACCTTTATTAGATCAGAACTGAGGGAATTGGCTGGGGAGGAACACTCGGCTCATTGGCCAGCTGATTGCTCTAGAACAGTAACAGGGTGTTTCGCCAATCAGTAACATTAGGACTCATTGGCCCTTTAACTGATCCTCTAGTGGGCGCGCTGTCTGGAGCACCGCCGGAGGGCTTAAAGAAGCCCGGAATAAGGGCATAAGGAGGGCACAAGGACCCTTGGTCTCGGGTAATGTGAGCTCCAAATACTGCCTTGGTTGCTCTATTACAGATACAACTCTGGTTGCAATAATCAAATTCTGTCCACTCATATTGCAAAAGAATGACACTGAAGATGATATTGTTACTTTTAACTAAAAGGTAGAGAAATATGGAAAGTTAGAGACCAATCAGCACCTCTTAATGTCACCCATTGCAGGTTAAAAAAATACTCAATGGAAGGAATACATACAACTGACATACATAAGCTGGACACACCCATACAATCAGGCTGTTTATTTGCCTATTTAATTATCAGCCCATCTATAAATCCTTCTGCTCGTCCATCTATCTCATTTAATAAAGTTAAGTCAAAGCTCCAGCACATTTCCACTATTCAGATTCTTCGTTAATAGAATTAATTCACAGTAATCTTAGCTCGTCTCATTGTGAAGCCCACTCCCCCACCACCTCCAACATTAAAGTCTTCATTTTCAAAACTTTCCTAGTTAACATTACAAAAGACTCCGAGTCCCGGGGTTCCAGTCTGGTCCCCGAAGTACTTAACTAATAGCCAAAAATCTGAAGAATCACTTTAATACTTCAATAAAAATAACCCAATTCAAAACACTTCCAAAGAAACAGGACTCTTAGCTCTAGGCTACCAAATAATGGCTGAAAGAAAGTATATCGCTTGTCACTTCTGATTAGAGGCTTGTGCCTCTGCGCCTTCAACGAGCACCGAGTCTGGTAATAGGAACTGCAGATATTATGTTGGCGAAATAATTTAGAGGGGGATATTTTTTTTATATAACAAATGATCAGTTCCTAATAAGTCTTCAACATCATTTACAATAGCAAGGCATAATCGTAGCGTGTAGCTACAATGGGCCCTATCTGAACTATTCATTCATCAAAAGAACAGATTTGATAAGCTCCTTCACCTTCTGTAGCCTCTCTTACTCCCCTAACTACCCCGATACCAAGCTCTTTCCCATTCTATATCCTCCACTATACACTAACTTTCCTACCTTCTCTGTGTGTTGAGTCAAAGAAACTAGACTTGCTGTGTTTTTCTTAAATATCTCTGTCTCACTCACCCAGGTCATTGTATATCTATAATAAGAGCTGTAATTTTCTGAGATATGTCTGTATCACACCTGGTCAGTAGCTAGCCTTGATTTTGGAGAACCAGGTTTTTACTGTTGCAGAGACTCCAGAGACTACTATCCAGAACACAAACCTCGACCCAGAACCTGGAATCCAAGGGTAACCCTGGAGGTCACTATCGCGGTTATCCACTCTTTCACTCTCCGATCTAATGTTGGTGTTGATGTTGAGCTGAGAAAACCATATGGATGACTAATGAAAAACAGAGCAAGTCTATTTGCTTTAATACATTGTACACAGAAAAGTCTCATCTTACCCAACAGAATCTAGTAAGTCCAGCATGGTCTCGGATAATCTAAATCCCTCCAATCGTAGGTCTCATCCAAAAGTCATGTTGACAGGTTAAATCCAAAATACATGTCGACAGTTTCATGTTTTGATTCTCGTTTTATGGAGGATTGCTTGGATTATATTTTACCATTGTGGAGTTTTGCATTGACATGCCCGCTGGCCTTTTGGATTTAACCTGTGCATTAATGTATTACTGTAGATATACAATGATCTGGATGAGTCATTGATATGCTTCACAGACCTGGTACCAGTGTTTAACAGCTGTGAGGTATTGTCACTGGAGACTACTGTCGAGAACCCAAAATGCAACCCAGAGCCTGGACACCAGAAGCAACTATCATTTTCACGAAAGACCCCCCCCCCCCCCCGCAATGAATCGGGTTGGTTGGAATCAGGAGCAAAAGATGTGTGCAGGCAGCTAGATTCTGGGTCAAGAGCCAAAGCCAAAGCAGGGATCAAAAGTCAAAAGCCAAGGTTCGTAGTAGGGTATCTAAACCAGGGGGTCGGTAGTTGTCAGTCAGTTTCTTCATGAACTAAGAACAATAACTCAGCAGGTGGTATCCTATGAAAATCTTCGATGGCCATCATGATGCCTCAGTTTCTTATTTAAGGGCCTTTGCACAAACTCACAACATATTGTTCTCATGAATTAGAATGAATATTCTTTACAAACACCTACATGCATTATGCAAATCTATCGCGTGTAGAAGTTAGCGCACATGAATTGAGCACTTTCCTGAGTACAGATTACCATTTCTATCAGCCCCATGACAGGCTGTGAGGCTTCTTGTTTAATCAGTATATCTGTGACAATATCTATAACTATCAATCGATATCTATGAATCTCCTTTATTTTGATCAGATGGCTTATCTGGCCACCACTGCATACTGCAATACTTAGACCTCCAGTATTGGTGTCCCTCTTCCTTGTCAAGATGGTAACTATGTCATCTTCGAGCACCCAGGAGGTGTATCAGCTCCCTGGGTGCACCCTTCAAGTCTTTTGAATGCATTGCTCAGTCCCTCAGACAGAGGGACTTCATACAGTCTTGTGCGGCCAAGGGCCCGCTGCAATCCGCAATGCAAACTGAAATGATGCCTGCTTCCAGCTTGTAATGGGATTGCTGCCAGAAAGACTTTCTTTTTATTTGGTGGCAGGAAATACAGGAGGACAAATGTGAGGCATTAATGGAATGACTACAGGACAACCAGTGAGTGAATCCTTAATTTAACTGCACAGACTGTGTGCAGGGGGACCTAACCAGGTGAGTACATGGTAAATTGGCGGGGTACACTGTGGGGCATTCCAAGGTTAAGCAGGCAATTGCTCAGTCCTAGAGACTCTAGGGTCGGGCACATGGGTTTTGGTTCCGTTTAAAGTGACCCTTTATTCAAATAATACTGTAGTGTCCCTGAACAAGGTGTCAGGATGCTGCCTAGTTCAGGGACCCTCCAGTTTTAATTTACGGGTTCCATTTGGACAAAGGGAGAGTAAGTGGCATGAGAAGATTTCATCCTGGTCACCACCAGTTGGTAGTGATGAGATTAAATATACTCTTTTGTGTCTATCTACCCTCTCTTGGTCCTTTTTTCCACTGCTTCTTGGGACCTTGACCATGTCCCGATCATTGCCACTCCACACACCTATAATCTAATACTAGTGCGGGGCTCCAGTGCGGGATCCAATGTGACTCCCTGTGACTGTGTTTTGGAGCCGTATTCAAGGTAATAAAGCAATTTTATATTCCTATGAGTTTTTCTGCACAGTACCTATATATAATTCTCATTTCTTATTGTTTCAACCAAAATATTAGCCATCTAGTTGCAAACACGGCCATAATGCCCGTCCTTGTAGAACAACATTCAGTGTCGGCCACATGCCGCTCTTAAGGGATTAAGGGAGAAAATAAAGAAACATTTCGATGATCTAAAACTCTGCAAATCCAAAATGGAAGTTCTCCTCCTGATATTTCACTTTCAAAATATTTAGAATGTTGATAGATATGACATTACGTTTTCATTAAAACAGCGGATTTGGAAACACTGCTCTGCGCAAAAAAACACCATAAAGACTTTATGACGGACTGCCACACGCTTAATGAAAGCAGTAAATCTGCGCTGCAATATTTGTACAGTCTCTGGTTTGACCTTTGCCTCTCGCTATCCACCAGCATTGCCGCTGCCTTGTTCACAACACACCAGTCGCGGAGGGAGGGGGAGGTTTAAAACATGATCCGAGAGCCTCTAAAGATAAAATAAGTGGAAATCTGCCATTACTCTCTTACATTTTATGATTAATTCAGTTCATATTTTACTATCTGGTTACAGAGTAAAACTGCAGCCTGTACATCAAGCATTTTCCATCTACGAGTAATGTCGAAAAATGTTTGATACTGTGGAAAGACAAAAAAAAAGACTCCAGACGGCAACAAAAAAAAACTTGTTTGCCGATGCAGTAGGACAGTTAATTACAAGAGAAAAAAAAATCCAAGGAAGAATAAAAAAAGGCATGGCAATTAGCTATCCATCTAAAATAATGAACCAATCATAGAAATTTGATGGTCGGCCATTTGCAGTCAATAAATTGGTAGCGGCATTGGCACGCAACGTTTTCTTCCGCGACTGCTAATAGAGATCGGCTTAGGCTGCCCTCCTAAATCTATTGGTCCTAGACGGTGAGCGCAGATATTAATTACTCGGCTCTAATGAAAGTAATGTTGTGTTTTAGCCTGCAGACACGACACAGAGTGAGTTACATTCCATAAAGAACGAGAAACAAGCTGGAATGGCCGATCATATAGAAGACTGACCATATTTATATAGAGAGTCGGGTTGTAGATTTCACTTTGTCTGTTTAAGGCTGAACCTATCAGTAATTCAAGCGACAGACAGAAAATTCGAAATAAAGAGAAAGCAGAGGAAGTATATTATATGCTTCTTCCCTCAACTTTTTCTTTATTTCCATTTTCTGTCTGTAGAGCTTGAATGCAAAAGTGTTGCTACCAGATTGAATTTAAAGGGACGTTCCAAGCAAAGGGTTAAATTAGCCTGCTTTCTGCTTGCCCCATGCTGGCTGTCAGGGACGGCATCTTTCATTCCCCAGCACTTTGCATTTCCTTATAAAACCTATTGAACTCTCCTTCTTCTACTGACTCGACTCTCTGCCTTTCAGGGTCCCTGACAGGAACTGAGCTAACATAAAAACATACATGTGTGAGTCAGTAATATAGTAATATAAAGCAAGCTGAATAACAGCTGGATAAAAGATGCAGCACCTGACAGCCAGCATGGGGAGAGCAGAAAGCAGGTGTGTCCCTGACACAGACAAAGGAGTCTAGCGCGCGTTCCGAGTCGGAGGGCCGATCGAAACCCTGTGGCGCAATGAAGGTGAGGGCCGGGGCACCATGGCTGAGGTGGGATCCCGCCACCCCCAGCAACTGGTGGGCGCACCACTGGCCCGTCTTGCCTGCTCCGTTGTGGAGGTGGAGCGTGACCGCGTGCGGTAGGACCCGAAAGATGGTGAACTATGCCTGGGCAGGGCGAAGCCAGAGGAAACTCTCGTGGAGGTCCGCAGCGTTCCTGACGTGCAAATCAGTCATCGGACCTGGGTATAGGGGCGAAAGACTAATCGAACCATCTAGTAGCTGGTTCCCTCCGAAGTTTCCCTCAGGATAGCTGGCACTCGCCCGCACGCAGTTTTATCCGGTAAAGCGAATAATTAGAGGTCTTGGGGCCGAAACAATCTCAACCTATTCTCACACTTTAAAGTGGACCAACACCCAGGATTTTGACTATCCTGGGTTTTGGTCCACTTCGGCGGGGCACCCCGATCGGGGGTGCCCCGCTGTGTGAAACCCCCCCCGAAACCCCAAAAAACTCACCTCTCCCCGCTCTCACGTGAACGCCGCAGCCAATCCCCGCCAACGTCCAGGCCGGGGACAGGAACGTCCAAGCCGATTCCGCCACCTCCCGCGCGTCACTCTCGGCGCGCGCGCGCCCCCGCCGGGAGGTGGCGGCGGCGGGAGCGGCGGCGGATCAGGTAAGATCTTTTTGGGGTTTCTGGGGGGTTTTACCCCGCGGGACATCCCGATCTCGGATGTCCCGCGGGGTGGGAGGTGATCAGCCCGGGAATCTTATAGATTTCCGGGCCGATCACCCCTGGGTGTTGGTCCACTTTAAATGGGTAAGATGCCCGGCTCGCTGGCTTGGAGTCGGGCGCAGCAGAATGAGAGCGCCCAGTGGACCACTTTTAGTAAGCAGAACTGGCGCTGCGGGATGAACCGAACACCGGGTTAAGGCGTCCAATTTAACATTTGCCTGGAAAGTCCCTTAAAGTGGACCAACACCCACCGCTGATCGGCCTGGGAATCTATAAGATTCCTGGGCCGATCAGCTCCCTGCCTGCGGGGCATCCCCGATCGGGGGTGCCCCGCTGTGTGAAACCCCCCAGGACGCCCGCATATCCTACCTGTTCCTCGTTCCAACGGCGCATGCGCGGGCCGCCGCTGCCTCTCGCGCACACCTCGCTTGTCCGTTGGCGGTGATTGGTGGAGCGAGTCACGTGGGAGCGGGGTCGGGTGAGTTTTTGGGGCTTTCTGGGGGGGTTTCACACAGCGGGGCACCCCCGATCGGGGTACCCCGCGGAAGTGAAAATCCTGGGTGTTGGTCCACTTTAAAGCAAGGATCACCAGCAAGGTAGTGTCATAGAAATGGCAGAAGTAGAGCTGCAGTTGTATGTTTGCGGCCTTTGCAATGCATTTTTAGTCAAAGCTGCATGCATATATGGACCGCCATGGCACATGAGCTACCAGTACTTTGGGCCTTATTTAAGAAGTGCTCCATTTAGCTTCATTTTGCTGGCATAGCGCCAGTTTTTGAGCGCCGGCATCTCTTTCTTTTTTGTCTCTGCTATTTGGACAGAATAGCGCAGGAAGTCACACCGCCCGATGTTAACCAATTAGCTTTGATTGTTGCACAAGGTATTGGGCAGCCTGCATCAGCGCCTGTTGGACCCCAATGCCGATTATAACAGCGCCAGTGAGCTTCACTTTCTACCACGTCTTTGTGCTGCACAGCATATTTATTTATTTTTTGCATGCTAAAAAGACTGGCGCTGTATTTTTTGGGAGCTGGACGGCGTTTAATCAATACACTTACATGATATCACTGTTGGGGACAAAGTGCGTTTAGGCTGTATTTTAGTTGTCCACACTGGTAAGCAGAAGAAGCCATAAAAAACTATTTAACAAAAAAAAAAAAATAAAATGGTGACATTTGGCGACATCTAGGTCCTGTGTTTACATTATTGACAAATCATAATGCAAGTTATGTACAAATAAATGTGTGTAATATTCTAAGCATAAAACACTTCAATCCAGTTCTGCTCATTGTGCTCTATGGGGTCTTGACCTTTAACCAGAGCGCCCTGCGCTTCAAGCTATATGGAGCTGTTATTATTAATGTTTATTTTTAAAGCACCATCATTTTCTATGGCACTGTATAATGTGAAATTACAAACAGAGTATGTGATAAATTAGACACAAACTGGCGGCTGCATCAGCACTGCCTGTTTTTTGTTTGTTAAAGCGGGAGGAAAGCAGCCCTGGAGTCTATTACACTCCAGAGCCGTCTGATTTAGGATGCCCTGCTGTGTAAAACACCCCAGGTCACCAGTAAGCTCACCTTCTCCCAGATCCAACAGCCCATCATGAGCCGTGGTGGCCGCCTGCTATACCGTTAGCAGAGCGCATTCCCGCACCAAGCATTTTAAATGGTCAGTGCAGGCACGCAATAGTCATACAAAGCTGGAAACAGATAGTCAGGCGAAGCAGAGTAAGAAGCCAAAAAGGACAGTCAAATAAAGCCGGGTCAGAAACCAGAATGGCCGATTATGCTTCAAGTCTTCAGGTGCAGAGCTGCCGAGTAGTTTGCAGCATTCTGGATTTGCATTCCTGAACGCATTGGAGTCTACAAGGGAAGATAGGGAAAGTTTAGAGTGTGTTTTGGGGTCTCTACAAAGCAACTAAGGCAGCGTAAACCCCAAACTGCATGGAAAGACTCCATTGTAATATTTAAAACAAAGAGGCTGATTCATTACTAGCGCCAGGTATTGCCAGATGAGCGTCTGTATAGCGGCGCTTAGAGTGACCGCTAGTAGACAATGTAAGCGGGTATCGGGCGCTGTAGCCTAGTGTTGCGGTCGCTGTAGTAGGCATTGATGAATGTGATGCGTGTTGGGCACTCGTAACAACAGTACAGCGCTGCAGCGAGCTAGAGGTGGCACCAGCTCAGTGTGTCCGGCGTAGCATAGTGCGTAGCATACCAGTAACAAAGCGAAAAACACATGTTTTAACACTGGAACAATAACACTTTAGTGCCAGACCTGTACATATAATTCTGCATAAAAAATAAAATTCTGTCCAAAAAATTTATAAAAATGTATGTTTGCAGCCAGGAGAGGTCACACAATGATTTGAGCAAAAAAAAAAAAAATAATAATTGTAATTGCCAAACACGCTATTTATACACAATTAATGAAGCCCCAATGAAATGTATGGGAGAGCGCTACAGAGCAGCAGGTACTACATGGCGCTCTAGGCTAGAGTGCCGGCGCTATACACGGGCAGGCTGATTCATTAATAGCGCCAGGTAGCGACAGTAGCGTTATTTTCACAGCGCCCGCTAGTATTCGCTGTGCTTGGCCGTTGTTCGGCTGTTGACAGCGACTCAGTCGGTGTGCGGTAATGTTGAATACGGGGTTAGGAGTCGCTGTTTGACAGGTCCCGCGCTGTATGGGAGCGCATGACAGCGAACGGCCATAGCGAACGGCTCCCAGCATATTCATTAACAAATCACGCTCCAAAAATTCTCGCGCTGTGAAATGCTTATTTAAACCCCAGAGCGCTGGTGGGTTAAAAGTAGTTTTTTAACCCCCAAACAACCATATTTTTAGAAAAAAAAAAAAAAAAAAAACATGTTTTTCAAAACATTCTGTAATATGAATACATTAATATCAGACCTGTATTATCAATTCTGCACAATTTTTTTTTTTTTTACCTTAAAAAAAATATCGAACATTGCAGAAGTGGTCACAGAATTTTTGCCATTTAAAAAAAAAAAAAAAACACTAATAGCAATTAATTATGAATATTTAAAGATTGTTCCATTGAAATGCATTGGAGAGCGCCAGGTAGCGAGAGGTCATACCTGTCGCTGTTCAAGGTCGCTCGCTGGCGCTGTGGGGTGAGGCTGGAATAATGATGAATGATTCGCTATCTGGCGCTCTGTCAGTCGCTAAGCAGGATCGGCTTGATAAATGTGTGATTGCGGAGGGGAGCCGGCGTTCTCCTGGCGGTGAGCGTCATTACCGTTCGCTCACCATTCGCTACCTGGCGCTATCCCTTGTTAAATAAGGGCCTGAGCCGCCTGTAGTAATACATGTGATGCTACATGGCACTGTTAGAGGCGCTCACCAGATTCGCTTTCTTAAATGTGGTTTTGCGTATAGCGCCCGGCATTCACCGGCCGCTGCCTGCCGCTGCGAAGCACTACCTGGCGTTATCCGTTCTTAAATAACCCCCAAAATCATAAGCACCCTCTTTTAGCCAAGCAATGTATTTTTACAGTAGAAGCATAACTCCCCTTTAAGGGGTTTTAAAGATCTAAAAAGTTTCAGTTAGCTTCAACCATTAAAGCAAAAGAAAACTCGGCTCAGCCAGCCACTGGCCTTCCCCCTGCGCTGTGTGAAACCCCCAGGGGCGCCGGTAATCGCTCACCTTTCCCAAGTCCAACAGCGCATGCACGGGTCCTCATCCAATCAGAGCCATTTGCCTCTGTTTTCCATGGGGAGCGTGATTAGCCACACCCCCTGCATGCTTGGGCAGCGTGGCCACTGAAATAGTCTGGGGCATCTGGGAAGACAGCTGCTCTCGCTCCCCATTGAAGTCAATGAGAGCCCTTTGCTGAAGGACATAAACACGGCAAAAGGGCTCTGATTAGATGAGGGCTCAGCATGTGCCGTTTCACAGAGTGGAGCATCCCAATTCGGCATGCCCAGGGGCAAAAAAACAAAGCCAGGATAGTCAAAATCCCAGGTTTTGTTCCAGTTTAAAGGTTTCTTCTATACACTGATACAATTCTAGGACATTATAAAAAGTAACAACCATAGCCCAACACTTTGCCTGTCTATGCAGGAATTTGTGGATGTTACTTTGCACCATCTAACGAAGATGCGATCACTCGTATCATTAACAACCGCGTTCCGAGTAAAGTTTGTTCATGTATAAGCGGGTGTATTTGCTTTGCGTACCCATATGTTGTAGCCGAGCATTTACAGCCGAAGTGGTCTCTGAAGCCAAGTTTTTACCTGTTTTTGGGCGTTACTTGCTGTGGATCCCATTGTTCTCGGTGTGCCGTGTACTCCTGTGGCTTTCCAGCACATGCCTTTTTTTAGTTGTAACCAGCTATTTTAATGTGCTTTCCGCTGTCCCCCGTCATTATACCCATGGTAGACTCCCCCCTGCTGCCATCTAGGGCATCCCATGTAGTCTGCATGTCCTTGCACATACTTACCTTTCTTCTCCCTTGCTGCCATCTAGGGCATCCCATGTAGTCTGCATGTCCTTGCACTTATTTATTTTTCTTCCCCCTGCTTCCATCTAGGGAATCCTATGTAGCGTGCCTATCCTTCATCATATTCACCTTTCCCCCCTGCTGGCATCTAGGGCATCCCATGTAGTCTGCATGTCCTTTCACATACTTACATTGGTACCTTGGTTGCCATGTCGTCTGCTTCTACCCGCTGTTACTCACCTCATACTTTGGCCACCTTCTTTTGGTGTTCTGTTTCACACTGCTGCTTGTTTGCTTAGCATCTGCTTTATGTAGTAGCATAGAAAACACAACACCACGCAGCATATAGCATTAAAACTATTGTTTTATTATAATTTTTTGTTTAATAACGTTTTTGGTGTTAATTTTTATTTTTAAAACATAATTTTCATTTTAATTATTTTTTTTTCAGGAACCATCGTGAGACCCGCAAAGAGAAAAAAATACAATTCTGTGATTACTCACCTGTAGAATTGGTATTATGAGTATACAGTACGTCCTGCTCCAAATCTAATACTTACACTTGGGATATACTCCGCCAGATGGCGCTGGACTGCAGAGACATTGAAAATAGGCTCCTCCCGGCCCCTCAAATACCCGGGGACCTCCCACAAATCCCCAGCATTGAAAAGCAGATAATGAGAAGCCGGGAGAATTAAACAATCCAAACTATCAACTATAACAAGGATAACAATCACCATACAGGGGATCCAAGAAAATTCAACCAAGGGTGGGTTGGAGCAGGACGTACTGTATACTCATAATACCAATTCTACAGGTGAGTAATCACAGAATTGTATTATTCTTAGTATACAGTACGTCCTGCTCCAAATATAATACTTACAGTTGGGACATCCAATAGCAGTGTCCATAAAGTAGGGTGGGATCCCCAATAAAAATCAGCAGCAGACAGTTTAAACCACTGCCGCCTGCAGAACCTTTCGGCCAAAAGCAGCATCAGCTGAGGCACTAACATCAACCTTGTAAAACTTTGAAAAGGTATGAACAGAAGACCAAGTAGAGGCCTTGCAAACTTGTTCAACAGAAGCCTGGTGCTGAAAACCCCAAGAGGCACCAATAGCACGAGTGGAATGAGCAGTAAAGCGGAAGGGAGGTGTAGCGATAACCCTTATGGCCGGAGGGCTTCACCGCCCGAGACGTCCTTTTCCCAATCGTAAGAGGTGCTGCTGGAATTCCAGAGTCGTCCGTGAGGAAACAGGAACAGCCCTTACAAGGGCTAGTGAATTGTAATATAGCGTTTCCCCCAATAAGAGACAGAACTCAGTATTGAGGGTGAAGGTGAAGTGTCCTTTATTAGTGCCACACTGGGCCTTATATACACAAGTCTCTATTGCATGACACACACACCGACCAATAGCAGCAGGGCAAACAATCCCTCAACTCTGCCGGTGACGCAATCAGTAGAACAATAGCAGGCCGTAATACAATCAATCAGGATAATGCCATTGACTGTGACGTAATCAACAATACACAATGGCAGTCAAAATACAATGACATTGCCTGTAACAGTATCAAAATACAATTACCTAATTAAGAAAAGGCCAGTGAATGACCCGGTGGGCAACTGAATAGTGATGACATCCAAAAGACAGAGCGTCTGTCACAGGAGGATTCTTCCCCTTAGCAGAGTAGGCCTGAATCACAGCCTGACGGATCCACTTGCTGATAGTAGACTTGGCAGGAGCCAAACCCTTCCTAGGACCAGAAGGGACCACAAAAAGAGCATCAGTTTTCCTGAAAGGTGCAGTAGCCACCAGATAGTACTTCAGACACCTAACCACATCCAAAGAGTGCAAAACCCTCTCCTTAGCATTGCTAGGATTAGGGCACAAAGAAGGAAGAACAATATCCTGATTCAAATGAAAGGCAGACACTACCTTAGGCAGAAAGTCAGGTTTGAAACGAAACACCACCTTGTCCTGGTGTCTCTCATAGTAAGGGGACTGAATGGAAAGCGCCGCCAACTCAGACACACGCCTGACAGAAGTGATAGCCACCAGAAATACAACCTTGAGCATAAGAATGGCCAAGGCAGCATCCTGCACAGGTTCAAAGGGAGCACCCTGCAAGGCTGACAGAACCAAGTTCAGATCCCAAACAGGCACCATAGGCTTACGTGGGGGGCGCACATGAGTGACCCCCTGGAAAAAAGTCCTGATCAGAGGGTGCTGAGCAAAGGACTTCTGGAAGAAAATAGCCAGGGCAGAAACCTGACCCTTCAGAGTACTGAGTTGGAGCCCCATCTCCAACCCATGCTGCAGGAACTCCAGAATCCTGGGAACAGAGAACACACGACAGGGAAGAGACTTAGATTCACACCAGTCAATGTAGGTACACCAAACCCTGTAATAAATGGAAGAGGAAGACTTCTTCCTAGCTTTAATCAAAGTATCCACAACCGAGGAAGACAGCCTCTTCTCCATCAAGATGGAGGTTTCAGCAGCCAAGCCGTCAAAGCCAGAGTTTGTAAATTGGGATGGCGTAGTGAGCCCTGAGTGAGCAAATCTGGCACCAAGGGCAGAGCGCACTGATCTACACACTCTTCTTGGCCACCTGGGGGCCACCAGAATTGCTGGCACCCTTTCAAGAGCAATCTTGCGCAGAACCCTTCCCCGCAGGGGGAATGGAGGGAAGACATACAGGAATTGAAAGTCCTGCCATGACATTGCTAGCGCATCCGAGGTCAAGGCCAGAGGATCCTGGGACAGAGAGACAAAGGCTGGGAGCTTGTGATTGTGGCGGGACGCAAACAGATCCACATCTGGTTGGCCCCAACGGAGACACAGAGATTGAAACACCCTGCTGCATAGGGACAATTCTCCCTGGCGAGAGGTCCCCCTGCTCAGGGAGTCTGCCAGGTGATTTTCCACCCCCAGGATGTACACAGCTGATATGCAGGGGACATTGGCCTCCGCTCAAGTCAGAATCAGAGATGCTTCCTGGAGGGCCCCCTTACTCCGGGTCCCTCCCTGATGATTGAAGTAGGCAACTGCCGTCTGGTTGTGCGAGCGCACCTGAACAGGCAGGCCCCGAAGGTGAGTAGTCAAGTGAGCCAGAACTAGCCTGATCGCCCACAGTTCCAAGACATTGATAGGTGTGTGGGCCTCCTGAGGGCCCCACCTCCCCTGGAACCGCAGGGAATTCCAGAAACCCCCCAACCTGACAGACTGGCATCCATGGTGACCGTCTCCCAGGAAGGGGCAAGAAAGGATCTGCCCCCCAACAGGTTCCTTGAGTCCATCCACCACGAGAGGGACCTCCTGATCTGGGGGGGGGGGGGGAGCACACAGACCCTGTACAGGGACGCTGGGTCCTTGTCCCATACTGACAATAGGTGAAGTTGCAAGTGGAACTGAGCATAAGGGACCGCTTCGAAGCATGCCACCAACAGGCCCACCAGCTGCATCCCCTGCCTGATGGAGGGATGGGGACAAGCTAGGAGGGGCTGAGCCTGTGCAATCAGACTGTCCACCTTCTGTGGAGGAAGGAAGATCCTTGCCTGAACTGTATCCAGATTCATTCCTAGGAATGGAGTTACCAAGGAAGGGGACAGTGAGGGCTTGGGGTGGTTGATCACCCATCCAAATGACTCCAGAGTGGACACCACCAGCTGAGTATCCAACTCTGCCTGATGTAGAGACTGGGAACTGATGAGAATGTCCTCCAGATGGGGAAGCACGCGGATGCCCTGACATCTGAGCAGAGACATCACGCCAGCCAGCACCTTGGTGAACACCCTGGGAGCTGAAGTGAGGCCGAAGGGCAAGGCCACAAACTGGTAGTGTTGATCCATCAGAGCGAACCTGAGGAACCTTTGATGACCTGGGAACACAGGAATATGAAGATAAGCATCTTTGATGTCCACAGAAGTCATGAAATCCCCTTGGCGCAGGGAACTGATGGCAGAATGCAGAGTTTCCATGCGAAAGCGCCTGCCCCTGACAAACCTGTTGAGAATCTTCAAGTCCAGGATGGGCCTGACTGGACCATCTTTTTTGGGTACTGTGAATAGGGTGGAATAAAAGCCCTTGCCTTTTTCTCTTAAGGGGACCTGGCAGATGACCCCCAGCTCCAGGAGGCCTTGCACTGCTTGCACTAGCTCCTGAGGAATCCGGGATCTGATGAATCTTGGAGGGGGATCGGCAGCAAACTCCAACTTGTAACCGGAGGACACTACCTCCTGAGACATGAAGCCTCCAGACGTGAGCGAAGTGCTGCAGCCGTCCCCCCACCCAGACGGGTGAGGGCGTCCCATCATGCCTGAGGGGGCTTGGGAGAGGATTTATACACAACTAATGAAGCCCCAATGAAATGTATGGGAGAGCGCTACAGAGCGGCAGGTACTACATTCATGATGTCATGATTAAGGGCAGAGAGCCCGAAACGCGTCGACGTTTTTCATTATCTTAATGCCTGTTGTATCGTTTTTGGATGGAACATTTTAATTCAAGCTTCAAATAAAATTGGATGTTTTTATTCACATACCGGATGTCGGCTGGCCTCATGATTGTATGGTTTCGACTACATAAGAGGTGAGCGCTCGTGGCCGTGCAGCGTCTGGCGGTGTGTTTCAGAATCACAATTCAGAGCTGGCAATTTTCTGTTTAAATACATGTGATGCTACATGGCGTTGTTAGAGGCGCTCACCAGATTCGCTTTCTTAAATGTGGTTTTGCGTATAGCGCCCGGCATTCACCGAACGCTGCCTGCCGCTGCGAAGCACTACCTGGCGTTATCCGTTCTTAAATAACCCCCAAAATCATAAGCACCCTCTTTTAGCCAAGCAATGTATTTTTACAGTAGAAGCATAACTCCCCTTTAAGGGGTTTTAAAGATCTAAAAAGTTTCAGTAACCTTCAACCATTAAAGCAAAAGAAAACTCGGCTCAGCCAGCCACTGGCCTTCCCCCTGCGCTGTGTGAAACCCCCAGGGGCGCCGGTAATCACTCACCTTTCCCAGATCCAACAGCGCATGCACGAGTCCTCATCCAATCAGAGCCATTTGCCTCTGTTTTCCATGGGGAGCGTGATTAGCCACATCCCCTGCATGCTTGGGCAGCGTGGCCACTGAAATAGTCTGGGGCCGCTGGGAATGCAGCTGCTCTCGCTCCCCATTGAAGTCAATGAGAGCCCTTTGCTGGAGGACATAAACACGGCAAAAGGGCTCTGATTAGATGAGGGCTCAGCATGTGCCGTTTCACAGAGTGGAGCATCCCAATTCGGCATGCCCGGGGGCAAAAAAACAAAACCAGGATAGTCAAAATCCCAGGTTTTGTTCCAGTTTAAAGGTTTCTTTTATACATTGATAGATACAATTCTAGCATATAATAAAATGTAACAACCATAGCCCAACACTTTGCCTGTCTATGCAGGAATTTGTGGATTTTACTTGGGGCCATCTAACGAAGATGCGATCACTCGTATCATTAACAAATGCGCTCTGAGTAAAATTTGTTCATGCGTAAGCGGGTGTATTTGCTTTGCGTACCCATATGTTGTAGCCGAGCATTTACAGTATGTGCAGCCGAAGTGGTCTCTGAAGCTTTTAGTTTTTACCTGTTTTTGGGCGTTACTTGCTGTGGATCCCATTGTTCTCGGTGTGCCGCGTAGTCCTGTGGCTTTCCAGCACATGCCTTTTTTTAGTTGTAACCAGCTATTTTAATGTGCTTTCCGCTGTCCCCCGTCATTATACCCATGGTAGACTCCCCCCTGCTGCCATCTAGGGCATCCCATGTAGTCTGCATGTCCTTGCACATACTTACCTTTCTTCCCCCTGCTGCCATCTAGGGCATCCCATGTAGTCTGCATGTCCTTGCACTTATTTATTTTTCTTCCCCCTGCTTCCATCTAGGGAATCCTATGTAGCGTGCCTATCCTTCATCATATTCACCTTTCCCCCCTGCTGGCATCTAGGGCATCCCATGTAGTCTGCATGTCCTTGCACATACTTACATTGGTACCTTGGTTGCCATGTCGTCTGCTTCTACCCGCTGTTACTCACCTCATACTTTGGCCACCTTCTTTTGGTGTTCTGTTTCACACTGCTGCTTGTTTGCTTAGCATCTGCTTTATGTAGTAGCATAGAAAACACAACACCACGCAGCATATAGCATTAAAACTATTGTTTTATTATAATTTTTTGTTTAATAACGTTTTTGGTGTTAATTTTTATTTTTAAAACATAATTTTCATTTTAATTATTTTTTTTTCAGGAACCATCGTGAGACCCGCAAAGAGAAAAAAATACAATTCTGTGATTACTCACCTGTAGAATTGGTATTATGAGTATACAGTACGTCCTGCTCCAAATCTAATACTTACACTTGGGATATACTCCGCCAGATGGCGCTGGACTGCAGAGACATTGAAAATAGGCTCCTCCCGGCCCCTCAAATACCCGGGGACCTCCCACAAATCCCCAGCATTGAAAAGCAGATAATGAGAAGCCGGGAGAATTAAACAATCCAAACTATCAACTATAACAAGGATAACAATCACCATACAGGGGATCCAAGAAAATTCAACCAAGGGTGGGTTGGAGCAGGACGTACTGTATACTCATAATACCAATTCTACAGGTGAGTAATCACAGAATTGTATTATTCTTAGTATACAGTACGTCCTGCTCCAAATATAATACTTACAGTTGGGACATCCAATAGCAGTGTCCATAAAGTAGGGTGGGATCCCCAATAAAAATCAGCAGCAGACAGTTTAAACCACTGCCGCCTGCAGAACCTTTCGGCCAAAAGCAGCATCAGCTGAGGCACTAACATCAACCTTGTAAAACTTTGAAAAGGTATGAACAGAAGACCAAGTAGAGGCCTTGCAAACTTGTTCAACAGAAGCATGGTGCTGAAAACCCCAAGAGGCACCAATAGCACGAGTGGAATGAGCAGTAAAGCGGAAGGGAGGTGTAGCGATAACCCTTATGGCCGGAGGGCTTCACCGCCCGAGACGTCCTTTTCCCAATCGTAAGAGGTGCTGCTGGAATTCCAGAGTCGTCCGTGAGGAAACAGGAACAGCCCTTACAAGGGCTAGTGAATTGTAATATAGCGTTTCCCCCAATAAGAGACAGAACTCAGTATTGAGGGTGAAGGTGAAGTGTCCTTTATTAGTGCCACACTGGGCCTTATATACACAAGTCTCTATTGCATGACACACACACCGACCAATAGCAGCAGGGCAAACAATCCCTCAACTCTGCCGGTGACGCAATCAGTAGAACAATAGCAGGCCGTAATACAATCAATCAGGATAATGCCATTGACTGTGACGTAATCAACAATACACAATGGCAGTCAAAATACAATGACATTGCCTGTAACAGTATCAAAATACAATTACCTAATTAAGAAAAGGCCAGTGAATGACCCGGTGGGCAACTGAATAGTGATGACATCCAAAAGACAGAGCGTCTGTCACAGGAGGATTCTTCCCCTTAGCAGAGTAGGCCTGAATCACAGCCTGACGGATCCACTTGCTGATAGTAGACTTGGCAGGAGCCAAACCCTTCCTAGGACCAGAAGGGACCACAAAAAGAGCATCAGTTTTCCTGAAAGGTGCAGTAGCCACCAGATAGTACTTCAGACACCTAACCACATCCAAAGAGTGCAAAACCCTCTCCTTAGCATTGCTAGGATTAGGGCACAAAGAAGGAAGAACAATATCCTGATTCAAATGAAAGGCAGACACTACCTTAGGCAGAAAGTCAGGTTTGAAACGAAACACCACCTTGTCCTGGTGTCTCTCATAGTAAGGGGACTGAATGGAAAGCGCCGCCAACTCAGACACACGCCTGACAGAAGTGATAGCCACCAGAAATACAACCTTGAGCATAAGAATGGCCAAGGCAGCATCCTGCACAGGTTCAAAGGGAGCACCCTGCAAGGCTGACAGAACCAAGTTCAGATCCCAAACAGGCACCATAGGCTTACGTGGGGGGCGCACATGAGTGACCCCCTGGAAAAAAGTCCTGATCAGAGGGTGCTGAGCAAAGGACTTCTGGAAGAAAATAGCCAGGGCAGAAACCTGACCCTTCAGAGTACTGAGTTGGAGCCCCATCTCCAACCCATGCTGCAGGAACTCCAGAATCCTGGGAACAGAGAACACACGACAGGGAAGAGACTTAGATTCACACCAGTCAATGTAGGTACACCAAACCCTGTAATAAATGGAAGAGGAAGACTTCTTCCTAGCTTTAATCAAAGTATCCACAACCGAGGAAGACAGCCTCTTCTCCATCAAGATGGAGGTTTCAGCAGCCAAGCCGTCAAAGCCAGAGTTTGTAAATTGGGATGGCGTAGTGAGCCCTGAGTGAGCAAATCTGGCACCAAGGGCAGAGCGCACTGATCTACACACTCTTCTTGGCCACCTGGGGGCCACCAGAATTGCTGGCACCCTTTCAAGAGCAATCTTGCGCAGAACCCTTCCCCGCAGGGGGAATGGAGGGAAGACATACAGGAATTGAAAGTCCTGCCATGACATTGCTAGCGCATCCGAGGTCAAGGCCAGAGGATCCTGGGACAGAGAGACAAAGGCTGGGAGCTTGTGATTGTGGCGGGACGCAAACAGATCCACATCTGGTTGGCCCCAACGGAGACACAGAGATTGAAACACCCTGCTGCATAGGGACAATTCTCCCTGGCGAGAGGTCCCCCTGCTCAGGGAGTCTGCCAGGTGATTTTCCACCCCCAGGATGTACACAGCTGATATGCAGGGGACATTGGCCTCCGCTCAAGTCAGAATCAGAGATGCTTCCTGGAGGGCCCCCTTACTCCGGGTCCCTCCCTGATGATTGAAGTAGGCAACTGCCGTCTGGTTGTGCGAGCGCACCTGAACAGGCAGGCCCCGAAGGTGAGTAGTCAAGTGAGCCAGAACTAGCCTGATCGCCCACAGTTCCAAGACATTGATAGGTGTGTGGGCCTCCTGAGGGCCCCACCTCCCCTGGAACCGCAGGGAATTCCAGAAACCCCCCAACCTGACAGACTGGCATCCATGGTGACCGTCTCCCAGGAAGGGGCAAGAAAGGATCTGCCCCCCAACAGGTTCCTTGAGTCCATCCACCACGAGAGGGACCTCCTGATCTGGGGGGGGGGGGGAGCACACAGACCCTGTACAGGGACGCTGGGTCCTTGTCCCATACTGACAATAGGTGAAGTTGCAAGTGGAACTGAGCATAAGGGACCGCTTCGAAGCATGCCACCAACAGGCCCACCAGCTGCATCCCCTGCCTGATGGAGGGATGGGGACAAGCTAGGAGGGGCTGAGCCTGTGCAATCAGACTGTCCACCTTCTGTGGAGGAAGGAAGATCCTTGCCTGAACTGTATCCAGATTCATTCCTAGGAATGGAGTTACCAAGGAAGGGGACAGTGAGGGCTTGGGGTGGTTGATCACCCATCCAAATGACTCCAGAGTGGACACCACCAGCTGAGTATCCAACTCTGCCTGATGTAGAGACTGGGAACTGATGAGAATGTCCTCCAGATGGGGAAGCACGCGGATGCCCTGACATCTGAGCAGAGACATCACGCCAGCCAGCACCTTGGTGAACACCCTGGGAGCTGAAGTGAGGCCGAAGGGCAAGGCCACAAACTGGTAGTGTTGATCCATCAGAGCGAACCTGAGGAACCTTTGATGACCTGGGAACACAGGAATATGAAGATAAGCATCTTTGATGTCCACAGAAGTCATGAAATCCCCTTGGCGCAGGGAACTGATGGCAGAATGCAGAGTTTCCATGCGAAAGCGCCTGCCCCTGACAAACCTGTTGAGAATCTTCAAGTCCAGGATGGGCCTGACTGGACCATCTTTTTTGGGTACTGTGAATAGGGTGGAATAAAAGCCCATGCCTTTTTCTCTTAAGGGGACCTGGCAGATGACCCCCAGCTCCAGGAGGCCTTGCACTGCTTGCACTAGCTCCTGAGGAATCCGGGATCTGATGAATCTTGGAGGGGGATCGGCAGCAAACTCCAACTTGTAACCGGAGGACACTACCTCCTGAGACATGAAGCCTCCAGACGTGAGCGAAGTGCTGCAGCCGTCCCCCCACCCAGACGGGTGAGGGCGTCCCATCATGCCTGAGGGGGCTTGGGAGAGGATTTAGCTTTGGGACCCCAGGAGGAGCCAGGACGTCCACGTCCTCTGCCTCTACCCCAGAAATCTCCCCGGGCCCCAGGAGAGGACACCCCCCTTCCCTGTCTTGCACCACGTTTAGGGGAGGAGAAGAAACCCTGACCCCGAAAGGGCCGAGATTGCCGCCTGCGCTGGGGTAACCTGCCTCCCTTAGCAAAAAGGTCCAGGCGGTCCCCAAACAGGCGCAGTCCTTTAAAGGGAAACCCAGTGAGGGCCTTCTTGGCAGCGTTGTCAGCAGCCCACTGACACAGCCAAACCAAGCAACGTATAGCCACCACAAGGGCAGAAGTTCTGGCACACATTCTGATGGTGTCATCCAATGCTGAGAGGACAAAATTTACAAAAACATCACAACTGGAGAGTGCATTAAACACCTCACAAGGCAAATCATCAGGGGCACTATCAAGCATATTTCTGATTCGGGTTCTAGTGGCCACAGCAGTAATGGCAGAGGCCCAGGGGTCAGAGCCAGAGTCGTCATGACCCCTTGGTCTCTCATCAGATGAGCCTGAATCAGAAAAGAGCTCCCCTTCATCAGATGGGGTATAGCCACAAAGATTCCAAAACTCCTCAGTTCCCATAGGGAAGACAGTGACATTAGGCGTCAAGTGCCACTTCTTAGCAGGGGCCTTACGCGCTAAGGACTTAGCAATCAACTGCTCAACAGTAGCCAGTCTAGAAGACACATCAGGCTGATAATCCCCACTAGTATGCAACTCAGTAGGAGTGAGGTTTAAACTTGGGGGAGTAGGTGAAGTGAAACGAGGTGCAGCCACTGGCAGGCCAGATTGCAATGCAAGCACCTGCTCAGCACAGGGTACACAGACCCGCGCCTTGTCAGCGTCAGCATGAGGCTGCCCACACGCTACACATAGCCGGTCTTGTCCCAAAGGGCCCCCGGTCACATTATCCTGGAGGACAGCGGCCACTTAAACAGGGCCCACCGATGGGCAGGGGCAAGGGGGCACTAGTGCGGGAGGGGCATCCCATAAAGGCTCACCATAAGCCTGAACTGCCTACCCTTTGGTGGGAGATTGCGGTGGAGCAGCGCTCCTAAGCATCTAACAGCGGTGCTGCCTACCTTCACCCGACCAGCGCAGCCAAGCCTGGGAGGCATATTACTAGTGGAACGGGTGGGAATAGTCCTACAGGGCCGCGGGCTAATAGCCCCGCTAACCTGCGAGTAGAGAGCCATTTCTCGTCCTTCGCAGCCAGACTGCAGAGAAATTCTGGGGATTTGTGGGAGGTCCCCGGGAATTTGAGGAGCCTATTTTCGATGTCTCTGCAGTCCAGCGTCATCTGGTGGAGTATATCCCAACTGTAAGTATTAGATTTGGAGCAGGACGTACTCTATACTAAGAATATATGTATTACCACTTGTTTTCCCACATGTGTGCCTGTGCATGCACGCACATTTTTACATACTTACCCAAACTGGTTGACGCATACCCACTTCCTCCCTCCTCCACTGCGCCAGCCCTTCTTCAGGGTCTGTAGAAGGAAAGAATCTGAGTTAGCATTTATGGGCATGTGTTGTTTGTATAATGCGTGGGTATTGTTCTGTTTCACTGGCTTCACACCCTGTGTCTTGTGCTGCTTCCGTATCAGGTGGCCCCATCGCCACCTACTCACCCTCTGATGAATCTGTAGGCACAGAGAAGCACAACACACCAGCACTTAGCAAACATGTTATTAGACTTTATGTGCAGTACAACCTGTGTGTTTTTGAGGTATTGGCCTACCGGAATGTGCAGGGGCTGTGGTCGTTTCCAAGCCCAACACACCCTTCTCTTCAACGGCCTCCATGGGTGGTGGTGGTTCTGCTTCTGAGGAGGAAGAGAGGCAGAGTTCACCTCCTAACACCCACAGCCTGTCTTCTTGGCCCCACTGGTCGGACCCCTCACTTGGGTGGGCTTGATCCGCAGCCAGAACACTCCAGCTACAGAAGAAAATATAATGTTGTTACTCCGCACCCAGGGTGACTTTCGCTGTTTCAGGTCCGACCAGTGCTGATTTTTTTGGGGTGAAGGTATAAGGCAATGTCCCCTCACCACTTGCATGTGCTGCCACTTCCTCTGCCAACGCCCTTTTTTCATGTGTGTTGGGCTTGAAGTCTGTTGCTCCTTGAAGGTCTGCAAACAACAAACAGATGTGCATTGTTAACTTATGTCCTCTGTTTGGATGTGCTTGCGTCCATACGCACACATAAACTATAAGTTGCTTGCGCCTTTAAATAAACCAAATAATTTCCAATACAATTAGACACTCAATTAGGAGCTCACAGTGCCACATTATAGGCGCTACCACAGCCCCCAGAGCCAGGAACACAGGCATGGCAGTGCCCCCAGCCCCAAGACCCACCGTTCGTCCCGCAGGCACTTCCCTGCTGATACCCACACTAGCCACTCTTTAGGCATCAGCAGCGGGAGTCAGAAAACCAGGGCTCCCGGGCCTCCTGGCACAGCCCACCACAGACCAACCAACAGTCAGGACACCGGAGCACTATGCAGGCCCCACTGCAGAGCCCCATTTGGAGCCAAAGGCTAAGCAGCATTGCCACAGCCAGGCCTGCTCTTTCCCCAGCTAGTAGCCTGGGATCAATCTGTTCTGGGCATGGGAGCGAGCATAGTGACTCCCCCTTCAGCCAAGACACCACCCAGCAGGCCACAGCATCGGCCACTCATCCTGGGAGCAAACCACCAAGGTGCAAGTTGAGTAGCCTATTTAGTGATGCCCAGGTGGAGGTTTTGCTGGATGATGTTGCCTGCTCGACTGGCTGGGTCCTGGTCCCACTCAACCCCCAAAGCATTATGGTTGGAGATTGCCCGCAATGTGACAGAGGTGGGGCCAGAACCCAAGGATGGTACCCAGGCCAAGAAAAAGTGGGACAACCTGAAGGTGGTGGTTCAGCGGAAACTCAGCACTAGATGGGCTGAGGGGTAAGTGCTGAACATCCAGAGGGCTGCTTGTACAGGATCCACCCATCACCTACCAGTGGTGTTGGGCACCATGGGGGAGTAGTTCAACCAAACAAGCCACTCATCAACCTTAGTTCCCACATACACAGCCTACTTTGAAGGCTTGCCTGTGCAACATATGTTGTGTAACTACACACACCAAGGTTATTAAGCAACCTTTATCCCTTTCAGTGCCAAGCACGTGGATTCTACATGCTCGCTTCTACTCCACTTAAGTGCCAAGCACGTAGAATCTACGTGCTTGACTCCCTCCCCCTGCTACAGTATAAGTAAAGTAAAAAAACACTCACCTGACCCCTCGTTCGATCCGGCCGGGTCTCCTCTTCATCTGGGGGGGGGGGCTTCGATCCCCCACCCAGGCCCCCCCGGCTGCAGGGGAGTGCCCGGAATACTCACCTCTTTGTTCGATCACTCCCACCGGGTCCCCTTTTCACCAGGGGGGCCTCTGATCAGCCCCCCTGGCTCTTCAGCTTCAGGAGAGAGCCTCACGGGCCCTCTCCTCCTCCTCTCTCGATGGGCACCGCCACCTTGCCGCCAAAGGGGCGGGGCTTATGACGTCACTCCCGGGTGTCGTCCTGGCTCCAGGCTGTCATTTCTTTTACTTGTCATCGCTGGCCACAGGAGGAGGGAGGCAGGCGATGATCTGATCGCCTGCCTCCCCCCTCCAATGGCCAGCGATGACACCATCTGCAATCGGAGCTGCGAGGGACACAGGAGCTGACAATCGGAGGTGAGTAAAGTAAAAAAAAGATTTTATTTTTTAATAGTCATTTTTAATTATGTGTGTGTTGTGTTTTTTTACTGTTAACCCTTTGTGAACTGGTAAGGGATCCATGAGATCCCTATACCAGTTCACAAGGCTGGGGGCTGGCAAGTCACCTGTGGCTAGCGGGTGACTTGCCGTTAACCCCCAGCACCCAAAATTACCTGCCTCCCCAAAGGCCGGGGGGGTCAGAAGGGTCCGGGCCTCACAGAGGCTATGTGGGCTTGTAGCCAAAGCTGGCCCCTGTGCCCTGCTCTACAAGCCCTGCATAGCTGGCCCTGGGCCAGTTATGCTGGGTAGGGGGGACCTCACCTGCGGCTAGCGGGTGACTTGCCATTAACTCTGAGCCCCCCCATTACCTGCCTCCCCAAAGCCCAGGAGGGGGGGCAGAAGAGCCCGTGGCCATAGGCTATGCCAGCTAGTAGCCTGGAGGGCCAGCGGCCACCAAAGCTGGCCCCTGCGCCCTGTTCTACAAGCCCCCATAGCTGGTCCCAGGGCTGGTTATGCTGGGTAGGAGGGACCTCACGCCATTTTTTTTGGGGGGGGGGGGGATTTTTATTTATTTTTTTCAGTTTTTTTACTTAAAACAGTAAAAAAATTACAAACAACACATTTCATGTTAAAGCCTAAACTCTGCCTCAAAAAATATATAACATTTTCCTGGAAATTCCTGCAAAATCACAGTTAAATATAGCACAACAATGGTGAAAAATGACCTGTCAACAGAGGGAGACAAAATTTCAAGTAGGCTGGCAATTAACAGGGGTTGAAAGTAGCTATGCATGTTGGGTATTGTTCTGTTCAGCGGATCTTGCGCTTTCAGATTAAGCTTGTTTTTTCTTGTTTGCATATTAATATTTTAGGGAAAGGTGTTTTTTATTCTGCATTTTTAAACATTTTTTAGGGAAACCCTGTTCTGCAAGCCCCCATAGCTGGTCCCAGGGCTGGTTATGCTGGGTAGGGGGGACCTCACGCCATTTTTTTGGGGGGGGGGGGGGATTTTTAGACCCAAAAATGGGTCCCCCTCCCCCGGGAAGGGGGACCCCACGACAATTTTTTAAAATGTAACCATTTATAGTGTGGATAGTAGTTGTATTTTATTTGTAAATGTTATAAAGTTCTCTTTTCAGTTTGGGGGGTCTCCTGGACAGAAACAGGGGGGCTACCGATACATATGTGGTACCGTTGTAATCAGGAAAAAATGGGGCTTTCATATGCAATATCTTTTTCTTTAGTAAAATAAATGAGACAATTTCAAAGAAATAATCATTTTTATTTTTTTCAGTTTTTTTACTTAAAAATATAAAAAAATATAAAAAAAAAAGTAAACAATTACAAACAACACATTTCATGTTAAAGCCTAAACTCTGCCTCAAAAAATATATAACATTTTCCTGGAAATTCCTGCAAAAATCACGGTTAAATATAGCACAAAAGTGGTGAAAAATTACCTGTCAACAGAGGGAGACAAAATTTCAAGTAGGCTGGCAATTAAAAGGGTTGAAAGTAGCTATGCACGTTGGGTATTGTTCTGTTCAGCGGATCTTGCGCTTTCAGATTTAGCTTGTTTTTTCTTGTTTGCATATTGATATTTTAGGGAAAGGTGTTTTTTATTCTGCTTTTTTATACATTTTTTAGGGAAACCCTGTACAACCATAGAATTCTTTGACGGATTACTTCCAGAAAGATGAGCCCACTACAACAAGTTGGGTACGCTTAGAAAGCTTAACATGTGTACTTTCAGGGAATATATGGTTTGTGGGGGGTATTCCAAATGTAAAGGGTTGTTTTGGTAGAAAGAGCGCAAGATGCGCATTTTGTCAGCAGAGCTGACATTTTCAAGTAAAATTATTCTTATGCACATGCTTTACTTTGGGGTGTTTGGCAACTCTTCCCTTGACAGTACCCATGCATGTTGGGTATTGTTCTGTTCGGGAGATGTTGATTTTTCAGATTTAAAATGTGACTTTGATTCTGTTTTTTTATTCTTTTTTTTAGGGAAACCCTGTGCAACCAAATAATTAATTGAGGGATTACTTCCAGAAAACTGCACCCATGTCAACAAGCCTGGTACACCTAGAAAGCTTGAGATATGTACTTCCAGAGAATATATAGTTTGTGGGGGGGTATTTCAAATGTAAAGGGCTGTTTCTCTTGAAAAACTGCAAGGTGCGCATAGCGCATAGCATAGTTGTATTTTATCTGAAAATCTGAAAAGCGCTGTTTCAGTTTGGGGGAGTCTCCTGGGCAGGAAAGGGTGTCTACCAATACACATGTGGTACCGCTGTAACCGGGAGAAATGGGGCTTTTACACGCAATCTTTTTTATTTTTTTGCACATATTTTATCCAAAAATATTGAGAATACACCTAAAAAATTACAAACAAGACATTTCATGTTAAAGCCCAGACTCTGCTGAAAAAAAAACAATATTTAATTTCCCTGGAAAATCCCTTCAAAAATCACAGTTGAACATGTGGAGCGCAAAATAGTGCAAAATGGTCTGGCAACAAGGGTGACAAAATCTCCAAATAGGCTGGCAGCGAAAGGGTTATATGTAACCCCTAACATGGGTGTGAACAGACCACAATTTGGGGACGAACGTCGATGTGGAACCCAGTGTGTATCCCTTGTAGGGATTTTGAGGGGCTACATATACTGTTAAGAGGAAACTAACAGTGCATTTACCTTGACTTTGCAGAAACACCCCAGCAGGCAGCACTTCACCTGCAAGACACGCCACCTGCAGCCACAGCTGGCTCCTCTGCTTTGGCTACCACCAAGACAACATCAAGGCTGGGCCTTCCCACTAGCCAGCCACCAAGGGAGCAGAGTCCAGACAGTGATGAGGTAAATCAGTGAGCTTTATAGCCAAAGGGCAAGGGGAAGGTTGGAGAAGAAGAGTGAACCCAGGGTAAAGTTTGGGGCTGTGTGGTAACATTGGGAAAAACTGACACTAATCCTGACCTTTCACACAGGCAGCACCTCTCCTGGATGGAATTAATGAGCTGGAGGAAGGGCACTTTGAACATCTGAATAAGACCCCCAATATAATCAGGAAGGGAAAGCTAAGCTAGCCTCTAGACAGGAGAGTGGGCTACAAGGAGGAGCTATGTGGACCTAAACATACTAAAACATATACTCTTTAGCAGCTGGGGGAACCAGGGCCACATGTGTCCAACTGATGGTGCCCATGACACTTGGCATATTCGCAATGTTGAAAAAACCCAACCTCACTTTGTTCCAGGCTGAAATGCTGTCAGGGAAAGAGATGTATTTATCCTGCAGGACAGCCATGCTATTTAGAAATGTAGTCAGGGTGCAGATAAGTGAAGGCTGGGACAAGCTAACGGACAGTGCCCCTAGCCTCTGGAAGGAGCTATTCGCTAAAAATTGAAGGACAGCCAGACAATTCGGTCATACCTCCAATTGCATGTCCCTTTCTTGTGGCAGGGCCAATCATGGCTGCAGCTCTGAGTAAAGCTTCTCAATAGAAAGGCGGTTTAGTTGGCTCAATTCGAGCACCCGTTGATAGGTCATCTGAACAATATCCAGGTGACTTGTATTTTATTTATAAATTATATAATGTGCTCTTTTCAGTTTGGGGGGGGGGGGTTTACCGATACATATGTGGTACCATTATAATCAGGGGAAATGGGGCTTATATAGTTTTCTTTATATTTAAAAAAAACACAGAAAAACTTACAAACAAGACATTTCAGGTCAAAGCTTAAACTCTGCTGCAATATATATATATATATATATATATATATAATTTTCCGGGAAATTCCTGCAAAAATCACAGTTAAACATAGCGCAAAATGGTGAAAATGATCTGTCAACAGAGGGTGACAAAATCTCAATTAGGCTGGCAGTAAAAAGGGTTTAAAAGTAGCTACACATGTTGGGTATTGTTCTGTTCAGGGGGCCTTGTGCTTTCAGATTTACAGAAATACAGCCTAGCCTAGACTCTTCTGAAAAAACATAACAATATATAATGTTCCTAGGAAATCACAATTGAACATGTATAGTGCAAAATAGTGGAAAATGGTCTGGCAACAGAGGGTGACAAAATGTCTTGGTAGTCTGGCAGTTAAAGAGTTAAGGAAGGATGCAGAAAAAGATTACAATCTATTAGGGTATAAAGGAGGATGCAGAAGAGGAAGAGCTTACAATCTATTAGGGTAGAAAGGAATATACAGAAGGGGAAGAGCTTACAATCTATTAGGGTATAATGAGGGAAAAGCTTACCAAACCTGTTATCTGAATTTGAGCCTATATATCTATAGTTACCCCTATGAATCATGACAGTCTATTATTCTAAATAGCCAGTGACACATATGCAGCAGCCTGTAGCTGTCATTCTGCACCCACCCGATATCAGGTTAACTTTAACAAAAGTTGAGCTTCCCTTAAAAATCATTAGGCTGTTCTTAACGCAAAGCAGAAATATTCTCATGCTAGTCTGCTTAATAAAGTAGTCCTTCAACTTAGGGACAATTACTGTCATTTATCAGGCTGAGCGGCAATAAGGCAAGAATCGACAGCTCTCAGGAGCCGCAGCCCCAGCTGGCCATAATGATATGCAAAGCCACAGAGCTCCACAGTGCGCTTGTCCCCGGCTCATCAATACATCTCGCTGTACCTACAATTTATCAATAGAAATGTGGTAACCTGTGAAGGCATGGCAAGGAAGATAAATATGACCTGGGGACTGATTAAAAAAAAAAGAAGCATCGGGAACATTTGAATTTTAAGTGATAAAGTGGCAGTTACTTCTAATTCACATGAGAAAAGGGATCTCAGCTTTTGTTTAATGGGGGACAAGGCGCTGAGGAGTATGGCAGAAAAAGACAGATAATATGCGTACAGTTTATGTTTGTTCTCTTATTAACCCATTGACGGCAGTGGTGTTATTGGCCTATCTCACTTATGCTTCCTTGTAAACAACTGTCCTATCCAAATTATTGTTGCACTACTTTTGAACTGAACCAAAACCCTTTTCATCATCCGTGGTTTTGTTCCTGATTTGGTGTGTGAAACCCAGGGGCACACCTGTCATGATGCCAGGTTAGGAGGCCATCTCCTCATGTACAGGAGAAAGGTGGGTGATAATCACTGTACCTGGTTTTGTTTTTACAAGTTCATTGGTGGCCCAGCAGTCCCACCCGCTACAGCATAGGGGTAGGGGTGGGGCTGCTGAGCCAATGAGATTTAATATACAGGTAGTTTATAGATGGTACCTAGGCTAGTTGCACTGGGAAGGGGGAAACCATGCACTCTTTAAAAATGTTTTAAAGGTTTTAACCCTTAAAAAATTTTTAAAAGTTTCGAAGAGGGGGGACCCGACAACCATTTTATTCAACCATTGATAATGCACCTAGTAGTTATATTTTATTTGAAAATTCCGTAAAGTAGTCTTTTCAGTTTGGTGGGTCTTTTGGCCAGCAACAGGGGGTTACCGATTCATATGAAGTACCGTTGTAATCATAAGAAATGGGGCTTTTACAAGCAATATGGTTTCCTTTAAATAATATTTACATAATACATTTTAACACACAATTATTATTTAAGCTGGAAAAAATTACAAGACATTTCATGTTAAAGCCCAAACTCTGCTGAAGAAAAACAATACATAATTTTCCTGGTAATTCCTGCAAAAATTACAGTTAAACATAGCACAAAAATATTGAAAATGACTTGTCAAGAGAAAGTGATAAAACCTCAAGTAGGCTGCTAGTTAAAAGTAGCTATGCATGTTGGGTATTGTTCTGTTCAGGGGACCTTTTGCTTTCAGATTTAGTTTGTTTTTTCTTGTTTGCATATTCATATTTAAGGAAAAAATATTTTAGGGAAACCCTGGGCAACCAAATAATTTTTCATGGGATTACTTCCAGAAAGATGTGTCCACTTCAACAAGCTGGGTACACCTAGAAAGCTTAAGGTGTTTACTCTCAGGAAATATAGGGTTTGAGGGGGGTACTTCAAATGTAAAGGATTGTTTTGGTTGAAAAATGCAAGGTGCACACTTTGCAGAGCTGACATTTTTAAGTAAAAATACCCTTACGCACATGCTTTACTTTGGGGTGTTTGGAAACCCTACCCTTGAAATGCATGCTATGCATGCTGGATATTGTTCTATTCAGGGGACCTTGCGGTTTCAGATTTAACCTGTTTATTCTTGTTTGCATATTGTTTTTGGAAATGTGTTTTTTTATTCTTTTTTTTGTGGTAACCAACTAATTAATCAATGGATTACATCCAGAAAACTGCACCCATGATAATAATCCTGGTTCCCCTAGAAAGCTTGAGGTGTGTTTTTATTGAAAAACTGCAAGGTGCACATATTAGTTGTATTTTATCTGAAAATCTCCTAAAGTGCTGTTTCAATTGGGGGGGAGTCTCCTGGGCAGAAAAGGGTGTCTATCGATACATATGTGGTACCGTTGTAACCGGGAGGAATAGGACTTTTACATGCAATATTATTTTCTTTAAAAAACGTAGCTTTTTCAAATAAAACATGTATAAAAATATAAAAAATAGCATTTTTTTAATTGTGTTCCACATATATCACCCAAAAATAGCACTAAAAAACTACAAACAAGACATTTAATGTTAAACCCCAAACTCTGCTGAAAAAGACAATATATAATTTACCTGGGAAATCCCTGGACATTCTTTATAAAATCAAAGTTAAGCATTGTGGCAGGGTGTCTGCCCCTGTCAGGGCTAAGCCAGGATAGCCCAATGGATAAAGCCACTGAACACCAGACGTATCCGGTCCCGAGGTCTATGCAATGCCCTGGTCTTCACTGGAGCCCTCCGCAAGGAGGGACAGGCTGAGCTGGAGGACACGCAGGTCGTCCACCTTGTCAGTACTATGCAGCAGGGCCTTGGCAAGGCTGTAGGTACATAGGAGGCAGGGTGTGTATGCAAAGCAGGGTCAAAATCCACGCTGGGGTCAAAGGGCAGGTGGTGAGAATCAAATACAAAAGTTGGAATAAAGTCTATGGCGATGCTTTCCCAGGGTTGGTGTGGGATCGGTAAAGGCATCAGTAGACCTGTGGGGGAGATGAATGAGGAGGCTTGGACCTGGCACAAGTGTCACAAGAGTTAACGTACTGGAGACAACTCTGCTGAAGGTTGGATCACCAAAAATGGCTCTGAATTAAGTCTAAGGTTTTCCAAAAACCAAAATGCACAGCCGGGGTGTGATCATCAGCTTCAAGAACTCTGGTTTGCACACATTCTGGGGCAAGGATTTTCCCTTTCACCAAATTTTTTTTGGCCACATTAGGCAGAAGGCAGGATCATAAAGCGGATCTGATTTGAGATATAGGATTCCAGAACTAGAAAGTGTTTTTTAGATATCACTGGATAATCTTTTTCTGGAGTTTGATCATTCCTGGCCTGGAGCCTAGAGAGTCTGGTTTGGTGTTGAAAAAAAAAAATTGAAATGGGAGAAAAAGAGGGACCATCTTGCTTGTCGTGGTCGAAAATGTTTAGGCACCCAGGCCTGGACACAGCTGTAGATAGGAGGAAGGTATGTATGCAAAAGAAGGTCAAAGGGCAGGTGGTGAGAATCAAGTCCAAGCTAGATGCCAGAACTGGCAGCAAAGATGAGTTTTCAAGCAAGCCACAGTCAAAATCCAGAGCAGTCCAAGGTTGATCGAGAAAACAAAGTCCAAAAAGTCCAAAGCCAAGGATCAAAATGTGGAATCCAATAAGAGTAAACATGGACCAAGAAAACAGGAAACAAGGTGCTGAGACGATCCAATAACAATCCAGCAATTTTCTGGTGTAATGCACTTCCTTAAAAAAGCAGGAAGGAGCCAATCAAGAGGCATGCATGCATCATAGAAACATAGAAGGTTGACGGCAGAAGGAGACCATACGGTCCATCTAGTCTGCCCTTATGTGTATACTGTATGTGCTCTTTATCTTAGGATAGATGTGTGCTTATCCCAGGCATGTTTCAATTCAGTGACTGTTGATTTTTCAACTACCTCTGCTGGAAGTTTGTTCCAAGCATCTACTACTCTTTCTGTAAAAGAATATTTTCTAACATTGCTCCTGATCTTCCCCCCCCGACTAGCTTCAGGTTGTGCCCCCTTGTTCTATCATTAAGCTTCTTCTTAAAAACACTTCCCTCCTGAACCTTATTCAATCCTTTCACATATTTAAAGGTCATGTGTTCACACTAATCACGTGACTGCTCTAATCACATGACAGCACTAATCACCATAACTGGGCTGAGCTGAGCTGAAAGCAAAAGACAGTGAGTAGATCGAAAAACCCATAAGCAGACTACCTGCTGGAGCGATCACAAAGTCTCTTTACGTTGAACCTGTTTTGCTGGTGATCCAACTGGTGCGGATCTGTGAACTTGCAGGGACCAGACAGCCACATTGTGTAAAAATGTCTTATTTGAGCATTTCTTGATCAGAAAGTTCTGGGTTAGGCTACAAACAGACTCCAGGAAAGAGTGCCTTTATTGCTGTTACTGGCCCTTTAAGGGGCTACCAATATGGCGCTCTATAGGGTCCTGAAATCTGGCGAGTAAGCAAAGCTGGGTGGGTCCTGCTGGCGAAGTAGCCCGGTACTGATCCAGTGCAGGGGTATTATAAAAAGGCTGATGAGCTTCAGACGGGGGCTGAATGGTGATGAGCCGCAGCCGAGTGTTGGAGTGCACTGCGGATGGTCGGGCTGAGGAGAGCTCTCAGCCAGTGTAGCTGTGTGGGCCACAGGGTGCAGGCAGCACCAAATGCAGAGCCAGCTAGAGGCTGCTGCTAAACCACTTCTGGACTTCAAGCTGTAGTGAACTCGTATGAACTGTGAGTAGGCCTGTCGGGCCATCTGAATTTGGAATACAGTGACAACTGTTTGTAGTGAGGACCTGTGTTTCCTATTTATATGCTGAAGAAAGTCTGCTTCAGTTTGACTTTGTGGATGTCAAAATAAACCATTTTGAGTTAATGACCCCCTTGCATGCCTGTGTCTGTGCCCAAGAAGATCCCGGAGTCTTACAATTGGTGGAGGCATGCAGTGGGAATGTTGCTAGGAGCAAACACAGTCGAAGATGGCTATTAAATGTAACTGCTGGCGTTGGGAGTGTGTTACATGTAAAAAGCCCCATATAGTTAAAGTGAACTCTGACAGAGATGTTCTGCGTAGTAGAGGTTTGTGTCTGCAAGAGCAGCGTGGCTTAAAGGGACGACAAAATGTATATGGCCCGAGCCTGGTCAAAGCATGCAGCTAGGACCCTGCAACCGAAGGCACAAAGTGTGGATACATGGTGGGGACGCCACTGTGAATATGAAAAACAAGAGGAGCATATGTGGCCCAATGATTTTATTCCCCAAGTGTGAGGTAAAACAGTGCTCTGTTCTTGCACAGAATGCTGCCTGTTGAGGTGCAGGATTGTATGTGTTGGGAGGAATTCCACTACTGCAGGTGAGACTTTGAACTTTGCTTATGGTTACCTTCCTAGTTCCTTCACTCCTCCTCTGTGTGCCCAGTCTTGCTGGGCGCTGTGGTCCGTCTCTGTAGTGTGGGGATGAGGTTGTGTGCCCCTTGCTTGTCCACCTATTCCGCCATCACCTGACTGATTGCCTGAGCCGCCGACATGCCCAAAGGCGATGCAGCTCTGGTCAAGCCTAGAGTGACATGGGGGGGGCGGTCTTCTCCTGGCTCCGACCTGCAGGGCCTCCATAGGGGGGAAGAGGTGGGAGAAATGTCCTGATCCCCAGCACTGCGAAAATGAATAGTTCCGGCTCACGGCAAGTCCCAGCATCCCTTCCAGCAGGACTGTAGTGTGGGGCCTGCGGGGTTATACAGCCAGGCACTGGGAGGAGAAGCCGTATTGCTGAGGGCCCCACTGTACAATGCCACAGGGGCCAGGCTGCTATGGGGCCCCTCATGCAGCAGCCATGGGACCAGAGGGGCCTGGTTGCTATGGGACCCTCCTGTGCAGCAGCCTCGGGGCTGCAGTAAAAAAGAAAGTAGTAAAAATGTACAAAGAGAAAGGCAGAAAGGATAGTACAAAAAGGACCATTTTCACTATTTTGCGCTACATGTGTTCACCTGTGTATTCAACAATTTTTTAAGGGATTTTCCAGGAAAATTATATTGTTTTTTTTTTCAGCAGAGTCTGGGTGAAATATATGCAAAAAAAAATAAAAATATATTTTTATAATTTGTAGTGTTTTTTGTAATAATAAATGTTTGTCAATAAGATCTTATTACGTGTGAAATCCCCATTTCTCCCAGTTACAACGGTACCACATATGTATTGGTAGACACCCTTTCCTGCCCAGGAGACTCCCCCAAATTGAAACAATGCTTAGGAGATTTGCAGATAAAATATAACAGCTATGCGCACCTTGCAGTTTTTCAAGGAAAACAACCTTTTACCTCTGAAATACCCCCAACAAACGATATATTTTCTAAAAGTACACACCTCAAGCTTTCTAGGCGTGCCAGGCTTGTTGACGTGAACGCAGTTTTCTGGAAGTAATCCCTCAATTAATTCTTTGGTTGCACAGAGTTAAAGTTAAATCTGTAAAAGCACGGTCCCTCGAACAGAACAATACCCAACATGAATACGTACTGTCAAGTGTGCACCTTGCGCTTTTTTCAAGCAAGCAAATCAACCCCTTACATTTGGAATACCCCCCCCCCCACAAACCATATATTTCCTGAAAGTACACATTAAGATTTCTAGGCATTGTTCTAGTGGGCTCATCCTTCTTTGAAGTAATCCCTTAAAAAATTCTTAGGTTGCACAGGGTTTCCCTAAAAGAGAATAAAAAACACATTTTCCTAAAATATCAATATGCAAAGAAGAAAAAACAAGCTAAACCCCGGCAGGAAATGGGGAGGTTGGGGGTTAATGGCAAATCACCCGCTAGCCAAGGCCCTGTCCTCACCACGGAAGAGCCCAGGGGGGCGATCACTGCCCCCCCGGTTTGTGAAGAGGAGACCTGGCGGGAGGGATCACGGCTGCCGGTGTGCAATTTATTTATTTTTTTACAGTTTGCAGCAGTGGTGGTTGAAGCAGGGGGGTCCTATTCCAGGGCCTCTCCTGAAGCCAGAAGAGCCCTGGGGGGGGGTGGATCGGATGCCCCCGGGTAAAGAGAAGACCCCGCTGGATCAATTGATGGGATCAGGTGAGTTTTTATCTTTTATACTTTTTAAATAGGTGCTTAACCCTTTAACTGCCAGCCTATCTGTAAATTTTGTCACACTTTGTTGCCAGACTATTTTGCACTATTTTGCGCTCCACATGTTCAACTGTGATTTCCCAGGGAAATTGTATATTGTTTTTTTCAACAGAGTCTGGGCTTTAACATGAACATGTCTTGTTTGTCATTTTTGTTGGTGTATTCTCAACATTTTGGGTGAAATATGTGCAAAAAAATAAAAAATAACTTATTTTTTACAATTTGTAGGTTTCTTGTGATAAAAAATTGTAAGTTTGTCAATAAAATCTTATTGCATGATAAACCCCAATTTCTCCCGGTTACAGCGATACCACATATATATTGGTAGACACCCTTTCCTGCCCAGGAGACTCCCCCAAACTAAAAGAGCGCTTTAGGAGATTTTCAGATAAAATACAATTATGCTAGGCGCTATGCGCACCTTGCAGTTTTGCAAGAAAAACAACCCTTTACATTTGAAATACCCCCCACAAACTATATATTCTCTGAAAGTACACTCCTTAAGCTTTCTAGGCGTACTAGGCTTGTTGAGATGGGTGCAGTTTTCTGGAAGTAATCCCTCAATGAATTCTTTGGTTGCACAGGGTTTCCCTAAAAAAAGAATAGAAAAGCAAAATCAAAGCCACATTTTAATAAAAAAAACTATAAGCAAACAAGAAAAAATCTGAAAAAGCAACATCCCCCGAACAGAACAATACACAGCATGCATAGCTACTGTCAAGGGAAGAGTTGCCAAACACCCCAAAGTAAAGCATGCGCGTAACGGTATTTTTACTTAACAATGTCAGCTCTGCAGAGTGCGCTTTTTCTACCAAAACTACCCTTTACATTTGGAATACCCCCAACAAACCATATATTCCCTGAAAGTACACATGTTAAGCTTTCTAGGCATACCTGGCTTATTGTAGTGGGCTCATCTTTCTGGAAGTAATCCCTTGAAGAATTCTTAGGTTGCACAGGGTTTCCCTAAAAAATGTATAAAAAAGCAGAATAAAAAACACCTTTTCCTAAAATATCAATGTGCAAAAAAAAAAAAAACCTAAATCTAAAAGCGCAAGGTCCCCCGAGCAGAACAATACCCAACATGCATAGCTAAATTTAAACCTTTTAATTACCACCCTATTTGAGATTATGTCACCCTCTGTTGACAGGTCATTTTTCACCATTTTGTTCCATGTTTAACTGTGATTTTTGCAAGAATTTCCAGGAAAATTATATATATATATATATATATATATATATATATATATATATATATATATATATATATATATATATATATATATATATTTTTTTTTTGCGGCAGAGTTTAGGCTTTAACATTAATTGTCTTGTTTATAATTTTTCTACTGTTTTTTTAAATATTTTTGAAAAAAAATAAAAAATAATTATTTTTTAAAATTGTCTCATTTATTTTAAATAAACCAATCAATTTATAAAAGAAAACTATATTGCATGTGATAGCCCCATTTCTCCCGATTACAACGGTACCACATATATATCGGTAGCCCCCCGGTTCCTGTCCAGAAGACCCCCCCCCCCAAACTGAAAAGAGCACTCTATAACATTTACAAATAAAATACAGCTAATATCCACACTATAAAGGGTAAAATAAAAAAAAAAGAAATTGGTGTGAGGTCTGGCATAGCCTATGGCCACAGGCTCTTCTTTCCTCCCCCCACCCCTCGGGCATTGGGGAGGCAGGTAATTGGGGGGCTTGGGGTTAATGGCAAGTCACCTTCTAGCAGCAGGTGACTTGCCAGACCCAGAGTTTTGTGAACTGGTATAGGGGTCTCATAAATCCCTTAACAGTTCACAAAGGGTTAAATGTAAAAAACACACACACACACACACACACACAGAAAAAATATTTTATTATAACTTTTTTAAACCTTACCTCCCATCCATCCCAGAGCACTGTGTCCCACGCTGATCAATTTGGCTTCTGCTCTCCTGCTGATGCTGGAAGCTTTTTATATTTGCTGGGTGACAGGTAACATGGGGTTAATTTAAAAACAAAATGGCATGAGGTCCCCCCTACCCAGCTTAACCAGCCTGGGAAGCTATGGGAGCTTGTAGAACAGGGCGCAGGGGCCAGTTTTGGTGGCCCATGGCCCAGCAGGCTACAAGCCGGCATAGCCTATGGCCATGGGCTCTTCTGCCCCCTCCAGGCTTTGGGGAGGCAGGTAATGGGGGGCTCAGGGTTAATGGCAAGTAAACTTTTAGCAGCAGGTGACTTGCCAGACTCAAAGCTTTGTGAACTGGTATAGGGCTCTCATAGATCCATAGATCCCTCACTAGTTTACAAAGGGTTAAATGTAAAAAAAAACCCAGACACAGAAAAAATATTTTATTATAATTTTTTTAAAACTTACCTTCCATCCATCCCAGAGTATTGTGACCCACGCTGATCAATTTGGCTTCTGCTCTCCTGCTCATGCTGGAAGCTTTTTATACCTGCTGGGTGACAGGTAACATGGGGTTAAAAAAATGATATAGGGTCCCTCCTCCCGGGGAGGGAGACCCCATTTTTGGGGGGGATTTTAAGGATTAAAAACCCTTAAAAATTCAAAAAAAAAAAATGGTGTGAGGTCCCCCCCACCCAGCTTAACCAGCCTGGGACCAGCTATGGGGGCTTGTAGAACAGGGTGCAGGGGCCAGATTTGGTGGCCCCGGGCCCAGCAGGCTACAAGCCGGCATAGCCTATGGCCATAGGCTCTTCTGCCCCCCCTGGGTTTTGGGGAGGCAGGTAATGGGGGGCTCAGGGTTAATGGCAAGTCACCCTCTAGCAGCAGGTGACTTGCCAGACCCAAAGCTTTGTGAACTGGTATATGGCTCTCATATATCCCTTACCAGTTCACAAAGGGTTAAATGTAAAAAAAACACAGACAAAAAATATTTTAATATATTTTTTTTAAAACTTACCTTCCATCCATCCCAGAGCATTGTGACCCACGCTGATCAATTTGGCTTCTGCTCTCCTGCTGATGCTGGAAGCTTTTTATTCCTGCTGGGTGACAGGTAACATGGGGTTAATGAAAAAAAATGATATAGGGTCCCCCCTCCAGGGGAGGGGGACCCATTTTATTTTAGGATTTTAAGGATTAAAAAACCAAAAACATGGCGTGAGGTCCCCCCTACCCAGCTTAACCAGCCTGGGACCAGCTATAGGGGCTTGTAGAACCAGCATAGCCTATGGACACGGGCTCTTCTGCACCCCCTGGTCTTTGGGGAGGAAGGTTATGAGGGGGCTTGGGGTTAATGGCAAGTCACCCGCTAGCTGCAGGTCATAAGCCCCGCCCCAAAGAGGTGGGGTTACTCAGCAAGATGGCGGCGCCCATTGAGAAGACATGGGGAGAGGGCCCGTTCGCCACCCTCCTGAAAAGAGAAGAGCCGGGGGGGGGGGGTGATCGGGGGCCACCCCGGAGAAGATGGGAGTCGGCGTGGTCAGCTTTGTGAGTCTTGCGTTGCTGGCACTTAACGGTAGGAGAGGCAGCTATGTGAGCCTTACATAGCTGGCACTAGAAGAGGAATAAAGCTCGGGATATTGACTTTGGTTTTGTTTCGTCTGTAAAAACTCACCCTTCCCTGGTCCTATGGCACATGTGTGGGCTCTTATTCAATCAGACCCATTTTCTGTGCACATTTAATGTCCCTGTACAGCATCATGGGGTAAAAGCAGTGGTACTAAATAAGTGTCATGTTTGGGTCCCAGGTGAAAGTAGTTCTGGGGCCCAGATAAACACAGGTGTTACAGAACAGTGTCCAAGTCCGGATGATCGCTAGCCCTGATGCTACACCCCGAGAGTGAAGGAGATGCGTAAATGGACTGGAAAGAATCTGGAACTTGCTATAGGAAACAAGATTAGAAAAAGTACTGTGGTGGTAAATGGTGATGCCATCTCAAAAATAATGCAGATGAATACAGTCTGTGGAAGTATAGCTGGCTTGAGTCCAATGAATTTGCTACCGGGCCCATTTTTAAAGTGATGACTAATTTATGTCATGATTCCCCCTCTGCCTCATCCCCAGCATTTCTACAGACATCCTATAACAAAATAAACTTCTTCAAAGACTTCCTGGACACAGGGGCAATAAATCCTTATCTAGAAACAGAAAGCACCACTGATAAGGAAAGGTAGGGGGAGCGCAGCTTGGAGAAGAGATTTACTAAAAGGGCGACTACAAATAATTTGTCCCCCAGCACCCACCCAGGGGGGGATGGCATCTGTCCTTCCAGCCCCTTGAAATTTAGGATGAATCCAGGGGGTGAAATGGTTTTCTTTGTCACATACAGAGGGTCCGATCCTTGATCATGGTGTATCTGACCCATTGCTCCTCCAGCCCTCGGAAGCAGAAGACTTTATCCCTTTATGAGGTATAGGATTTTCTGTGTTTTCTCCCCTTTAATTTTCAGTTTTTCTGCACATTTGTATATTGTCTTTTTTTTGTTTATTATTTGTATTTTTGTCTTTTTATTTTGTATTAAAATGTTAAAATTTCCATTTTGCACGGCCCTACCTTTTTGGCAATTAGAAATCCTTTAGCCTGGTTTACTTGGAGCTCTAAAAACGACCCTGTTTTCTGAAGATTGTATGACCGCTCGTAAATGTGTATTAACCCATAGACTAGACTGTAAGATCGATTGTAACTAATCCATCGTATGATTGGGAAAGGGCAACTAATCATATAGTGTTGCAAGGGTGAATGACTCACAATTGACTTGGAGTGCTGCATGGTGACTGTGTGTGAACCAGCAGATTGCAAGTTGATTGTATCTGATCGTTCGACAGCAGAACTGATCAGACTCCCCACAGGGTAAGTGTGGGACAGAATTAGTGTGTATTGCCAGTGCCCTGCTTGTAGGTGGAGAGGGGTGTGTAGGTGTGTGTGATGACTGTGTTGATTACTCCCACCCTAGTGGTGAATGATGTTAATACATTTCAGATGGGAGTAATCGCCTGTTGCCCAGAGAACGATTCCTTCTCTGTCTTACCAGAGAAGCCTAAAATGAAACCAGTAACTTATAAAATGTCTCCTCTACAAGGTGGTAGCTGTTAAAACATGTGTTTATGATAATGTGAGGGCAACAGAAATTCGGGAACATGATAGGGAAGTGAAAGGGGTCTCCCATGCCCCTAGAGTGGATGAGTGGATGATATCTCCCCACATATATTTTGTTTGCTCCTAGTCATCAGCCAAACAAAAGTGGGAGGAGTGCTCAGTTGATGGTGTCCCAGCCCTATAAGTGGGTGGTCAAAGAGCATTTGCCTCAAATGTTGAGGTCTCGCTTGTCCATGAAATTAAGAGGTCTCCCGTATTTCTGTGGCCCAGGTGCGGGGTGCAGGTTAAAACCTGCTAGGAGAATCCGAACTATGCTCTAAAAAGGAATATGTCAAAAGCGTGTGCTCACCCACAGTTATACGTACGTCCTAAGAAACAAAACCAATCTTGCAGAACATTTATGGACAAAGGGAAACCCCAAAAACATGTCTATCTATATATCTAATTAATGTGTAATATTTTGTGCCGGCACAAAAATTTTTTATATAGAGAGAAAACAACCCCAATAGTGATAATTGAAATGATATATGCATCAAAGCCAAAATATCAAATTCATGCAGCAGTGTCCAATTCGTTAATAAAGAGTTGCCAGAAAAGGGGAAAATATGTGTGTATCTGTATATCAATTGAGCCACATGAAAAAATAAGCTAATCACATGCAATAATGAAATAACTGTGCCCAAGACAAATTATTATACCCCAAACAGCCTATGAAACTAAGTATGAGCTAAGCAAAACAATAACCATATGTCCAATTACTCTATAAGTCATAAATCATGGATACAAAGTAATGTAAATAGAGGAAACAATTAGTCAGTAATAATATAATATCAGCCAAAAGATACAATGAAGCCAGCAACATCACATCCAACCGCTGGGAGGGGAAGGAAGGAGCGCTCAAAGACACCTGTGCACATAGCTTCCCATGTCACATTTGCTGAGTGAGGGTGAGTGCCCCTGCCCGACCTCCCGCTTAAATACTTACCCTGAAAGCCGCGCCAGCTGAAAGGTCGGTGCACATCCACCGCCCGCATGTTCCCGGGTCCCCATCGGAAGTGAGGCACTCGGTGTCGTTGGTCCTTGTGACTGATGGACCATTCCTGTAGAGGACCCGGTGAGAAGTCAACGCCTTTGAACCAAAGTAGGAAGTAAGTGCTGCAGTAGAGAAAAGGTAAGTGTGTTTAATTTTGCCTGGACAGGGACATGAACGTATGACTGGACATCCTCTATAAACAGAAAAAAAGATAAAACTTAATAGGGAATTACAACTTTCCAACAGTGTCCATCATGCTCCTATGGGCCCAACTTCAGGATGTTGGGTCCCACAGTTTCTATTTTACGCTATAAAGAGGGCAAGTATGGAGTATGAGCACTGGCTGAGGAATCCATTATTCTCTGGGAGCAGCTCAGCGAGGTCCTCTGCTGGAAACTTCTGGCGTGACCAAAGTTGAATGCTGCATGAGCTGCTGCAAGTAAGCAGGACAGCCTCATCCCACATCGACATTCTTGGTCCAGCCTCCGATGGGCAAGTCCAAGTTTTCCTTGTGTGGTAAGGTGTATGGGAAAGTAATAAATGGTGTCTATTTTTCCCCTGCTATGCTCTATCAGGCACGATTCATGTCGGGTTTTCAGGACCCAGTTCACATTCCCCAGTCCTCTTCAGGTTCGTTCCCTGATCCCAGGCCTCGCACAGGAGGAGGTGGTAAAGCAGCTAGTACCGGCTAATCTCAAGCAGCAGCAGGCCATGGCACAACAGTACCAAGCACAGCAGGAGACAAACCGCCTGTTGATGGAGCAGAAAGCTGCGCTCAGAGAGACTGTTATGGCTAAAGTCTCACAAGCGGAGAGAAGCCCGGTCGAGACTGACGGTGCGAGGAGAGCCGTTCAGCGGGTCCTGCAAAAGATGACTCCTGACGATGATGTTGAGGCTTACCTCACTGTATTCCAGCGCGTGGCTGAGAGAGAGCAGCTGCCTGTTGCCGAGTGGGCCGACGTGATTGCACCGACAGGACGTGATTGTCCTGACAGGTGAGCCACAAAAATACAATTCTGTGAGGTACTCACCTGTAGAATTGGTATTATACGCATACAGTACGTCCTGCTCCATATATAATACTTACACGTGGGTAATCCTCCGCCAGAGGGCGCTGTTCACTGCAGACATGCAAAAACAGGCTCCTCCCGGCCCTTCATATACCCAGGGACATCCCACAAATCCCCAGCATTGAAAAGCAGTGAGAAAAGAAGCCGGGAGAAACCAACCACCAAACTGGTAACAATAGCAATGATAACAATCACCATACAGGGGATCCAGAAAAATGTAAAACCAGGGTGGGGTGGAGCAGGACGAACTGTACTTCACAGAATTGTATTATTCTAAGCATACAGTACGTCCTGCTCCATATATAATACTTACACGTGGGACATCCAATAGCAGTGTCCATAAAGTAGGGTGGGATCCCCATAAAAAAAGGCACAGCAGACAGTAAAGGCGCTGTCACCTGCAAATCTTGCTACCAAGTACGACATGAGCAAAGGCTCTAACGTCAGTCTCCTAAAAAAAAAACCTTTGAAAAGGTATGAACAGAAAACAAGCAGCGGTCTAGCAAACCTGCTTAACAGAAAACCTGGTGCTGAAGGGCCAAAGGTACCCAAGCACAAGTAGAACAGAATAAAAAAAGAGGCAGTTTCTTCCCCTTAAAGGAATAGGCCAGAGTAACGGCCTGACCAGCCCCAAATGCAACAGGAGCCTCGGTAAAACTTAGAACTCTCCCCAACAGGGAATTGAAACCTGGTCTCCCGCCAGACAGGCGGGGATACTGACCACTACACCAACAAGGATCAGTAAGGAGCCGAAACCTTTACTCAGGACCAGAAAGACAAACCATCCAAGTAAGATCAGTCCAAAGGGCGCATAGCCCCTGGAAGCAAACGAGATCAGGCGCATACGTATTGAGGCGCCCGCAGACCCCAAGGGGCATCAGTCCCCCTAAGGGACAAAAAACAACCAGGAAAACTTCAATACTTGTTGAGGGAATGTAGACCCCCTTACTTCGGCATTACTAAGAATAAGGCACATAGGCAGACAAATGGACTTAAATAATGATCATAAGACACCACCTTGGGCAAAAGGTCCGGCGTAAGGCGGAATTCCACCAAATCATGGTGTGTATGTGTATATATATATATATATATATATATATATATATATATATATATATAGAACGAAGGCTAACTAAACAGGCAACTTGACCTACGAAACAGCCCAGACAGCATCCGGAATAAGTCCCAAGGGAACAACCCGCAAGGCAAACAGAATAAAAAGTGATCCCAACAGGGACCATAGAAATACTTGGGAGGTGCACCTGAGCAATCCCCAAGAACGCTTAACAAGGAAGACTGAACAAGACTTCTTACTGGAAGGCAGACAGGACAGAGCCTGAACCTTCAGAGTACCTAGATGGGGAGCCAGCCCCAACCCATGCTAGAACCCCGGGAACAGATAACGTCCAACAGGGGAGAGGCCAAGACTCAGGCCAATCAATATGGGTAAACCATACCCCATAATAGACGGAGGAAGAAGAAGAAGGAAGCTTGCTCCTAGCCCCCCATAGACCAAGTCACCCAGAAGATAAACCCGTCTCCAAAAGGGTGAATGAAACAGCTGTCAAGCCCTCAGCCTAGAACCTGTAAATTGGGGCGACATAAGAAGGAGCCTGACAAGGGCAGAACCGCACTCCTGAGAGAGCGTACAGGTCCGATGACCTCAGCAGAAACATCTGCGAACCACAGTCCACCAGACCGCCCAGGGGCCATCAATCTCACGGGTCTCTTCATCAGCGCAACCGTGCGCAGAACCCCACCAGGCAGGGTGAATGAAGAGAAGACATATACAATAGAATGTCCAGACATAAAAATTACTAAGCCCCCATGACCAGAGTCAGAATATTCTGGGGCAGTAAAAACAAGGGCAGAGCCCCTGTGATATTAACGGGGCCCAACAGAGCCCCCCTAGTTGGCTCTCAGAGGGACACCAGGATAGCACAACCTGCCACTGAAGGACATCCATTGGAGCGAATACCACTGAGATACAGGGAACGTTGACCCCCACCTAGATCAGGATCAGAAACCCTCCAGGAGAATCATCCTGCTCCAAGTTCCAGACTGATAATAAATACAGGCCACTGTCCTCCGACAGGCCAAGAGATCCCCAAATAGACAGGTCCTGAAGAGGAGTAGTCCAGCAAGATAGAGCCAACTGAAGGCTCACTGTTTTAACAAAATCAATAGGTAAGATGGACCCTCTAAGGGACCCTACCTAGGAACCACGGGGGATTTTTAGAAGAAAATCCCCCCCCCCCCCCCCGTCAACCTGCGAGACTAGGTACCAAAGGTGACCATCCACAGGAAGATGCAAGAAAGGGAGGGGGGTGTCCCCGGACAGGGTTCTTGAATTTAACCAGACCAAGAGGAACCAACGTACCAAGGGGGAATGAGCACAGACCTAGCTCCAGGGGTGCTGGAACCCCATCCAGGATTAATATCCTACTGTGCCAAAGAGCCCAAGGGCTCCGAATATAAGGGACATCTCTGATCCGCCACCAACGGGCCCACCAGCTGCAATCCTGCCTGGTGAAGGAAGGAGACAGCAACGAGGGACAGAGTCCATGTAACCAGTAGTCCACTTATTGCCAAGGAGGAAGGTACAAGCCTGAACCAAATCCAAGGGACGGAGATAGCGAATAAGGGACAATGAGGGATTGAGGTGACTGAGCACCCATTCAAATGACTCCCAAAGAACACCGCTAGCCTAGTAATCAGCGCGGCCTGATGTAGGGATTGTAAGTAAGAAGGGCGACCAGATAGATCCTTGTGGGGACGCCCCCTGGTCTCATCAGAGACATCACCCCCATCAGTGCCTCAGCGAGCACAGGGAGCAGAAGAGAGGCCCAATAACAAGGCCACAATCAGCAGTGTTGGCCCTCCAACACAAACTTGTAAGAGCCTCGGTGTCCCGGAGACACAGGGGTGCTAAAATAAGCATCTTAGAATTCCACAGATGGCAAGAGGCCCACTGGGTGCAGGGCGCTGGAAGCCCAACTCAGAGGTAGCATGCATAACTGCCTGAGACTATCAATTGCCGAACCCATGGGTGGTCAGAATGGGCCAGACTGCCTCATCCTTAAGGGGAATGTGGAAACAAATTGGCGTAGAGGCCCCAGCCTCTGTCTGTTAAGGGCATCCTGCAAATGACCCCAGACCTAGCAAGCCAAGCAAGGCCTGCACCAACACCGGAAGAAAGACAGGGACCAGAAGCACCCTGACAATCTCGGGAAAGGCCCGCCCAGCAAACTCTATCCTGCATCCGGAGGAAACTACCTCCTGAAACCAACAGAACGAGGCAAGACGCCTCCTGATAGGAGCAAGGTGCTGCGGCATCCCCTCACCCAGGCGGGCGAGGGCGTCCCATCATGCTTGGGGGGTTTTGGAGAAGGATTTTGACTTAGCCCGGCCGGAGGGCCCAGGACGTTGTCTGTCGCTCCTGGGGCAGGAGTCTGCACAAGCCCCCAGAAAGGGCACCCCAGGTTCTTGTTTAACACTATGGTATGGAGGGGGAGGGGTATCCCTGCTCCGAGGGGGCCGAGACGGCCGCCAGCGATGGGGTGAATTGCCCTTTTTTCCAAAGAGGTCCAGACGGGCCCCAAACAGGCGTTGCCCTCTAAAGGGAAGCCCAGTCAGAGTTCTTTTAGCAACATCGTCAGCACCCCACTGTCGCAGCCAGAGCAAGCGACGTATAGCCACCACTAGGGCAGAAGTCCTCGCACACATTCTGATGGTGTCATCCAGAGCTAAAAGGATAAATTTAACAAAAATATCACAACTGGAGAGTGCATTAAACACCTCCCAGGGTAGATCCTCAGGGTGATGCTCAAGCATCTTTCTTATGAGGGTTCTAGCGGCCACTGCAGTGATGGCCGCAGCACAGACCGGGCGCAGCGCTGTTCCTGCACAAGCGAAGGCGTGTAAAGCCAGCCTATCGATGCGCCGGTCCTCGACATCCCGAAGGGTGCTATAAGCCGGGGCAGTAATGAAGGGGGGGTTAGGAACGCCAATGATCGGTGCGTCCACCATGGGGGGCGATGACCAACAATTAACCACCTCCGGGGGAAAAGGGTATTTCCAATCCCAGTCCCCTGGAATCCCTGGAAGGTTAGTGGGGCATTCCCATTCCTTGAGTACAAGAGCATGGAAGTGAGCCTGCTCGAGAAATTCCAAGCGCGCAGTCGCCGTATGGAAACGCTCCCCTCTCGGCTTGGGAACCGCGCCAGGGAGTGAGATAGGCAGGGCCTTAAAAATCTTAAGCAACAGACCATCGGTGTCAAACTGGCCCCAGTCATCCTGGCCCGAATCGTCATGACCCCTCGGCCTCTCCTCAGGGGAACCTGGGTCAGAGAACAGTTCTCCATCGTCAGACGGCCGCTTCCTGCCAGTAGCAAAGGCAGAAGCCAGGGGCGTCAAGGGCCGCTTCCTGCCAGGGCCCAAGCGTTCGGACCACCCCGCAAAAATCTGGTCAGCCGTAGGCCGTCTAGAAGACACATCAGGCTGTAACTCCCCACTTGTATGCGACTCAGCAGGAGCGAGATCTAGGCAAAGGGAAGGGGGAGTATCGGAGCGAGGTGCAGCCACAGGCGCCGCTTGCAGGGCCAGTGCTTGCTCGGCACATGGTGCGCAGACCCGTGCTCTGCCAGCAACGGCATGGGGGGAGTCCACACGCTACACACAGCCGGTCTTGTCCCCGAGGGACCCCGGTCACACCTGAGATTCCTCCATATGGTGATTATCTAGGCACAGTATGCCCGTAGGGATTTACGCAATAGGCAACCCTGGATGCCCCAAAGACCCGCTGATTAATGTGGGAGAATTGTAAGTAGGCCCGCTAAATATCTATATATATATCTATATATGAGGCCGGGAGAAGCCACTGGAGACTAGGCGTCTGAAAGACATAAAGGGAGAAGAGGTGTCAGGGCCATGCGCAGCTGGAAAAACATATAATAAAGAGACACCCGCAGGGGCACTTACAGACCAAAGGAGGAGGGGGATCGTCACCGCGCGCAAGCGAAGATCGTCAAAATGGCGCCCAGCGAACCTCAAAGGGCGGGCTCAATGCTCGGCCGTGACGCGGAGCGCGCCGAGTCAAGTCCCCGCCCACCCCGAAGAGCGCAAATCTCTGAGGTAGTAGTCAAACAAGCAGGGATAAAATCACATACGTATTTTGTAAAGTAAGACGCCGTAGCATCTAGACGACGCTGCCGCCCGGCGCAGCAAACTATGCAGTAAAGGAAAGGACACACGTACGGCGGCAGCCAAAACAGAATAAAGAGCAAGCAGTGCAGCTCTGACACCCGGATGTTAATAAAGGGCAATAATAAGGCCATAAGCGTGACATTACAGTGCACTGGGACCGCCACACACATACCCCCCCCTTTCTTTTCCCCCTAACTACTGGGGGAAATGAGGGAGGGTGGCGACCCTATAAACAGGGTCCACCGCTAATCAGGGCACGGGGCAATAATGCGGGAGGGGCATCCACTAGAGGCTCACCATCAGCCTAACCGCCTACCCTATGGTGGGGGACTGCGGTGGAGCATAGCTCCATAAGCACACGAGGTGCTGCCTACCTTCACCCGACCAGCACAGCCCAGGCTGGGAGGTACATCTTTATCGAAGCGGACGGGTGGTAATAGTCCTGCAGGGCCGCAGGCTGTAAAAGCCCCGCTCACCTGCGAGAGCGTGATACTTCATGTCTTCGCAGTCAGCACTGCAGAGAAATCTGGGGATTTGTGGGAGGTCCCTGGGTATATGAAGGGCCGGGAGGAGCCTGTTTTTGCATGTCTGCAGTGAACAGCGCCCTCTGGTGGAGGATTACCCACGTGTAAGTATTATATATGGAGCAGGACGTACTGTATGTTTAGAATAAGCTTATTATGACCTCAGGGAACAAGATATACGGGACTATGCCAAACTTAAAATGGAAATTATTGCTCGCCTAGGTGTTATGCTGGCGGTCCGGGCCAGGAGAGTATACAACTGGATGTTTGCCATTGATAAGCCTGCCTGGTCGCAGATGTATGACTTAATCCATCTAGTCCAAAAATGGCGTTCTACATCTGAGTAGATGGTCGAGAAAGTTGTGGTGGACCATTAATTCCAGACCCTACCGCCAAAGCTACAATGATGGGTTGGACAAGGCGACCCTCAGACTGTTGAGCAGCTGGTCAATATGATTGAAAGATTTATCGCGACTGAGGACTACCTTCGGGATGCCCCTACAGCACCAGCACCCTCCAAGACCAGCAGACCTGTGACTACTGTGGGTAAGCGAGTTCCTGCTGGACTTGTGTGGAAGGGTGTAAGAGGGGAAAGGGCGCTAGACTTTGAACGAGGGCAAAAGACTGACCCTGACCCCCAGAGGTCCCCTTATCCTAGGGAGGACGCCCGGGCAAGGAGGTTCCGTGGGCCCCAGTGCTGGAGGTGCCATGAGTGGGAGCACATAGCCGTGGATTGTCCCCTTTCCCCTGAGTCCATGGAATGTGAACTGGGTCCTGAAAACCCGGCATGGGTCGTGCCTGATAGAGCATAGCAGGGGAAAAATAGACACTATTTATTACTTTCCCATACACTTTACCACACTTGATAAAGGGCCCCCGTGTAATCCCTACAGTAGCTGGTAGTGATTATGAGTCCAAAACTGGATACTTCCAACTTCTGAACCAAATTCATTTGTTGATCAAATCTTTGGCTCTATTTGTAACTAAACCATAAATGAGTGCTAACGATTTGTTTAATTTTTTTAGAAAACATTGAACAATATCAGGACTCATCTTCCGTTGAGCCTCTTCCTGCCTTAGGGACTCAAAGGTTACACAAATCCAGGGGAAGCAACGAAGCAGAAACAGGTCACACATAGAAACCCATTGCCATGCTGCACATAGGCACTATTTATACCTTTTGTGCTTGCATGATTGTCATTATGAAAAAACTTGCGGGCCATTCTTATCCGCCTATGTATTTGCAGGATGGTTTCCAGAGTTCAGGACATGGTATAAAAGATTTATCCGCTCGTGAGCATCCTTTCTCAACCATCCTGAAATAACAGAGGCTCTTGCGGTTGCTGTAACTCAGTGCTAATGACCAAGTGTAAGACTATACAGCACCTTAGAGGACATACAGCCGAATGCTTCCCCGCAATAACACAATAACTCTTTTTCAAATATTTTATTCCAATATATATATTTTTAATGTGGTTGCCATTCATAACCCGGGAAGAGCCATGCATGCAGTTTAAAGGGATTAAAGAGATATATTTTGAAGATGTATTTATTTTCCCATAATCCTAGAATCAACTCCTTCACAGTTGTTTGTGGCGACTGTAGGGCGTTTTTTGTTTTTATTGTCCACAATGGCAGAACTTGCGATTTGTTGTCCTTTATATGATCACCTGTGCACCCACAACAGCACAACTATTTAGAAACTTAAGAACCAGTCTTGCATCTCTCCTAAACTTTTCTTTTAAATCAAAAGAGGAAGAGCTAACATGTGAAGATCTACAATGTATGTGTCAAAAAACAACCACCATGCTGCAGAAAGTCCAAACTGACCAGTCTACAGAAACTGGAAAGCATGGGCAGTAGTGGGGCACTGATTGTCGAGGAATCAAGATTACACCACTGTTAAAGCGGACCACCCACGCCCCATGGAAGGTTTCATTTAAAAAAACCTATGTATCAACTCCCCTTAGTTTCTGGTAATGAATTTGGATAAAAATACTCAAAAATGAATTTGGCTTCAAAGGAAAAAAAATAGGGGAAAATTAACAAAATAATGAAATGGCTCATATCTTCCTTCTAGCACTATTTGCAATAAGTTCCAACTGCTTCAGCATGAGGTTGCGAGGAGGTGGGCTTAAACTGCTAGTTTAGAACAATGGTATCCTGTCAGAAACCAATGGTATACACACATGGCATATCTGGGGAAAACGAAAATAAAAATTAATATAATTAATAATAATAACAGCAATACCAAGCCACACTGAGGGCAGAGAACATCCAAACGATAATGTACCTGGGCTGGGGGAGCTAAATAGATTGAGTTGTTTTGGGGGTTTTGGTCTGCTTTATAGGGATTGTCCAGGCAAAACAGATGGTTGGTCCACTTTAAAGTACACCAGAACCAGTTTCCTTATCCCATTCTGATTTGGGATGCCCTTCTCTGTGAAATCTCCTGGGAGCATTATAAAACATACCTTTATTAGAGTGGCTGGTGTGGGCACACACAGCCTGATCTCCTGATATCAGCACTGTGCCGGTCTCCTGTTAGAAATCAGCATTCTATGCCATTTATTGATATGCATGTGTTAGGCCCCTCCACTGGGCCAGTGACGGAGTGTGTGAGGAGTGAGGGGGGTTCTTGCACCTGAGGTGAGTGATAGCCTTCAGTTCAAATAAATCATAAGTGCCTTTATTCTTCGAGCTTACATTATGTTCAGCAGCATTAAACAGCAGATGTTTCAAACTCAGTAATACTCCACAACTTTCATCAGCACTAAAGCTCCACACTAAGGCCTTAGCCTGGATGGTGTCAGGCTGACGAGTGGGGTGAGTACTAAGAGTGAGGAAGCCTCACTGTGGACTGGCTGTGCTGAGCAAGGCAACTCTTTAACTACAGCCAGTTAGGGTCGAACTGACAGGACACTTAACCTGGACACCCGGAGTCTAAGACTAACCCTTGTCTTCATTAGGGCCCCCACAAAGGAGTATAGGCTGGGCTGCAGGGATGGTCCAGAGATGGTGAAACCAGGGAATGAACTGTCAGAACGCTAGGCTAAATTAGCACAGTACTTGATAGACTGGATCGAGTAAGTATTGAAGTCCGAAAACAATTTTAAGTCCGTGGATCACAAGCACAGTAGCAGATCGGTGAACAAGCCAGGGTAGTGCCAGTAGCGAAGGTTCATAGACAAAGGTTGGGCAATTACCGTGGGCAAGCCGGGTAATCAGCAAAAAGGAAGGTAGGATGTGCTCATCCAGTCAATATATAGCAGTCAAGAGGTGCCAGAGGGGTGCGACCACACACACCAAGCAAAAAAGAAAGTTAACCCTCTGCACACTCATACTAAAAACTGAAAAACCTAGCTAACACTTGTTAAGAACATGGACTGTTAGTTAACATAGATTGCAATGAATGTAAAAGCGAGGTAGCCACGTCAAGGCCGTCCAATTAGTACCCCGTCCCTAACATTACTAAGTTTAAAAGTTTGTGCAGGCATTGCTACTTCTTTACTTGTGTGCGCACAAGCAATGCAATACATGAATCAGCCTGTCTAAAGACATTACAATAACTTAACTTACTTGCACACACACAATGAAAAATACTTTACTTGCCTGCACAGTGTTACAGTTCAAAAAGGGGGTTTAGGTAGAGGCCAATTGGACTCCCTGTTACATTGGGAGAGCTACAATCCAGCAGATCTGGCCACTGACCTGCAAATGCAACAGCAAAAAGGAAGGTAGGATGTGCTCATCCAGTCAATATATAGCAGTCAAGAGGTGCCAGAGGGGTGCGACCACACACACCAAGCAAAAAAGAAAGTTAACCCTCTGCACACTCATACTAAAAACTGAAAAACCTAGCTAACACTTGTTAAGAACATGGACTGTTAGTTAACATAGATTGCAATGAATGTAAAAGCGAGGTAGCCACGTCAAGGCCGTCCAATTAGTACCCCGTCCCTAACATTACTAAGTTTAAAAGTTTGTGCAGGCATTGCTACTTCTTTACTTGTGTGCGCACAAGCAATGCAATACATGAATCAGCCTGTCTAAAGACATTACAATAACTTAACTTACTTGCACACACACAATGAAAAATACTTTACTTGCCTGCACAGTGTTACAGTTCAAAAAGGGGGTTTAGGTAGAGGCCAATTGGACTCCCTGTTACATTGGGAGAGCTACAATCCAGCAGATCTGGCCACTGACCTGCAAATGCAACAGCAAAAAGGAAGGTAGGATGTGCTCATCCAGTCAATATATAGCAGTCAAGAGGTGCCAGAGGGGTGCGACCACACACACCAAGCAAAAAAGAAAGTTAACCCTCTGCACACTCATACTAAAAACTGAAAAACCTAGCTAACACTTGTTAAGAACATGGACTGTTAGTTAACATAGATTGCAATGAATGTAAAAGCGAGGTAGCCACGTCAAGGCCGTCCAATTAGTACCCCGTCCCTAACATTACTAAGTTTAAAAGTTTGTGCAGGCATTGCTACTTCTTTACTTGTGTGCGCACAAGCAATGCAATACATGAATCAGCCTGTCTAAAGACATTACAATAACTTAACTTACTTGCACACACACAATGAAAAATACTTTACTTGCCTGCACAGTGTTACAGTTCAAAAAGGGGGTTTAGGTAGAGGCCAATTGGACTCCCTGTTACATTGGGAGAGCTACAATCCAGCAGATCTGGCCACTGACCTGCAAATGCAACAGCAAAAAGGAAGGTAGGATGTGCTCATCCAGTCAATATATAGCAGTCAAGAGGTGCCAGAGGGGTGCGACCACACACACCAAGCAAAAAAGAAAGTTAACCCTCTGCACACTCATACTAAAAACTGAAAAACCTAGCTAACACTTGTTAAGAACATGGACTGTTAGTTAACATAGATTGCAATGAATGTAAAAGCGAGGTAGCCACGTCAAGGCCGTCCAATTAGTACCCCGTCCCTAACATTACTAAGTTTAAAAGTTTGTGCAGGCATTGCTACTTCTTTACTTGTGTGCGCACAAGCAATGCAATACATGAATCAGCCTGTCTAAAGACATTACAATAACTTAACTTACTTGCACACACACAATGAAAAATACTTTACTTGCCTGCACAGTGTTACAGTTCAAAAAGGGGGTTTAGGTAGAGGCCAATTGGACTCCCTGTTACATTGGGAGAGCTACAATCCAGCAGATCTGGCCACTGACCTGCAAATGCAACAGCAAAAAGGAAGGTAGGATGTGCTCATCCAGTCAATATATAGCAGTCAAGAGGTGCCAGAGGGGTGCGACCACACACACCAAGCAAAAAAGAAAGTTAACCCTCTGCACACTCATACTAAAAACTGAAAAACCTAGCTAACACTTGTTAAGAACATGGACTGTTAGTTAACATAGATTGCAATGAATGTAAAAGCGAGGTAGCCACGTCAAGGCCGTCCAATTAGTACCCCGTCCCTAACATTACTAAGTTTAAAAGTTTGTGCAGGCATTGCTACTTCTTTACTTGTGTGCGCACAAGCAATGCAATACATGAATCAGCCTGTCTAAAGACATTACAATAACTTAACTTACTTGCACACACACAATGAAAAATACTTTACTTGCCTGCACAGTGTTACAGTTCAAAAAGGGGGTTTAGGTAGAGGCCAATTGGACTCCCTGTTACATTGGGAGAGCTACAATCCAGCAGATCTGGCCACTGACCTGCAAATGCAACAGCAAAAAGGAAGGTAGGATGTGCTCATCCAGTCAATATATAGCAGTCAAGAGGTGCCAGAGGGGTGCGACCACACACACCAAGCAAAAAAGAAAGTTAACCCTCTGCACACTCATACTAAAAACTGAAAAACCTAGCTAACACTTGTTAAGAACATGGACTGTTAGTTAACATAGATTGCAATGAATGTAAAAGCGAGGTAGCCACGTCAAGGCCGTCCAATTAGTACCCCGTCCCTAACATTACTAAGTTTAAAAGTTTGTGCAGGCATTGCTACTTCTTTACTTGTGTGCGCACAAGCAATGCAATACATGAATCAGCCTGTCTAAAGACATTACAATAACTTAACTTACTTGCACACACACAATGAAAAATACTTTACTTGCCTGCACAGTGTTACAGTTCAAAAAGGGGGTTTAGGTAGAGGCCAATTGGACTCCCTGTTACATTGGGAGAGCTACAATCCAGCAGATCTGGCCACTGACCTGCAAATGCAACAGCAAAAAGGAAGGTAGGATGTGCTCATCCAGTCAATATATAGCAGTCAAGAGGTGCCAGAGGGGTGCGACCACACACACCAAGCAAAAAAGAAAGTTAACCCTCTGCACACTCATACTAAAAACTGAAAAACCTAGCTAACACTTGTTAAGAACATGGACTGTTAGTTAACATAGATTGCAATGAATGTAAAAGCGAGGTAGCCACGTCAAGGCCGTCCAATTAGTACCCCGTCCCTAACATTACTAAGTTTAAAAGTTTGTGCATTCATTGCAATCTATGTTAACTAACAGTCCATGTTCTTAACAAGTGTTAGCTAGGTTTTTCAGTTTTTAGTATGAGTGTGCAGAGGGTTAACTTTCTTTTTTGCTTAGTGTGTGTGGTCACACCCCTCTAGCACCTCTTGACTGCTATATATTGACTGGATGAGCACATCCTACCTTCCTTTTTGCTGTTGCATTTGCAGGTCAGTGGCCAGATCTGCTGGATTGTAGCTCTCCCAATGTAACAGGGAGTCCAATTGGCCTCTACCTAAACCCCCTTTTTGAACTGTAACACTGTGCAGGCAAGTAAAGTATTTTTCATTGTGTGTGTGCAAGTAAGTTAAGTTATTGTAATGTCTTTAGACAGGCTGATTCATGTATTGCATTGCTTGTGCGCACACAAGTAAAGAAGTAGCAATGCCTGCACAAACTTTTAAACTTAGTAATGTTAGGGACGGGGTACTAATTGGACGGCCTTGACGTGGCTACCTCGCTTTTACATTCATTGCAATCTATGTTAACTAACAGTCCATGTTCTTAACAAGTGTTAGCTAGGTTTTTCAGTTTTTAGTATGAGTGTGCAGAGGGTTAACTTTCTTTTTTGCTTGGTGTGTGTGGTCGCACCCCTCTGGCACCTCTTGACTGCTATATATTGACTGGATGAGCACATCCTACCTTCCTTTTTGCTGTTGCATTTGCAGGTCAGTGGCCAGATCTGCTGGATTGTAGCTCTCCCAATGTAACAGGGAGTCCAATTGGCCTCTACCTAAACCCCCTTTTTGAACTGTAACACTGTGCAGGCAAGTAAAGTATTTTTCATTGTGTGTGTGCAAGTAAGTTAAGTTATTGTAATGTCTTTAGACAGGCTGATTCATGTATTGCATTGCTTGTGCGCACACAAGTAAAGAAGTAGCAATGCCTGCACAAACTTTTAAACTTAGTAATGTTAGGGACGGGGTACTAATTGGACGGCCTTGACGTGGCTACCTCGCTTTTACATTCATTGCAATCTATGTTAACTAACAGTCCATGTTCTTAACAAGTGTTAGCTAGGTTTTTCAGTTTTTAGTATGAGTGTGCAGAGGGTTAACTTTCTTTTTTGCTTGGTGTGTGTGGTCGCACCCCTCTGGCACCTCTTGACTGCTATATATTGACTGGATGAGCACATCCTACCTTCCTTTTTGCTGTTGCATTTGCAGGTCAGTGGCCAGATCTGCTGGATTGTAGCTCTCCCAATGTAACAGGGAGTCCAATTGGCCTCTACCTAAACCCCCTTTTTGAACTGTAACACTGTGCAGGCAAGTAAAGTATTTTTCATTGTGTGTGTGCAAGTAAGTTAAGTTATTGTAATGTCTTTAGACAGGCTGATTCATGTATTGCATTGCTTGTGCGCACACAAGTAAAGAAGTAGCAATGCCTGCACAAACTTTTAAACTTAGTAATGTTAGGGACGGGGTACTAATTGGACGGCCTTGACGTGGCTACCTCGCTTTTACATTCATTGCAATCTATGTTAACTAACAGTCCATGTTCTTAACAAGTGTTAGCTAGGTTTTTCAGTTTTTAGTATGAGTGTGCAGAGGGTTAACTTTCTTTTTTGCTTGGTGTGTGTGGTCGCACCCCTCTGGCACCTCTTGACTGCTATATATTGACTGGATGAGCACATCCTACCTTCCTTTTTGCTGTTGCATTTGCAGGTCAGTGGCCAGATCTGCTGGATTGTAGCTCTCCCAATGTAACAGGGAGTCCAATTGGCCTCTACCTAAACCCCCTTTTTGAACTGTAACACTGTGCAGGCAAGTAAAGTATTTTTCATTGTGTGTGTGCAAGTAAGTTAAGTTATTGTAATGTCTTTAGACAGGCTGATTCATGTATTGCATTGCTTGTGCGCACACAAGTAAAGAAGTAGCAATGCCTGCACAAACTTTTAAACTTAGTAATGTTAGGGACGGGGTACTAATTGGACGGCCTTGACGTGGCTACCTCGCTTTTACATTCATTGCAATCTATGTTAACTAACAGTCCATGTTCTTAACAAGTGTTAGCTAGGTTTTTCAGTTTTTAGTATGAGTGTGCAGAGGGTTAACTTTCTTTTTTGCTTGGTGTGTGTGGTCGCACCCCTCTGGCACCTCTTGACTGCTATATATTGACTGGATGAGCACATCCTACCTTCCTTTTTGCTGTTGCATTTGCAGGTCAGTGGCCAGATCTGCTGGATTGTAGCTCTCCCAATGTAACAGGGAGTCCAATTGGCCTCTACCTAAACCCCCTTTTTGAACTGTAACACTGTGCAGGCAAGTAAAGTATTTTTCATTGTGTGTGTGCAAGTAAGTTAAGTTATTGTAATGTCTTTAGACAGGCTGATTCATGTATTGCATTGCTTGTGCGCACACAAGTAAAGAAGTAGCAATGCCTGCACAAACTTTTAAACTTAGTAATGTTAGGGACGGGGTACTAATTGGACGGCCTTGACGTGGCTACCTCGCTTTTACATTCATTGCAATCTATGTTAACTAACAGTCCATGTTCTTAACAAGTGTTAGCTAGGTTTTTCAGTTTTTAGTATGAGTGTGCAGAGGGTTAACTTTCTTTTTTGCTTGGTGTGTGTGGTCGCACCCCTCTGGCACCTCTTGACTGCTATATATTGACTGGATGAGCACATCCTACCTTCCTTTTTGCTGTTGCATTTGCAGGTCAGTGGCCAGATCTGCTGGATTGTAGCTCTCCCAATGTAACAGGGAGTCCAATTGGCCTCTACCTAAACCCCCTTTTTGAACTGTAACACTGTGCAGGCAAGTAAAGTATTTTTCATTGTGTGTGTGCAAGTAAGTTAAGTTATTGTAATGTCTTTAGACAGGCTGATTCATGTATTGCATTGCTTGTGCGCACACAAGTAAAGAAGTAGCAATGCCTGCACAAACTTTTAAACTTAGTAATGTTAGGGACGGGGTACTAATTGGACGGCCTTGACGTGGCTACCTCGCTTTTACATTCATTGCAATCTATGTTAACTAACAGTCCATGTTCTTAACAAGTGTTAGCTAGGTTTTTCAGTTTTTAGTATGAGTGTGCAGAGGGTTAACTTTCTTTTTTGCTTGGTGTGTGTGGTCGCACCCCTCTGGCACCTCTTGACTGCTATATATTGACTGGATGAGCACATCCTACCTTCCTTTTTGCTGTTGCATTTGCAGGTCAGTGGCCAGATCTGCTGGATTGTAGCTCTCCCAATGTAACAGGGAGTCCAATTGGCCTCTACCTAAACCCCCTTTTTGAACTGTAACACTGTGCAGGCAAGTAAAGTATTTTTCATTGTGTGTGTGCAAGTAAGTTAAGTTATTGTAATGTCTTTAGACAGGCTGATTCATGTATTGCATTGCTTGTGCGCACACAAGTAAAGAAGTAGCAATGCCTGCACAAACTTTTAAACTTAGTAATGTTAGGGACGGGGTACTAATTGGACGGCCTTGACGTGGCTACCTCGCTTTTACATTCATTGCAATCTATGTTAACTAACAGTCCATGTTCTTAACAAGTGTTAGCTAGGTTTTTCAGTTTTTAGTATGAGTGTGCAGAGGGTTAACTTTCTTTTTTGCTTGGTGTGTGTGGTCGCACCCCTCTGGCACCTCTTGACTGCTATATATTGACTGGATGAGCACATCCTACCTTCCTTTTTGCTGTTGCATTTGCAGGTCAGTGGCCAGATCTGCTGGATTGTAGCTCTCCCAATGTAACAGGGAGTCCAATTGGCCTCTACCTAAACCCCCTTTTTGAACTGTAACACTGTGCAGGCAAGTAAAGTATTTTTCATTGTGTGTGTGCAAGTAAGTTAAGTTATTGTAATGTCTTTAGACAGGCTGATTCATGTATTGCATTGCTTGTGCGCACACAAGTAAAGAAGTAGCAATGCCTGCACAAACTTTTAAACTTAGTAATGTTAGGGACGGGGTACTAATTGGACGGCCTTGACGTGGCTACCTCGCTTTTACATTCATTGCAATCTATGTTAACTAACAGTCCATGTTCTTAACAAGTGTTAGCTAGGTTTTTCAGTTTTTAGTATGAGTGTGCAGAGGGTTAACTTTCTTTTTTGCTTGGTGTGTGTGGTCGCACCCCTCTGGCACCTCTTGACTGCTATATATTGACTGGATGAGCACATCCTACCTTCCTTTTTGCTGTTGCATTTGCAGGTCAGTGGCCAGATCTGCTGGATTGTAGCTCTCCCAATGTAACAGGGAGTCCAATTGGCCTCTACCTAAACCCCCTTTTTGAACTGTAACACTGTGCAGGCAAGTAAAGTATTTTTCATTGTGTGTGTGCAAGTAAGTTAAGTTATTGTAATGTCTTTAGACAGGCTGATTCATGTATTGCATTGCTTGTGCGCACACAAGTAAAGAAGTAGCAATGCCTGCACAAACTTTTAAACTTAGTAATGTTAGGGACGGGGTACTAATTGGACGGCCTTGACGTGGCTACCTCGCTTTTACATTCATTGCAATCTATGTTAACTAACAGTCCATGTTCTTAACAAGTGTTAGCTAGGTTTTTCAGTTTTTAGTATGAGTGTGCAGAGGGTTAACTTTCTTTTTTGCAAGCCGGGTAATCAGTATAAGTATAGTCAGGCAGGCCGAGGTCTCAGCAGGTAAGCAATCCGAGGGGATAGCCAAAAAAGTGGTCAGGGTCGAAGACGGATCAAAACAAAAAAATCAAGAGATCACAGGAAGCGCTGGAAAACATGGAATGATTAAGCAGCACTGTGATGATGTCAGCTGCTCCCTTTAAATGACAGTGTGAACGTGACAAGATCCGATAGCAGACTGCAGGCTGGAATGGAATCCAGGTTTCTGCATTTATATGCGTGAAGACCCGGAGGAAGATTGCCTGCTGGGATGAAATCCAGGCCCAGCACAGGTGCATGCATGTGTGGGGAGATGCGCATGCGTGAAAACTTGCAAATTCCTAGAGCCATTCTGACACTGCCCCCCCCCTTAAAGGCAGCCTCCGGCCGACACCCGGTGCTGCTTTTTCAGGGTGCAGTTGATGAAACTTATGAAGGAGACATGGAACATGAATGTTGTCAACTGGCTCCCAATCGTTATCTTCTGATCCAAACCCCTTCCATTTCCTGAGGCTTTGAAGGCCCAAGAGTCCAAAATCATTTCTACCTCAAACTCTTCAAGGAGAAGGCTCAGGAGAAGGATTAGAATAGTTTGAGGGCTTTAACAAAGATGAGTGAAATACTGGATAGATCCTAAAAGAGGGTGGTAGTTTGAGCTAATAGGTAAAATGATTGACTTCCTCAGTATTAGGAATGGTCCTATGAACTTGTGCCCCAGCTTCGTCGAAGGACATTGGAGCTTTTAAATGGGCAGTGGGTAGCCAGATCTTGGTCTCTGGTTGATGATCTGGCTTTCGATGGCGGTTTGTCAAGGCCTTGAAACGTATCTGAGCCTCAAGGATTGACTTTTTTAACTGTTGGTGAATAAAGCATAAGTGTATGGGCCGCAGGAACAAAACCCTCCGCTGGAAGGTCAGGGAATACATTTGAAAGGCAAAGAATGGCGGCAAGCCAGAAAAAGAATGATCTGAATTATTATAAGCAAATTCAGTCAGTGGTAATAGATCGGACCATCCTGGAGATGGGTAGAATATCAGCGTAGGTACTGCTCCACGGTCTGATTAGTGCGCTCGGTTTGGTTATTTGTTTGGGGGTGATATCAAGAAGATGCACCAGAGAGATCTTAAGAACTTGGTGCAGACTCTTCCACCATTACCCAAATGGTGTTGAACCCTTTGGAAATGGGTAGTTTCACCAAAAAGTCATGGAGAAGGACTCCCAGGGTCTGCTGGGAACTGGCAATGGTAACAGTAAGCTAGAGGGTCTGACAGGGCGACTTTTGCTGTGGGCACAGACGTCTTTGTTTCAACACATACTGCTCACAATCCATGAGCATAGGGGACAACAAAGTTTTCTTGGGGCCAAAATGACCTGCTAGCGGGTGATCATGACAGGTTTTGATGACCTCCAATTTGAGGATAGTAGTGATTTCCCTTCATAGGTCCAGAGGCTTTCCTCAAAACTGCTGGAATCTGGGGCTCCGGATTTACAGAGTTGGATTCTCTTTTTATGGATAGGATCAGCTCTGATTCCATAAGCTCTTTTTTTATATAACCAGGAAAGAGCATCTGGTTTTCTATTTTGCTTCACTGGCTGGAAGGTGATATGGAATTGGAATCTGGAGAAAAACAAAGACCATCTGGCTTGCCGGGGGTTAAGTCTCTTCCTGGGCTGCTTCTGTCCGCTGAAACTTCTCTTGGACTTGGTCTTGGACTTTGTCAAGTGAGTAATTGGCTTCACTATCTTGCACTAGAAATTTGCAAAGCCAATAAACCACTGAACTTGATGGAGGAAGGAGCAGGCCAATCAGGGATTGCAGAATTTTTACTTGGGTCCACCTTAAAGCCATAAGACATTATAAACCCTAAGAAGTGCACTTCTTTCAAACTTTCAAATTCACACTTCTCTAGCTTGGCATAGAGACCATGGGTGCGGAGGCGGCTAAGTATAGAGATGAGCAAACTTTTTCGTTTGAACGAACTTTTCCTGAAAGATTTCGATTCGGGATGAACTTTTGTCTAAAACACATGGAAACGGCTGTATAAAAACATGTTTTTAGCATTTGAATTGGCTGCAGCTAATTAGAATACGAATGTACCTATTTTGTGCATCACAGCCTAGACCTGAAGTTGTGTAGGCCTAGTAGTAGCAGAGGGTGGCAGCGGAGGTGTTGTTGGTGTTAGTAGTGGCATTACCAGTACTGAAAGACTAGGCAGAGGGACAGGAGACCTGTGGTGGTTGTGTGTTAGATGACAACAGCAGGGGTGCTAGTAGTGGTAGCATTAGCAGAAGCACAGATTTTAAAGACTAGGCCAAAGGACAGGAGACCTATAGTTGTTGTATAGGCCTGGCACTTGCAGTAGCTGACAAGCACTGAAAAAATATCCAATTTTTACAGGGTTAGCAACAGGATTGGCTTCCTGAAAATTGAAAGGGCATTTTGATTGTCCCACGCAGCTTTGTGATGCCGCTCCAGGTGCTTATGTAAAGCCGTAGTCCCTAGTCCTAGATTTGTGCCCTGGCTATGGCTAACATTCTGCTTGCAAATCTGGCACTGTGCTAGGTTTTGCACTCTATGGAAAGTACAAAAGAATTGCCACATGGCAGCGTACCATAAATAAGATCTATAATGTCCACCACCACCTGACTTTGCTCCTCCTCTGGCAGGCTTTTTTTCTGGAGTCTGCAAAAGCAGCATCCGTGTCGCTGTCACCTGTCGTGAGTGGACCATACCAGCAGATCTAGCCCTGTGCCATTTTGCAGATGATTTTGCCCTACCTTGGCCCCACTCTTTGTTGCTGCCAGTGCCAAATGTACCCTGCTGCTCTGACGATGTCCCATCCTTGTTGCCTGGTTCCTACATCCTGTCCAAAACTACATCATCATACTTGATCATACATGATCCCCACCACTTCCTTGTTTTGATGTGTCATCATGGTCTACTTAACTCCCCACAACCACCTTCATAACTGCAGTATGTCCATGTCTACTACCACCCCAACTGCCACAGCTATGCATCTCGGAGACCACTTCCACCACCTCTGCAATACACTCCAATACACTACACAAATTCTCCTCATCACAATTCATAGCAACCGGGCTGCTGAGAAAAGCTGGCCCCCCACTAGGAGGGGCAGTAAAGTGAGAGATGATGGAAGAGAAAGGTTTATTTTACTGTGACGTGTGGCTGTAGTGGAGTAAGAATCCACTGAAACCTGGCTCAAACTCATTGCGTCTTTCTGCTCCTGAGATGAGCGAGAGCGAATCAACCAATTCACAATGGATGCATTGTCCGAAATAACAAGCCCACTGGAGGAAATGGACAACTCTGGCTTGCTGATGCTGCTACTACTACCACGTACATTACTGCTGCTACTACTACTTTGTAGATTGGTGCTGCAGCTACTACTAGCAGTGGCAGGCCCGGGCAAATGGATGCTGCCACTACTATGTCTGGGCCTGGGCAAATGGCTGGTGCTTTTTGCTTTTGCTGGACCACAGTGTTGGTACTGGCACCAACATCCTTATCCTAATTTGCAGAAGGAATTCCTCTTCTCCTCTACCCCGTCCTTTCCCAGACATTGTACTTAGCATTTAAAAAAAAAATATTCAGAGCAGCGCACACACCAATATGACACACTTGCACAGCCCAGCTAAAACAAACAGATTTGCCTTAAAATATCGCTTGGCGGGTGATTTTTTAAAAATGTATTAAATGCTAAGGCAACGTGGACCCCCAACTTAGAGAGAAGCAGAGGCTACGCACTTAAAACAGGGCTGCCCCCTTGTTTTTTTTACACTGTATTTTAACAAAGGGGCACTGTGGACCCAAACTTAGAGAGAGCAGCGCCCCAAACAAATGTTCCTTGGCAGGTGAAAAGATTGTTTTTTTTTTAAAAAAACTGTATTACACAAAGAGGCACCGTGGGCCCCAACTACATTAATCACACAAGCCTACCTAGATTATAAAGTGCCTTAATGCTATTAAATACATATAAAAAGTGCAAAGTAGTGCAGCAGATAGGTTTGGGAGGTACTTATCTATGAGCATACGTATGTAGCGGTCACCGTTCACCAAAGCTCCATGCGTTCCATGGGATATGATCCCACTGTTTCAGGAGATGAAGAAATGGTGTTAAGACAGCTCCCTTTGTAGTCCATCCTTTCTCTCCAAAAGGAAACCCAGAACGGTGCGTGAAAAAAACATTTATTTAGTGGACCAACATCCAGAAATGACTTAAATCGGACCAACACAACAAACGGTGCTCATATGCATCCCTCCCCAGGTCGATTTAGATTGCTGTACATAAAAATGAATTTACCTTCTTCTAACTCCTGCTGTGGTAAGTTAGAAACAAAATGACAGCTCATGGATACGCAGGCCGTCGGCGAACAGAAAGTGCTGCTGAGTTTTCTGTTACTGCGCACTGTCAGTTATGGCAGTTGAAATCTAGGGAGCAGCATGGCTGCGGTGCTGGGAAACCAAACTCCAAAATAGCTGCTACCAATAAAAAATACAATTCTGTGAAATACTCACCTGTAGAATTGATATTATAAGTATACAGTACGTCCTGCTCCAAATGTAATACTTACACTAGGGGTTATCCTCCGCCAGATGGCGCTGCACTGCAGAGACATGTAAAACAGGCTCCTCCCGGCCCCTCAAATACCCGGGGACCTCCCACAAATCCCCAGCATTGAAAAGCAGTGAACGAGAAGCCGGGAGAATTTAACCACCCAAACTGGTAACTATAACAGTGATAACAATCACCATACAGGGGATCCAGAATAATGCAAAACCAAGGGTGGGGTGGAGCAGGACGTACTGTATACTTATAATATAGTATTATTCTTAGTATACAGTACGTCCTGCTCCAAATGTAATACTTACACTAGGGACATCCAATAGCAGTGTCCAAACAGTAGTGTGGGATTCCCAACTAAAAGGTAACAGCAGACAGTTTAAACCACTGCCGCCTGCAAAACCTTGCGGCCAAAGACAGCATCAGCTGAGGCCCTAACATCAACCTTGTAAAACTTTGAAAAGGTATGAACAGAAGACCAAGTAGTGGCCTAGCAAACTTGTTCAACAGAAGCCTGGTGCTGAAAAGCGGCAATAGCACGAGTAGAATGAGCAGTAAGGCGAAAAGGAGGACTCTTCCCCTTAGCAGAATAGGCCTGAATCACGGCCTGATGTATCCATTTGCTAATAGTAGACTTGGCAGGAGCCAAACCCTTCCTGGGCCCAGAAGGGACCACAAAAAGAGCATCAGTTTTCCTGAAGGACGCAGTGACTACCAGGAAATACTTCAGACACCTGACCACATCCAAGGAATGCAAAACCCTCTCCTTAGCGTTACTAGGATTAGGGCACAATGAAGGAAGAACAATATCTTGATTCAAATGAAAAGCAGACACCACCTTAGGCAGAATGTCTGGCTTAAAGCGAAACACCACCTTGTCCTGGTGTCTCTCATAGTATGGGGGCTGAATAGACAGAGCCACCAACTCAGACACACGCCTGAACGAAGTAATGGCCACCAGAAAGACAACCTTGAGGGTAAGTACAGCCAGAGCAGCATCATGTATAGGTTAAAAGGGAGCACCCTGCAAGGCAGACAAAACCAAGTTTAAATCCCAAACAGGGACCATAGGTTTACGCTGGGGACGCCCATGAGTAACCCCCTGGAAAAAGGTCTTAATCAAAGAATGCTGAGCAAAAGACTTCTGAAAAAAAAAAAGACAGGGCAGAAACCTGACCCTTCAGAGTACTAAGTTGGAGTCCCGACTCCAACCCATGCTGTAAGACCTCCAGAACCCTGGGGACTGAAAACACCCGACAGGGAAGAGACCTAGACTCACACCAGTCAATGTAGGTACGCCATACCCTGTAATAGATGAAAGAAGAAGTTTTCTTCCTAGCCTTCACCATGGTATCAACCACCGAGGCGGACAAGCCTTTCTCCATCAAGATGGAAGTTTCAGCAGCCAGGCCGTCAAAGCCAGAGTTTGTAAATTGGGATGGCGTAAGGGGCCCTGAGTGAGCAGATATGGCACCTCTGGCAGAACATACTGGTCTACTGCCATTTGTACCACGTCTGCGAACCACACTCTTCTTGGCCACCTGGGGGCCACCAGAATCGCTGGCACCCCTTCCAGAGCAATCTTGCGCAGAACCCTGCCCAGCAGGGGGAATGGAGGAAAGACATAAAGGAGCCGAAATTCCTGCCATGACATGGACAGAGCATCCGTGGTCAAGGCCAGAGGATTCTGAGACAGGGAGACAAAGGCCGGGAGCTTGTGATTGTGACGGGATGACCACATCTGGTAGACCCCAACGGTGACACAGGGACTGGAATACCTTGTTGCAGAGGGACCACTCTCCCTGACGAGAGTTCCCCCTGCTCAGAGAGTCTACCAGGAGATTCTCTGCCCCCGGGATGTACACAGCCGAAACATTGGCCACCTCCCATGTCAGAATCCGCGACACCTCCTGGAGGGCCCCCCTGCTCTGGGTGCCTCCCTGATGGTTGATGTAGGCAACCGCCGTCCTGTTGTCTGAGCGCACCTGCACAGACAGACCCCGCAGGTGATTGGTCAACTGATCCAGTACCAACCTGATCGCCCGTAGTTCCAAAATGTTGATAGGAATGTGGGCCTCCTGAGGGCCCCACCTCCCCTGGAACTGCAGGGACTTCCAGAATCCCCCACCCATCCTGACAGACTGGCATCCGTGGTGACCATCTCCCAGAAAGGATCTGCCCCCCCCAGCAAGTTCCTGGAGTCCAGCCACCACAAAGGGACCGCCTGACCAGAGGGGAGAGCACACAGACCCCGTCCAGGGACGTTGGGTCCTTGTCCCAAGCTGACAGAAGGTGAAGTTGTAGAGGCCTCAAATGGAACTGAGCAAAGGGCACCGCCTCGAAGCACGGCACCATCAGGCCCACCAACTGTATTCCCTGCCTGAGGGAGGGATGGTGACACGACAGCAGGAACCTCACCTGCGCAATTAGAGCTTCCACCTTCTGTTGAGGAAGGAATATCCTTGACTGAACCGTATCCATAATCAAACACAGGGATGTGAAGGTAAGCGTCTTTGATGTCCACAGACGTCATGAAGTCCCCTGGGCGCAGGGAGCTGATGGCCGAGCGCAGAGTTTCCATGCGAAAACGCCTGTTTTTGACAAATTTCTTGAGGATCTTTAAATCCAGAATGGGCCTGACCGACCCATCTTTTTTGGGAACTGTGAAGAGGTTTGAATAGAACCCCCTCTTTCTCTTAAAGGGACCCTGCAAATGACCCCCAGACCCAGAAAGCCTTGCACGTCCTGCGAACAGAAACTCTATCTTGTAACCGGAGGACACTACCTCCTGAATCCACCGGTCTGAGACGTGATGCCTCCAGACGTGTGCAAAGTGCTGTAGCCGTCCCCCCACCCTGATGGGCGAGGGCGCCCCATCATGCCTGAGGGGGCTTGGGAGAGGATTTGGGCTTAGACCCCCAGGAGGAGCCAGGATGTCGTCCTCTGCTCCTATGCCAGGCATCTGCACGAGCCCCCACGAAGGACACCCCTTTTCCTTGTTTAGCACTACGGAAGGTGGGTGAAAAGGAGCCCGCTATGCGGGCTTTGTAGCCTGCAGGGCCAGGGGCCACAAAAGCTGGCCCCTGCGCCCTGTTTCTACAAGCCCTGCATAGCTGGTCCCGGGCTGGTTACTTCGGGTAAGGGGGACCCCATGTCGTTTGTTTTGGATTTTTAAGGGTTTTTAACCCTTAAAAATCCAAAAAAAAATGGGGTCCCCCTCCCCTGGGAGGGGGGACCCTATGTCGTTTTTTTTTTTTCAATTAACCCTTTGTTTTCTGTCATCCAGCAGCTATAAAAGGCTTCTAGCAAGTGAGCAGAAGCCAGTGATTGCGAGGGACAGAATGATCCAGTATGGATGGGAGGTAAGTAAGTAAAAAAAAATAATAATAAAATATTTTTTCTCTTTGTGTGTCTGTGTTTTTTTTTACATTTAACCCCTTGTGAACTGGTAAGGGGTCCATGAGACCCCTATATCAGTTCACAAGGCTGGGGGGATGGCAAGTCACCTGCACTAGCTGGTGACTTGCCATTAACCCTTGGCACCCCCATTACCTGCCTCCCCAAAGGCCAGGGGGGGGCAGAAGAGCCCGGGCCCACGGGCTATGCGGGCTTTGTAGCCTGCAGGGCCAGGGGCCACAAAAGCTGGCCCCTGCGCCCTGATTCTACAAGCCCTGCATAGCTGGTCCCGGGCTGGTTACTTCGGGTAAGGGGGACCCCATGTCGTTTTTCTTTGGATTTTTAAGGGTTTTTAACCCTAAATGGGAGGGGGGACCCTATGTCATTTTTTTTCCCGATTTAACCCTTTGTAGTGTGGATGGTAGTTGTATTTTATTTGTAAATGTTAAAAATTACTTGTTTCAGTTAGGGGGGTCTCCTGGGCAAGAATGGGGGGGCTACGGATAAATATGTGGTACCGTTCTAATCGGTAGAAATGGGGCTTTCACATGCAATATGGTTTTCTTTAATAAAATACATTTTTTTATGTAAAATAAAGGAGGCAATTTTCTAAAAATAATTTTTATTTTTATTTTTTTTTTTACTTAATAATATTGTAAAAAACAGAATAAAATTTACAAACAAGACATTTCATGTTAAAGCCTAAACTCTGCTGCAAAAAATATATTTATATAATTTTCCTGAAAATTCCAGCAAAAATGTCGCAAAACATGGCGCAAAATGGGGAAAAAATGACCTGTCAACAGAGGGTGACAAAATCTCAAGTAGGCTGGCAATTAAAAGGGTTAATAGTACCTATGCATGTTGGGTATTGTTCTGTTCGGGGGACTTTGCGCTTTCAGACTTAGCTTGTTTTTTCTGGTTTGCATATTTATATTTTAGGAAAAGATGTTTTTTATTCAGCTTTTTTATAATTTTTTTAGGGAAACCCTGTGCAACCAAAGAATTCTTTGAGGGATAAATTCCAGAAAGATGAGCCCACTACAACAAGCTGGGTACGCTTAGAAAGCTTAACATGTGTACTTTTAGGGAATATATGGTTTATGGGGGATATTCCAAATGTAAAGGGTTGTTTTGGTTGAAAAATCGCAAGGTGCGCACTTTGTCTGCAGAGCTGAAATTTTCAAGAAAAATTACCGTTATGCGCACGCTTTACTTTGGGGTGTTTGGCAACTCTTCCCTTGACAGTAGCTATGCATGTTGGGTATTGTTCTGTTCGGGGGATGTTGTTTTTTCAGATTATACTTGTTTTTTCTTGTTTGTAAATAGTTTTTTTAGGAAAATGTGGCTTTGATTCTGCTTTTTTATCCTTTTTTAGGGAAACTCTTTGCAACCAAAGAATACATTGAGGGATTACTTCCAGAAAACTGTGGCCACATCACCAAGCCTGGTACAAATAGAAAGCCTGAGGTGTGTACTTCCAGAGAATATATAGTTTGTTGGGGGTATTTTAAATGTAAAGGGTTGTTTTTCTGGAAAAACTGCAAGGTGCGCATAGCGCATATCACAGTTGTATTGTTTCTGAAAATCCCCTAAAGCGCTGTTTCAGTTTGGGGGAGTCTCCTGGGCAGGAAAGGGTGTCTACCTATACATATGTGGTATCGCTGTAACCGGGAGAAATTGGGATTTCACACGCAATAAGATTTTATTGACAAACTTACATTTTTTATTACAAAAAAACACTACAAATTGTAAAAAATAGATTTTTTTTTATTTTTTTTGCACATATTTCACCCAAGAATATTGAGAATACACCTAAAAAATGACAAACAAGACATTTCATGTTAAAGCCCAGACTCTGCTGAAAAAAACAATATATAATTTTCCTGGGAAATCCCTGGAAATCCCTTCAAAAATCACATATGAACATGGGGAGCGCAAAATAGTGCAAAATGGTCTGGCACCAAGGGTGACGAAAACTTCAGGTAGGCTGGCAGCGAAAGGGTTAAACACATCAGGTAGCAAATCATCAGGAGCACCATCAAGTACACTTCTGATCAGGGACCTGAGCGCCACAGATGTAATGACCGAGGCGCAGACCGGGCGCAGCGCCGTCCCTACAAATGCAAAGGCATGGGACGCCAATTGGTCAATGCGCCGGTCCTCGGCATCCCGCAGAGTAGTAGAGTCAGGGGAGTGCATGACAGAGGTGTTAGACAGCCCTAGAATAGGGGCATCCACCTCGGGAGGGGATGACCAGCACTTGACCATATCAGCAGGAAAGGGATACTTTCTGTCCCAACTCCTAGGTATACTGGGAAGTCTACTGGGACGTTCCCACTACTTAAGCACGAGATCATTGAAATGAGCTTGCTCAGGAAATTCCAAACGAGCCTTAGCAGTATGAAAAAGCTCACCCCTTTGCCTAGGAGCCGCAACAGGGGGGGAGATGGACAGAACCTCAAAAATCTGTACCAGCAGTCTGTCAGTATCATCCGGGGCCCAGGAGTCAGAGCCAGACTTGTCATGACCCCTGGGTCTCTCAACAGATGACCCTGAATCGGAGAACAGCTCCCCTTCGTCCGAGGGGGTATAGCCACATAAATGCAAAAACTCATCAGACTCCATAGGGAAAAGAGTGGCATCAGGGGTTAAGTGACTCTTTTTAGCAGTGGCCTTACGCGCTAAAGTATTAGCAATCAATTTTTCAACACTGGCCAGTCTAGCAGACACATCAGGCTGAGAATCCCCGCTTGTATGCAAGTCAATGGGAGTGGGACTCAAGCTTGGGGGAGTAGGTGAAGTGAGACGAGGTGCAGGCCCAGCCACAGGAGGGGCGGCTTGCAACGTTAGCACCTGCTGTGCACAAGGAACACAGACCCGTGCATTGTCACCGCCAATAGGCGAGACCCCACAAGCTACACACAGCCGGGCTTGTCCCAAAGGAACCCCGGTCACATTATCCTGAGATGCCTCCATATGGTGATTATTAGGCACAATATGCCAGTAGGGATTGACGCTATAAAGCAACCCTGGATGCCCCAGTAACCCGCTAGGGAAGTGGGAGTAATTATACTAGGCCCAACTATCAATTACACCGGGCCGGGAGAAGCCAATGGATTCACCCGTCTGAAAGACACAATGAAAAGAAGGGGTGTCAGAACCATACACACTAAATCATGAGTATAAAGCCGCCCGTGAGGGCACTTACGGACCGCGGTAAGTAGACCCGTCACAAACGCACGTGCGACCAGACAAAATGGCGCGGAGAGTACCTCGAAGGGCGGGCCAGAGCGAGCCGTGACGCAGAGCGCGCCAAGCCAGGTGCCGCCCCCCCCCCAAAGAGCGCGAAGCCCACAGACAAGCAGCCAATGAGAACGCAGAGGCGTCTGAGGTAACGCTGCCGCCCGGCACGGAACATCCAAATGAAGGAAAAGACGCGCGCGGCGGCGGCATTTGCTATAGTAAAAAAGAAAAGTCAGTGCTGAGGCGGCTGACACCACACATACTAGTCAAAAAAACAGACAATACGCCGTATGTACGAATCACGATACACACTCACCCACACCCCCCCCTTCTTTACCCCCCAAAGGCTACAGGGAGAATGAGGGAGGATGGCGGCCCTCTGTACAGGACCCACCGCTACACGGGGCAATAATGCGGGAGAGGCATCCCATAAAGGCTCACCATCAGCCTAAACCGCCTACCCTTTGGTGGGGAATTGCGGTGGAGCAGCGCTCCTAAAGCACACATGGTGCTGCCTACCTTCACCCGACCAGCGCAGCCCAGGCTGGGAGGCACATCACACGAGGAACGGGTGGGAATAGTCCAACAGGGCCGCAGGCTAATAGCCCTGCTCCCTGCGAGAGAGTGATAACTTCATGTCTTCGCAGTAAGCACTGCAGAGAAATCTGGGGATTTGTGGGAGGTCCCCGGGTATTTGAGGGGCCGGGAGGAGCCTGTTTTACATGTCTCTGCAGTGCAGCGCCATCTGGCGGAGGATAACCCCTAGTGTAAGTATTACATTTGGAGCAGGACGTACTGCATACTAAGAATAAATCAGTGAGGAGGCATTTCAGCTTTGAGTGGGTGCAGGAGCAAATGTTGGTGCTGACAATGCTTCAGTATCATGTGTGCAGATGGGGCAAGTGAGTTTGGGGGAGTCTTTTTCCAACTGTGCCTGGCTGTTGGTCCAGTTTAAGACAAGCATAATAACAATAAACAGTTAAAAAGATACACACACACACACACACACACACAAAAGGGAAGAGGGAGCAACCTGCTACAGTCTATACATGATAATAGACTCTGGTAAGGTGTGGCTGCCCCTGTCTGAAGGTCTTGCCCCATGGAAGTAGTAAGCCCTCGCTGTGAGTAGTGTCACATGGGCTGATTGTGATTGTTTGCCTTGGGAGTGGAGAGTCTCCCCATTTTTCTTTCTCTACACTGCACTGCTCTGTTCAAGGAGAGCTAGTGCTCAGATCAACGTGGGGTGGAAGACCGCTCAGAGCACGCTGTTATGGAACTGTGATACATGATTGTGACATTAACTGTGCTGTGCAGACAAAGTAATGTATTGCAAAAGCCTTTGTTTTGGAAGGATCTATCGATGTGGATTAATCGGCCAATCGTGATGTATAAATTGGATTACAATATATCTGATATAAGTACTTGTATTACAACTCTTTTGTGGATTACACTGTATGTTTACCCTGTCTGTAATAACACCTTGCTGTGTAGGGTGTGCTGGGCTATGCTGACCTACTGTATGTATGTAACAGCCTGGCCTAACTTTAGAAAACAACTGCCTAAGTGCCTGGAGTTGGATCAGCTAATATTAAAGCGGACCTCCAGTCAAAAAAAAGCTAAGTTTAGTAAATTGCTCCACCGAACCTCCACTTTCGCAATCAGGTATGTAAGCTATTTGGGAGGGCTTAACTCAATGCAGATGTCGAATTGCAGGCTGATTATATGCTCCTGAACTGTATGGCAGTGGCCACAAATTTGACAGCCCTCCTTTTGAAAAACCCAATCCCACTGTCAAAATTACCCTACATCTCAATGAAATAATGCTTTATTTCTATACAGCCATCAGCTGTAATTACTCAACAGAGCTCTTAAAGTGGACCAATCACTGCCAAGTCTAAAACACTCCAGGGCCGGAAAACTAGGTGCCCCTGGGGCATCCTGATTCAGGATGTCCCACTGTGTGAACCCCCCAGATCGCCCCATGGCCATGGCCGCATTCCCAGCATCCCTGCAGCTGTGTGTGCTCCTGTGCATAGCCATTAAGAGGTCAACTGGGGATGCAGATGCCCCCAGTCCCTATACCGGCGTCGTCCCTAAACAACTTTTTTTTTGCCATGCATTAGTATGCATGACATAAAGCGCTGACTGGAAAAGTGCCCATGCATGCACAACAGGAACAAAGGAAAGGTGAGAGGGGTGGGCAAACTGAGGGGCTTCATTGACCAGTGACCAGATAGTGAAAATGTAAAACATTGTATCAACATTGTAAACAACTGTTACAATGCTGTTCATCAGCCAATGCCATTGACTTCCATTAATACATAGTTACATTCATCCCCTCCAACAGCTGGGGATTCAATGTGTGTGTGTCTGTAACATGACAGACCATGCTGATCCGTTTTCTGAGGTAAATATATCTCCCTAGCACTGCTTTAAAAGCAAGAAACTGGCTTGGCTGGAATTGATGCCCGGTGTGTAAGTGACACTCCTTTTATTACTGGCTCGTGTTTTATGGGAGAAGGTTGTGCTGTCACTTTTATTTGTGTCAACTCATTTAGACCTAAAAAGCTGACGTGTTTGCTTAAAGAATTTATGTACTGAAAAATACTGAAGACTCAGGGGTTGATCCAGAGCCTGGTGAATAAACGCACTTATTTTTTAGGAAAGAAAATCAACATTTACTTTTCATTGTCTAGATTTAGAGCCAGGTAAAAAATTACACCAGGTAGACAATAAAAGTGAATGGTAGTTTTCTCTTCTAAACAATAAGTGAGTTTTCTCACCAGGCTATGAATCGACCCCTGTTGAGAACGCGGGAGACAAAGTGGCAAAAGGCAATCTCACAAAACAGCTGCAATAGTCTAATTCTACCACCAGATGGCGAACTCAAGCCTTTCACCTGGTAGGAACATGTAGCATCGCCGCTTTTTCCTGTATATATACACATTTGTATATACATGTGCATGATATGTGAAAAAAGAGACGGAAGGAAGTTGTAGTAGAGAAGCAGAAGTAGGGATTGAGGATAGAATGTCAAAATGCTAGTGAGAAAAGGGGAATGTGAAAAAAAAGAGATAAAACATGAGAGATAAGGCAAGAAGCAAGAGGTTAGGTGCAAAAGCGAGAAAGAGGTGGAGCAAGTGTGAGAGAGTGAGACCCGCTGAGGAAGCTAAGAGCTTTCTCTATATAGATGTGTCTGAACGCTTTCTCCTGGCATCCCATCCATCTATTACAGCGATATTGGGATGCCCTAGGTTACAAGGACAGTCCAGGTTCCTGAAAAGGGGAGCGCTTATCTCTCAGTCTGCAGTCCTCTGAGCACTCCCCGCTAAGTAATCAGGGTGGGCTACATGTAAGGGGTCACATTGACATTCTTACGAGTGTTAGTGGAGCACAGCGCCAAAACTAGTGGGCTGCAGCCTGTAAGACTATGAGGGTTAAAACCTGTGGGCTTGGAGGTAAGTGCCCATTGTTTTTTTAGAAGCCTGAAGAGTGAATTAAAGCAGACCAAAACACAGGATTTTCACTCACCTGGGTGTTGGTACACTTTACAGGGGCATCCCAATTTGGAATATGTGAGAACACCCTGATTTTCCCATTCACTCACCTCAATCTAGGTGCCCCCAGCACATGCATTGGCTCTTGTCCAATCAGAACTTCACCCTGGCGAAGTGGCGGCAGGCCACGCAACGCGTCGGTGGCGGGCTGCTGTAGGGGACCCCGGAGGCTCATATTATTGGTGATGTAAACATTTTTTCACTATGGTAATAAAAAGTAAATACACAGAGCTTTCCTGGTTTACCCGTGGGTTGTCCCAAAGTCCATGCACAAGCAGTCACTTCACAAGTCACCTCAAGTACGATCTCATTGGCATCCGTAGTTGGTTTCTTCAGATACCCAGGTGTAGGGGAACCCTCCTCCAATAAATCCAGAAAGGTCACACCGTATATTCCAGGGTAGGATGTCACGCCAAGGAGTATAATATGAAACAAAAGAGCATAACATCTAGTGTGATACCGTCAAAATACACTCTTTAATAAGGGAAAGGATTGCACTCACATGTACACAAAATTCAAAGCGCTTAAAAACGGAGGATGGCTCTCACCAACTCCTCACCGACAAGATCTGGCCAGATCAATCAATCACATCAAATACATAGACGCCGCCTGCCACCGCCGCCGACGCGTTTCGTTGCTCCTGGCAACTTTAACGAGCCTTGTTAAAGTTGCCAGGAGCAACGAAACGCGTCGGCGGCGGTGGCAGGCGGCGTCTATGTATTTGATGTGATTGATTGATCTGGCCAGATCTTGTCGGTGAGGAGTTGGTGAGAGCCATCCTCCGTTTTTAAGCGCTTTGAATTTTGTGTACATGTGAGTGCAATCCTTTCCCTTATTAAAGAGTGTATTTTGACGGTATCACACTAGATGTTATGCTCTTTTGTTTCATATTATACTCCTTGGCGTGACATCCTACCCTGGAATATACGGTGTGACCTTTCTGGATTTATTGGAGGAGGGTTCCCCTACACCTGGGTATCTGAAGAAACCAACTACGGATGCCAATGAGATCGTACTTGAGGTGACTTGTGAAGTGACTGCTTGTGCATGGACTTTGGGACAACCCACGGGTAAACCAGGAAAGCTCTGTGTATTTACTTTTTATTACCAATTGAACTCTGTGGACAAGGGTTTCTCACACGTTGAGCATATTCCTTTAAAGAATTTTCTTTCTACTTTAGAAAAAGAAAAAAGAATTAGCGCGGTATTTTAACCCTTTTTTTATTTTTTCACTATGACTAGGTTCTTAACCTCCCTGGCGTTGTGAAATAGACAAATGCAATGGCAGCGAAAGCGTTACCATTGCATTTGTCTCTGACACACGGCTCCGCCCCCATGAGCCTCTGCGGCTCACAGAGACGGAACCCGGAAGCGGAGACGGACGCCGCAGCCACGGCTCTCACCTGCGATCGCGGCGGAGACATCGCTGGATCGCAGGGAGAAGGTAAGGAGGCTGCGCCGCCCGCTCTTGCTCCCAGATCGATCCCGAGCGTGACTCGGGGTTACCGCCACTTACAGCGCAAATTAACCCTGAGTCACGCTCGGGATCGCCGCCAAGGGGGTTAATGTACTTTGGCAGTTATAATAAGATTTTTTAGGTTTCCCTTTGCACTTTTTGCACTTTATTGAATTCCACGTTTATATATGTCATGTTTGTCATTCAAGGTTTATGGTTCATTAAGTTTTGATCAACACTATGGCACTTTGGCCATTTTATTAGTTTTGTTGTGTAGATATATTATTGGGCACTGCAGTTTAGCATAGTTAGGACACCTCAGCACTATTGCACTTTGTTTATGTCATTATACTGATTCTTTCTGCCAGCTATTATTCATGAACTAATTGTTATTGCAATCTATATGATTATTGATTTATATTGGGTTTAATTAGAGCCATGGTGAGGGTTTTCCCTCCAGCTTTTTGTACTGTCTGAGTGTTTTTAATGACTCTTATGTCTTGTCTGTATATAAAGGGCCTTATTTATCAAGGAATAGCGACAGATAGCGACTGGGGAGCCGGCCAGTAAAGCCAGGTACCGCAACTAGAACGCCGGCTCCCCTCCACAATCACACATTTATCAAGCCGATACTGCTTAGCGACTGAGATAGCGCCACCTAGCAACTCATTCATCATTATCCCAGCCTCACCCCACAGCGCCAGCGAACATCCTTGAACAGCGACAGGTATGACCTCTCGCTACCTGGCGCTCTCCAATGCATTTCAATGGCAGAATGTATTTTAATTAATAATTATTTTTTAATATATATATATATTTTTTTTTTTAATTTCCCCAAAAAAATATGTGAACACTTCTTCCTTTGAAAATGTATTTTTGGGGGATTTTTAAAAATTTTTTTTTTTTTTTTTTGCAGAATTGATATTACAGGTCTGATTTTAAACTATTCAGGTTTGAATATTATTTCAAAATCATTCCATTTTTATTTTTTTTTGGGTGGTTAGGGGGTTAAAAAACTACTTTTAACACATCGCCTACTGCGCTCTGGGATTTAAACATGCATTTCACAGCGCTAGGAATTTTTAAGGCTGATTTTTTAATGAATATGGTGGGTGCCGGTCGCTATGTCCAGTCGCTATCATGCGCTCCCATACAACAGCGAACCTGTCAAATAGCGACTCAGCATCTTGTATTCAACATTACGGCACACCGACTGAGTCGCTATCATCCCCCGAACAATGGCCAAGCACAGCGACTACTAGCGGTCGCTGTCAAAATACCGCTACAGTCGCTATCTGTCGCTATTAATGAATCAGCCTCAAAGTCTTTTTAAGAGTCCTGACTAAATAAAATAGTATATATATTTTTCTATTTATATGTTGGTTGATATCTGAGTGTGCGGCAGTAGTGTGGGGGTTGGGGGCGGGTCACTCTTGCTTTATTCACATTAATAGTTCTTTTCTCCACATACCACCAGCACCCATTTTCTGATAATACATATATTCATGAATAGCTGTGCGTGCTCACATTTTTCCTTCCCAATCAGAACTTCCTTGATTACATTCATGCATGGCTGTGAGTTCTGAATTAACGTACTGCTGGATGCCTCCTGCTAGGCTCTATTCCCAAGGTGAGTATCCGGCAAAAAACACGGGTTTCCCACAGTGGGGCATCGCAAATCAGGATGCCTCGAGTTTAAGCTTTAACCCTTTGAGTGCCGGCCTACCTAGATTTTTTGTCACACTCTGTTGCCCGACGACTCGTCACGTTTTTGCGCTACACGTGTGCAACCTTGATTTTTGAAGGGATTTCCAGGGATTTCCATGAAAATTATACATTGTTTTTTTCAGCAGTCTGGGATTCAACATGAAATGTCTTGTTTGGCCTCTTTTGGGTGAAATATGTGCAAAAAAAATGAAAAAAACCTATTGTTTACAATTTGTAGTGTTTTTTTGTAATAAAAAATGTAAGTTTGTTAATAAAATATTATTGCGTGTGAAAGCCCTATTTCTCCCGGTTACAATGGTACCACATATGTATAGGTATACCCCCTTTCCTGAAACAGCAGTTTAGGAGATTCCAGATAGGATACAACTATGCAATATGATTGCATAGTTGTAAGGGGTTAATAAAAAAAAAATGACATAGGGTCCCCCCTCCCAGGGAGGGGGACCTCATTTCTTTTTTGGAATTCTAAGGGTTAAAAATCCTTAAAATCCCCCCAAAAAATGACATAGGGTCCCCCTTACCCAGCATTACTGACCCGGACCAGCTATGGGGGCTTGTAGAACAGGGCGCAGGGGCCAGCGTTGGTGGCCCCTGGCCCTGCAGGCTACTAGCCCACATAGCCACGTGGCCCGGGCCCTTCTGTCCCCCCCTGGCCGTTGGGGAGGCAGGTAATGGGGGGCTGGGGGTTATGGCAAGTCACCCGCTTGCCGCAGGTGACCTGCCAGCCCCAGAGCCTTGTGAACTGCTATAAGGGGTCTCATGGACCCCTTACCAGTTCACAAAGGGTTAAGTTAAAAAAAAGACACCAGACAAATATTTTATTATTCTATTTTCACTTATACTTACCTCCCATCCAGTGTCCCACACTGCTACAGATGACAGTTGTCGGTAGTGATCAGAGCAGGGAGGGTGGCAGGCAGGGAGATCAGAGCCACCCTGCCTGCCACCCTCCCTGCTCCGATCGCTGCTGACAACTGACAGATCGGAGCCCGGGTGCCGGTAACCCGAGGAGCGGGATGACGTCATCAAGTGGGCGGGGCTAGGGGGGGCCAGCGCCGGCGTGGAAAGCCCGGGGGGGGGTCGGAGCCCCCCCTGGTGAAGAGAAGACCCGGGGAGAGCCATCGCGCTGCGAGGTGAGTAAATGTCATTTACTGTTTTACTGTTTACTGTTACTGTTTTTTTTACAGATGTCGGCGCCGGCGGGGGAGGGGGGGGGCTATTCCGGGGCCCCTCCTGAAGATCAGATGCCTGGGGGCGGAAATCTAACAGCGGATTCTTGTACAGAATGGCCCTTTCAAATGAGGGGTAAGGTAAGTCTGTATGTTTTTTACTTTTTGTTTTATGGGACTCTGACGTAGCTGGCACTTAGCGGTTGGAGAGGCAGCTACGTGAGAGTCACGTAGCTGGCACTAGAAGGGTTAACCCAGCCCTGGAGTCTTTTAGACTCTAAAGCCAAGTTATGGGGGTTCTGTTCTGCTTTGCAGTGGACCTATTTGTGCCAAAAATGGTGTAAGTACAGGGTCAATGACAATCCGGATCCCCTCCCATGTAAGCCTTGATTTTCTTACCTGCACCGGCTGCCAGTGGTCATGTGCTCTGTGTTTCTCTTCTGTGATTCAGCTGCCAAAGGAAACCCCAAACACATGACCACCGGCAACCAATTGCAGGCCTGGATATCGGTGAACGTGGTGAAGGTAGACAGATTAGGGCTGTTGGTTTGGGCAGGGGAGGGGGGGCTATTTTGTAAAAAGAGGGCATTGGTTCACTTTGAGAGGCACTCTGTGAAAGATTTCTGGTAGCACCAGGCAATCACACATATTCATAAACATTGACAATGACAGATAGAGAAAAAAAAGGGATGGAGGAAAACTGAAAAGAAGAGAGGGAAGTGAGACATTGTAAAATGAAGGAATGTGAAACAGCAGAAGTCCTGCCCACTGTTACATAGTAACAGCAGCCACAGGCCTCACTGTTACAGTGTAACACAGTGACACGCCAACTTTTTACATTGTAACAGCAGGTCTAATTTTAATTGTACAGTGCAAGAGAGAGAAAGAGGCAGCAGCACAGGTTTTTAAAAGAGAAGATGCAGAGAATTTGAAAAAGAGACACAGAGGATTGGAACAGGAAAAACACAGGGGGAACACTGGCGTAAAAAGAGAAAATTAGAAAACCTGGAAAAGAGAGGGAGATGGTGGGAATGTGGAGAAAGAGAGAGATAACGTGGAAGAGAAAGAAGGAGGGAATATGAAAAAGACGAAAAAGGGGCAAAAGGAGAGATTAAAAAAAAATTGAAGTATTTGGAAATGAGAGGTAGATGGATGGAATTTGTAAAAAGAAGTAAGAAGGCAGAGATGTTAAACAAAAGGAGGCACGACCATAGTTACATTACAACAGTAGCCACACACCTCACTGTTACAGTGTAACACAGCGGTACATTGACTAGTTTTGTTATACAACAGTAGGACATTGTACAGTGTGAGGGGCAAAGGCAGCAGAACAAGTTTTAAAACTAGCAGCACATCCCTGAAAAAGAGAGCAAGATGGAAGGATGTGAAAAAAGAATGATGGAGGACATTTGAAAAAGGGAGAATAATGGAGAATGAGAAAAAGCGAGAATGATGAAAGGAATGTAAAAAGAAAGAATAATAGAGGAAATGCAAAAATTTGAGAATGATAGAAGGAAAAGAATGAATAATGGAGGAAATGGTGGAAAATGAAAAAAAGGTGGGAATATGAAAAAGGAAGATGGAGGTAATATGAAAAAGAGGGAAAAATCGAGGGAATGTGAAAAAAGGGAGAAGGAGTGGATGTTAAATAGAATGAAAAAGAAAAAGAAAGAAGAGGGGAAAGTAAATAAAAGAGAACAAAGGATGGTTAAAGTGGACCAACACCCAGGATTTTGACTATCCTGGGTCTTGGTCCACTACGGTGGGGCACCCCCCGATCCCCCCGCTGTGTGAAACCCCCCCGAACCCCCCGAAAAACTCACCTCTCCCCGCTCCCAGCGCCGACGGACAAGCCCCGGACAAGCGGCTCCTCCGCCGCCACCTCCCGCACGTCACTCTCGACGCGCGCGAGTTTCGGGTGTTTGGGGGGGTTTCACCAAGATCGGGATGTCCCGCGGGGAGGGAGGTGATCGGCCCGGGAATCTTATAGATTCCCGGGCCGATCACCCGAGGGTGTTGGTCCACTTTAAGAGAGAATAATGGTAAAACGTGTATTAGAGAGAAGGATGAATTAAATGTGGAAAAGAGGGACCAATGGAGGGAATTTGAAAAAGAGGGAACAATGAAGGGAATGTGGAAAAGAGGGGACAATGTGGAAAAGAGAAAACAATAAAGGAAATATGAATAAGATAAATGATGGTGTGAATGTTGAATAGGACAGAAGAAAGGAATATAAAAATTAAGGAAACATAAAAATTAAAGGGGGGGAAGAAGGGGGGACAGTGGAAAATAAATAAAAAGGGTGGGAATGTGGAAAAGAGAAAATGAAGGCAGGAATATTAAAAAAGGGAAAATGAAGAATATGAAAAAGGCAGAAGGATGGAATGTGTAAAAGGTGAATAGTAAAGGGAATATGAAAAAGAGAGGACAATAGAGGGAATTTGGAAAAAAGGGAATGATGGAGGCAATGTGGAAAAAAGAGAGAAACAATAGTGGGAATCCGGAAACAAAAGAAGAAGATAATTGAATAAAGTGTGATCAAGGAGTGTATGTGATTAAAGTGGACCAACACCCAGGGGGGATCGGCCTATATCAATCTATAAGATTCCCGGGCCGATCAGATCCCTCCCCGCGGGGCATCCGAAATCGGGATGTCCCGCGGGGTGAAACCCCCCAGGAGGCCCACAAGCCTTACCTTCTCCCCGTTCCAGCGCGGGCCGCCGCCTCCCGCGCGTCACTCTTACAGGGCGCGCACCCGCGCCGGCCGTTTGTGAATGGCCGGCGCAGGCGCGCTCACTGTAAGAGTGACGCGCGGGAGGCGGCGGGCGCGCTCGCTTGTCCGTCGAAGGACCTCGCTTGTCCGTCGGCGGTGATTTGCTGGAGCGGTCACGTGGGAGCGGGGAGAGGTGAGTTTTCGGGGCTTTTTGGGGGGTTTCACACAGCGGGGCACCCCCGAAGTGGACCAAAACCCAGGATAGCCAAAATCCTGGGTGTTGGTCCACTTTAAGGGAGAAAAATTGAGGAAATATGAGAGCGAGATAGGCAGAGGGAATGTGAAAAAAGGAGAAGTGAAAAAGAGAGAAAACTGGATTTTTACGTTCACTATGGTGCCCCCAGGAAACAGCGCTCTGTGCAGTGGCGCCATCTGCGCAACCCTAAGGCAAAGCCTGGTCCCTAACAGGGTGCAGACCCCCATAATGATTTTGTAGCTGCATCAGAACATGTGACAGCAGATGGATCCACTGAGCACATTATCCTCATATTGTTTAATGCACGCTGGCAGATACCTCCCTGTATTTTTTTTTTCGTTTTTTTTTTTCTCCTCGTCTTCTGAAGCTCTCCGGCACTGGCTGCTGAAATGAAATATGTTTCTGCATGATCTCAAAGCCAGGGCAATTTAAAAAAGGAATTTATTGGCTCCCTTAATGTATAAGAGGGCATAATTTTGTCAAAGTTTAGCACGTATGTAGGCATTTTATGACAATAATTTACTTCCTCACTCTATAAGTAATACGACTTGCAGATAAAAAACTTAGGTCAAGCATCTCAAAAATTAGATGAATCCCTTCAAATGGGACATAAAATGTAAATAAATAAAAAAACGTAGTTCTGGCTTACTTTGCGTGATGGAATTATTCCTCCAGATAAATCATAAAAAGAAATGTTTCTGTAAAAAAGAAAAAAAAATAGCGCAGTTTTGACCTCTCCCTGCTGACATTATTATTACAGTGGATCCGGTGTAGAAAAGATAGAATTGTCTTTTCAGTTTTAACAACGCAGTGTCATTATAAAACAGGTTTCGTTAGACCCCGCCCACCAAAAACTAAAAGCAGTTTTGTAAAACAAATAAAACATTACCTATGCAATTATACATTTTGCTGGCTGCGGTATTAAATGAAATGGGAGATGTTTTATCGGCTTGATGGTGCAAGTGTAACAGATTCCAACTAAAATCATTTTTTTGGGTGTTGGTCCCTCAGACAGCACATAAAAACAAGTTCGGGGGGGGGGGGGGCATGCAGAATAAGGGAACCCTCTGAACATAGCCCCCCCCCCCTCCCAGAATGGCTGATATGCTTACCTTCACCTCAAGCCTGCGCCGGGAAATGAAGTCCCGCGATTAGCCGCCAGCCGGTCATTTGGGCCATGGTTGTGTCCTCGGCACTGGCCACTGGAACTCTCCACCCATGACTTGCCAAGTGCGTGGTGGCGGCCAATCGCGGGACTCCTTTGCCGGTGCAGGCTCGAGGTGAAGGTAAGCATATTGGGTGTTCTGTACGGGCTAGATTTTATGTGCTGTCCTTCGAACCAACACCCCGTAAAGAAAAATGGTTGTTGGTCCAGTTTAAAGCAGAATGATACAGAGTATCAAAAGACAGTGTCATACACACCAGTGTAAAATGGGGTAGCTGAGCATTTGGTGGAATCTTTGTGACAATGTTAAGGGTTACAGAATCTTAAATCCCAAAACAAAACAGGTTACCATTAGCAACAGCATAACTTTTGTTCAAGATCTGAGAGATAATGTGATGACAACAGAAGTAAGAACAGAAAACGGACCAGCCATCTGTAACTTCTGAACAACCAGTTGAAGTGAGCGCAGAACCTACCAGTACTGAAGAGCAGACACAAGCAAGCTCTGACCCAGAACCAAGGCGCACAGCAAGAGAAAACTAAGATAAACCACCTGTATGTCTCTCATACAAGGCAAGCACTGCCAGTACCAATAAACCTGCAACTTGGGAATATCTCAGCTTTCAGAAGGGGAAGCCATTAAATGGATAAAGACTGCAAAAGAAGATATCAAATCCATGCACGGCACCAGAACATGGACACTACCACATGGCCATAGGATGGAAATTAACTTTTAAGGTGAAGCAAATAGCACAGTGGAGCTATAAGAAAGCAAGACTCGTAGCCAAGAGATATTCTCAAAAATATGGCAAGAGCTATGATGAGACTTTTGCTCCAGTATGGCGAGTTAACAGAAGACATCTACATGGAACAACCAGCAGGATTCACAGTTGAACAAAGGCCAGACCTAGTATGCAAACTTCACAGAAGTATACTGTATATGATCTAAAGCACGTGTGTAAAACGCAAGGCCTGGGGGCTGGGTGCAGCCCTTCAAGCCTTTTCATGGCTTAAACCCTATCAAGGGTTAAACCCTTTATTTAACCCTTCTGGTGCCAGCTCACATAGTCGCCTCTCCTACCGCTAACTGCCAGCTACGTGAGACTCACGTAGCTGACTTTAAACCCCCGCAGTAAAAAAATATAAAAGTTAAAAACTCACCTGACCCCTCGTTATATTAGGCCGGGTCTTCTCTTTACCCGGGGGGCATCTGATCCCCCCCTCTCACTGGGCCTCTTCTGTCTTCAGGAGGGAGCCCGAAATAGCGCCCCCACCCCCGCTTCGGCCGCTGGCACAAACTGTAAAAAAAAAAAGAAAAAGAAAAAAAAGAAAAATTACATTTACTCACCTGCAGCCCCGATCCCTCCCACGAGGTCTCCTCTTCACCAAGGGGCCTCCGATCGTCCCCCCCCTCTTCTGTGGTGAGGAGAGGGCCCTCTCCATCACTTCCTGGTTCGCGGCTGCTAGCCGGGTCGGGTGGCGTCTTCGGGGACCCGGCACCAGTCACCCAGCAGCCGGGACCCGTGAAGCTCAGTCGCTGTTGGATATCGGAGGAGGAGGGCTGGTTACCAGCTCTCCCCCACCGATCTCCAGCAGCTGTCATCGGACGTCGTGGGACATAATTGGGACATCGGAGGTGAGTAGAAAAAAAAAATCATTTTTTTTCTTGTGTGTGTGTGGTTTATTTTTATTGTTAACCCCTTGTGAACTGGTAAGGGGTCCATGAGACCCATATACCAGTTCACAAGGCTGGGGGCTGGCAAATCACCTGCGGCTAGCGGGTGACTTGCCATTAACCCCCGGCACCCCAATTACCTGCCTCCCCAAAGCCCAGGGGGGGCAAAAGAGCCCAGGCCCACAAAGGGTATGTGGGCTTGTTGGCTGCAGGGTGGGGGGCCACAAAAGCTGGCCCCTGCAGCTAGCGGGTGACTTGCCATTAACCCCTGGCACCCCCAATTACCTGCCTCCCCAAAGCCCGGGGGGGGCAGAAGAGCCTGGGCCCACAGAGGGTATGTGGGCTTGTAGGCTGCAGGGTGGGGGGCCAACAGAGCTGGCCCCTACACCCTGTTCTACAAGCCCCCATAGCTGGTCCCCGGGGTGGTTATGATGGGTAGGGGGGACCCCATGTCATTTTTTGGGGGGGATTTTTAAGGGTTATCAACCCCTAAAATTCCCAAAAATGGTGCCCCCCCTATGCCATTTTTTTTTTTAATTAACCCCTTATGTTTATAGTGTGGATAGTAGTTGCATTTTATTTGTAAATGTTATAAAATGCTCTTTTCAGCTTGGGGGGGGGGGTCTCCTGGGAAAGAATGGGGGAGCTACCAATACATATGTGGTACCGTTTGGGAGAAATGGGGCTATCACATGCAATATGGCTTTCATTAATAAAAAAATGTTTTTTTTAAAATAAAGGAGACAATTGTCTAAAAAAATATAATTTTATTTATTTTTTTGTTTTTTTACGCAAAAATATTTAAAAAAACAGTAGAAAAATTACAAACAAGACATTTCATGTTAAAGCCTAAACTCTGCTGCAAAAAAATATGTATATAATTTTCCTGGAAATTCCAGCAAAAATCACGGTTAAACATGGCGCAAAATGTGGAAAAATCACCTGTCAACAGAGGGTGACAAAACTTCAAGTAGGCTGGCAATTAAAAGGGTTAATAGTACCTATGCATGTTGGGTATTGTTTTGCTCAGGGGACTATGCACTTTCAGATTTATAGCTTGTTTTTTCTTGTTTGCATATTGATATTTTAGGAAAACATGTTTTTTATTCTGCTTTTTTATAAATTTTTTTTAGGGAAACCCTGTGCAACCTAAGAATTCTTCAAGGGATTACTTCCAGAAAGATGAGCCCACTACAACAAGCTCAGTATGCTTAGAAAGCTTAACATGTGTACTTTCAGGGAATATATGGTTTATGGGGGATTTTCCAAATGTAAAGGGTTGTTTTGGTAGCAATATTGCAAGGTGCGCACTTTGTCTGCAGAGCTGAAAAGTATAATTACCGTTATGCACATGCTTTACTTTGGGGTGTTTGGCAACTCTTCCCTTGACAGTAGCTATGTATGTTGGGTATTGTTCTGTTCGGGGCATGTTGCTTTTCCAGATTTTACTTGTTTTTTCTTGTTTGCATATGGTTTTTTTAGGAAAATGTGGCTTTGATTATTCTTTTTTATTCTTTTTTAGGGAAACTCTGTGCAACCAAAGAATTGATTGAGGGATTACTTCCACAAAACTACACCCACATAAACAAGCCTGGTACGCCTAGAAAGCTTGAGGCATGTACTTCCAAAGAATATATAGTTTGTGGGGTGTGTTTCAAATGTAAAGGGCTGTTTTTCTGGAAAAACAGCAAGGTACGCTTAGCAGGTAGCATAGTTGTATTTTATCTGAAAATCTCCTAAAGCGCTGTTTCAGTTTGGGGAAGTCTTCTGGGCAGGAAAGGGTGTCTACCTATACATATGTGGTACCGCTGTAACCGCCAGAAATTGAGGTTTCACACGCAATAACAATTTATTGACAAACTTACATTTTTTATTACAAAAATCCCTACTAATAGCAAAAAACAGATTTATTTTTGCACATATTTCACCCAAAAGTATTTTGGGTGAATACACTAAGAAAAGTGTAAACAAGACGTTGCATGTTGAAGCTCAGACTCTGCTGAAAAAAACAATATATACTTTTCCTGGAAAATCCCTGGAAATCCCTTCAAAAATCAAGGTTGAACATATGTAGCGCCAAATAGTGAAACGTGGTCTGGCAACAAAGGGTGACAAAAATTCTAGGAAGGCTGGCACTTAAAGGGTTAATAGCATAGAGTCCCCCCTCTCCAGTATAACCAGCCCAGGCACCAGCTATGTGGGCTGGTAGACCAGGGCTCGGAGGCTAAGCAACCAGTCCCCTTGTCCTAAAGGCTACCACCCCCCTAGGCGTGGGGGATGCAGGTAATTAGATGGGGGTTTTGGCAAGTCATCCCCTTGCTAGAAGGTGACTTGCCAGCCCACATAGCCCTCATGGGCACTGGGCTTGCCCTTCGGACTTCTGTACGCCACTGGGGGATGCAGGTAATCGGACGGGGCTTTTGGCGAGCCTTCTGCTTACCATCTGATGGCATGTCACGTGCTGGACAAAAAGGCCCCTCCCTGTAGTGGCGAGTGTGTGGAAGAACAGCTACTGTTGATCCCAGACCATCCGTCTGGTGTCTGACCCCAAGTGAGGCTGTGCCTCCTGCTCATTAGTAGCTTTCAAGCTGAAACCCCTTACAGGACCTGTTTCCCAGAACCTGTCTCCTAGCCTCCATCTTGGCAGCCACTTGTTAGATGGGGGGCCCTTGGACTACCAAGGGACCAAGGCACTTCTACTGCGCGTGCCTCAGCCGGTACAACTGTTGGTAACATCCACTTCACCTCTCCTTCTATCCAAGTCACTGGTCCAAGAGTTACCTGGTCCTCTGACAACCCCCTGTGGAGAAACACTGCAATGTGGACTTACCTGGGGGTCCCACCTTTCCTGGGACAATGCTCACCTGTTGTGTGTTCCTGCATAGCAGCTACATGCCCTTGGCTTTTCCTCTCTGGGAAAGACAACAGAAGCCCCTAACTGGATGTGGTTAGACATAGATGAGACACATCTTCCCTAGACCTGTTTCCTCCTCTCTGTCTGTCCCGACATCAATTGTTTGGAAAGAGGGGAGCCTGACTCCCCAGAGACACCTAGGGTCCCACCACTCCCACTGCGTGTGACAGTGGTCATTGCGACAGGCAGCGCCGGTTCAACTCCTCCTGCTGTCCTGAACTTAGAGGGCAGGGTCAGCAGCATGTCCTGTATACATCTTACCCCCTCTCCAGCTAGCAGGTTTACTGGCCTTGGACGTCATGTGGTTGTACACTTCAGCAAGGATTGCTGTTGCAGAGGCCCCATTTGGGTTTTGGTCACGGAAAAACTGCTGAAGGTTCTCTCGGCAGTTCCACAAAAACTGTTCAGTTGCAATGAGCTCCTTCAGCTGCGGGGCAGTGGTGAGCTCCAAGCTAGTAGTTTATCAATCAACTGCTCTCAGTAGGGCCCACATGTGATCGGCCCAGCTGTACGTAGGACCCCACACTGCAAATTCCAGAGCCTCTTTCAGTCTTTCTCAGGGGTCATGTTGTAGTGCCAGACCAGAGCCTGCTTGATTCCCTCATAGCGCAGGATTGTCTTGCTGGGTAGGTACCTGAAGTATTTCAGGGCCTTACCCTTGAGACAAAGGATTAAGAACCTGACCCACTGGTCCTCAAGCAGATTATACTGATGGCAGACTGTTTCAAACCCCAACAAGAAAATGTCCAAGTCCCCACCTTTGTCCAGCAGGAAGCAGGTATCTGCATGTAGCTCTGGGGTCTGGTTTTTAGGGGGGCTCGCTACTAGCTAGGGGGGGGGGCTGTTGGTGCTAAAGCTGGAGTAATTGTAGCTGGTGCTCACATTCCTTGCAACGTGCTGCTCCCTCAGCTTGCTCACAGCATTCTGCAGCCTCGTCCTGCGTCTGCTATTGCTCGCGATGAGCTGCTATAAGGATGGAGATTGACCAGAGCAGCTTGCAGAACATCCGAGCCACCTGGATGGGGGGACAGGCAGTTGGTGGGTGGTCCTCTTTGGGACTGACCACCAGGGACTGGATCCTCGGGGAGCCCTGACTGGGTCCCCCCTTGCCTTGTGCAACATTGCATGTAACCTCCCACCAATCATAGCAGTGGCCATCTCCTCAGTTCTTCCCCTGGCACCGCTGGCCATGCTTCAAACCGGTCACTGACATAAAGCTTTAAAGTAATGTAACCCCACACCTTACTGTATTTGCATCTGGGCTGGTCTTAGGACCCCTGTAGCAAAAAAGCTACTGCTGCTAATCTTTAGTGTATGAGAGCATGGGTCCCATACACACACTATTATATTGAGCCCTGCAAGCAGATGTGAGGGATTGTACCTCGTGGCCCCAAATGATGTCACTGTGCTTTTACTACCACAGTGAACAGAGCCCACCACCATGAGTATGCCTGCAGCTCTGTTTAATATAGCCCTGGTGTATTGACGAGATTACATTGCGCCAAAAGCCATTCCTGGTAGCATATAATATAACCATAATATTCGGGATCAAGATAACAGAGTAGCCCAAGATTAAGTTATGCATTTAATCGTTTTAAGAACAGGTTAGACAAACTAAATACATCCAATTAATAGATACTTGTCAGTGGTATGTCAGTTACCTGAGCATGCTGGGGTGAAGATCCATGCATGCATGTAGGATAATCTCCCGGATTAAAAAAGGGGGTCAGTTGATGTGTAATATGCATGGGATTTTCATAATTCTACATAACCTTGGGTTGCCCAAATGTCTGTTGAAGTGTTGTGGTTGGAGCAGGCTCATGGCAGGAAGGACATCTGGCCAGAGATGGGATATTATATTTCCTTACACCATCCCTCTTGTAACAGGGAGGTGCATCAAGGCTGTGTGCCGGGCAAGCTATCAGCACCAGAGTAGACAGTGCTGACTGCAGCTGCCTGCAGGATGGCATTGGATTGAACATGCAGGCTGGCAAGTAAATTAGGTATTTGGAGGACTTTAAACCACTAACATTTAGTAATATAAAGTGGCATTTTCATACATGTCAAACACAGCAGAGAGCACAAGAACAAAGCAATATGATACTCGTTTTTGTTCCAAGAACATATTCAAGGAAAGAATTTAATCAGGACTAGACACTGTACCTCCACAGAATCCAATCCATCTACTGCAATGCTTCCATTTCATGGATAATGTGCCCTTGTCTCACCTTCCCCTATCCCATCCCTTACCCTTGCTGATATTTTAAATTGTTTTCTCCTAGTCATAAATACTCTTCTAAAATCTGAACCTCAAAGTTCTACAGAAAATAACATTTCCACTCGGAGAGACCTCTGCACACCAAAATTTCAAAATGTAAAGAAAATACACAACTGTTCGAAACCATGCACTAGAATGAAAAAAAAAAGTGACAAGATGTGGCTCAGCATGATTAGGGGTAAGTCAATAAAGCGGTCTTCAGGGTCTGTGTGTCTTGAAGTGGAACAAAACCCAGCCCTACGGCCTGATTCAAAGCCTGTCTCGCACACATTTCCACGTGTCCTGGGCTTTTTTCTGTGTCAGGTAATTCTGGGCTGTGTTTTTTTAACAGTTTTTCAGGACTTTACGGTACACGTACGCCATACTGAGTATTCACCGTATTATTTTGCTTGATCCATTTGTGCATACAGAATTTTACAGGTTTACCCTGAGCTTGTGCGTGATTTGCAGCCCTGATTTGCCTCTTTTCAGCTCTATAAAAAACATGTGTTTCAGTTTCAAAATTGTGCCCTCTTTTTGCAAGCGAGCCCTTTCGATGAATATATGCAGCTAGCCATCAGAGTGGATAGACGTCTCAGGGCGTCGACGTGTGGAGAAAGTTAAGGACCAGCCGTGGGGTCCTCCTCGTCAAGAATTCAGCCTTAGGGGTGCTGCTGCCTCTTGTTCTTTGGCACACGAGGAGCCCATACAACTTGGCGTGACTCACCTCTCCCAGGCTGAGAAGGTAAGACCCAGATCGCAAGGGCTATGCCTATATTGAGGAAATCCTGGTCATTTCGCCAAGAATTGCAACAAGGCCCCAGCGGCGGGAGACTTCAGCGCCTAGATCCGGTTGAGGGAACTCATCTAGGCGATCAGGTACCACTCCCTCATATAAATAGATTGCTTTTGCCAGCTATGATCTCTTGGGGACCATCCAGGATGTCTGTCACCGCCTTCATTGATAGTGGGGCGGCGGGCAACTTCATGGATAGGTCTCTTGCATCCACTTTAAATATCCCTTTGATCCCCTTAGAAAATTCACTTCGTGTTCTAGCTGTCAATAACGAACCAATCGTGGGGGGGGTCGGTTTAAAACCCCTTTTTTTAATTTAGTGGTGGGTTCCTCCCATTCCGAGAAACTAGAATTTTTATCTTGGAGAGTCCTGTTTCTCCTATAGTACTCGGATTTCCATGGTTAAAGATCCACAACCCGGTTGTTAATTGGGTATCTGGGGACTTGGTTAAATGGAGTCCATTTTGCTTAGATCATTGTTTTTGTACCGCCCTAAGATCGACTCATGTCTCTCTTGAGGGGTTACCTCCGGCCTATGCAGACTGGGCGGATGTTTATTCTAAATATACAGCATGTATACAGCACATCCTGCTCCAGAGATAATTCCTTACGTTTGGGTAATACATCCACAAGATGGCACTGGACTGCAGAGACAGCAAAAAAGTGGCTCCTCCCGGCCCCTTATATTCCAGGGACCTCCCACAAATTCCCCAGTTCTTCTCTGCAGTCGGCGCTGCGAAGGCAAGAAGATGGCTCTCTCTACTCGCAGGTGAGCGGGGCTATTAGCCTGCGGCCCTGTAGGACTATTCCCACCCGTTCCTCTTTTTTCTGCCTCCCAGCCTTGGCTGCACTGGTCGGGTGATGGTAGGCAGTACCGCTGTCAGGTGCTTAAGGAGCGCTGCTCCAACCGCAATCCTACACCAAAGGGTAGGCGGTATAGGCCCATGGTGAGCCTTATGGGATGCCCCTCCCGCGCTATCGCCCCTCGCCCCCTGTCCATCGGTGGGCTCCTGTTAGGTTGGCCGCTGCCCTCCCTCGCTCTCCCTGGTATTTGTCAGGGGGGGTGGGGTGTATGTGTATTCTTCACTCCTTGGGATTGTATTCCGTGGTATGCTTTGTGTCGCCGCGTGTGTTGGTGCACTGGTTGCTTGTTCTAAAAATGCCGTACGTGCTCTTCGGGGGGGCGGGCCTTGCGGATGGCGCGTTTTGCATCACTGTCTCCGTGGCCCGCGGTATCTGCGGGCGCCATTTTGCTCTCCTCGTGCTGCGTGGCTGGCGTCTACCTACCGCGGTCCGTAAGTGCACCTGCGGGCTGGTTTATTTTTTATATCTTATGTATGAATGCCGCTTACGGGACCTTTCTGTTTATGTCTTGCAGGCGGGCCAAACTTATTTGTGGTTTCTCCTGGCCTATCCCCTCTATTTAGTTTGCTATTAGAGGCCTATTCCTCCCACTTCCCTAGCGGGCTATTGGGGCATCCCAGGTGGCCTTATAGCGTAAATCCCTATTGGCTGGTGGGCCGCGATAATCACCATATGGAGACTTCTCAGGATAATGTGCTTGGGGTTCCTTTGGGACAAGCCCGGCTGTGTGTGGCGTGTGGGGTGTCCCCTACAAGTGATGACAATGTGTGGGTTTGTGTACCCTGTGCCCAGCAGGCGCTTGCGCTGCAATCTGGGTTACCTGTGGCTGGGCCTGCGCCCTGTATGGCTTCGCCTACTCCTCCACGCTTACATCTGACTCCCAGTGAGGTGCATACCAGTGGGGAGTCTCATCCTCATTTGTCTACCAGGGTGGCTAGTATTGAGAAGCCGATTGCTAGCTTTATGGCACGTGAGGCCTCTGCTAAGAGGCGTCATCTGGTGCCTGGCGTTTCACTTTTTCCTATGGAGGCTGAGGAATTTTTTGACCTGGCCGGCTATACCCCCCTGGAAGAGGGGGAATTTTTTCTGATTCAGAATCATCTGATGAGCAGCCTAAGGGTTATGCTGATTCTGGCTCTGACCCATGGGCTTCAGATGATACTGACAGGCTTTTGGCTCACATTTTTGAAGTACTTTTTATCTCTCCTCCTGCCGCGGCTCCTCGGCAGCAGGGGGAGTTGTTTCACTCTGCAAAGCCACGTTTGGAGTTTCCTGAGCAAACTCACTTTAATAACCTTGTGCTCAAAGAGTGGGAGCATCCTAGCAGGCTCCCTGGGGTGCCTAAGAGTTGGGATAAGAGGTATCCCTTTCCTGCTTAAGTGGTTAAGTGGATGCACCAATTCTGGGTTTGTCCAACACTTCTGTCATGCATTCCCCTGACTCTACTACCCTGAAGGATGGTGAGGACCGGCGCATTGATCAGCTGGCTTCCCATGCCGTTGCCTGTGGGGGGGTCTGCGCTGCATCCGCATGGTGCCTCTGCCATTACAGCTGTGGCTATTAGGACTCTGCTCAAAGGTATTTTAGATGGGGCTCCTGATGATGCTGCTAGTGAAGAGTATAGAGCCCTTCTGCGTTGTGAGGAATTTGTTGCATATGTCTTCTCTGCCTTGGATGATACCATTAGAATGTGTGGCAGGGCTTCTGCCTTGGCGGTGGCTATACGCCGCTCTGTTTTACGTTTTACTCTAGTTTACGTCCCTGTATCGATTATCGGGGACTGAATAAGATCACGGTTAAGAATAGATACCCGTTACCTTTAATCAATGACCTCTTTAACCAAGTATCTGGAGCACAGATTTTATTCTAAACTTGATATTAGAGGGGCATATAACCTCATTCGCATACGCCAGGGAGATGAATGAAAGACAGCCTTTAATGTATAAGATGGGCACTACGAGTACTTGGTTATGCCTTTTGGTCTGTGCAGTGCTTCCGCGGTCTTCCAAGGTTTTGTAAACTACATATTTCGTGATTATTTGGGCCGATTTATAGTGGTCTATCTAGACTATATCCTAATTTTCTCCCGTTCGGTGCTGGAACACCACCAGCATGTAAAGGCAGTATTACAAAGATTACGGGAGAACAGTCTGTATGCCAAAGTGTGTGTTCGAGGTTTCTGAAATTCCGTTTTTGGGGTATCTGATCTCTAAGCATGGGTTGGTTATGGATCCCTCCAAGGTGTCCGCAGTATTGGAGTGGGAGCAACCAAAAACTCTAAAAGCGCTTAAGAGGTTTCAGAACTTCTAAAGGCGGTTTAATAAGGGGTTCTCTTCCATAGTGGGCCCTTTAACGGACCTAACTCGGAAAGGGGCTTTTGTTGAGAATTGGCCTATCTCAGCAATAAGCGCCTTTCAGACTTTAAAAGAAACTTTCACATCGGCTCCAGTTTTGGTCCACTCCAATATCAATCGCCCATTTCTTTTGGAAGTAGATGCCTCCGAACTTGGTGTGGGTGCTGTCCTCTCCCAGTATTCAGGTGACCCTGAGAGACTACATCCCTGTGCCTTCTTTTAGTGAAGATTCTCTCCTGCTGAACAAAATTATGATGTTGGGAATAGGGAACTATTGGGTATTAAACTGGCATTTGAAGAATGGCGGCATTGGCTGGAAGGTTCCCTGCATCCCATTACTGTATATACCGACCATAAAAACTTAAGAGTATATAGAATCAGCCAAAAGGTTCAACTCTCGTCAGGCTCGCTGGGCGCTCTTTTTCTCCCGTTTTAATTTCATTATCACCTTCAAGCCGGGAGCAAAGAATACCAAAGCTGATGCCATATCTTGCAATTTTGGAGAATGTAAGGATTGATTCGATCCCACAGAACCTATTTTACCTTTAGGTTGTGTAGTTGGTGCCCTTCTCCCTGATTTGTCTAGCTCGTTAATCCCGTATCAGGTGGATGCCCCTCCGGGGAAACCCCCCTGGATGTCAGTTCGTTCCACCTCATCTGCGTCTCTCCGTCCTACAAGAATTTCATGACACCAAGACCGCCGGTAACTTGGGGTATTGGAAAACACTGGCTCACGCCAAGTGCCATGTTTGGTGGCCAACCATCAGACGCGACGTGACCGCCTTTGTCGAAGCATGTCCTGTATGTGGTCGTAATAAGGGAATCCAAGGATCCCCAGCAGGGTTGTTAGTACCACTGGAGCTTCCCAGAGAACCTTGGACCCACATATACATCGATTTCATTGTCTATCTACCACTGTCTCAGGGAAATACTGTAATCTGGGTGGTGATCGATTGCTTCAGTAAAATGGCGCATTTATTCCCTGGCAAAGCTTCCATCAGCACCGGAGCTGGTGCAATTGTTCATTAATCCATCTCCATGGCATACCCCAGGATATCTTCTGGAAAGAGTTATGTGCAAGGTTGGGTATTAAAGTATCTCTTTCCTCAACCTATCATCCCCAGTCTAACAGGCAAACTGAGAGAGTGTTTGGAGCAATACCTGCGCTGCTTTGTGTCAGACCATCAAGAACAGTGGGCGGAATTCATTGAGTTTGCCAAATTCGCCTTTAATAATGCGCCTAGCGAATCGACTACGTTTTCGCCTTTTTTCTGTAATTACGGCAAGAATCCCAAGGCCTCCTCTCTCTCCGGCCTTGGAGGAATGGTTACGAGAGAGAATGAACGTTTGGTCTGAGGCACAAGGAAACCTTAGGAAAGCTTCGGTTAGGTATAAAGTTTTCGCTGATCGACATAGATCACAAGAACCACAGTTTGTGGTGGGAGATTTGGTCTGGGCATCCACTAGAAATATTGCTCTTCTAAAACCCTCACCGAAGTTGGGTCCTAAGTATATTGGTCCCTTTCCGATCACTCATAGACTTAACAATGTTACCTTTAAAGTTAAACTCCCCCGTCCATGAAAATTTAGTGTACATTTCACGTATCATTGTTAAAATCCGCCAGGAATGTTCAGGGGTCATCTCCTCTTCCGGTTGCGGTGGAAGATGAACCTGAGTACGAGGTTAACAGAATTCTCGACGATTTGTATGGAATTCATTACAATATTTAATAGATTGGAAGGGTTTTGGTCCTGAGGAGAGATGTTGGGTTCCAGCTAGGGATGTGCATGGCAACGTCTTGATTTAAGAAATTCCATAGAGACAATCCTGACAAACCAAAGAAGGGTCCTGAGGCCCCTCATGAAAGGGGGGTAGTGTCATGGACAACTCACCTTCACGCCAGTCGGTGGCTGTCTGGCTCCCTCCCCGCCCGGCGGCCGCGTCTCCGTCAGGCGACGTCGCAGCGAGCGGGCCCGACAAGGCACACCCCCTCTCCGCATCACCTCTCCTCACTGACAGTCCGTGCTCGTACGCGCGCGCAAGCATGGCTGTCTTACGATCTCTGGCGGCGCTGCAGGCAGCGCGCCCGCCGGAGGCTTGAGTAAGAGGGCTAATGAGCCCTGAGTGTGTAGTGGGCCATTCGGCCAGAAGGTTCTGGGCGAAAATGCCCTTTTAGAAATATACTGGGCAATCGGCCCAAGGTTCTAGTGTGCACCTTGTTTCCCCGCAGTTGTTCTTTGCCTGTGATAGCGTGCTGCTGGGTGTGCTTATCTGAATCCACATTTCCCGTATTGATCTTGCCGTGTGTTGACCATCCCGTGATTGCCGCCTGGACCGACCTTTGCCTGTTTCTGACTATGATTTGCCTGCTCCCTTGTACTGCGTACCCGTGACCTTCCGGCTTGACCCTTGGCTCGACTCGACTCGACTATTCTTCCGTCTCATGCTTTGGTGCCGCGCTTGTTTGGACTGATCTCTCGTGTATGACCCCTGCTTGCCCGAACTCGCCCATTCTCGTTCCAGGTTCATCCGCCTTCCTCCACGTAAGTCCGCATCCTTTGTGCTACCAAGTCCTGGGGGCAACCATGCCGGGTGAGGTGTATAAAGGGTTCCGGCAGATGGGGGCTTGTCTATAGGTGAAGCTACCAGCGGAGATTGGGGGTTGCGGACTTACTTAGAAGGCGGGTGTCCCACGGGACCTGACATGACCAAATTGGTTGGTTGCCCTAAATTTTTAGCAAATGGCTCCTTCCTGAGGCTAAGGGCACTGTCAGTTGGCATGTCTCAGCCCTATTTTTCTTGGTGGCATGGCTGTCCTGCAAGACAAATACGTTTTTTTTCTTGTTCAATAATTTTTATTGAGAGAAAAAAGAGTTACAATGATATTCCGCACATTATAGACATTTGCCTAAGAAGTACGTAGGGCAAAAAACATTATTCAGTACTTCTAACAAAATATATCCTCATCCGCATACAGAGAAATAATAAATAGGCTATCGATACAACGATCCTTGGACACATAAACAGTACCCTTATCTGTCCGGAAATCCCTGCTGAAGCCTGGAAGTCCAGATTAGAAACACTTGTCACCACCTATCGCAGTACATTCCTCACACAGAGAATTCCTCTTGTATGACAACCAGAAGAAAAAGGAGACTAGGGGTGGACAGACGTGGGGGAACAAAGGGCAGAAGGGAAGGGAAATAAAAAAAAAAAAAAAACACCATAAATTTCCAGAAGATTACAGCAGGCAACACACCAAAGTTAAACGCCGATCTGGCTCGTACTCCTAAATAGACAAAAGGGAGTTGTCAAAGTCTGGTGGCATAAATTTCTGGACCCAAGGAGCCCACACCTCTCGAAAATCCTCCAGGTTGCCTCCATGGAGGGCAGATATTTTTTCCATTGCCATTATGGAATTTACCTTGTTCTTGAATGCTGCGAAACTCAGACCAGGAGTCCTCCAGGCCTTGGCTATTACTAATTTGGCCCCAGACAAAATATGATACATAAGATTCATTTGGGCGTTTGTGCATTGGCTAACCTGGTTATTGAGAAGCGCTACCCAGGAGTCGAGTTCCAGTGCCCTGCCAACCACTGAGCTCAGGGCATCAAATATCCTGGCCCATAAAGTTTTCACAACGGGGCAGTCCCACCAAATATGGCGGTAAGATCCTGTTGTAACGCAGCCCCTAAAGCAATGCTTCTGATCTCCACCAGCAAAGTGCCCCATTTGCTCAGGTACTAAGTACCATTGTGTCACTATTTTAATGTTAGACTCTAATGGACATAACCGAGGCCCCTGACCCAAAAGAATCAATCCACATCTTTTGCCATTCACGTTCGCTCCTGGCATCCTGAAGCTCTTGTTCCCATCTCTCTCTATAGGACAAATTACCTTGATCTAGATTCTTACATAGCTGATTGTAAATCTCCAATATCACCCCCTTCCCCTAGGGTCCCTCAAGCACCTCGTTTCAAATAGTGTCAATGCGTCCAGTCTCTCCCTCTAACTAGAGAACCAATAAAGTGGGCTATTTGCATATAACTAAAGAGGTCTTTGGATTCAAGTTGATATTTATCTTTGAGTTGTAAAAACGAGCCCTGTACACACCCAACCAATCTCGAGGCTCCTCTCACCCTCCACTCACAGAACCTCCTAGGGTCAGTGAAGGCTGGTAAAAACATCGGGTTATCCCATAGTGAGATTAGAGGTAAGTGGGGTGAAGCAAGGCCTCCAGAAAATTTAAGGTCACCCCCAAACCCGCAATGAATGGACCACTATCGGGTTATGGTCCAATCTCCTAAATTTCGGAGGATGTTGTCAATCGCCAAGGGATGACAAATTGTGGACTCTATTTGGACCCAACTAGGAACATCTATTTTTGTGTGGTATGAAAACAACTAAGCTTTTTGAGCTGCCTGATAGTATTTTCTAAGACAAGGAACCCCCAGCCCCCCAGACACCTTCAGTCTAAATAAGGCTTTTCTCGCCACTCTAGGTCTCTTGCCCTTCCAAATTAAATCAAAAATCCTGCTCTGTAGGGCTTTTAGAAAGCCAGGGGGGATTTTTACTGGCAAGGTTCTAGTGAGATACAAAAATTTGGGTAATACAGTCATTTTGACTGTCACCATTCTACCGAGCCAGGATAAGTTATATTCTTTCCACTTCATCAGTAACGCCTGTAATTTTTGGCACAGAGGGATGTAGTTTGCTGCAAATAAAGACTCATAATCGTTGGTCAGGGTAACCCCAAGATATTTAACCTTTTCCTCCCACTGGAAATCAAATGATGTCTGCAGCTGAGACCGGATACTCCCTGATACGTTAATATTCAGTACCTTAGATTTTGTAGTGTTGACCTGGAGACCAGACACAGCAGCAAACTCATTCAAAACCTTCATTATGTTGGAAAGAGAGATGAGGGGATTGGTGATCAGCATCAGAACATCGTCTGCAAACAGACATAGCTTATGATGATGTCCCCCCACCTCTATCCCCGAAATATCTAGAGAGTCTCTGATCTGAGTCTGAGCCAGCGGCTCCATTACCAGGGTGAACAGGAGGGGAGACAACGGGCATCCCTGCCTCGTCCCCCTAGATAGGGGGAACGAGCTTGATCTAAAGCCATTATATTTAATGAAGGCTACTGGATTCGCATAAATGGCCCCCCGGGTTCCCAGAAACTTTGGGCCAAACCCCCACTTTTCCAACAAGCCAAAGAGGTATTCCCATGATACCATATCGAATGCCTTTCTAATATCCAATGAGAGGAGTATAGCCTGGGTTCCCCTTTCCCTGGCTATATGTGTAAGATGAATTACCCGCCTAATGTTGTCCCCCGCCTGTCGCCCCAGGATCAAGCCCACCTGGTCGCTAGAGACCATCTCAGCAAGGTATTTTGACATCCTATCAACAAGCATTTTGGTGAAAATCTTCATGTCTAAGTTTATAAGGGAGATAGACCTAAAGTTAGACCATATGGAGTGGTCAGTGTCTGGTTTGCTTATCGATGCTGTAAGGGAATTGTCAGGTTCTGTGGAACACCCGCCTTCTAAGTAAGTCCGCAACCCCCAATCTCCGCTGCTAGCTTCACCTATAGTCAAGCCCCAGTCTGCCGGGACGCTTTACACGCCTCACCGGGCACGGTTGCCCCCAGGACTTGGTAGCACAAAGGATGCGGACTTATGGGGAGGAAGGCGGATGAACCAGGAACGAGACTGGGCGAGGTCTGGCAAGCAGGGAGATCAGTCCAGACAAGCGCGGCACCAAGGATGAGGCGGAAGAATAGTCAAAAGTCGAGCCAAGGGTAAAGCCGGGAGGTCATGGGTATGCAGTACAAGGGAGCAGGCAAATTGTAGTCAGAAACAGGCAATGGTTGGTCCAGGCGGCAATCACGGGATGGTCATACACAGCACAATCAAACAGGAAGAATCAATACAGAATATCACACCCAGGAGCACGCTATCACAGGAAAGGAATGACTGCGGGGAACCAAACTATATTGGGATGGAGCTGATGGGATTGGATGGGAAGGAGTGGGCAGAACTAACCGGGATTGGACAGGGGAATTTGTGTGATTGGTGTTATAACAATCTTTGGGCTGATTGCCCAGTTTAACTTACAATGGCGTTTCCGCCCAGAAACCCTTGGCCATAAAACTCCAGGGCTCATTGGCCCAATTACTGCAGCCTCCGGCGGGCACGCTGCCTGCAGCGCCGCCGGAGGTTGTATGACAGCCGTGCCCGCGAGCGCGAGCATGGACTGTCAGTGAGGGAAGATGACGCGGGGAGGGGGCATGTCTGCCCGTCCTTGCTCGCTCCGGCCGCCGGGCGAGGACGGAGCCAGAGAGCCGCCGGAGCCCGTGCTGCCTGCAGACTCCGCTGGACCGGCGTGAAGGTGAGTTGCTTGTGACACTACCCCCCCCCCTTCTTAGGTTTGTCAGCATTGTTTCTATGGAATTTCTTAATCAAGACGTTGGCATGTACATCCCTAGCTGGAATCCAACATCTCTCTTCAGGACCAAAACCCTTCCAATCTATTAAATATTGTAACGAATTCTGAACCAATCGAGAGTCGAGAATTCTATTAACCTCGTACTCAGGTTCATCTTCCACCATGACTGGAGGGGGAGGTGACACCTGAACATTCCTGGCGGATTTTAACAGTGATACATGAAATGTACTCGGAATTTTCATGGACGGGAGAAGCTTAACTTCAAAGGTAACATTGTTCAGTCTATTAGTGATCGGAAAGGGACTGATATACTTAGGGCCCAACTTCGGCGAGGGTTGTCGAAGAGCAATATTTCTAGTAGATACCCAGACCAAATCTCCCACCTGAAACGGCGGTTCTTGTGACCTATGTCGATCGGCGAACACTTTATACCTCACCGAGGCTTTCCCAAGGTTTCCTTGTGCCTCAGACCATACATTCATTCTTTCTCGCAACCATTCCTCCAAGGCCGGCAAATTGGAGGAAGGGCCAGTGAGAGAAACGGCAAAAAGGTAGTCGATTCACTAGGCGAGTTATTAAAGGTGAATTCCGCAAACTCAATAAATTCCGCCCACTGTTCTTGACGATCCGACACAAAACAGCGCAAGTATTGCTCCAAACATTGATTCACCCTCTCAGTCTGCCCGTTAGATTGGGGATGATAGACTGAGGAAAGAGACACCTTAATACCTAACCAAGCACAAAATGCTTTCCAGAAGCGGGATACAAACTGAACCCCCCCGATCCGAAACTATATTCTGGGGTATACCATGGAGACAGAAAACGTGTTTAATGAACAGTTGCACCAGCTCCGGTGCAGACGGAAGCTTTGCCAGGGGAATAAAGTGTGCCATCTTACTGAAGCGATCGACTACCACCCAGATTACAGTATTACCCTGAGACTGTGGCAGATCGACAATGAAATCCATGGAGATGTGGGTCCAGGGTTCTCCAGCAATCTCCAGTGGTACTAACAATCCTGCTGGAGATCCATCGATTGCCTGATTACGACCACATACAGAACATGTGCAAAATTGGGAAAACAGCACTCCGCACCACTGAAAACGCTTATAAAGAAATATAGTAATACAAGATGGGGTACTAGGCGCAAAGGCCCCCCACTCACACAAATGGAAGTGGTCCAATGTACTATATTGTTCGGACCACCAGAAGGTCCCTTATGGGGCAAAATATGCGGCCGCACACCCACCAAGATAATATCAAAAATAAATTTATTAATTAGAAAAATATAAATCATATCTACAATTTCATTGGCCCATACACATACAATTGACAAACATTTAAAACAAGTTAAAACATGAAACGCTGGCGGGTGAGCTGAAATTAGGCTCTAATTAGAATTATCAATATGACCATAATGTTACTAAAATTTCATATATGGCGCCCCAAAAAATAAAAATCAATGCATCAAAAATGTATTCAGTATAATCACAATACAATAACAAGGCGTGGGGAAACCACCACATCCAAGAATATAAAGTGCAACTGTGCCGGAAATTGATGTGTAGAAAAAGTGATAGATATATAGAAAAAAATATACAGAACATGCTTCGACAAAGGCGGTCACGTCGCGTCTAATGGTAGGCCACCATACATGGCGCTTGGCGAGAGCCAGTGTTTTACGATATCCCAAGTGACCGGTGGTCTTGGCGTCATGAAATTCTTCTAAGACGGAGAGACGCGAATGGGGTGGAACGAACTGACATCCAGGGGGTTTCCCCGGAGGAGCATCAACCTGATACGGAATTAACGAGTTAGATAGATCAGGGAGAAGGGCACCAACTACACAACCTAAAGGTAAAATAGGTTCCGTGGGATCGAATCGATCCTTACATTCTCCAAAATTGCGAGATAAGGCGTCAGCTTTGGTATTCTTTGCTCCCGGCTTGAAGGTGATAATGAAATTAAAACGGGAGAAAAAGAGCGCCCAGCGAGCCTGACGAGAGTTGAGCCTTTTAGCTGATTCTATGTACTCTAAGTTTTTATGGTCGGTATACACAGTAATAGGATGCAGGGAACCTTCCAGCCAATGTCGCCATTCCTCAAAGGCCAGTTTAATACCCAATAGTTCCCTATTCCCAACATCATAATTTTGTTCAGCAGGAGAGAATTTTCGTGAAAAGAAGGCACAGGGATGTAATCTCTCAGGATCATCTGAATATTGAGAGAGGACCGCACCTACGCCTACGTTCGGAGGCGTCTACTTCCAAAACAAACGGGCAATTGATATTGGGGTGGACCAAAACTGGAGCGGATGTGAAAGTTTCTTTTAAAGTCTGAAAGGCGCTTATTGCTGAGAGAGGCCAATTCTCAACAAAAGCCCCCTTCCGCCAATACGGCGGACACTTTGGAGGGATCCTTAACCAACCCATATTTAGAGATCAGATACCCCAAAAACGGAATTTGCGTAACCTCTAATACACACTTCGAAATTTTGGCATACAGATTGTTCTCCCGTAATCTTTGTAATACTGCCTTTACATGCTGGTGGCATTCCAGCACCGAACGGGAAAAAATGAGGATATCATCTAGATAGTCCACCATAAATCGACCCAAATAATCGCGAAAAATGTCGTTTACAAAATCTTGAAAGACTGCGGGAGCATTGCACAGACCAAAAGGCATAACCAAGTACTCGTAGTGCCCATCTTTTACATTAAAGGCTGTCTTCCATTCATCTCCCTGGCGTATGCGGTTATACGCACCTCTAAGATCAAGTTTAGAAAAAATCTGTGCCCCAGATACTTGGTTAAAGAGGTAATCAATTAAAGGTAACGGATACCTATTCTTTACCGTGATCTTGTTTAGTCCCCGATAATCGATACAGGGACGTAAACCACCATCCTTTTTTTCGACAAAGAAGAACCCGGCACCATCAGGGGAGGTCGAGGGACGGATGAAACCTTTCTTAAGATTCTCCGCAATGTATTCTCTCATGGCTAGCTCTTCTGAGCGGGTGAGATTGTATATTTTCCCCCTAGGGGGCATGGTACCTGGTAGCAGATTGATGGGACAATCGTAGGCCCTATGTGGGGGAAGAGAGTGAGTGGATTTTTCGGAGAAAACATCCGCCCAATCTGCATAGGCTGGAGGTAGACCCTCAAGAGCGACATGAGCCGATCTTAGGGCGGTACAAAAACAATGATCTAAACAAAATGGACTCCATTTAAGCAAGTCCCCTAATACCCAATTAACAACCGGGTTGTGGATCTTTAACCATGGAAATCCTAGTACTATAGGAGATACAGGGCTCTCTAAGATAAAAAAATGTATCTTCTCGGAATGGGTGGATCCCACCACTAAATTCACAAAAGTGGTTTTATAGGAAACCAATCCTCCCACAATTGGTTCATTATTGACAGCCAGGACCCAAAGTGGATCAATGGGATATTTAAAGTGGATGCAAGAGACCTATCCATGAAGTTTCTAACCGCCCCACTATGAATGAAGGCGGTGACAGGCATCCTGGAAGGTCCCCAAGAGACCACAGCTGGTAAAAGCAATCTATTGATGTGAGGGAGCCACACGTCTCTCCCTGAGCGCCTATCCACTCTGATGGCTAGCTGCATGTACTCATCGAGACTCTTTGGCTGAGGGAAATTAACCAAGGTATCCTTGATATTTTCTGAGAGTCCAATTCTGAACTGACTGCACAGAGCTGGACCATTCCACTGGGAGTCGATGGCCCATCGACGGAACTCGGCGCTGTATTCCTCGGACGACCTTTTCCCTTGTTTCAAGCTTCGCAACTTGGAGTCGGCCGTAGAAGCCCAGTCTGGGTCCGCATACAGGACCACCATGGTGGAAAAGAAGGCGGAGACCGATTGCAAGGCCTCATCGGTAGGTGCCAGCCCAAAGGCCCAGGTCTGTGGGTCACCATGAAGAAGCGAAATGACTAGGCCCACTCGTTGTGTCTCAGACCCAGAGAAGTTGGGCCGCAGGCGGAAGTAGAGCTCAAATGAATTCTTTGAAAACTTTGCACGTTCCCCCCAAAAAATTTCTGGAAGGGGAACCTTCGGCTCGACTGAAGAAACAGGTGCCAGTGGTGCAGGTAGTTGGCGGCTTTCCTGCGTAGACACTTGTTGGGCTAGTTGATTGATGGCGGTGGCCCTAGCCTGCACCTGTTGCATAACTTCTTTCATTTTGTGGGGCCCGTTATAATGTCAGGTCCCGTGGAACACCCGCCTTCTAAGTAAGTCCGCAACCCCCAATCTTCGCTGCTAGCTTCACCTATAGTCAAGCCCCCGTCTGCCGGGACACTTTACACGCCTCACCGGGCACGGTTGCCCCCAGGACTTGGTAGCACAAAGGATGCGGACTTACAGGGAGGAAGGCGGATGAACCAGGAACGAGACTGGGCGAGGTCGGGCAAGCAGGGGTTATACACGGGAGATCAGTCCAGACAAGCGCGGCACCAAGGATGAGACGGAAGAATAGTCGAAAGTCGAGCCAAGGGTCAAACCGGGAGGTCACGTGTACGCGGTACAAGGGAGCAGGCAAAATCGGAGTCAGAAACAGGCAATGGTCGGTCCAGGCGGCAATCACAGGATGGTCATACACAGCACGATCAAACGGGAAGAAACAATACAGAATATCACACCCAGCAGCACGCGATCACGGGCAAGGAATGACTGCGGGGAACCAAACTTTATTGGGATGGAGCTGATGGGATTGGATGGTAAGGAGTGGGCAGAACTAACCGGGATTGGACAGGGGAATGTGTGTGATTGGTGTTATAACAATCTTTGGGCTGATTGCCCAGTTTAACTTACAAGGGCGTTTCCGCCCTGAAACCCCTGGCCAATTGGCCATAAAACTCCAGGGCTCATTGGCCCAATTACTGCAGGTTGTATGACAGCCGTGCACGCGCGCAAGCACGGACTGTCAGTGAGGGAAGATGACGCGAGGAGGGGGCGTGTCTGCCTGTGTCTTGCTCCGGCGCCGCCTGGCGGAGACGCAGCCACGGGGCGGGGACGGAGCCAGACAGCCGCGCTGCCTGCAGATGCCGTGGGACTGGTGTGAAGGTGAGTTGCTCGTGACAGGAATCTTGAGAAAAGGAGTTACCCCCCCCCCTAATGTCGTTAAGCATGGCCGTTATCTTGGGAGCTAAAATGTCAAAGGACTTGTAATAGGCAGCTACAAAGCCATCTGGCCCCGGCCTCTTGTTCAACTTCAGATTCCCTATAGCCCTCTGGACCTCGGCCACACTAAAATCAGCCTTCATGACCTCCCGAAGACCAGCAGGCATCACTGGCAGAGAGATATTCTCAAGAAACGCATTTAGCCTGCCCATCCTCGGGGGGTCAGTGTCGGCGTATTATTTTTGTAATTGGGATCTAAATAAAGCTGTAATTCTTTCAGGGTTACCAGAGAGAACACCCCTTTCATCTTTAAGCCTGATTGGACAGAAATTCTGCTCTGGTGTCTTCAGCTTCCTGGCTAGCAGAGTGTCGGGTTTATTTGCCTTACAATAGTACCTATGTCTGACCCGGCGTAAAGCACTCTCGGCTTTTCCTGCCAGGGCCAGGCTGTCTTTTTTTTTACACAAAAGTCTTAAAGGAGCCACAGCACTCAAACCAGTTAGCTTGCTGACCAACCTACAATCTGTCTCTAAACTTGGTTAAAAACAGAGGGCTCGGTCACACACATCTGCAGAAGTATGCTTAAGCTGCACCACCAGCGCCAAGGTGCCCCTGTGAGGTGCAGTCCTAACTCTAATCTCTGAGAGCCCCATTTGGGACATACAATGCAATAGATAAATGGGAGCAGGCTTACCTGAGGTTGCCTTAAACCTCAAGTGCAAGCCATGGGGTGGAAGGGTCAAAGACCTTGCAATACAGCCAAAACTCCACACCCCATGTGCTTGCACAAATTCAAAAGAAACAAAGGAGGGGTGGCAGCCGCTCAGACCATTTTATAACTAACCTGGGAGGTGCACATTAGCAGGGCAATTAGGATACAAAAGTCTTAAAGGAGCGACAGCACTCAAACCAGTTAACTTGCGGACCAACCTACAATCTGTCTCTAAACTTGGTTAAAAACAGAGGGCTCAGTCACAGAGGGGTGTCTTTTTTTTTCACAGCATGGCAGCCTGGAATGTGTTGAGGCTGAATTTTTTTCAACATGCGACTATGCCAAGTGTCATGGGCGCCATCAACTGCATGTACATTGCCCTTGTTCCCCCAGCTGCTACAGAGTTGTTTTGGTATGCTTAGAGCCACTATTGTTGCACCTTCTTGCCCCCTATACTGTATTCATGCCTGCTAGCCCTCCTCTCCTGTCTTTATACCACGATTTTCTCAGCTCCCCTAAATCAGCTTCCTTGTGTCCTTGTTGTCCCTTTGTAATTTAGATTTTTTGGACAATTATTCACTTGGAGCCACTCTATTTACCCTCTGATTGTTTTCCAAAAACCACAAGATGGGCCAATCTCTTAACGTCCAATGTGGCGTGGGACCGGATCTCGCCGCATGACATTCATCTTGCGGAGTTCGTGTTTATATATCTATTTTGAGAATGGCGAGCTGAGTAGCAGTTGGCATCTGGGTAAGTGTCTACATTCTTCTCTTGGCTCAGTGTGTCTATTGTTAGCATTGCATTTCCACTGTTTTATCCAGTTTAATGGTATTTGCCCTTCTTTGTTGTGTTGCTACTTTGTTGTGGATGCTGTCAGGGATTAAGGAGAACGGCAGTGACTCAGACAGTTCTCCTTCAAATCAAACGTAATTTATTGAAAATAAAGATTCAGCAGCCAAAAATGCCGAATAGGAAGTGGTTACCTCACCGGCTCTAGTAAAGTCCAGGGTAGGAAAATGCAGCCAGCTGAAAAAGTCCTTGTTGTGCAAGGTCCACTTACAGGGCATACAAGCCAACGCTGTTAATCCCCACAAGTCCAAGTTTGGGGAGACACAAGCAAAGTCCTTCGCCTTTAATCCAGTTCTGTTATTCACATTGAGCAGTACGGCCTGGGTTCCTTCCTCCAGGCTGGTCAACACCAAACTGAAAGCCTCTGCGGCTCACCTGTGCGAGGCCTGGGATTAGGGAACAAACCTGTAGAGGACTGGGAAATGTGAACTGGGTCTGAGAACTTGGCATGTGCGTGCCTGATAGAGCATAGCAGGGGAAAAAATACAATTCTGTGAGTAAAAGGCTGTGGACCGCAAGCCCTGAGCTGACAGTGGGTTTTGAGCCATCCGGGATCTGATGAATCTTGGGGGCAGCCAGGCTGCAAACTCTATCTTGTACCCGGAGGACACCACCTCCTGAATCCACCGGTCTGAGACGCGCAGTCTCCAGATGTGAGCAAAGAGCCGCAACCGTCCCCCCACCCGTACTCACCTGTAGAATTGTTTTTGTAGTATACAGCACGTCTTTACTTCTGGGTTATCCGCCACAAGGTGGCGCAGTGGACTGCAGAAAAGACTTGTGGCATCTCCCGGCCCTATAAAAGGCCAGGAACCTCCCACAAATTCCCAGTGTTACAAAGCAGTTAGACAAGAAGCCAGGGGGAATAATAGTGAAGGAAACCCCAACCAAACATTTGAACAAATCACCATACAGAGTTAACCGAGAATAATGATAACAAGGGAGGGATTTAACAGGACGTGCTGTATACTACAAAAACAATTCTACAGGTGAGTACTCAAAGAATTGTATTTTTCGAAGTATACAGCACATCCTGTTTCACTAAATTCTTTACGTCTGGGACATCTAAAAGCAGTGTCCGTAAAGTAGGGTGGGATCCCCAAGAGCAACGGCAGGCAGTTTAAACTACTGCTGCCTGAAGAACCTTGCGGCCAAAAGCAGCATCAGCTGAGGCCCTAACATCAACCTTGTAAAACTTGGAAAAAGTATGAACAGAAGACCGGCCTTACAAACTTGTTCAACAGAAGCCTGGAGCTGAAAAGCCCAAGAGGCACCAATAGCACGAGTGGAATGGGCAGTAAGGCGGAAGGGAGGTTCCTTCCCCTTAGCAGAATAGGCTTGCACCACCGCCTGATGGATCCACTTGCTGATAGTGGATTTAGCCGGAGGCAAACCCTAGGAAGAGAGAACAAAAAGAGCATCAGTCTTCCTAAAGAATTCAGTAGCTACCAAATAAAACTTTAGAACCCTGACCACATCCAAAGAATGCAGTGTCCGCTCCTTGGAATTAGCAGTATTAGGACACAATGAAGGCAAGACAATGTCCTGATTGAGATGAAAAGCAGACACAACCTTAGGCAAGAAATCCGGCTTAAACCGAAACACCACCTTGTCCTGGTGTCGCTCAAAATAGGGAGGTTTGATGGAAAGCGCCGCCAACTCAGAAACACGCCTGACAGAAGTGATAGCCACCAAAAAGGCTACCTTAAGAGTCAAAATGGGCAAAGCGGCCTCACGGAGAGGCTCAAAGGGATGACCCTGCAGAGCAGATAATACCAGATTCAGATCCCAAACTGGTAACATAGGCTTACGTGGCGGACGCACGTGAGGAACGCCCTGGAAAAAAGTCTTAACCAAACGGTGACAAAAGATCTTTGGAAAAAGATGCCAGAGCTGAAACATGACCTTTGAGGGTACTAAGTTGAAGGCCCAAATCCAAACCATGTTGCAAGAATTCCAGAATCCTGGGAATAGAAAACACCCGAAAGGGAAGAGATTAGGACTAACACCAGGCAATGTAAGCATGCCAGACCCTGTAGTAGATAAAGGACGAGGATTTCTTCCTAGCCCTAATCATGGTATCAACAACAGAGGCAGGCAACCCCTTTTCCATCAAGATGGAGGTTTCAGCAGCCAAGCCGTCAAAGCCAGCGTTTGTAAATTGGGATGGCGCAGCTGCCCCTGGGTGAGCAGGTCTGGATCCTTGGGCAGGACGTACTGATCTACTGCCAACTGCACGACGTATGCGAACCACACCCTTCTTGGCCAACAGGGGGCTACCAGAATGGTTGGCACCCCTTCCTGGGCTATCTTGCGCAGCACCCTGCCCACATAGAGGAGCCGAAACCCCTTCCAAGGCATTGCTAACGCATCCGTGACGAAGGCCAGAGGGTCCTGTGACAGAGAGACAAAGAATGGAAGCTTGTGATTGTGATGGGACATAAACAGGTCCACATCCGGCTGACCCCAGCGAAGGCACAGGGAGCGAAACACCCTGTTGCTGAGGGGCCATTCCCCCAGCCGAGACATCCCCCTGCTCAAGGAGTCTGCCTCCAGGTTTCCACTCCCGGGATGTAAACTGGCGATATGCAGAGGACATTCTCCTCCGCCCAGGACAGTATCAGGGACACATCCTTGAGGGCTCGCTTGATCCGAGTCCCTCCCTGATGATTGATGTAGGCAACCGCCGTCTGTTTGTCCGAGCGGATCTGAACAGCCCGACCCCGAAGGTGTGGGGTCAACTGGGAGAGAACCAACCTTATTGCCCGCAGTTCCAGAACGTTGATGGGAGCATGGGCCTCCTGAGGGCCCCACTGACCCTGGAATTTCAGAGACTCCCAAAAGCACCCCCAACCTGTCAGACTGGCATCTGTAGTGACAGTCTCCCAGCACGGGGGAAGAAATATCCTACCCACTAGAAGATTCCTTGAGTCCAGCCACCACGAGAGGGACTGACTGACCAGAGGGGACAGAGCAAATTCTTGATCCAAGGACACAGGGTCCCGATCCCACATTGACAAGAGGTGCAGCGGAAGAGGTCTCATGTGAAACTGAGCATAGGGGACGGCCTCGAAGCATGACACCATCAGGCCACCCAACTGCATCCCCTGCCGAATGGAGGGACGAGGACAAGAAAGTAGAAACTGTGCCTGCGTCTGCAGGCTCTCCACCTTCTGCTGAGGCAGAAAAACCTTGACCGGAGATGTATCCAGAGTCATGAAGACTTGGGGTAGCTGATCACCCCACCGAAGGACTCGAGTGTGGAGACCACCATCTGGGTATCCAGGAAGGACTGAGACGCAATCAGAATGTCGTCCAGATAAGGAAGGATGTGTATGCCCTGAGATCTCAAGAGAGCCATCACCCCTGACAGCACCTTGGTGAAGACCCGAGGAGCCGAGGTAAGACTGAACGGTAAGGCCACAAATTGGTAGTGCTGATCCTCCAGAGCGAACCTGAGAAATCTCTGATGACCTGGAAAGATTGGAACATGAAGGTAAGCATCTTTGATGTCCACAGAAGTCATGAAGTCGCCCGGCCGCAGGGTACTGACCGCCGAGGGCAGAGTCTCCATGCAAAAATGCTTGAACCTGACAAAAAAAGTTGAGGCGCTTCAAATCCAGGATGGGCCTCAGGGACCCATCCTTTTTGGGAACCGTGAACAGATTGGACTAGAAGCCTCTGCCCCTTTCCCGGAAGGGCACCGGGCAGATGACCCGGATGGGTGAGGGCGCCTCCTCATGCCTGAGGGGGCTTGGGGGAAGATTTGGACTTGGGACCCCATGAGAGACCGGAACGTCCACGGCCTCTACCCCGGCCCCAAGGGTCTCTACGTGTCCCCGCAAATGGTGCACCCTGGCCAGACCTGGGAGCACGGAAGGAGAGGAGGGAAGAACCAGCCCCCCAAACGGGCCGTGGCTGCCTCCTGCGTTGAGGCAGCCTACCATCCTTGGCAGACAGATCCAGACGCTCACCAAAGAGCCGTAGCCTAGTAAAAGGGAATCCAGTAAGAGCCTTCTTAGCAGCATTATCAGCCGCCCACTGACGCAGCCAAACAGAGCGGCGTATATCCACCAAAAGGGCAGAAGTCTTACCACACATCCTGATCGCATCATCCATAGCAGAAAGAATAAATGCAACAAAATCATAGCAAAGCAGGAGGGATCTATACTCCTCCCCCCTATTGGCATCCGAGGCATTATCCAGAAGACACTTGAGCAGCCCTTTAATAGCAAGAGCCGTGATGGCAGAAGCGTACACAGGGCGCAGCGCAGTCCCTGCACAAGCAAATGCGTGACAGGCCAGCTGATCCACACGCCGGTCCTCACCATCCCTCAGAGTAGAAGTGTCAGGGGAATGCATGACCGAGGAATTGGACAACCCAAGCACGGGAGCATCCACCTCGGGGGGACACGACCAGCGCTTAACCACAGCAGCAGGGAAGGGATACCTCCTGTCCCAACTCTTGGGCACCACAGGCAATCTGCTAGGACGTTCCCACTCCTTAAGCACCAAATTATTAAAGTGGTTCTGCTCAGGGAACTCCAAGCGTTGTTTAACAGTGTGAAAAAGCTCACCCTGCTGCTTTTTAGCCGGCAAAGGAGGGGTAATACATAGCACTTCAAAAATGTGAGTCAACAGCCTATCAGTATCCTCGGGAGACCATGGATCTTCTCCAAAAGGAGACCCAGTACCGCCATAAACCTCCTGCCGTTCCTCAGAGGAATCAGAATCAGAGAAAAGTTCCCCCTCTTCTAGGGGGTAAAGGCCAGGGAAAGAATAATGTCCCTCATCCTCCTCAGGAAAAAGGGAAACAGTGGGAGTTAAATGCCGCTTCTTGCCAGAAGCCTTACGGGGGGCAGGCCCAGTAGTATGCCTTTCCAGGCTGGCCACCCGCAAATCCAAGTCATAATGTGATTCCCCGCTAGCATGTTCCTCCCTAGGGGTCAAATGCAGGCGCGGGGGGTAGGTGATGTAGAAGGGGGCGCAGAGCTGGGCAGCAGAACAGGCAACCCAGACTGCAGCGCAAGTACCTTCTGGGCGCAGGACACACATACCCTGATAACATCACTCACAGGGGATACCCCACACGCGGCACACAGCTGGGCTTGTCCCGAAGGAACCCCAAGCACATTATCCCCGGAAGCCTCCATATGGTGATCAATATAGGCTCACAGCCAGTACAGGGTCACGGCTACAAGAGCCACCCGGGATGCCCCCCCAAGGGATGCCCAGAACCCCCTAGGGAAGGTGGGAGATGACAAGGTCAGGGTCGGGAGAAACCACAGCTGAAGTACAACAAAAGCAACCCCGCAGGGGACTCACGGACCAATAGGATCAGCAGCGCAACCGCCGGACCGCAGAGGAAACTCGACGTGGGCCCCCGATGCAGCAGATCAAAATGGCGCCGGAGCAGTCCTTGAGGGGCGGGCCGCAGCAGCATGAATGACGCAGAACGCGTCATCCGCAGGTCCCGCCCCCCCCGAAGAGCGCGGAATCGCGGTCACATGACTCGCTGCCGCCATGACACAAGAAAAAAATTACCTCAGAAATAGCGCCGCCCAGCGCAGCACAGTGACAAACAGTAAAAACACATTGCAATACACACACAGAACCCCCAGGCACCCCCGCCAGCCGCCCCTCCCCCCCCTCCCCGAGCCCAGGGAGAGAGCGAGAGGGCAACAGTACAGCGGCAAGGGCCCAGCCCCGGGAAAAGAAAGAGGGGGGGATAGAACCCTTACCCAAAGGGGGCAAAGCAACGAGTGTCCCAGCATCCCATGAGGCCCACCATAAAGGCTACCCTTGTGGTACAGGGTTATGCGGTCTGGAGCAGTGCTCCTTAAAGGAGCATGATCGCGAAAAAATGGGCCAATGATAATAACATCTTGGGTGACAGACTCTGTCACCCCTCATAGACTAAACCTGTAACCCCAGGATTTTATTCCTAGCAGGGGAAGAAAACCACAAGCTTGGCTGGAGTTTTATTCAGTTTAGGTGTAGAAGTGACCCCTCCCCTTATTAGACAAAGTGTTTATATGGATTTTTAATATTACACAATTTTGCGATAATGCTCCTTTAAGCACCTGACCCTGGTGCTGCCTACCTTCACCCGAACCAGGCAGTCGAGGCTGGGAGGCAGTGGGTCCAGAATGGGTGGCTAGTAAGCCCTGCTCACCTGCGCAATATAGAGAGCCATCTTCTTTATCTTCGCAGTCCCGACTGCAGAAGGAAATTGGGAATTTGTGGGAGGTTTCTGGCCTTTTATAGGGCCGGGAGATGCCACAATTCTTTTCTGCAGTCCACTGCGCCACCTTGTGGCGGATAACCCAGACGTAAAGAATTTAGCGAAACAGGACGTGCTGTATACTTGGAAAATAGACACCATTTATAACTTTCCCATACACCTTACCACAATGCCTAGTTTTATCCGTGCCCTACATCATTACTACTGTGCTCATGTGGCTAGTTAAAATGACCCTGTAGCTGATCAAACCCATTGTCCTACAAATTGTGTTTCCCAATCTCCTACTGGTTCCACTTAGGACTTGGTTTATGCCATTGGTGTGTTTTGGTTGTTAATTGGTGTTAATGTTGGTTTTTGATATCCTTTTGGGTGATTTGGGTTATCCCCTACTTTTCTGGCTCCTGACACCCTTTCGAAGGCCCCAGACAAATGGCCAGGAGGCCTATAATCAGGTCCACAGCAGCACCCTGTCGGTTGTGGAGTGCACTCTTGGCCTATTGAAGGTGCGGTTTCATGGTCTGGACTACACAGGGGTCGTCGTCCAATCGTTCAAATCATCATGGCCTGCATCGCCCTCCACAATTCTGCCCTAAAGGAGAGGGTGTCGGCATATGTGGAGGAGCCAACCCGTGCTGCAGCTCCCAAGATACATTGCCTAGTGTATTCTGGTACCCCGAGCTGCACTGCCCAATCTGGTCAACTTGTTTTTTTAATTTGTGTTGATGTATTATGTGTATTTTGCCTTGTTTTTGTTTACCCTCCTTTTGTGTTTTGGTATGTAAAATTAAAACAGCCAAAACAAATAGATGTTTGATGTCTTTCATTTAGGGAATATATCTACAATGCACCCCTCCATGGGTGGCTCAATGGCAACACAGTGCCCACATTTCTGCAAAATAAATGTTTGCCTCTCAGCAAAAACAAAACTTTTCTCCCCAAAAGTCTCTCAGCCGTGATTAGGGTGAAGTGGCCTGGTTGACACTCTCTGGTTGGGGTGCCTCAGGCAGTGGGCGCATTCTGGCATTTTACTTATTTGCCTCCACCATTTGGCCCAGCAGCACCTCCGACGTTTGGTTGTGGCACCCCACAGCATCCATGCCCTCCTGGATCTTCCTGCGGTACAGTGCACCACTTTAAAATAGCGGGTGGAGTTACGCCTAAAAGTGTGGCTATTGGCCCACCAGTTTGTCTCCATGATTTTGGCATGAAGTGGTGCCTGGGTGTAGGGTGGGGCTGGCTCCTCCCATTCGTTCGCTGGAGGTGGTGTGCCTGCTGTTGCCAGACTGCTGTTGTTGGGGGTGGGGTGTGACACAGCGGCAGGTGTGGCAGCAACTGGAGGAGGTGTCAGCAGGATATTCGGTCCACACTTTCCTGGCTGTCTTCCTCAAGCTCCTGTATTGCATCCATCCGCACTGGGGTACACACAGGGCTCTGGTGTTCCAATCAGTGAGAGTAATGTGGTGGTCTGTGCCAGGAGCCCAGGGAGCTCTGGGTGTGGGTCTCCCACTGCTACTGCCTCACATTACTGCGCAGAGCCAGATTATTTGGGGGCACAAGCGGCGCGCTCCCCGGGGCCTCCACCACTTGGCCTGCAAAGGGGCCTCCACCAACCTTTGGGTTATGGTCTGGTCCAGGAGGCTTTTCAGTCTTTGGTCTGATGGTCCAAGGGGCCTGAGCTATCGGTGGCAATGGGGGCCCCCCCGCACACCTAGGCAAGCCATTTTTTGTTTCTGCAAACCTGCAGCCAAAGCCACCACAGGGCAGAATGGAGAGCCTGAAGCAGCAAAGCCGGCATCAGTAATGCTATAGTAGCAGCTGCGAATGATGCCTGTGTTTGGGCATCTGGAGATCCAAAGAAAGGACTGACCTTAAAGGCTGTGGGTCAGATGTGTTCTTTTATACATAAGTGGCTGGTTAGTTGGACCTCATTTGTGTGTATTTTACAGGCCAGCATGGGCGCATTGAGCGTCTTGCCTCCATTTGGGTGTATGGATGCAAGCACAATTCCAGGGTCCGCTGGGGCACCTTGGTGCAGGGGGTGCGTCACCCAGACGCCAACGCCGATGCCAAGGACCAACATGACACCCACAGTGTACACCAGGGAGCAGGACTGTATTCTGAGGGTACGTCTTCATTCTATGCCAAGCTATGCCATTTGCCTACGCAGATGTGCCACATTACAATTAAGCAAAGGTGCGTACAGGTGACAGACCGGCAAGGCAACATTCAGCCAAAGGCACATAGCGGGGCACACAGTAATGGCGGAGGCCTTGTATTCCAAGTGGTTCAACAGGCCTAGATGATTGTGCAAACCCACATGTGCCATTTGGCCTAAGTGCGTCTGTGACTGCAATTCGCCAATACTGTTGGATTGGAGAGCTGGCTCTGCCATGTGGCTATGTGGGGCATCGGAGGAGGGAGAGTTGACATAGACATGCATTTGTTGTTTGCCCACGTCAGACATCAGTTTTTAAAGGGGCAGCTGCGTGCATGTGAACCTCAAGCAAAGCCAAACCAAACTGGGAAGGACAGAATCTAACTTTGCAATTTGTTTATTTTTGCAGACTTGCATTGAACACAGATATGACTTCAAGCCCAACACCAAGTGTAGGTGACAGCCCATCTGAGCGGCGAGGGGACGACACCTTACACCCACACACAAATTATGAGGCACTGGTTGGACCTCAAACTGTGAAATTGGCCCTGGGTGTGGTGGTTCTACAGCCAGAACTTCCCAGGTAAGTGGATGTACTAGAGAGAAGGTAAGCTCTCAGGCAGATTTAGTAAAGTGACTTTTAAAGTGGGCAACACCCAGGATTTTGACTATCCTGGGTTTTGGTCCACTTCCCCAGGGCACTCCGATCGGGGTGCCCCGCTATGTGAAACCCCCCAGATCGCTAGATACAACTCACCTCACCCCGCTCCTACACAAATGGCCGGCGTGGGCCCGCTCCCTGCTAGAGAGAAACGCGAGATGCAGCCCGCACATGCGCCATTGGACCGGCAATCAGGTAAGTGCAGCGGGCGTCCTGGGGGGTTTCACACAGTGGGGCATCCCGATTTTGGATGCCCCGCGGGGAGGGATTGGATCGGCCCGGGAATCTATAAGATCCCGCTGGGTGTTGGTCCACTTTAAATCTCTGTTGCAACAGAGGAGTTCTGCCTGCGCAAAGAAGATGGGGTGTGGTAACGACGGCCCTGAATCCTGCCAATGTCCTCGTCCTCCTCTACAGTCTCCCCACCACCAGTCACGTAACACGCTGAAGAGGAGGGGGTGTTGGGCTTGGAGTCACACACAGTCCTGCAGCAGTCAAGTAGGCTGATAGTCAAAAAACAATCCAGTTGTGTGAAGGGATGGCCAAATGAGATATATGCTAAAAGCTGTTGTGTTGTGCTTCTCTTTCCATACAAAACCTTCAGAAGGGGGAGTATACCGCAATGGGATGATCTGAGATGGGTCTGGCACCAGACTCAGGTATGTAAACACAGTTAAGCAGACCACTACACAAGCTTAAACGTCTTAAAGGAGCCACAGCACTCAACCCTGTTAGCTTGCAGGCCAGCCTATAACCTGTCTCTAAACTTGGTTAAAAACAAGCAAGCTAACAGGGTTGAGTGCTGTGGCTCCTTTAAGACCTGAGATCCTAATTGCCCTGCTAACGTGCACCTCCCAGGTTAGTTATAAAATGGTCTGAGCGGCTGCCACCCCCCCTTTGTTTCTTTTGAATTTTTGCAAGCACATGGTACGTGGGGTCTAGGCTGTATTGCAAGGTCTTTGACCCTTCCACCCCATGGCTTGCACTTGAGAGGTTTAGGGCAACCTCAGGTAAGCCTGCTCCCAATTTATCTATTGCACTGTATGTCCCAAATGGGCTCTCAGAGATTAGAGTTAGGACTGCACCCCACAGAGGCACTTTGGCGTAGTGGTGCAGCTTAAGCATACTTCTGCAGATGTGTGTGACCGAGTCCTCTGTTTTTAACCAAGTTTAGAGACAGATTATAGGCTGGCCTGCAAGCTAACAGGGTTGAGTGCTGTGGCTCCTTTAAGATCATTGAAAAAAGACAGCCAGGGTAAAAACCTGACCCTTCAAAGTACTGAGCTGGAACCCCAGATCCAGACTGTGTTGTAGAAACTCCAAAATCCTAGGAATTGAAAACACCCTGCAAGGTAATGCCCTAGCCTCACACCAGTCAATATAGGACCCCCAAGTCCTATAGTAAATGGTAGAGGAAGACCTCTTCCTAGCTCTAATTAAGGTTTGAATAACCGCCTTAGACAAACCTTCCTCCCTCAGGATGAAGGTTTCAGCAGCCACGCCATCAAAGCAAGCGTTTGTAAATTGGGGTAACGTAGTTGACCCTGAGAGATCAGATCCGGAGACAGGGGCAGCCTGTACTGATCTACCGCCAATCTTACGACGTCTGCGAACCAAACCTGTCTTGGCCACCTTGGGGCCACCAGAATTGCTGGTACCCCCTCTAGAGCCAGCTTGCGCACTACCTTGCCCACCATGGAGAAGGGGGGAAACAGGTACAGGAACCCCAGATCCCTCCAGGCAAGGGACAAGGCATCCACTGTCAGGGCCTGAGGATCCTGAGACAGAGATACAAAGGTTGGGAGCTTGTGATTGTGCCGAGAGGCAAAGAGATCCACCTCCGGAGTCCCCCACTTGTGACACAGGGCCCGAAACACCCTGTGGTTGAGAGACCATTCCCCTCGGCGAGAGAATCCCCTGCTCAGGGAGTCCGCCTCCGTGTTCTCCACTCCCGGAATGTATACTGCTGAGATGCAAGGAACATTGCTCTCCGCCCATGTCAGAATCAGAGAGACTTCCCTGAGGGCACTCCTGCTGCGAGTCCCTCCTTGGTGATTGATGTAAGCTACCGCCATACGATTGTCTGATCGAACCTGAACCGGTAAACCCTGTAGGTGAAGCGTCAGACACGACAGAACCAAGCGGATAGCTCTGAGCTCCAAGACATTGATGGGGTTGTGAGTCTCCTGAGGACCCCACAACCCCTGGAACTGATGATCCTTCCAGAAACCTCCCCAGCCCGATAGGCTGGCATCCGTGGTAACTGTCTCCCAACGAGGGGCCAGGAACGATCTGCCCCTCATCAGATTGCTTGATTCCAGCCACCACTGAAGGGACTGCCGAATCCTGGGAGACATCAGAAATTACTGATCCAAGGACTGAGGACATCCGTCCCATTTCAGCAATAGATGGAGTTGTAGCGACCTCATGTGGAATTGAGCAAAGGGGACTGCCTCAAAGGAGGCCACCATCAAACCCACCAGAGTCATCCCTAGCCGAATGGAAGGGCGAGGATTGGTCAGGAGAACACGTATCAGATCCTTAACCCTCTGCACCTTTGGCTGAGGGAGGAACACTCTGGCCTGACTGGTATCCAGATTCATGCCCAGAAAGGAGATCTCCCTTGATGGGGGAGAGAGAAGACTTGGGGTGGTTGATCACCCATCCGAACCTTTCCAGCGTCGCCACCACCGTCCTGGTGTCCAACTTCGCCTGGCAGAGGGAAGAAGCTGTAATGAGTAGGTCATCCAAATACGGCACAATCCGAATGCCCTGGGCTCTGAGCAGGGCCATTATGCCCACCAGAACCTTGGTAAACACCCTCGGTGCCGAGGTCAGCCCGAACGGGAGGGCCACAAACTGAAAATGCTGATCTCCCACCACGAACCTGAGAAATCTCTGGTGTGCTGGGAAAATTGGTACATGAAGGTAAGCATCCTTGATGTCTATGGACGTCATGAAATCCCCCAGACGAAGGGAACCGATGGCTGAACGAGTCTCCATGCGAAACTTCTTGGTTCTGATGAACCTGTTGAGAAGCTCCAAATCCAGGATGGGTCTTATGGAGCCATCCTTTTTGGGAACCGTGAAGAGGTTGGAATAATAGCCCCGGCCTCTCTCTGAAAGAGGCACCGGGCATATGACCGCCATGTCCAGGAGATTCTTTACAGCCAACAGGAGCCCCTGCACCGCCCGAGGATCCGATGGCACCCGAGACCTTAGGAATCTGGGAGGAGGCTGGGACTCGAACTCCAGTTTGTACCCAGACGAGACCACTTCCAATATCCACTTGTCTGTGACCTCCTGGGCCCAAACCTGGAAGAAGAGCCGCAGCCGTCCCCCCACCCGCAAGGGTGAGGGAGCCTCCTCATTGTTCAGCTGGCTTGGCAGCAGGCTTGGGCCTGGAACCCCAGGTAGAGGCTGTACGGGCATGTCCTCTACCTCTGTTCCAGAAATCACCTCTAAAGCCAGAGTAGGCAAGACCTCTGCCCCCCCTGGCACCGCGAAAGGAAGGATTAAAGGAGCTTGCACCCCGAAAGGAGCAATGCAGCTTCTTACGCTGAGGTAGCTTCCCAACCTTCGCCACAGAATCCAATTTGTCTCCAAACAGCTGCATTCCCAAAAAGGGGAAAGCTGTAAGGGACTTCTTGGCCGCAGTGTCAGCCGCCCACTGGCGCAGCCAGACCAATCGGCGCATGGCCACCAACAGTCCTACTACACATGGTAATAGTGTCGTCCATAGCCGACAAAACAAAATTCATGAACAATTCACACCTCTTAATAGTTGTGAATTCAACGCTGTCTGGGCTGAGCTGGGACCCATTTAACATGTCCCTGATCTCCGACCTGGTGGCCACAGCCACGAGTGCAGATGCACAGACAGGCCGCAAGGCAGAACCCACAATGGCAAAGGCATGACATGCCATCTGATCAATGCGCTTGTCCTCGCCATCCTTAAGGGTAGTGGCGTCAGGAGTATGTACAACGAGGTGTTGGACAATCCTAGAATGGGCGCATCAACCTCGGGAGGGGAAGACCAGCGCTTCACCGCGTCCATCGGAAAGGGATACTTCCTATCCCATCCCTGAGGAACACCGTGAAGGCGACACGGCTTCTCATATTCTCTAAGAATCATGCTGTCAAAATGATCCTGATTTGGGAACTCCAAGCGGGGCTTAGAGAACCCAAAGAATTCCCCCTTCTTCGGAGGGGCCTCCGCTGGTGGGGAAATATCCAGAACCTCTAACAGATGGGTCAGGACCCTGGGGGTATCAACAGCATCCCCCAGCGCCTGCCCGGCATCAGAATTAATGAACTGCAATTCCTCAGTCTCAGATTCCCCAAACAATCCCCCTTCCTCAAGCGGGGAATAATCAGGTGAGTCATAATCATCAAAATCAATTACCGGCGTAGCTGGTGACAGATGCCTTTTCTTAGATGCCCACTGAGCTAGAAATAATTTTCTCGAGGTTGGCCAGCCTGGCACATACCTCCGAGTGCGACTCCCCACTAATGACAGTGTCACTTGGGGTACGGATGATGCGGGGTGGGGTAGGAGAGGCGGGCGGCACTGACCCAGACGCCTGGGGTCCCGACTGCCGCGTTATGGCCTGTTGCGCACATGGTATGCAAATAAGCACATTCTCCCCCGTAAGGGATACCCCACAACCCACACATAGCCGGGATTGTCCCAAGGGGAGCCCGAGCCCGGTATCCTGTGGAGCCTCCATATGGTGATTTTAAGGTAGTCGCAATGATCCAAGGGAATTACGCTGGTAAGCAACCCGGGATGCCCCTTAAGTCCCAAGTGAGAGGATTTTTTAAGTTCCCCAAATTTTTGCTAGGGACCTAGGACCAGGAGAACCCCCCTTTTAAGCAAGGCACAGGGAGTCCTCCTGAAAGACACAAAGGAGTGGCCATAAGCACATGCACGCACACTATATATATATATATATATATATATATATATATATATATATATATATATTAACTATATTATCATAATCAAGGAAAAAGTTGACAAGGACTAGCGCTGTCCCCTGACAGAACGGGGCACAAGGCTGAGTAAGGTAAATAAAAGGGGAGAGCCCGGGAGGGCACTCACGTGCTCTGTACGATGGCTGCCACCACTCATCAGCTCAGAGGAAAAGGAAGAAAGGGCGGGCCAGTGCGGATCGCGTGCCTAGCCTGGCCCTGCCCCCCTACTAACACAACCAGCAGCGCGGTTCCCAGCCGTGGGCTGGGCCCCGCAATTGGCTCCAACCAGAACGCCGCAGCCTGAGGGGAAGAAGCTCCCCTCAGCAGAAGTGAAAAATGGCGGCCAGCCAGTAAAGTGCAGCACCAAAAACACATACACACACACATTCACACTAGAAATAAAGAGGAAAAGACCGCCACCCCCCCACTGGAGGGTTAACAGAGGGACCCGGAAGGGGGATAATCCCGTACCAAATATGGTGTAAGGGATATATATATATATATATATATATATATATATATATATATATATACAGTTAGGGACAGGGCATCCCAAACCGGGATCACCAACCCGGATTCCGCCTACCCCTTTATATGGGGGTCTGGGGGTCTCACGGGGGAGCATGGCTCCCTGAACACCTATTAAGGTGATTCCTACCCTCACCCGGACCTGCAGCCAAGGCTGGGAGGCTAATATTGGGGTTAATGTATAAAGGTCCGGCCAGAAGTAGGGCAAAAAATGGCCGGGCGTAAACCCAGCTTACCTGCAAGGAAGAGAAGCAGACATCTTCTGACTTGCTCGCCGTCCTGCAGAGAAGGAACTGGGGAATGTGTGAGAGGTCCCAGGTATTTATGGACGGGAAGGGCTTCTTTTTTGCTTTCATCTCTGCAGAAGTTCGCCCTCTACTGGACCATAACCCATATGTCATGAATAGTGGAAGCGGGGTGTGTGACATACTTGGAATAATGGCGCTAGCAGAATATTGCAGGCACAAATTGGCGCATTGGTGAACGCTAGTGTGCAAATTGGCGCAGGAACAAAATGCTCGTCCCATTTTGACGACCATGACTCATGTGGAAGCCCGATTGCAATTTGGCGCACTAAATAGCATGCGCAAAGTCACTATGAATTGACCCAATAGTCTCTCAGTCATTAAAGCGGAACTTCAGTCAAGTATGCCCCCCCCCCCCCGGCTCTGAGGCAGGACGGAGGGTTCCAAATAAAAAAAAAAAACTTACCTTATCAATGTACCAGCACCGCTCCTCCCGAGCCCAGGCGGCGGCCGAAGGAAAAGACACAAAGCCACATCCCCTGGGTTCACACACGCTCCAGCCGCACACCCACTTGAATAGGCGGGCGAAAGTGCACACGGAGCCAGGGGATGGGACTCTGTGTCTTCTGACAAAGATGGCGACGCCCAGGATCCGGAGCACCAGAGGAGTGGTGCAGGCATCTGGATAAGGTATGGGTTTTTTTAATTGTAACCCCCTGTCCTACCTCAGCACCAGGGTAGGGTGGAAGGGCAGGTGGGTCATGATTTGACTGAAGTTCCGCTTTAACCAACAGGGTCCAATCTCTAGAATATAGTGAACTGGGCATGTTTTTAGCTGATGGATGAAACATGTAGGCTGCAATTGCAGATGGACATAGGTGGCCATTATCCTGGAAACTGGGTGGGTTAATCAGCTCTAAAATGTTGTGAGGGACTCAATCGCTTGTAAGACATTAACTAATAAGGTCCTGGGATATGCCTGGATAGAGACAACTGGGTATACTGTATGTGTTCTCTTGCATGGGGGAAACTCTGGAATGAAGCAGCTGAGCATACTGTATGCACACAGCATGTTTTACAAGGTAAGAGCCATGATCCCAGGAAGGGGGTGGGCTAATCAACTCAAGTGGTGGTGGTTGTGAGGGACTTTTGGGCCTAGGTGGTGATGAACCCAGTGGTGGATGGGAGCGTTGGTAAGTAGTGATGGTCATAAAATGACTCAGGTACAGAATTAAACAGGACCAACATCCTTACAAGAAACAGTGCTCATATGCATCCCTTCCCATGTCAATTCAGATTGCAGCACATAAAAATGAATTTATGTTTTTGTAACTCCTGCTGTGGTCAATTTTACCACCAAAATGGCATCTTATGGAGCTGCAGGCCACCTGCATAGAGGAAGTGTTGCTCGGTTTCCTGCAACTGTGCATTGTGGCTTATGTCAGTTAAATCCAGTCAGCAGCAAACATAGAAAAGTAAGATGAGCAGGTTTGGAAAATCAGTTAACAGGTTTTGAAAGTCAATGACAAGGGTTCAGAAAGTAAATGACCAATGTTTAGGCAATCCATGACAAGGGCTTAGGAACGTGAGAACCGGGCTTAAGAACTCGATGACCAGGGTTTAGGACAGCGGTCCTTAACCATTTAAAGTGCATGGGCAGCATATAAAGTGGACAAAAACCCATGCCCCGACGGCCCTGGAACCTTATAGATTTCCTCGCCCTGGGGCATCCAGAATCGGGATGCCTTGCTGTGTGAATCCCCAAGGTTGCCTGGAAACTCACCTTCTGTTTCCGGTCCAATGGCTCATGCGCAAGCAGCGGCCAAATCCCCATTATCCCTATCGCAGGGCACGGGCATGGCTGCCAGCGAGCTTGGATACACTCGCCTTAGACAAGTTACTTTTCTTGGATGCAAATCATGATGCATATGGGATTCCTCAATTTTAATTTGTCAAAGAATTATACTGGAATAAAACATGAACATAAATAAAATAAATCAATACTAATGAAAATACAGAAATTAGTACATTATCACACTAGATCTTCTTTCAGTCTACTAATCAATTCTACTCAATACAGAAAACTGTACAAATAAAATTGTTATATATATATATATATATATATATATATACACAACTATTTAACACCTACTACATAATATATATACCAGCTCACCGCCTCCTCCGGCCGTAGTCAGCGGTGCTGCTCGTTCATACAACTCACGTGACACTCCTTAGCTCCGCCCAACGCGTTTCGTCATCACGACTTATTCAGGAGCCCATGAATAAGTCGTGATGACGAAACGCGTTGGGCGGAGCTAAGGAGTGTCACGTGAGTTGTATGAACGAGCAGCGCCGCTGACTACGGTCGGAGGAGGCGGTGAGCTGGTACTTGTTCCATTGTAAACTGGTGTGCGCGGACTGGTTGGAAGGTCTTGATGACGCCCGCGCTGCTGTACTTTTATGCTGAAAGCTTATTTGTTTTTAATATCTGGTGAGCGGCTTTTTAAAGGGCCAGCGGCCCAGATTTGGATCCCTGTGTGTGGAACGTACTTACGCTATTGGAGCATTTTGTGTTTTTGTCTCTTTGTCCATTACATGTGTTTTAATAAATCCGGAGCAATTTGATATATCCCATTGTGGAAATTGGAGTCCATTGATCTTTTATAAGGAGGGGAATACCCTAATATTTAATAGATAAGCATATAATCGAGTCAGAGGAGGAATAGTGGAGCCCCAAAAGAAAAGGTCAATCAGATGTGCTAAAAATCAAGATTGAATCTGGTACGTTATATATAAGACGGTGGTGGTGAAGTCACTGAATTGACGCGAAGAGCACCTGTGGTGATATCATTGTTTCGCTGAGCCTTTTATATATGCAGCTTTAGGGCTGTGTATATATATATATATATATATATATATATATTATATTGAATACTGAGACTGAGGTGACAACAGTTTAAAGGCTTGGAGCGAGAGACCTATATAAGGACAGTGAATTGTTTATTTATCTGTTGATATTTGAGCGCGTTTTTTAGAACTTTTTAAGTTTTATTTTTGTCATAACACCTACTACAGTATACATATATTAGTTAATATATTATACAGAATATTTTTCCGATACAGTAACATTTGGGAAACAAAATATATTATTTCCTTTACCTTCCCTCCCCATTCTATTTTGTTCGATCGGGCCTTCTTTTACACCTCTTATGAGACCCCTGGACTTTTCCTTATTTAGTCTTTTTAGTGACAGAAAATGTAAAAAAAAAATGTGGGTTTCTGGCTGTACACCCAAATCATGTACCAGCGAAGTATAATGAAGCATCATGAGAAATCATTTCGGTATGTCACTGTCTTACCCATTTATTATCCATTCAGAGTCAATGTCAAATTTATGCCGTCCCCGCCGTGGACTTTTGTTATCCATAGCTCAAAAAAAAAAAGGCTGTCAGGAGCCTTTAGCATTGCTTTTAGTTTGTTCTTCAAGACTGTAAAGTACTCCACAATTAGAGGCAGAAAGATGCATAAATTAAATATTCACAAATAAACTACACTGGCTTGAAATGAAAACTTCTACTGTCATTTTAAGACTAGTTTTGTGCATTCTAAAAAAAATAAGTAATAAAATAGCATTCCAAATGACATTACGTGATAATTAAAGTATACATGTGTAAAAGAAAAAATCAACTCTAAAATAAATAGACCTTAAATTAGATGATTAAATAAATTCGATAAAAATCTAAAAAAATAAATTTAGTAAAAGAAAAATATAAACACAAATTAAATACATAAGACAGTATACAAAACCCTTTATAAAATAAAGTACTAATTATAAAAAAGTTAACCGAAATAAAACGTAATCCATGTCTTCAATCTTGATATAAATCAAATTATGATATTAAAATAAAATACATCACATAATATGAAAAACAATATATATATAATGTTGTTGAATTCCCTGCTGGTAATTCCAAACCTCTAAAATAAAATATCTACCATAAAAAAAAATCTGAACCTTACCTGTAGAACTGGTAGCAGAATATTTTTTTCCCGCTAACTGGTGGGAAAATTACCAAAATCTCTCACTGCCTCTCAGACAGAAAATCAGTTCAATAAACCCCTAAAAATCAAATGATGGAGTTAAAATAAAATACATCAAATAATGAAAAATATAATAAATAAAATAAAGATACATATACAAGTGAAATAAATGTGATTGTACAAAAACTCATTAAATGTAAAAGAAAATGTGAATTTCGTCTTCCACCATCTATTCAAAAGTGTGTTTGAATTAATTCAAAAAATAGATATATTATAAAAATAAAAGAAGAAAAACTATAAATGCATTACATATATAATAAAATAATAAAAATATATATATTATAAAAACAAAAGAAGAAAAACTATAAATGCATTACATATATAATAAAATAATAAAAATAGATATATTATAAAAATAAAAGAAGAAAAACTATAAATGCATTACATAGATAGTAAAATAATAATAAATAAAAACACACAAAAAATTATATTATATATTATTTTACGAAACCATCCAAAAGCGAAATATGCTTTTTATGTTTGTTTATGTATGTGCTGTATGGGCTTCTTTCATAATGTACTTTTAAAAAAAAAGACTGATCTCGCAAGACCACAAAAGGTTGCACTTCCTCTCTTAAAAATATATATATTTTTAAAACAAAATATTTTATTAAGACATTTTTAGTGTTTGTCTTCCAAATAAAAAAAAAAGTGTTTACGCTAATCTAAAAATGTGTTGCTAGTGGTATTTTCCATGCTAAACCCTTTTTATTGGAAATACTTATCAGTCTGCTATAGCAGCCTCTTAATAAAATAAAAGAGTAAGGACCTGGTGAAATGCAAAAACCCTGTAATGTATTTTAAATCTGTATAAACATTTATTAGATTTTAAATATAATAAATATGCTTATTTTTTTATAGGACAAATTTACTGTTGAAAAATGAACTGCAGTGACTGCAAGTGATTGTGGTGGGTTTATTATGCTATTTATGACTAAAATTGTGCTTGTTATGTTGAACCGGTGGGGTTGGTTGGCAATACCAGCATATTTTGCACATTATTAAAGGTCATAAGCGTTTCTAGAAGTGTGGAGGACTCATCAGAGGCTAAAATGGGTTACTAGATAATACTGACATAATGGGATTTTTTATGCCTTCTATATCCCACACGAGAACAGGGTTAAATGGGAATTTTAAATACACTTAAAAACGAATACAACTAGTGTATAGCCCTGATGTCATCTCAAGATACATTTTATTGACGAAATACCCCAGTAATAAAATTATAACAACCATTACTTCTTTTTTCATCGAAATATTTTTCACCGAAGGATAGGGACTTGTGCTTACTGTACTTCTGCTGCCATCTCAAGGTCAGCGTTGGTCTATTTTTTTGTCACTCTGTTTTCTTCTAAATCAGGTAAAAAAAAATCTTTTTCGCATTGACAAAAATATTGTTTACTTTGTCAAATATTTATTGTAATCATTAGCAGATAATTTTACTATTTTTAGTCTTTTTTTAAAGATAGAATTTGCATAAGAATGAACTTTACAGCATAGCTAAAAAAGTTGCCTGACAAATAGAATAATGTTACTAAAGAAACTGCAATGCAATTTATAAAAACTGAAATGTCTAACAGTCTCTTTTTTAGGTTGTGAATCTTAAATCAGCTTAATTTTTGGATAAAGGATAACATTTGGTTTGGTGCTCTATATCGTGCACTATATCTGACATCACCAGCACCGGTCTGCTAGTATATAGGCTCCTTCGCTGTTCCTGGTCCTACTAAGACCTCTAGACACCATCTTGATTTAAGTGAACATGATAAAGCCTGATTAATATTTTAATCTGCATCTGATTAAATAAGTTGCTAGAAGTGAACCAATAGTATTCTTGGCTAGAACGAACTTACCTTGGCAGGAACATTGTTCACCTCAACGGGTGCTGGATGGTTCTCCTGGCAGCTGGGCTACACCATGGTTTCTTAATTGCCTTTGTTATTTGCATAGGTCCTCCCAAATTCGACGTGGCACTTCCCGAGCCTTTCAATAGGCCGAGCCATGCCACACGGGGAGCAGGAGGGGGTGTGCATAGGCAGTGACATAGGTTTGGTCACTTCGTACATAGTCAGTCTGTTTAGGACCTGCTATGGAGAAGCAATTTCGCAAAACCTTAGTGTTGGCTGGAAACCAAGAGAGAAGAAGACTAAGCAACAGTTCCGGAAAGCAAGAAGTTTGCCTGCTCAACTGGTCAATCACAGCTTATATTTTTTAGCACCAGAATTTAGTTCTAAAGCTCTTTTTTACATTTCAGCTCCAAAACGGTTACTCTTTTTGTAGACAGCTTGGAAGCTTTGAGCGCCATCAACATGTTTAGAAACCAGCTTTGCCATCAAGCACCCACTGGAGTCAACTTGACATAGGTCAGGTAAGCTTATTCCATAAAACCTAATCAAGAGTTGACTTTTGGGGCAAGGGGCTCAGGAGTCAAAGCAAAGGACACTATGTTTTGACTTAGCCATGATAAATAACAATTTGGCCTTATCGCCATAAAGACTATGCATCTCATACATGTAACATACCTATGTGTACAACGTGAAAAAACAGCTTTAGTAGATGTTGTTTTTGTCACCCACCGTCTTTCAAGATGCCATGGATACAAGTTCTAATAATACAGCTGACCTCTTACTGATACTTCGACTTTTTATTTGCTATATGCTAAATATGCATTAGTAGAAAGCTCTGGTTTCCAACTGTGTTTTGAAAGAGACCTGGAGATAGAGTAGGTAAATCACAGCATCTAAATGGGGTAGGAACCCAGAGGAAAATGTAAGATTCTGTTTAATAATCACACATTTGGTGCAAGGTCTGCACAAAAAAGGTGTAATCACAGGGCTTCATAGCAATTAGTGGATGTGCCCTCAAAATAATAAAACACAAATACCTAGTGGCCTATCACATAAAGATGTCTCCACTCTTAGCTTTTTCTCAAATTTAGGTAAGGTCTCACTATACTAATTCAATACGAAAATAACACTTGACAGTCTACAAATAAACTGAGGCTGGAAGGATAACTGGTGACCAAATGAGCCAGACAGTAGACTATTCTTTTTGCTGCCATCAGAGAAGCATGTCTGCACCATGAGGGTCAATACAGGGAGAGGGTATTTTTACACAGGCAACCCAGACCCTTAACAAGAGGTACCATTATTACATGATCTACATGTACCTTCTCTCCATTTTCTGTAGTTCGGGGAAGCAGCAATAGCAGGGCTCCTCCTTTCTATGTCATTTCTCCAGAACCACAGAGAAAAATAGAGGTCTAAAAGGCACTTTGCGCACAAGACTCAAAAAGCTGCACCATGACATGTCCTTCCCAGCTCAACCATATCACACCCAAAATAGAAGCAAGGTCAGTGGCTTCACTTAGAATACATACAACAGATACATATATTCTGATATTTTGAGATGCTTTGAAATGGCTCATGTTACACTGGGGGGGGGGGATTCAGCATGTGCCTGGGCAGGGACTTTAATATCTTTATTATGTGATATATATATTGTATCTTGCATACTTAAATGTACATCACTAAGTTTCTATACCATACTATTTTTGTACAAAAATATACATTGGCCTCGATTCAATAAAGGTAGAAAAAAATTCTCATGGTAGTAAAAGATTCAATTCATGAGAAAAAAGCCTGAGAATTTCACTGTTGTTGAATCACCAGATAAGAAAACAACGAAAGTCAATGGCACTTTTTTACTCCTAAGAAAAGTAGAGAAGTGTTTACTCCTTTCTACACTGTAGTAAAAGCTGCCATTGACTTTCATTGTCTTTTTATCTAGTGATTCAGTAACAGTGAAATTCTCAGGCTTTTTTCTCATGAATTAAATCTTTTACTACCTTGAGAATTTTTTTCTACCTTTATTGAGTTCGAGGCCATTGTCTGTATTTTGGGTTGGCATAAGAAGACATTCACGGCAGAATGTACCAAGTATGACTGTGTGTGACTAATAAACTTGACTTGACAGTATGAAGATAGGGATCGCCCTCCGCAATCCTCAGGTTTACGTGACACAGTTACCTTTGTAGGAAATTGGTATTACAAAGGATCAGTTGGTTTGCCAGAACTAAGTACCTCCAGTCATAGCCAGGGCTACACTTTAGGAAAAAGAGAGCTCTCACATGCTGACTGCATTGAACTCACACCTAATCTTTATCCCCAACCTGCTTCATATGTAGCAAAACCTGACTGCCATTCTGGTGAATGAAGCACTCAGCTACAAAATTGTTGTATACAGTTTCTTTGGTATAATGACTTGAGCGATCTGCTGTTACTCATGAAGGATGTGCTTTACAATGGCTGAGAGGAATGTACACTAGTTTTTAATGGATATATTTTTGCTCTAAATAGTTTTTATTGATTAAAACTTTTATCCAACAGACATGTCTGGCATTTTATGAAAAAAAAAACATACTTGTGTTTATCATTTATTATTTACTTCACACAGTGAGTGTCCCATAGACCTTTTTGATATAATATAAATTAGGGATGCCGTAGCGTCGTTCTGCAGTTCCCTGGGCTTGTTTTCAACATCATTAACATTCTGCCCCCTTATGAGGCATGATAAATATTTAAAGTGCACCTATACTCAGAGGGAAGTCTATGTACTCACCTTCTATCTTTAGCCCAGTTTTTCAGTGTTTCTTTTTTTTACCTCAGCCTTTGCCCAATATCTATAACAACACAAACTGGATGCAGTTGGCCATATTGCTCCCTGGCTGGGCAGACCCACCCCCAGTGATGATGCAATCAGTTAGAGTACACACAACTCAGCAATGAGCAGCACTTTAACCTAACTGCCATTACGATACTGTTGTAACTGAATTAATTTGCATATAGCAGGCCATTAACCATAATACATGTTGTTTTTTTCTGGTGTTGTTATGGATATTGGGCAAAGGCTGAGGTAAAAATAGAAACACAAGCTGTTTTGGGGCACAGGGCTGGGGATGGAAGGTGACCACATAAACATCCTGAGTATACATGCACTTTAAATGATTTGTCATTACAGTGTCAACATTGGTGTGGACAAGGTGAGAACTAGAAGAAGAGAATAGCAGGGAAGGAGTAGAAAGGAAATAAGAAAAGAAGAAACTAGGGTCAGAGGTAGTGAAAGCTGAGAGTTCAGTTCAGTCTATTCTACGGTCCCAATGATGGTCCACCTGTCCCCCTGAAGTCAGGTAGTGAGGGACTGGTCAAGGTTTGGATATATATGGGTAATCCAGGGTCCCCAGACTTTGTTACATTTTGGAAGAGGGTCTGTTAAGGTGTTAGTAAATTTTTGGTTGATAAAGAAATTGTGCGTTCTATCTTGTATCCCGGCACATGGCATTATCTGGGTTTTCCCATGCCCTGGCGATGGTCTTCCTAATTGTTAGCAATTTGGAAACCGATTGTGGGCCACAATGAATATTATATATCACAATTTGCTGATTGACTTACAACTCTCAATATCTGGGTCCCTTAATTAAAGTCCACTCCATCAGTCCCACATCTTTACCAGCTTTCCAATACTCAATCCATCTAAACTCCCACCGAAGCCAAGAAAACAATTATAGAATATAGAAAAACTATTGTTGAAATATTGTTCCAAAGACCTCACCCATGGGTGGTGGTGTACAATCAATATCACCTCGTTTCTTCAAGCCACCACTGCCACCTCTATTTGCCAATGTCACTTTCTGTAGTACCTTACATCCCTATTGTGTCCCCATTTAATTTAATTTACCGTATATACTCGAGTATAAGCCGAGTTTTTCAGCCCACTTTTTGGGCTGAAAAAAGCAGCCTCGGCTTATACTCGAGTCAGTAACCTGACTTACCTGAGCGAGGGGGCGGAGGAAGTGGCAGAAGAGCCGCCGAGGCTTCAGAACTCGGCGGGGAGATCAGTACACCCAGCGCGAGGTGGGTGTACCAAGATGGCGGCCCGGGCCTCAGTGACGTGGCGGCGCGGAGCACGCCGGCCGCCGTCTTGGTACACCCACCTCGCGCTGGGTGTACTGATCTCCCCGCCGAGTTCTGAAGCCTCCGAGGCGGCTCTTCTGCCCCGCGTCCAGGGGCGTAGCTATAGGGGTCGCCATTGCGACCGGCGGTACGACTGAGGGCACGTAAGTACTTCACACTTCTGCAGTGGCAGGGTTAGAACCTCTGCAGCGTTCCTTTCACCTATCCCTAATTTATAGGGGCTACGCTTGTGTAATTAATGACAAAAGTTTGCAGTTTGTTAGGGTGAGCTTGCTAAGTATGCAGAAGAGCTTACAATCAGGGGCGTAACTTGAGGGGTGTGACTGCACTGGGGCCCAGGAGGCCCCATCTTTGCAGCTTCTCCACCTTATTTATCATATTTGTGCTCACATGGCATCATTTAGAGAAAGGAGGCTCCATCTGTCTCTGCTGTTTCAGTCTTGTGTTGTCTAGCTGCATCCAATTGGGTTAAAAGACAGAAAAAAAGTTTACTGTATGAGGCTTAAATGGGCCCCATTTAATGTTTGCACCAGGGCCCCGTCACATTTAGTTACACCACTGCCCGCGTCCCATGCCGTCGTCCCGCGCCGTCCTCACTCTGTCCCGCACCGTCGCCTTGGCTGGAAGGAGCCTCGCTGAAGTGCAGGAGCTGAACTGGTGAGTGTGTGTGTTGTGTGCATTGTATGTGTGCTGTGTTGTGTGCTGTGTGTGTATGTGTGCTGTATTGTGTGCTGTGTTGTGTTTGTGTGTGTGTTGTGTGTGCTGTGTGTATGTTGTGTGTGTGCTGTGTTACACCTAACTGGCTGTAACAAGGGATGCCCTTCACTGTATTATTATTATTTATTTTTATTTAATTCTTAGGTGATGGCTGGGGGCGTGGTCAGGGGTGATTCCTCAAATCAACTCCAATTCCAATTGAAAAAAGCCGCCTCGGCTTATACTCGGGTCAATAACTTTTTCCAGGTTTTTGTGGTAAAATTAGGTGCCTCGGCTTATATTCGGGTCGGCCTATACTCGAGTATATACGGTACATGTCATTTCTATTTACCCCTTCCACTTTCCTCACAGTAGGACAGGGGCCACATTAGATGGCTCTGATGGTCATGTGTGGCCCCCATGCTGCATGTTGAGCAAGAGTGGTTTAAAGCCGCTAACTGTCACAGACTTCTTACATGAAGCATAAAATGTCCCTGTGCCAGAACCCTTGGCGCTAAGTGGATTTTAATGGCGCTGACGCTTCATAAATCTGGCTCCAGTATGCTCAAAAGCTCACCGAAATATATATCTCAATGGCTAACACGGTAACAAACAAACTGCTTGATGTGTGCTGCAAAAACACAGATGCTTAAATTTATTAGGTTTTGAGCAAGACTTTACACACACACCCTCCGAAGTTCCCCCTACATTTTTCGAACATGCCATCTTTTCCGGAAAAGCCTGCCATCTTTTTTATCTTTAACTTTTTAATTTTGCTCAGAGCAATATTTGGGTGCCGCCAAGCAAAACTTTTAAAGAAGACCAACTCATTAATATAATTTTTGGTCTTCTTTACAGACTATCAAAACGTACTCTCTCCACAAGCTCTCAAAATCATTTGGATGATCACCATAGAACTAAAGCAGACCTGAAGGCAGGAGAATTGAAGAACAGTTTTGGAAATATTTACAAGCAACAAATTTTCAAATTTCTCATATTAGGCTGAGGCTCACCCTGACTGTTTCGTTGCCAATAACAATATTGGGATATGAATAGATTCTATGGAACTTTTTCATGATATTGAATTTAATTATTGTCCTTCATCCAACTGTCTATTTCAAATACAGATCTAAAATACCGTATTTTTCGCCCTATAAGACGCACCTGCCCATAAGACGCACCTAGGATTTGGGGGAAGAAAATAAGAAAAAAAAATTTTAAACCAAAAACGCACCATTACAGACAGTGTGGCATTCCCCTATCCAATTCCCATAGGCAGTGTGGGATGCCCCTATTCCATAGACAGTGTAGCATGCCCCCATCCCATTCCCTGTATATCCAGTGTGGCATCCCCCCCTCCCATTCCCCATATACCCATTGGCTGTGCGGCATCCCCCTCTCCCCCCATTAGTATAGGCTGTGTGGCATCCCTCTCCCCACATTCCCATAGGCAGTGTGGCATCCCCCTCCCCCCATTAGTATAGGCTGTGTGGCATCCCTCTCTCCCCATTCCCATTGGCTGTGTGGCTTTCCCCCTCCCCCCATTAGTATAGGCTGTGTGGCATCCCTCTCTCCCCATTCCCATAGGCAGTGTGGCATCCCCATCCCCCCATTCCCATAGGCTGTGTGGCATACCCCTTCCCCCATTCCCAAAGGCTGTGTGGCATCCCCCTCCCCCCATTCCCATAGGCAGTGTGGCATCCCCATCCCCCCATTCCCATAGGCTGTGTGGCATACCCCTCCCCCCATTCCCAAAGGCTGTGTGGCCCCTCTCCCCCCATTCCCACCCCCCTCCCCCCGTTAGTATAGGCAGGCGCCATAGTAAAAAAAAAAAAAAAAAAAAAACTTAAACTCACCTGTCCGCTGACACCGCTGCGCTGAGCGGCCGGCTCCGTGAATGGGGTGGGCGTGGCCTGCGCCGCAGCGTCGACGCAGGCCACGCCCACCCCATTCACGAGCTGGCTCTGTCCCGGCCCCGCCGCTGCGATCGCTGTCTTTTCAGGCAGCGATGACAGCGGCGGGGCCAGAGACAGAGCCCCCGCCGCTCCTCCATCTGCTTCTCCACATGCGATCACGAAGGTCCGGGCAGCGGGTGGGCGTGGCCTGCGCCGGTGCAGGCCACGCCCACCCACTGCCGGGACCTTCGTGCTCGCGTGTGGAGGAGCAGATGGAGGAGCGGCAGGGGCTCTGTCTCTGGCCCCGCCGCTGTCATCGCTGCCTGAAAAGACAGCGATCGCAGCGGCGGGGCCGGGACAGAGCCCCCGCCGCTCCTCTGGCCTCTCGCAGTGTGCCAGACAACGCGGGAGTTTTTTTTTTTTTTTTACATTCGCCTGATAAGGCGCACTGACATTTTTCCCCCACTTTTGGGGAAAAATAAGTGCGTCTTATAGGGCGAAAAATACGGTACTTAATATTTTGAATACTTCGTATAATTCATTAACAAGACTGATCATACTACTCAGTAGACTCACAGTGTCCAAAAAAGTTCTAGACTTGTTGACGAATTTGTGGATTTGTGTCTAGATTTGTGGACAAAGTGTGTTGCAAAAATCCTGAATTTCATGGACAAACCTTTGCAACGGTTTTTAGGCCTCACATTCATTCTAAATTCTGTCAGCAATTTTGCCTTTTTACGTGGCAGACAGCCTGAAAATAATTTGAGCAGAGAACAAAAAGTATAAACCACAAACCTTGTCACATTTCCCAACTCCAAGGCAACAGGGAGGCCGATTTATTAATAGCGCCAGGTAGCGACAGTAGCGTGATTTTCACAGCGCCGGCTAGTATTCGCTGTGCTTGGCCGTTGTTCGGTTGTTGACAGCGACTCAGTCGTTGTGCGGTAATGTTGAATACGGGGTTAGGAGTCGCTGTTTGACAGGTTCCGCGCTGTATGGGTGCGCATGACAACGAATGGCCATAGCGAACGGCTCCCAGCATATTCATTGACAAATCATGCTCAAAAAATTCTCGCGCTGTAAAATGCATGTTTAAACCCCAGAGCGCTGGCGGCGATGTGTTAAAAGTAGTTTTTTAACCCCCAAACAACCTTATTTTTTGAAAAAAATAATAAACAAGTTTTTATAAACATTTGGTAATATGAATACATTAATATCAGACCTGTAATATCAATTCTGCACAAATTTTTTTTTTTTTTTACCTTAAAAAAAAGATATAACATTGCAGTTAGTGGTCACCGAATTTTTGACATTCAAAAAAAAAAAACAAAAAAACATTAATATCAATTAATTATGAATATTTAAAGATTGCTCCATTGAAATGCATTGGAGAGCGCCAGGTAGCGAGAGGTCATACCTGGCGCTGTGATGGGATTAGCAGCGGCGCTGTTCGCTGAAGTCTGCAACATGATGAATCCCGCGCTAGCTGACGCTCTCGCCGCCGCTAGCCTCATTTAGCGTGATAAATGCGTGATTGTGTTCGCAGCCTGGCGTTCTGGAGTCGGTAGCCGCCGATAGCTGGCGCTACCTGGCGCTAGTGAGACACTACCTGGCGCTATCCCTTGATAAATAAGGGCCTAAGTGGTCCAGACGACGGCAGCATCAAATACCAGAACAAGACAAGACCATTGCTCCACTGCAATATATATTTGTTTATTAAGCTTTTTTTCAATTTTAGCTTTGTAGGCTTTTTAAGTTACATTGACCACATTAGGCTTCATTTTTTAACCAACTTTGTGCAAAAGGCTTTTCTAACTCGCTCCTAGTTCTAGATTCTCTCAGCAATCAAGCCCTATTTGGAAGATGGGAAACCATTATTTAAGCCTGAAAATAATTTGGGCCTCTAGCAAAATATAAGCCAAGAACTCTCTAAGTTCATTTCAACAGATATTTGCTTAAAGTAAGTAAAATATTTTTAGAATGATCAACTCTGTAAACAGGGGCAACCACCCCCCTTGAGTCTATAAGGAGGAAAGAAACAGTCTTCCTTTTTATGGGGCCTCCCGATTTGGGATGCTCTGCTGGGTGAAACCCCCAGGATACTCACCTCTAACAGTAGGCCTTTTTTTTAACTAGCCCTCTGAGGAAAAGCAAAAACCAACACATTTCAGAGAAAGCAAAGCTCTTTCGGCTCCAGTGCAAAGTGGTCCTAAAGTGCCATTTCAGCCAGACTGCCCATTTTTAAACTACCCCCCCTTCCTGCCACCCTTACCTAGCGCTAAAGCAGGGCTAAGGGGTTAAACTACAAAAAGCCTCAACTGTTATCCAATGGTGCCCATCGCTCAATCACAGCGTAGGGCGCCACCATCTTTTTTTTTTTTTTTTTATATATTCTTTATTTATTTAGAATAATTCGGGAAAAGAAACAGCATTACAAGGCACTCAGGCATTTTGCATAAATTGAGTCCATGAACTTTTGCATGAAAAGAAAGAAAAACACAATAAAAGTAATACCTGACAGACTTCCCTGCGTGTTAATTGTTATGATCGTCAGACGCGACCTGCTAATTGTCAACCTGGTGGGGCACCCTAGGAAGGGCCTCCCCCAACTCAGACTCACCGCAGCGTCCGGCATCTTTTGTTCAGGATCATCTCCTGTACTCTAAAGCAGGCAAGTCGTCTAAAGAAGGGAGAGGGGAAGGGAGGGTAAGAGGTTGAGGAAAGGAGGGGAATGCAGCAGGGGGGATAGCTCCATCTATCTAGTTTGACTGAACTGCATCGGTAAGGGCCTTATATTCAGGGGAACACACAAATGAGTCCCAACCGGCCCAGTTGCGGTTGTGTGTCTCAGACATCTCGTCGCGCTCTGCCATTATGCCCTCGTATCTCTCCATCTCCGAGACCTTGTTGAGCCACAGAAGGACGCTAGGCGGCTCCGTCCCCTTCCACCGAGCCGGGATACATGCCCTCGCCGCGTTAATCAACTGACCCAGGATGGATTTCCGGTACCTCTTTGCGGGCACCTCCGAGTGGTGGAGCAGAAAAAAGGCCGGGCCCCCAGGGAGTGTCTCCCCCAAAACACGCTCCATGGTCGTCTTGACTGTTGACCAGAAGCCGATCACCTTTGGGCAGGACCAGAAAATGTGAAGGAGGTCTCCCCTCTCCCGGCCACAGCGCCAGCAGAGAGGAGACACCCCCAGAAACCGTTTATGTAACGTGGCGGGCACTCTATACCAACCAGTGAGAATTTTATAGTTACATTCTTTGTATTTGGTACATCTGGCCGTATCGTGCGCAAAGCTCGCCATCCTGGTCCATTGCTTGGTAGTGAAAGAGGTATCTAGAGCCTCCTCCCACCTACGGATAAAGGAAGGATCCCCCATCTCCGTCGGGCTAATCAACATTTTATACGTCATAGGGCGCCACCATCTTGCCTCTGCTGCACGGGTGCCGTCTGACCCGTAGCTCCTTGCGCTGTGTGCGCGCCCACCCGCCTATTCACTCAAAGGCCAGAGCTTATCATTTGCCTTCCCTTTCACCCTTTTCAAATAATACCTATACCCATATGTTAATCCTTTTCCTCATTCATGAGTGGCTGGCAATCACGTGACTGTCGATGACCAATCTGGATTTCCCAGTGGGCTTGCACATCAAACCTGAATAGTTTCACTTGGTCACCTGATTAACTGCCATTTGGTGTCATAGTCCATGAATGAGGAAGTAGGGACTTGAGTATAGCGCAGATTTAATCGTCCCATAAAGGTCTAGTCTATCTAGTCCGATTTGGCAGTTCGACAACCAATATTTCTCACTTCTCATTTCCTCTACGTCTAATAGTTTTAGCTCAGAGAAAAAGCAAAACCCAGGAAATCTCTGAGACAAGTAAGCTCTTCCTTTTCTGGAAAAAAGCTTGGGTCTTTACGGCCGAGCTTCTCATTTGCCTCCAATTCCACACTTCTCCATTCCACACAAACAAAACCAATCTAATATTACTCCTTATTTTTTAACCATTCTATTAAGGTGTAGATTCTATCAGCGATTTGAAGCATGGAACAAAAATGTAATTCAGTGGAACGGCCAGGAAATCTTTTGGATAGCATAGATCTCTCGGCTCCGGTGCCAAGTGTAGATCTTTTCGGCAGAGTTTCTCAATCTGCTTTTACTATCACCTTTTCCGAAGCAAAACATTCTAATATTAGGCCTTATTTTTTAACCATTCTATTGAGGTCTAGATTCTGTCAGCAAACTACCGTATATACTCGAGTATAAGCCGAGTTTTTCAGCCCACTTTTTGGGCTGAAAAAAGCCGCCTCGGCTTATACTCGAGTCAGTGAAATGGAGGAGACATGCCCATTCATTTCCCGCCCCCGTGCCGGCTTCCGCACTCACCCTCTGTCACTTCCCGGGGCTTCTGCTGGTGCCTGCTGCCTGGGAACGTGCAGGCGTGTACTCCGCGGTGGATCGCCTACTAGCAGGGCGCCTCTCCCCCCTCTCCTGCCCCGCCACGTGAGCCGCTGTCATTACCGGTATAACTGCAGAGCAGCGGCGATCCTTCGCCGCTCCTGCCACCTCCGTCGGCTGCACCGCTACTTCGGGCTCCCGCCCCTCTACTCCTCGACAGGTTGCCACATCGGATATTGGGGCCGGGGCTGTCAGTTCACCGCTTACCTCCTCCTGCGGCAGGTAACTCTCCGGCGGCTCCGCTTCTCTCTGCCTCCTTTCTCCACCGGCCCCCGCTGCCGCACGTGTCGCTGGCTTCTGCTTTACAGGCGCCATGTTGCTGCCTCTCCCTCCAGCGCTAGAAGGTCCCTCAGGGGGGAAGTAGTGGCGGATCTTGACACTCTGGGTGCTCCCCGCTGACACCCGGCTCTTCCTTCGTTTAGACATAGGGAAATCGGGCACCTATTGAGGCTAAAGATGGGTCTTTCCAGACACTTTGGGCGTGGTTTAATGACAAAAAATGTCCCTCTTTACTGTTTCCAAAAGTTGGGAGGTATGAGTCTGTGCCGTCTATTGCGGCTAAGCATCAGTGGCTCAGAAGCATAAGGGTAGAGTTCTGTGCCCTAATGGTCGAGGAAGCGCGTTCATGACTGCAAGCAAAGGCACATGGTAAAGCAGACCAAATTCTGTATCAGCCCGTTGATTCCTCAAATCAACTCCAATTCCAATTGAAAAAAGCCGCCTCGGCTTATACTCGAGTCAATAACTTTTCCAGTTTTTTGTGGTAAAATTAGGTGCCTCGGCTTATATTCGGGTCGACCTATACTTGGGTATATACGGTAGTTCTGTTTAGCAGTTTGGCAACCAATATTTCAAACTATATTTTTAGCTCAGAGGAAAAGCCAGAAAATCTGTTGGAAAGCATAGATTTCCAGGCTCTGGAGTCTTTACGGCAGAGCTTCCCAATTTGATTCCACTATCACCCGTTCTGAAGCAAAATATTCTAACATTAGGCCTTATTTTTAACCATCCCAAAAAGGTCTCGATTCTAGATCCTGTCAGCCATGTAGTCCTATTTGGCAGTTTGGCAACTACTTATTTCAAGCTTGAAAATAATTTGAGCTTCAAAGAACAGCAAAAGCCAAACATTTCTGGGAAAACTAAGTTCTCCCACCTTTGGAGGGAAGTGTAGATTTTTACGGCAGAGCTACTCATTTGCCTCCGCTTCCACCCTTCCTGAACGACAACTGGCAACCATGTTGCCTCCAATCAACGGCGAAAAAGGTAGACAAAGCTGAATTTTTAAAAACCGCCTTGGGTTTTAATAGTTAAGGATTTTAGTCTCTGCAACGTACGGGATCCTTAAAAAATTTCATTCCCTGCCAGATGCCTTGAAAATCATTGGCAAGACATGAATATTACTATGCAGTGCAATTACTTTAAAAAAAAAAAAAAATCCGAATGTATGCTGAAATATATTATGCATATTGTCTTGAAGCGCACCTTTAGGCCACATTCACTTTTCCGCTGTCATACCTGCCACCGCGTGACATTTAATGAAAAACGTTAGCGCTGCCTGACAGGTGGTAATAAAGTGCGGGGTAGGCAGACCTACTTTACTATCCCCTCATTGCCTGCGAATCTCACATCTAAATAGTATCACTCATGTCCACACAGAGACCCCTATGCATTGTTAGATTGTCACTCATAAATATTATAACCGATTCATTATAGTCTCAGCTTTTGTACGGAAACCCTTAATGTCAGTCATGTTGGCCAACAAACCATGGCAGGTTTCGATTCGTACGCCTAGCAAGTGTCCATCATTGTCACTGACAAGCATACATTTTTAAAAAATTGTCACTCACGACCGAATAATTATCCCCCTTCCCTCCACTGATGTGTCACTCATAAAAAAGCGTAATTAAAGAGTAATAATTATTTTTTCGAATGTCAGTCAGGGTTATCAGCCCGCTTGGTTTAGGGTCTTCCACCTCCATCAAAATTTAATCGGGACGTCGGCAAATCCCCTTAAATTGGATATATTTTGCGGTTTATTGTATTTGAAAGCTTGGCTTCTGGGGAGAATAATAATAAACCTGAAAAAAAAAAAGAGAATAAGACAAAAAAAGTAAAAAAAAAGCGCTTATGGGCTAACCCAGCTTAAAACAAGACAATAAACCGACTGTCTCCTCGGAAAGACAAAGAAGCCATGAGGGAAAAAAACTGGAAAATCACCTTGTGGGCAGACATAATGGCCACCAGGCGGCAACATTTTTTTTAATTTATAAAATGTTTTGTTTGTTTTTTTAAAAAGGAGTTGCAAAAAATAAATTCAAATAATTTGAATGGTAATATTTGCTTATATGAGGATCTATGACATCACAAGCAGCAGTGAGGTAAAACTGATTAAAAACAAGATGGTTGCCCTTCCTGCTTAGCATTTAGGTAATTGTTTGTTTTTAGCATTTTAGATTTCCTTCAGAATTTCCTCATTTATAATATCTAGGGTAAAATAAAATACTTATCAGTAATAGAGCATAGCCTGAAAGGTGTGGCATCTTTTACCACAAAGCATCACACACACACATACAGCAGGGAGCATGGCAGGTCACCTCAGCAGCCCTGAGGCAAACCTGTTCTCTCTGCGTTTCCTAGCCTCTACCTATACAGATTATTTGCTATTTTCTCTTTTTTTAGTTTGTAACTCTTTATTTTAGACGGGCGCAGCCATGTGCAAGCCGCTGCCTCAGTTCTCACCTCCTGCTCGCTAAAGCCCGGGAAGCCGCCGGCCACGCCCTCCTCCTCCACTCCCAGCGCGAGCCCCCCATGACGTCACGCACCGCGAGTCCCACCTGATCTGTCAAGTCGAGTCACGTGACCGAGCTCCAGCAAGCCGCCATTTTGAAACGCCTGAGAGGAGGAGAGGGGGAGAGAAAGTGAGTGAGTATTATAGCGGGGACGTTTTCGGCTCCCTGTGGCGGGTTCGGTTCGGCCCGGGTGTCGGGGGAGCGCGTTGTGGTCTGTGAGCGGGAGTCCTCTGTGTTGCGTGTTTTTTTATTTGCCACGTTGCTGCCTCGGCTTCTCATCAATCAAAACAAAGGGCCTGCCATGCTGCTGCTGAGGGGACTAGAAGTGCCAGCATGGCAAGGGGGAGGGATGGAACAGATAGCCGTAGTAACTAGGCAGCTTTCCTCGGCGACGTGAGGGGAGTGTTGCCTATAGCAACCAACTGGCTGGAAGTAGTTGCCCATGGCAACCAATAAGCATCCCTTTGGCTGGGAGAAGAAGCAAGCTGGTTGCTGTGGACAACAAATCTTTGCTGTAATGTAATGCTGTCATGAAGAAAAGAAAAGATCTCCTTCCCACAGCAACCAATGTGCTTCTTTGCATTAATGCAGACCTGAAGTAAAAAAAACTCCAGTTTAACACTTGCCCCTGGGGCATCCAAGTCTGGTATGTGGCTACAGTTTAGGAAGCCATAACCTGGTGTTAAAGTGGAAAAAAAAACTGAGATCTAGACTATCCTGTCTTTTGTTTCTTGTCCCGGGGCACCTTGATTCACTGTGTGAAACCCCACAGATTGCCCAGTACAAACTTGCCAGTCATACGGCACATGTGCGGGCTCTCGTCCAGTCTGAGCTGTTTCGCATGCACATTGTTTGGTAATGAGGAGTTAACTGACACATTCCTTCCTCCAGCCTATGTGAATGGTTGGGACGGGAGTTTTGCTGGGGGAAGTCACACAACAGGACATTCTGATTTGGGATGCCCCAGGTTAAGATCAGGGCTGTCCAGCTTGGGTCTTGTCCCCCCTCTAAAGCAGAACAAAACCCAGGATTCTCACTTTCCAGAGTTTTGTTTGCGCCCCCCCCCCGGCATCCAGTATTGAGGTGCCCCACGGTGTGACTCGCCTCTCCCGCTCCTGTGCGGGCTCTCGTCCAATCCGTGCTTCCTACTGAAGTGATGTAATTCGGTGAGCAACCATAATTATTTTGAATAGGGAGATCAAGTGGCGAATCTCAGGAGGCGTGCACAGCCCAAGGATGAGCTTGCTCCCCATTCAAAGCTGCCATGCTGAATTATGTCAGTAATGGACGGGAGCCCACGCATGCGCGATTGGACCGGGGAAAAGGTCAGGATGCCCCAGAGGTTTCCTTCCCCCCACATAGGAATTCCCAATTGAGATGCCCTTGTTAAAGAGGAGCAACATAGAAACATAGAAGGTTGACGGCAGAAGGAGACCATATGGTCCATCTAGTCTGCCCTTATGTGTATACTGTATGTACTCTTTATCTTAGGATAGATGTGTGCTTATCCCAGGCATGTTTAAATTCAGTGACTGTTGATTTTTCAACTACCTCTGCTGGAAGTTTGTTCCAAGCATCTACTACTCTTTCTGTAAAATAATATTTTCTAACATTGCATCCTTTTAGACTCCAGGATGTCCCCATCCCTGCTATGTGAAACCCTTGGGATCACCCATTATTCTTACCTTGCCGGCGATTGCATGCATGGCCGCATTCTCCTACCCTCTGAGGTGTTTACTGCGTCAGGCATATCTGAATGGCTGGTGTGGGGGGGGCAGCCCACAGCACACACTTCATGATTGGAGCATGCTCCTTGGGGTTGTCAAACAGCTTGTGGTTCTTTTTGTTTATTAAAGCCTTTGCCTGATATTCAACACAAACTGAATGCAGTTGGCCATATTGGCTGAGCAGCGAAGATACATTAAAGGGGAACTCTTTACTACACAGCAAAGGCTTTAGTAGCAAAAAAAAGGCTGTTTTGGGGCACTGGGCAGGGGATAGAAGGTGACGACATTCTGGTTATAGAATCTGTTCAAAGCTTACCGATACCAGACACCAGCTCTGCATCATCCTACGCCAATTTTTAAAGTGGACCAAAACCCAGGATTTTTGCTGGCGGGGTGCCCCGCTGTGTGAAACCCCCCAGGTTGCCTGAACAAACTCGCCTCTTCCTGGTCCTACGAAGCATGTGCAGCCGCTGGTCCAATCGGCGCACGCTGATGGCCGCATCCCCTGCTACTCTTACAGGGAGTGGGCCCGCTTGCCATTCACAGATGCCTGGTTCGGGCATGCGTTCTGCTAGAGGGATAGTGGAGATGCCGCCGCTACTCGCGCATGCGCCGTTGGACCGGGAAAGAAGGTGAGTTTATGGGCGACCTGGACGATTTCACACAGCGGGGCATTCCGATTCTGGATGCACCGGAGGAGGAAATCGAAAGGCTGTGAATCTTATAAATTCTTATAAAGTCCTGGGCCGATCTCCGTAGGTGGAATTCTTCCCCATTGCACACCCATTCCATTAATTGCTGGGGCATGGATGGACTTCTTTTGGAATAGCCCTAAATCTGAAATTTCATTTGGCCATTTTACTGTTCTTTTAAAATATGGGAGGGATGTTGCTGACTGCTGTTTGGAATATTCTAACCCCCCCCCCCCCCCTATGCCAACCTCGTGGCCAGGAAGGCAGATTAGAACAGTCCTGACTTCTGGTCTTGTGGTTTTCTGTATAAGTGAACAAGCTGCAGCTAACGTGAGAGGTAAATGCTCTGTTATGTCAGCAGGACTGTGAGACACATGTTGTTCTTTGTACTGTAGTTTAATGTTTCTTGGCATTTTAGAATAAAAGTTATGACTGTAGCCTAAGAAAAGGCTTCTTGACATATCAGAGATGGAGGGGGGCATGCTTTAACCATGATTAAAGTAACAGACAAGGAGGTGGCTGGGATCAAAGTTCTAGAATACTCTTAAAGCAAACCTGGGTTGATTTATTGGATGTCAAGCTGACAGCCCAGATATAACACTGCCTACAGCTATACTGGCTTCTCTCCGGCGCTGTTGAAGTTGATGGGGCAGCCTGTCTCCTCGGCCATGTAGGTATCTGTGTCTGCTGGACGTTGGCCGTAGGTGCTGTCGGCAGCTGCCGAGTGCCCTCCTGAAACGCTGAAAAGCATCGCTGCTGGAGCAACAGTTCCCGACAGCTGGAGAGTTCGATTTGACAGCCAACATTTTTATTAAACTGTGCCTAAAGCCCAACTCTAGCTGATGTAATACCTTTACTTTTTGAAAGAGTGGGTGGGAAAGGTTAAATGACTGTAGATCCGTTTAACCCGCCTCCCCCTGGGGCATCTCAATTTGGAATGTTCCTCTTCCACGTTCTTGGGCTGTTTGCTGTATATTACGTGTCCCCTTCTTCATAAGTGACCACCAGGCTCGGCACACATGCACTTGGCCCCATTTGCTGTCCGTGGTCACTTTGGGGGGGGGGTGTAATTCAGCTTGTTTTCAGGCTTCTCGGTGTTCATGGTGCCATACATGCCCTGGCAGCAAATCCCCTTTGATCGCTGTCTGGTCATGTGATCAGTGCCCAGTTAACAGAAGCAATGTTGATCAGGGATGCCGGGGGATGGGGAAATCATCCACTGTCACCGGCTTTGAATCGGTTTAAAGAGGAACATTGGGCAGTCTAGGGAGTTCTCAAAAACTCCACAAACTTCGTCCTCTGTTCCTTTTAAACTTGCAATTCTCCATTTGACAGGTTTAACTTGCTTGTCTTTTGCTCTTCCTCCTGCACTTGACCATTCTTCTCAGACGCTTTCCATAGGACAGTGCCATCTTGTCTTGCTCTCTGTATCACATTGCACCGTGCTGCCCCTGAGATCTTGCACCTGCCCTCATCTCGGGCAGGGAGGATCAGAAGCACTGTGAGATGTCCACACGTCTAGCGAGGACAGAGGGGGAGGACTGCAGGGCGGCTAAACGCCCCCGACGTCTGGTGGAAAGAGCAGCAGAACGATGGCGATCTGGAAGATGCCGTCATCCAAAAGGTATGGAACATTCCAGATGCCGTCATCCAAAAGGTATGGAACATTCAAGTGGGGGGCAGTTAGGACCTAGCAGTTTAAAGGTACGAAGTTCCTCCTTAAAGTGGACCAACACCCTGAGGTGATCACCTCACACACCGCGGGACATCCGAGATCGGGATGTCCCGCGGGGTGTAAACCCCCCAAAACCCCCGAAAAACCTTACCTCTCCAGCCGCTGCTGCCGCCGCCTCACTCGCGCTCCTCTAGACGTGCCCGCGCCGGCCGTCTCTGAATGGCCGGCGCGGGCGCGCACACGTCAAGAGTGACGCGCGGGAGGCGCCGACGGGCAAGCTGCTTGTCCGTCGCTGTCAATCAGGAGCGGGGAGAGGTGAGTTTTGGGGGCTTTCTGGGGGGTTTCACACAGCGGGGCACCCCCGATCGGGGTGCCCCGGGGAAGTGGACCAATACCCAGGATAAGTCAAAATCCTGGGTGTTGGTCCACTTTAAAGCCAGGATGCACAACCTGTGGCCTGCACTGCTGTTAGTTGCGACCCCCCCCCTCCGCCCCAGCCCTCCTAGGGAGATGGCGGTCTGACCTTATCTAGCCATCAGAGGGCCAGGACGAGGCAGGGCGTGACCCTCTCTGTAGAGGTGGTTGGCATACACAGGCTACTGGTGTGTTGTTTATTATCAGGGTGTCTGGAGATGCCCGTGTAGACTCTTCCCAGCTCACTTCAGTTCTGCTTATTTCTTCCCACTCTTCCTGTTTTGACCTCACCTCAAGACACCGCTGGCCTCCCCCCCCCCCCCAGGGTATCCCAGATCAGGATCCCCCACTGTGTGATTTCCCCCTCGGGGCACCGCAACCCCCTGCAACTTTGGGCTGTGCTTGCTTGCGCTCCCGCCCCCAGGCATTTTGATAGATTGGGGGACAGAAAGCGTGCGCTGCATTGGATGCGGAGGCTCTCACTTTAATTGCCATAAACAAATGGCTCTGACTGGATGAGTGCCCGCTCATGCGTCATAGGACCGGTGAAAGGGTGTTCTGGGGGGTTTAACAGGGAACAAAACCTGGGATAGTCAAAATCCTGTGTTTTGCTCCGCTTTAACTCTGCCTACCTCTACTCAACTTCTTCCCTAATTGTCCCACCTCACCTCACTCAATCACTTATCTTCCTGTCTCCCCTATGTTTAACTATTCTCGCCATACCTTTTCTAACCTTCCCCCTGCCAACTCAAATCTGTCTGATGCACCTCTTCCCATCTTACCTCTGTTCATACCTCTGACCACCTGACCTCTTCCCATCACATCTTTACCCAACTCTACCTACCTCTTAGTGCCTCACCTCTGCTGACCTCACCTATTCCTGCTCTCCTGCGGTCACCTTTGCATACACATGAAATAATTTGCAATGCTTTAAGGTTTAAGCTTAGCTGCTGTAAACTGTTTGCACCTGTTTTAAATTTTACCTTTGAATCATTGAATTCCAGTGCTATTGCCACAGGTGTATAAAATGAATGGCTTGCTCTGAGCTCATCCAATCCAAGTGTGGCACTCTAATAGGATGTCACTATTATAGTCACTTTTCAGTTTGTAACGTTCCACAATGCGTTTTTAAAGTTGCTAACTATGTGCAGATGTATCTTGAAACTGTGTTTAATTGGTGTGAATAGCAAGAAAATGTAACCTCTTGAGAACCTTCCATCCCAAAGGTCAAGGTGTCACGGAGAATGTGGCGTGTGGATGGTTTCCATCTGTTGTGTGGTAATATCCAAGCTCTTCATTATTGGTCACTATGCACCATGTCCTTCCTTTCTGTTACAGGGAAGCTTATTTATATTTGAAACTCTTCTTGTAGATGGTCCTTTGGTCTAATTCACCTATGCCTAGCTGGGTCTCCCTACGTTGGTTCAATCTGCTTGTTGTGTTATTCGCAGTTTGGAATGTCTCTGTGTGAAACCCCATTGTTTACCCAGTTTTCAACTGTCCCAGGTGCGGCTCTTGTCCAATCAGCTTCTCCAGCCACGCGCATATTAATGTGCGGCTGGAGAAGCTGAATGGAATTCCAGTCGCACACATTGGGGACATGCGGCATCACTATCGACCTTCGGCAGTGCGCCCCCTCGCACAACCATTCAGTTGCGGCAGGAATGGACTCGTACAGCCAAAAAAGGATACGAGCGATGCTGCCGAAATCTGGGCAAATGGCAGGGTTTCACACAGCAGGGAATCCCAGTCTCCTCTAATCCCCCCCATGTGAATTGCTTTCTGAGGTTTCATGTGCTGAACTGGGATAGCTGGTTGGAAGCTGAAAGTTAATTGGACTGCTTTAGAAAGCAGCTTCACTGCATGCTGGGGAACCACAGTGATGTCTGTGTCTCTTAAAGTTGCCTGTAAAAGTAAGAAAGTTACTCAAAACATTCCTAGGGCAGCATACTACTGGTATATTAAGGCTCCTCCCCAAGGTAGGAACACATGACTACCAGAATACACAATAGCTTTAGCCCCTCCTCCAGTCACCAGTTCTTTGTGTTACTGTCTGGGGCAGGAGCCAGAACACCAGCTGCTGAACCACTGGTTTAGGTAAGTATGACAGGGTCAGTATGTGGATGTGATGGGGTTGATTCATTCCCTGCTTCTGGAGGCAGCCTGCCAAGGGACTCCCAGGGGATAGGCCAGATTCCCCTATCGATGACCTAAAGCCAGCAGGGGGGCAGCGTCTTTGAGGCTCCGGCGGTATGTATGACTGCGGGAGGTCGGGCTGCATTGTTCTTTTGCCCACTAGTGCGGGTCAGTGGAGGTCGCCAGAGGCTAGGCTGCACCTTTTCCGCTTTATCCGCCTGATGGGGGGGGGGGGGGGGGGAGATCTGCTGCAGTGGGTGACCAATGACGTCAGCGCTAGGCGCCACTGCTAATGCACGAGCTCCCTGCTTATAGGGTAAGCACTCTGCTAATCTTAAGTGTCTTTTCTACCCTCCCTCTCGTTTTACTTCAGAGGGTTAAAAGAATCAGCAATAAGGAACCTCCCTGCTTGCTTATTTATGGAGCTTGTGGAGGAGCGCCTCTACCCCACACCAGACTTCAGAATGGTGGATCAGGCTGGGGAAACCTTGCATGGAAGACTTTGCGGATCAATTTCCTTCCAAGCTGATTGATCCAATTTCATCGTAAACTCTGTCGGCTCAGTCTGGGAAGAAGGGGTCCCTTTTTTTTGTTTATGAACACGCTCTTGCAGTTTTAAGGGCTACTTTGAATTATGTGTTTGGGAGGTTACATTTCTACAACTCCTTCTTTTGTATTTTAGACAAAGAACTCATGTCAAAGACTAAAACTGGTTCCAAATCTAAGGCTAAAAGTAAGAGATGCCCGATATGTGAAATCAATGTACTAGATTTCTATAGGAAGCTTCTTTGCAAGCCCTGTACCGATAAGGTCTTGACTAAGGAACATCAGCCCAGCACAACGCATTATTATTGTTTTTTTATATAGCGCCATCATCTTCCGTAGCGCTTTACAAGGTAGTAATTACAAACAGGGTAGAAAGAAACATACGGTACATATACTACTTCAAATGCAGTTTTACAGATTTGACAGTGGATATTCTGAGTACAAGATACAATAGGGGAGAGAGCCTGCCCTTGCGAGCTTACAGTCTAAAGGCATTTGATATTCCTCTTCCTTTGAGAATCTTAGGATCCCATGGGATTCGACTCTGCCATAAGGAGTTTGTTGGGCATTCCCTAGACCCCCCCTGGAGTCGGGGGGTCTCTGGTACCCCCCTGTCTGAGGGGGATGAGGGCCCTTGTTCAGGTTCTGATTCAGTTTCACCAGTGAAATTCCTTTTTTTCCCCCAGATGATTTCCATGTCTCCTGCATGTGATTCATCTTTCTATGGGCATTGAGGATAAAAGTTGCACCCCAACGTTTAAACGTGATGGGTTATCCTTAATAAGTGGAAGGATCCAGTTAGACCGGACCTTCACCATGATTTATTGAAAAGCCCATACCCTTAAAAAACGATTCCCCAGTATCTAAAGTTAATATATTTAAAGTTTTTAGTCACTTATTATTCTTTCCCCCCCCCCCACTGGGCTGCAACTCTTTTCAGGACTTTAGGATACGGGCGCCGCCATCTTGACTCAGAAGCATCACGCTTACTGAGGAGAGGAGAGTGGGATAAAGTACAGGAGGGTGGATTATAGCTGTGCTTTGCTCAGCTATAACCGGTCGGGGTGCCCCACCGAAGTGGACCAAAACCCAGGATAGTCAAAATCCTGGGTGTTGGTCCATTCATTGTTATCCATTCATTGATTAAGACATATTTGCTATAAACGCCCCAAACTGGATGCCCCCTTTTTTTCCAAGGGGGTAGATTTAGCCTTTGAAGACTTTCTTATTCTCTAAAGTCCTTTAGACAAGAAGATGCATTCTCAATAGAATTCATGCATGTCCCTCCCAGGAACTTTTTTGTTACTCCTCTCCCGAGGGCAGGAAGGAAAGACTGACCATTCACAGCAGTCTAGATTCAATGTTGATATGGGAGTGATTTTTCCGGTTTCCCGCCACCAATGGGGGAGGTGTTCTGCTTTATTCCCAATTTGAAGAAGCTGAATCTGTTATGCTGCAGACGCTTCTGCGTGGAGTCCATCTTCTCTGTGAGGAATCTGTTCCCGCCTGGCTCCTTCATGGTCTCAATCCTGAAGGATGCCCATTGGCAGGTACCGATGAGCTTGTCGGCTCAAGCGTTTTTGAGATTTGCAGTGAAGTGGACCAAATTATCCACTTCCAATCCAATGTCTGATGGAACCTCTAACTGAACTAAAGCAGAAAGGATTTGGGATCATAGCATGTCTAGACAACCTCCTCTTTGCCCAAGATCATGAGAGATTGCTCCAGGATCTGGAATTGACAATGTGTTGCTATGATTGGGTTGAATTACCAGAAGTCCAGTCTAATCCTGTCACAGGTCAATCGAGATAAATCCGATCCTTCAGAAAATCCTTCAGGAAGCTGTTCAGTCCCTGTGTTCCAGTCAGTTGATTTTGGTTCGTCAAGCTATGTGGTTCTTAGGGCTAATGACCTCGTCCTTTCCCTCTGTAAGATGGGGTCAACTACACTCAAGGACAAGGTCAGCTGCATATTCTTAACTCTTGGGGCAGGTCTCAGGAGTCCATAGACAGGATAGTCTAAGTCCCAGATTTAGTGAAGGAATCTGAGTTGGTGGCAAGGCAAGCACAGGTTTATCAGTGGCCTATCCTGGACGGGACCCCAAGGACATGGTAGTGATGACGGACACCTCTTCATGGGGTTCAGGGGCCCATTGTGGATCCCTGACTGCTCAAGGGAAATGGTCCAATGTTATCTTACTGATTTACCAGTTGGTGCTTTCTTTGTTTTTCAGATCTCTTGAACTACTAGTTTCTGGAGGAGGAGTTATAGCTTTTGTGTATTCTGGTAGTCATGTGTCCTACCTTGGGGCAGAGCCTTAATATCTCAGTGGTATGCTGCCCTTTCGGATGTTTTGTTACCAGGTAACTAACTTCATTTTTCTCCCATCATCCTTCAGGTTGGCCACAGAGAGAGAGAGAGGCGCGCCTCCCCCTAAAGAGGAAACACAAACTGGGACATATTTAAAAGCCCCACCCAGGAAACCTCTGGGACCTTCCTTTTATCGTTTTTGAAGTTTTTTTTAATCTATTTTTTTTCAACCTCAGGAAGTGCCTGGGGAGGTGCTCGTCTGTGGCTATACTTCCGCAGGGCAGTGTACCTGTGGGTAGGGTGTCCGCTGGAGCACAACATTACCTACCCTTTGCTGGCTCCTGATCTCCTGCAGTAGCTAGCAGGCTTACGGTCCAGTCGGGGTGAGCCTCCCTTTCGGTGGCAGCCGCGTTGGCGCTTTGGTTAGTGTTCTCAGGTCTCCCTTCCGGTTCACCAGGGGCAGACAGGTGTGCACCATATGTTTGCAGTCAGGGGATGGAAGGTAGTAGTCTTTCAGAATCTGGACTATGCATTTCTGATAAGCAGACAACTACAAATAAATTCTATGTTGACGTTCCTCTGATACCTGCATAAGGGATTCAAGTTAGTTCTAGCCGTAAATATTTTAAAGACTCAGGCCTCAGACTTATTAGTCAAAGTTCTGAATTTGTTCAACATCAGATTTGTCAATCCCACAAGATCCTGGTGACTTTCCTGGGATGTATTGTTAGTTTCTAAAGGGCCCTCAACTTCAGATAACATCTTAACATTTAAATCTAGTTTCCAGTTGAGGGTAGCCTCATCATTAGGGCTTTTGGTGATTACAGTCCTGCTCCTAGGCCCCTACTGTTCAATCCTCTTGAATGAAGTTTCAGTTTAAGTCCAGACCCCCTTTGTCTGCCTGAAATAGCAGTCTTTTCCTCGCACACAAGAGCTAGTTATCCTGTCCTCTGTGTACTTGGTTTTCAGAGAAAATGTTATTTTATTAGAACACACTCCAAGTTTTTTTTTTTTTTTTCACAGATCACCGACTATCTGCTTTTAACGCCACTATAGCTATAGAATATACAGGCCAGATTCTGGACCTACACTTGTATGGATGTTTCTGAACCATATATTTTGGCTCATTTCATAGCAGTCTCCACTTCTTTGGGTAAAAGATCAGAAACTTACATAGAAGAATTTTGCTGAGCTATTTTGCTGAGCTATTTTGCTGAGCTACTGCTAAGTCTACGCCCCACACATACTGTTTAAACCTTTTATCAGTCAATAAGCCCTGGTAGAAATGAGCTACAGGCGGTATCCCACCCTTAGAATCGTAATTTCTTGATTATCCTCTCCCCGTGGCCGTTCTGAAGGACAGTGGGAGAAAGTCTTTGTTAGACTTACATGTAGTGGTATTTCTACGAGCCCTTGCAACCCCCCCCTTTTAAATGTTTTTTTTTTTTTTTTTTTGTTCTTTCGATTTAATATTTTTTTCTTGCCCAATACTGAGGACTGGTTGGAAGGGGTTGGGCTTTTAAACCCGTTCCAGTTTGTGTTTTCTCTTTAGGGGGAGGAGCGTTTCTCTCGGCCGTCCTGATGGACTTGTAGAGGATTTTTTCAACACTTTTCATGCTGCTGTGCTTGGCTGAAAAAGGAAATAGTCAGATGAACAGCAGCACGGGCCATAGTGGTATATTTTCCTTCCATATTGTGGGACATGCCTTGGGTTTAAGATCACGCTGTGAAATAATTCAGTAAGGTGCACACAATTGCCAGACACACACAATTTCATTTATTAAGGATGGACAGGTTGAGGGACTGAAAACACAAGAGAAACTGAAGTAAGAGGAAGAGAGATATGGAAATATGGAAGTAGAAAGTAGAGGAAGCCATAGAGCAGGTGAGGAGATGGAGGGGAAATGGTAGAGGGATCTAGAGGAAAAACAAGAGATGGAAGGAATTCTAAAAACTGAGATTAAAAGAACATGTAGAAAATAGAGGAGGGGGAAGGTCATAATCGAGGAAAGGCATAGAGATAGTAAAAAAACTCAAGATGGAAAGAATGTGAGCAAGAGAGAGGGAAAGAGATGGGAGGAGGAGAGAATGTAGAAAATGAGTGAGGAAAGGACTTATGCGAGTAAGACCTAGAGAAGGTGGGGGGGGGGGTAGGAAGGTAAGGAAATGTGGAAAGGAGAGAGAGGACGTGTAATGGAAATGTGGAAAATAGGTACAAAAATAGAAAAAGAAAAAAATTGTGCTGGAGAGAAAATGGAAGGGAGAATGTAAGAGGGAGGGACAGAAAAGAAAGACGACAGAGAAGACATGGAGAAGAGAAAGGAAGAAAAAGAAGTGAAACAAAACGAGCTGGCGGGAACATGACAGAGAGATGAGCTATGGGGAATATGCTGGGAACGTATAAAGGGATGGTGAAAGAGAAAATTTCGAAAATCGAGATGGGAAGGTTCTAAAAGAGGACAACGTGGAGAAGGTGAAAAAGAGGGGGGTGATAGGAAGGCAACAAAAGAGATAAAAGGAAGAGGGTATGAAAGAGAAGATGGGGGCATTTGGAAAAGAGAAGCATAGAATGTGGAAATAAGAGAGCGAGAGAAAATGATGGATACAACTTCATACCTTCCAACCTTTCAAGTGGGACAATGAGAGATGGATAGGAGATGGGGTGTAACAGTTACAACAGTATAAACACAATAGACAAATGTGAAATTGGAATGGTGCCCTGCGATCGCACAGCCTGGCCTTGAGCATGCATAGTATCCTATTGCTTTTGTTTGTGTTGGTATCAAATGGCTTTCGTTTCAGATTTTCTGCTTGTTTGTGATTGAGGCTGAGCTGAAAGAGCTCCTTTACACAAACAAACTGACCATTGTGCGTGTCCTCTGATAAGAAGTTCAGCATTTAGTCCTTCGGCCTCGATGCCTCGTTCTCCTGCTCTTCATGAAAAACTCTGCCTTTTCATAAGAGCTTGCTGTGCACCATGACTCCCATAACCTGACCATACTGCAGCAGTTACCCACATGGCCAACGTCTATGGCTTACCAATGTGTAAAGGAGTTTTGTAAGTGTGGCTTGGGGGGGGGGGAGTTTGTGTTGCACAGAATGCCATGTTATCGTGACACTAATGGATGATGTGGGGGGGGGGGGGAATTGAAGTCCACAGCAACAACATTACAGCTAGGTTCACACCTTTCGAGCTGCACTGAATAGAATGTATATGTGTGTATTGTGTTTGGGAGAAACACAATGCAAGCGTAATGCAGAGCATTGCATGAGACTGTTACAATTTGCCTGTGCGAACGTTGCATTGAAAATGCTGCAAGCAACATTTTCCTAAAGCTAAACACAACACCGCGCATACGTGAACAAATAAAAACGGCTCTCATAACTGGAAGCAGGACAAGCGATGAGGCCAGTTGGGGAGCTCGCAGTGCAGAAACTGGACCAGCTCAGGGCACCTGTGAGATTATTCTTAAAAAATGACTTTATATACCAGTTTGAGATGCCTCTACAGTTAAAGATCCTTAGAATTGCGCATTAAAGAGGAACAATCACTAGGATTTTGAATATCTTGGTGACTTGTTTTTCTTAAGAGGAGCACCCTAAATCGAGATGCCCCCCCCCCCATATGAAATCTTCCAGATTGCCGTAAAAACTCACCTCTCCTGTACTAATGGCGTATGTGCACGGACTCGTTGGCTATACCTTTGGCTGGGTTCTGCTTGGTCCTTAGCCGATTTTGACGAGCGCGCTGATTAAAGTGGACCAACACCCAGGATTTTGACTATCCTGGGTTTTGGTCCACTTCGGTGGGGCACCCCGATCGGGGGTGCCCCGCTGTGTGAAACCCCCCAGAAACCCAAAAAAACTCACCTCTCCCCGCTCCCACGTGAACGCCGCAGCCAATCCCCGCCAACGTCTAGGCGGGGGACAGGAACGTAAAAGCCTCTTCCGCCGCCTCCCGCGCGTCACTCTCGGCGCCCGCGCCGGCCATTCACAGAGGGCCGGCGCGGGCGCGCGCACGTCTGGAGGGGCGTGCGGGAGGCGGCGGATCAGGTAAGGTCTTTTTGGGGTTTCTGGGGGGTTTCACCCCGCGGAACATCCCAATCTCGGATGTCCTGCGGGGTGGGAGGTGATCGGCCCGGGAATCTTATAGATTTCGGGGCCGATCACCCCTGGGTGTTGGTCCACTTTAAATGAGAGCATGCGCCATAGGACCAGGCAAAAGGTCAGTTTTTACCAGACGACCTGTGAGGTTTCACACAGCAGGGCATCCCAAATCGTAGTGCCTCAGGGACAAGGAACAAAACTCGGGATTGTCAAAATCCTGGATTTTGGTCCACTTTAAGCCCTTTATAATGGGGGGAAAAAGTAGCTGTACACTTCAGCGAAGTTGCGGATTCCACACGTGTGTGTAGTTATTAACTGTCCCGCAACGGCTGCATCTCTGCTAGGGGGAAAACAACTCTCCAGTGAAGAACTCGGTGATGGATTGAGGGTGTTAGTTACATTAGTTCAGTGTCCCTGTGAACCAGGAGCCACCCCAGCACATAGGTAGAATTAAGGGTTTAGTTCCATTCTAAAAAGTACCAGCAGTCCCCGTATCCCACAGCATAGGGACATTCACGTCTGCCAGTACTCATCACTTCTAGTTCTAGTGTGGCTAGTGGCAACCATTCATGTTCATTGGACAGGCATGCTCATCATGTGACTGCCCACACGAACCTGATTGGTTAGTGGTGGTTACGTTTTCATTAAACTGAACTAACAGTCTTGCTCAGTTGGAAGGTAGCGGTCATTATGGAGCTTCCTCTCCCAGCATCTCAGCCATGCTGCTGCCTGGATTCAACTGACATAACTGACAATGCGCAGTAACAGGAGACCCAGCAGCACTTCCTGCTTGCAGGTGGCCTGCAAATGCATGAGCCGCTATTCTGTTTCTAAAATTTACTACAGCAGGTGGTAGAAAAAGATAAAATAATTTTTATGTGCAGTAATCTAAATTGCCCTGAGAAAGGGGTGCATATGAGCACTGTTTGTTGTGTTGGTCTGGTTTAAAGTGGACCAACACCCAGGATTTTTACTATCCTGGGTTTTGGTCCACTTCGGTGGGGCACCCCGATTGGGGGTGCCCCGCTGTGTGAAACCCCGATTGGGGGTGCCCCGCTGTGTGAAACCCCGATTGGGGGTGCCCCGCTGTGTGAAACCCCGATTAGGGGGTGCCCCGCTGTGTGAAACCCCGATTAGGGGGTGCCCCGCTGTGTGAAACCCCGATTAGGGGGTGCCCCGCTGTGTGAAACCACGATTGGGGGTGCCCCGCTGTGTGAAACCCCCCAGAACGCCCAGAAACACTCACCTCACCACGCTCCTACGCGGGCGCTCGTCCAATCAGAGCGCTCAGAGCCGCTGTGGTATGCACGTACAAGTGGCGTCCAACCACAGCTGCTCTGAGCGATGGAGGCCGCATCTCGCGCTTCCCTCTAACAGGGAGCGCGCCCGCGCCGGCCATTCACAAACGCCCAGCGTGGGTGCGCGCCCTGCTAGAGGGAAGCGCGAGACGCGGCCCGTGCATGCGCCGTTGGAACGGGGTTAAGGTAAGGTTTCTGGCCTTCCTGGGGGGTTTCACCCCACGGGACATCCCGATTTCGGAGGGATCTGATCGGCCTGGGAATCTTATAGATTCCCGGGCCGATCCCCCCTGGGTGTTGGTCCACTTTAAGTCCTTTTTGACTTTTGGTTTGCTTTAAAGCAGTAAGTATTGAGATGGTCAGGTGGGTGTGTGCACCAGGCATTTAAAAACAGTACTGGAGCCAACAGTTTTTTTTTTTTTTTCAATTCGGAGCCAGGTGAGAAAACTAAATACTTTTTTAGGAGAGAACTCCCTTCACTTTCATTGTCTACCTTGGGACTGATTCAACCCCAGGTGAAAATTTACACACGGTTGTTGAATCAGCCCAAGGTAGACAATGAAAATGAATGGCAATTTTCTCTGACTCGATCTTGATGTGGCAGAAGTCTGTAATTGGCTCATAGAATACCAGGTTGGGGTAGAAAGTGGGTTTCCAGGGTCATTCATGGAAAGGCTGCAGGAAGTGTTTGCTGTAAATTGGTCAGACTTTATATTTAGGCATTAGGCGCCTCTGAGGAGTGGGATACACTGATCTGTGCTGGAGCTATGGCCTTGCTTGTAGTGGCTAACTTCATCTTCCATCCTGATACATGATCCTGGGAATGCATTTGCTTGGGTGACATGCCTGGAATCTGCACCCTTCACTGTTGGCGCGGGAGCTTTTGGGGTGGCTGAAAATAGCCTCCCCCTTTTTTTTATTCTTTTTGAAACGCACCGCAGATACTTCTCAACAGCTGCGAGATCTGACAGGCTCTGTCATATAAGTCGCCACGTGGCGAGGGCCGGTGCCATGACCACATTCCTTGTTACTTCTCCTCCCGGACACACATTCTGCATGCCGCTTTCTCGATCTCCTAGTCATGTGAAAATAGAGATTTTACCCGGCTGGAGAAGCAGTTCCTGGCATCATTCCCAAGCTGTACAACATTCAGCGATGGAGGTGGGGGGGTGGTTACAGCAGGCTGCCTGTAATTATAGTCATTCAGGGCATTTAGCCCGTATCCTGGAGTTGTGCCGAGCTCTGCACAGTACCGTCTATATTAAGCTGCTCTTACATCAGTGATGGGTAGACGTGGGAACTTCAGTTAGAAATATAATTATAGGTGTCATGGGGGAAGGCATGCCTATCTGTCCGCAGTCTCTCGTCTATGGCTAACTTATTCGGAGGGTGGCTGTTAGACAGGGCAATTCACACTATATTTGGCTGGTCCAAACATAATTGGGATAGAGCTTCATTTATAGAAACAGACTACAGATCAGGGGTGCCATAGGGGGCAAAAGGCTCCCCTGCTTACCTTCAGCCTCTCAGCGGTGATTACCCCTGTATGAAAAGCTAGAGCACCGCACTTCAGCACATGCCCAACTAAAGACTGGAATGCTGTGTACCAATTGAGATACCAAAGCGATTAAGCAGAAGAGTAGTTGGACACGCTGAGGTTGAGGGTCATAGGCAAAGGTTCAAAGTGTTTATTCAGGCCTGGGTTGGTGCAGACACAACAGAAGCAAGGTTGAAGGGGCACAGGAGTCTGGGGGTAGCAAGGAAAACTGGAATAAGTATACCCACAAAGTTGGCTAACAAGAAAGCATTGTGCTGCTGTAGGCCCAGTCTTTTCTAGCTTGGTGCATCTGATTGAACGTCTCTCCAGGATCTCTTCTGTGTAATGTGTATGCGCAACCATGATTCCTTACACTACTGTAGAGAACTTCTATAGGCAGATATTAAAATCATGTATTTTAACCCCCCCCATACCTTCTTGGATCTGAGCATTCATAACATAAAAAGCCAGTACTCCCCAGCAGCATTCAACTCCTGTAAACTGAAATGTACCCGTTTCTGCAATCTGGACCTGCCTGGGGACTTTTTGGGAGCTTATCCAACGTTTCCTTCTGTCCCTTAGTTTCACTCCCTCTTTCATGTCTCATATCTTCGCCCCCTCCATAACGCATTCATCTTGCTAAGTTTATATCTTTCCCAATAGCTTAGAGGCACAATTTACCCACCTTGTCTGTATTACCCTATATCAGTGATACTCAACTGGCGGACCGGGGTCCGAATGCGGACCTCGGCGTCAGATTTCCGGACCCCTGCCCTGACAGCCCTGCACTCAGTTGCTTCTGTGTTGCTGTGCTCAGAGCTGCCCCCTTGATTAGCAATGTTGTCCCACCCATTCCTGTCCTCCCAGCTTTGCCCCATCCGTTCCCCCATCCCTATCTTCCAGCTCTGCCCATCCATCTCTACTCCCAACACTCTCTCCATCCCTCCCTGCCCTTCCTGTTCTGTCTATCCATCCCTTTTCTTTACAGCTGCCAACTATCCACCCCCCCCCCCCGCGATTGCCCTTGGCCCGGACTTATTCCTCTCACCAGATGCCTCTAAATGGACCTTTACAAGAAGTGGTTGAGTACCCCTGCCCTATATCCTCTACCTCAATCCTGGATTGGAATATGCTCCTCAATTCACTGAGGCACTGCCTCAGCCTGCTCCTGGCTGCAGGTGGAGAAGGTGATTATCCTCTTTGGTTTGCCCACATTGACTGGACTCGTAAATAGGATATATCTTTGAATATATCCTTTTATATTGTATGCGTCAAGGGATGGTGTATAGTGACACACACCAGATCATTTGAAGGACAAAAGGGCTTTGGAGCACAAAATTGGACCTTGTGTCACTATACATTTTTGGAGTAAGAGTCTGTTATGTGGTTTTTGTAAAGAACACATTTATTTTATATAATATATATATATATATATATATATATATATAGCCAATCGCCTAGTATATTCATGTTAAATTCACATGGTACATTCATGCATTGTCATATAGATTATATTCATGTGTATGGGACAGGCGGCTCAAGTCAGTCTAGGTGTGCTTAGATTGGTGTAGATTGGAAGATGAATAATTGGTGTAAGTTCCAAAAAACCCACTGCCTGGGTTTCAGCTTTTTGGATGGTCTCAGTCTCTGCAGCCTTGCTACCAGACGCAACATGGGGACTAGCTTGCTGACATGACCAGGTGAGTTTTGTTTTTTTTTTTTCTCCCATAGTCTTACAGGCGGGCCATAGAGAGAGAGGCTCCCAAAATGGGACCAGTTTAAAAGCCCCACCACTTCCCCGCAGGCCTCAGTCCTCGCTCAAGTCCGCTGTAGCACCACATCACCTACCCTGGCTGTCTCCTGATCTTCTGCACTAGCTAGCAGGCTTGAGGTCCGGTCAGTATGAGCCTCCCTCTCGGCGGAAGTACTGGTGGCGTTGGCACTTTGGTTTGTGTCCCCAGGTCGCCCCTCTGGTTCTCCAGGCGTAGATGAGTGCACAGGCTTGGGTGTGCCCCAAACGTTTGCAGTTGGGCCACGAAGGGGCATGCAGTAATCCCGGGACTCAGACGCTAGAGGGCTTTGCTGTCCAGTCGGCATGGTTATGCCTCTTGGTGGTAATTCGGGTGTCACTTGGTTTGTGTTCCCAAGACTTCCCTCTGCCTTTTTTTTTTTTTTTTTTTTTCTGGGGGGTGGACAGGTGCACAAATTCGAGTGACATCGAGTGGTGCTTGTGGCTGCAGGTCAGGAGGATAGGACTGGCCTGGATGCGGTCACATGTTAAAGACAAGGCAAGCCTCCTAGGCAGACTCTGCCTGCACTATTCCACCATTTTTATTTGTTGAAATCCGGAACAAAATGAGTGCCAGTTTAAAAAGATACTCATTAATATGCAGATATGGTCTTTTCACTACCCCCCCCCTGCTCCACTGAAGTAGAGGATTTTGTAGGGGGGAGCTGCCAGAGTACCGGAGCATTTGATTTTGAATTCCTCTTTTGGGATTGAAACAAAAAATTTTAGGATTCCCCCCATACATGTGATTTACTTGTCAGCATGCTGCGGCTTTCCTGGCCTCTCACTGTAACAGGTGAACTTGTCAGTAGCTTTGCTAATTCACACAGCAGTTATTACCTATCCAGGTGAGAATGCTGCAGTAACCCTTTAGTTTCTGGTACACAGAGTTGCAATCCACTTATCTGCAGAGTTGAATTAATGCAGACGGGGGATTAGCAAGCCACAGTCAGGACAACTCTGATATATACCTCCAAAACACCACTGCTACAGAAAGTGTTTTTTCTTTGTTATCACAGATTATATAATGGATTCTATAACAGCTTAAGATGAGAAATGGCAGCCAAGCTATAGAACACAGGTTTTCTGATAACGTCTGCCCTGTTGATGCATTGAATCATATCTGCATTATCAAGTGTTTTCCCTTTCCACACTTTTTCCTGGTCTTAATGGAAGAAGAGTGACTTTTTCCTGAATAAAAGATATCTTTGCCTAGCTCTATTAAAACTGGTGGTCGGGTATAATCCAGGGGCAATTTCGCATTTGCCTGATAAACTGAGGTTTGGCAGATTGTTTACCATACTTTTCTAGACAATCTGAATAGATGTTAGTGCCTAGTTAGTCTCCGCAATCTATAATGAACCGCATAAATGGAGGCTGGCCAGAGAGTCTTAAACTTTTTTGCTCCCATGTTCCTGGGCTATGGCAGCCACAGCTTGCACATCCTCTTTGACCGGAAACCATCCAGGTTCATGGGGCAAGTGGGCTGAACATGTCACTCACCCAGCCAATAAAACCTTTTGGCCAGCAGAGGCCACTTGGGGCTCAAGTCTGAACCTAGTGAGCTATTGCCCCAAATTCCAGGTAATTGGTCACTAGAGGGCATGTGATATATTATCCTTGTCATTTAAACCCTCTCTAGTCTCCGTTATGCCTAAGCACATAGAAGCTTAGTTTAGCAATCTTATTTGTTGCTTTATCAATCTTAGGGATTACTTTAAGTATACATCTAGACAGAGCCTGTTAGGACAGATATGTCCATGTACACCAGGACAATATCACCCTCGTAGCATACTTAACCTTCCAGGAGGTAGCCAGGTCTAGTACTTGTAAAGGGTGGTTTCATTTTCTAAATGAAACCCTATGTTTGGTTTTGAATTAGAGGCTACATGGTCTAATAAGCGGTGTGTATCAACCCAATTTGTAATTCACCCAGACAGCCAGGTCTCGCCCCAGCACCAGTTATCCAAAGGAGTGCAGTCCCCACTAAATTCAGGGGAACCTTCCGATTATTTATAATTTTAGAGACCCAGTATCTTTGCGGGAGGATATACATACATGTGCCTTACCTTTTGCAGCCTATGGCCACGCCACCCTGAATTCGCCTGATCTCATGTGATCTCGCTCTAGCTTTTGGGATATCCTCAGCCCCCCCCCTCACGGTCCGAAGTAGATTCTGACCCGGACAATGGGCTCTCTAAGGTCAAGAGGATGTTCGATCATGCCTAACAGAGATTTTTTTTTCTTTTACCCCATAGTGAATGGCCGGGGCAGACACGGGGCTTTACCTTTTCCCTTTTGGGTGTCTTTGAAACCACACCGTGTTCTATATTTTTTATTTATTTTTCTTTTACCAACATACTTGGCTACCCTCCGGCTGCCTTTATCCATTGTAGTCGAGGCTCTATTGATAGTGGTGCTCTTGTGAAATGTACTGAGTGTCGTCTGCTCATCTTCCAATCAACAATGGCGCCTGCTCCCTTGTGATGAATAGTGTGGATGCCCACAACCCAGAGGACCCGGTAACCTGCTGATGGCGCTAAAACAGCCATGCTGCATGAATATGTTTGATTAAAGTGTACCAAAATCCAGGATTTTGACTATCCTGGGTTTTGCCCCCCCCCCCTCGGGGCAACCCCGATCGAATATGTGAAGCCCCCCAGATCTCCCACATTAACTCTCCTCACCCCGGTCCTGCGACGCATGCGTAGCCATTCGTCCAATCAGCGCACTCAGTGCCGCTGAGCCATGACCGTCTAAACCGACGTCTTAGCACATCGGCTCAGAACGCGCTGGCGGCCTGCGCATGTGTCGTTGGACCGGGAAGTAATTTAAGTGTAGCGGGTGACCCGGGGGGGTTCACACTGATTTTGGATGCCCCGGCGGTAGGGAACGGATTGGCCTGGCTTGGTTTCAGTCCATTTTAAGGCAGTTGGAAGAGGGCATGTAGGTATGTAGCTGAAAATTACCATGCAGTATAGCTTTAACCAGAATTGCATCACACAGCTGGTTGGTGTAGACATGTAAATGAAGAACAAAATATTCCTAATACACGGATGTGTGCCATGATGCAACCCCTCACCTAGTCTATCGTAGTCTATCCCTGGCTAGCTTCAGTTCCAGATTTTTTTATGATGTACCTCCGGCTATTATCCTGCTCGGATCCTGTTGAATGGGTTTATCTTGCGCACATAGAAATGACTCCTATAAATAATGTCTAAATTGTGGCTTTCCAAAGTGCCTGTTCTCAGTTGGTTTATTAATGGGATGTGTAAATAATTAGCCGCCCTTGTGACTCCCATACACACTGCTCCTGTGACCGGAGGGTAATGTGACTACTGTTTTCCTTGTGTGGCATTTAGTGACAGTCGCTTAGCTCTTGGCTCGCACATGCATGACTACCTGTTATCTAATTCCGAGTCCTGGTGTCAGGTATTCCGCAGGCAGCGCAGCATCTAGGGAGCGTCCCGTCGTGATCTAAAGCCAAATCGTAAATTCCACTAAACATGTTTTGATTCGCCTGTGCAGTCTCTGGGCCCTGAGGCTAGATTAATTAAAATTCTACTTTTGGAGTTCTATAGTGGGCAATATGGGGTAATAAAGACAGGTTAGTAAATGGTGCCTCCAAGCTATTGGGAAAGATACAAACTTGGCAAGAGGAATGCGTTTATGGAGAGAGAGATGCGGAGGGGAGGGGGGTATATGAGAAGTTTTATGAAAGAACAATGAAACCCTTAGCCAGGGCACTAACCTGACCTTTGTCATCAGTGAGGCTGTGTTCTCATTAAACCAGATCCAAGTGCATTTGTACAGTTGCGGCTGAACATTTCATCTGTAAAATAAGGGTCTTGTCCAAGCTGACAAAAAATGAGCACTTACCTGGCAGCCCACAAGCTAGGAGGAGAAGCCTCCTTCATTGACACAGCAGGGTGCCCACTGTCTAACCGCTCACAAGACTCCCAAGCTGATTTTAGTAGGCACAGGGGGCTGAAGCCAACAGCACTGAAGCAGGGGGAAGCAGCAAACAAGACTGTGGGATTGAGCCTGCTGTCCGGCAGGTGTGTGTGTTTACTGGTCAGTGCACACCGCAAAAACAATGAGGAGCAATGACCTCTAATTTTCTCGTTCCTGGGATGCCCCACTGTGAGAAACCTCCCATATCACCCAGTATATTTCCATAGCTAACGAACCCATAGGATTATGCGGGCAGCGGCCATATCTCCATAAAACGTTTGTCTGAGGCATTTTAGAATGGCTGGTGCAAGTACATGGGGGTGCGGCCAGGGGCAAAGCCATAGAGGGACGCAAAAGGAGCTATGCTCTCAATCGCCTTTTTTTTTTTTTTTTTTTAGTCGGAGAGGAATGGAGCAGAGCCACACCTGCGCCGTGGGATTGCTGGTGAGGTATGTAACCCCCTGTGGGGTTTTCACACAGCGCAGCGCTTTTTTTCAATGTCCCTGGGGTAAAACATGGGATAGTCGATATCCCAGGCTTTGGTTCACTTTACTAGCAGCCTCTAGTCTTCCTCTCTGTGCAGCATTGGTGTGTGACACTACCCCAAGGTTAGCCTAAAATTCACATTTTCAGTGTATAATTATGAGAAAAGGCCATTATACTTACCTTGCCAGCAATCCCACAGCACGTGTGCAGGCTCCTCTCACATACTGCCGCATGTGCTGTGGGGTGTTCCAAATTGGGATGCTTCTTTGATGAGGAACAAAACCTGAGATTGAAAATTCTTTAATTGGTAAATGGTTCGCTCCTGTGCCACATATGGCACCCTGATTGGCCACGCAGAAGGGAAGGCCGTGAAGGAACCAGAGAAGGGGTAGTTACTTAAGGCCCCCTTTCAGGCTTCCTATGGCTTTTTATAGAGGGGTGCATACCAAATGGGAAACCCTGCGTGGATGGTATGGAGTGGATCTAAAGTTTCAAGGTTTGCTGGAGTCCTATGATAGGCTAATGCCCAACCACATGGCATTTGATTGTTCCCCCACCAAAGCCCAAACTACAGCCTGAGCATCCGGATTGCCAGCTGTGCACAATAAAGCACAGGGCAAATTGTAGGATCTCCCTTTTACATCCTGTGTGGTTTTCCCACCCACCCAATTGCATCTCTGCTTTCTGGGTTATGCAATTAAATTAAATCTATCCACCACATACTGCCAGAAAAAGGTTAGGTTAGTAGCTCTGGAGATGCCCGGCTATGCTGTAAAGCAGTACCAAAGCTCTTTATAGTGGGCCAACAGTCAAAAATTGCCTAAACCGGACCAACACAACAAACAGTGCACATATGCATTATGATTGCTGCACATAAAAATACATTTGCCTTCTAACTCCTACTGAAGTTCAGGAAGTGCTGCTGGGTTTCCTGTTACTGTACATGGTCCGTTAAATCCAGGCAGCAGCATGGCTGAGATGCTGGGAGAGGGAACTCCAAAATGACTGCTGCCACTAGAAAATTGCAGAGGAGGCGTTGCAGCTTTGTGTGGGTGCAGGAGCAAATGTAAGTGCTGACAATGCTTCAGTATCGTGCATGCAGATGGGGCAAGTGAGTTATGGGTTTAACCCTTCTAGTGCCAGCTACGTGAGTCTCGCGTAGCTGCCTCTCCAACCGTTAAGCGCCAGCTACGTGAGACTCATGTAGCTGACTTTAGAGCCCCCCCTCCCCGCCGGCGCCGACATCTGCAAGAAAAAAAAAAGTAAATGTCATTTACTCACCTCGCAGCCCGATGGCTCTCCCCGGGTCTTCTCTTCACCAGGGGAGGCTCCGATCCCCCCCCCCCCCCCTGGGCTTTCCACGCTTCGAGTGAGGGCCCAGAAACGGGCCCTCACCATCCTCTGCGGCTGGCCCCGCCCACTTGATGACCTCATCCAGCTCCTCGGGTTACCGGCACCCGGGGCTCCGATCTGTCAGTTGTCGGTAGCGATCGGAGCAGGGAGGGTGGCAGGCAGGGTGGCTCTGATCTCCCTGCCTCCCACCCTCCCTGCTCTGATCACTACCGACAACTGTCATCTGCAGCGGCGTGGGACACGGGATCAGAGGTAAGTATAAGTGAAAAAAAGAATAATAAAATATAATTTTTTTGTCTGGTGTCTTTTTTACTTTTATCTATTTGTGAACTGGTAAGGGGGCCATGAGACCCCTTATACCAGTTCACAAGGCTCTGGGGCTGGCAATCACCTGCGGCTTGCGGGTGACTTGCCAAAACCCCCAGCCCCCCATTACCTGCCTCCCCAACGGCCAGGGGGGGGGGGGCAGAAGGGCCCGGGCCACTTAGTGGCTATGTGGGCTAGTAGCCTGCAGGGCCAGGGGCCACCAACGCTGGCCCCTGCGCCCTGTTCTACAAGCCCCCATAGCTGGTCCGGGTCGGTAATGCTGGGTAAGGGGGACCCTATGTCATTTTTTGGGGGGATTTTAAGGGTTTTTAACCCTTAAAATTCCAAAAAAAAATGAGGTCCTCCCCCCCTGGGAAGGGGGGACCCTACGTCCATTTTTTAAAAAAAAAATTAACCTCTTACAACTATGCAATCATATTGTATAGTTGTATCCTATCTGAAATCTCCTAAACTGCTGTTTCAGTTTGGGGGAGTCTCCTGGGCAGGAAAGGGTGTCTACCAATACATATGTGGTACCGTTGTAACCCGGGAGAAATGGGGCTTTTACACGCAATAAGATTTCATTAACAAACTTACATTTTTTATTACAAAAAAACACTACAAATTGTAAAAAATAGTTTTTTTTTTTTTTTGTTTTTTTGCACATATTTCACCCAAAAGTATTGAGAATACACTAAAAAAAGGCCAAACAAGACATTTCATGTTGAAGCCCAGACTCTGCTGAAAAAAACAATATATAATTTTCCTGGAAAATCCCTTAAAAAATCCAGGTTGAACACGTGTAGCGCAAAAACGTGAAAAGTAGTCTGGCAACAGAGTGTGACAAAAAATCTAGGTAGGCCGGCACTTAAAGGGTTAAACTGGACCAACAGCCTGGCACAGTTGGAAAAGAAAGGTAGCGACCATTATAAAACTGCCTCTCCCAGCATCTCGGCCATGCTGCTGCCTGGATTCAACTGACGTAACTGACAATGCACAGTAACAGGAAGCCCAGCAGCACTTCCTGTTTGCAGGTGGCCTGCAGGTCATGAACCGTTTTCTTTTTAAAATTTACCATAGCAGGTCTTTTTTTTAATTATTATTGTTTATTTATATAGCGCCATCAACTTCCGTAGCGCTTTACAAGTTAAGAATACAGACAAGGTAAAACATATAGCACAGAGAACAATACAAAATTAGATGCCACAGGTTAAAACCAAGTGTTGTGAGCACAGGAGACAATAGGGAGGAGTGCCCTGCCCTTGCGGGCTTACAGTCTAAAGGATGGGGGTGGAGACAAAGGGGGCGGGGTCACAAGTGGTAGAGCATGTGCCATTGAAGGTTATAGTAGTTGCTTAAGCCAGGTCATATGCTTGGCTGAAGAAGTGAGTTTTGAGGGCGCTTTTAAAGGCTTGGAGTGATGGAGAGTGGCGGATCGAGCGGGGGAGTGCATTCCAGAGAAGTGGGGAGGCATGGGAGAAGTCTTGAAGGCAGGAGTGCGAGGAAGTAACCAAGGAAGAGGACAGGAGAATGTCAGAGGCAGAGCGGAGGTTGCGCTTTGGTTGGTAACGCTGGATCAGAGATGAAATGTAGGAAGGGGCCTGGTTAGAGAGAGCTTTGTAGGTTAGCACTAGAAGTTTGAACTGAACTCTATGGGAGACAGGTAACCAGTGGAGGGATTGACAGAGGGGAGTAGCACTGGAGAAGCGAGAGGAGAGATGGATGAGGTGAGCAGCAGAGTTTAGGATAGATTGGATGGGAGCCAGTCTGTTTGTTGGCAAACCACAGAGGAGGGTGTTGCAGTAGTCCAGTCGGGATATGACCAGGGCATGTACCAGCATTTTAGTGGTGTCAGGTGAGAGGAAGGGACGGATGCGAGATATATTTTTGAGTTGGAGGCGACAGGAGGTGGCCAGGGAGTGAATGTGAGGTCTGAAGGAGGGAGAGGAGTCCAGAATGACACCCAGGCATCGAGCTTGAGGAGTTGCAGTTATTGTAACATTATTTACAGAGATTGTGGTGTTAGAGAGGAGAGGGGAGTGAGATGGCGGGAAAATGACCAGTTCAGTTTTGTCCATGTTCAGTTTAAGGGAGCGAGATGTCATGAAGGAAGAGATGGCTGCTAGACAGTCAGGAAGGCGAGAGAGGAGAGAAGAGAGATTCGGGCCAGAGAGGTAGATCTGAGTGTCGTCTGCATAAAAGTGATATTGGAAGCCTAACGAGGTTATTAGTCGTCCTAGACCAGAAGTGTATATTGAAAAAAGTAGGGGTCCTAGGACTGAGCCTTGTGGTACCCCTGTGCAGCAATATAATTGCCCTGGGGAGCGAGGAATATACGGTAAGCATATTGTGTTGGTCTGGTTTAAGTAATTCTTGACTGTTGGTCCACTTTAAGTAAAAGACACTGCCTGCCAGGCTCTCACAAGCATTTGGCTTGTGACTATGGTGATAGGGATGGCAGTTAGTTGCTTTCTGCAGCTTTTTTTTTAACTTTAGGGAACGTTTACTATGTGGTGTCCATTAGCAGGAGAGTTCTGGGAATGGGCATCCAGTGCGGCCTTTTAAGGCATTAACATTCCATGCGGTGATAAGCAGCTGGGGCCTGACCCCCCCTCTTTTTCCTCTGCGTACCACAGTATTGTTAGCGGTTACTTCAGGGAGGTTATTACAGCCCAGAAAGAGGAACTGTGTTCTTGAAAGGAGTTTCTCTTCCTTTTTCCTTTTTATTAAGCCAAAAACCACAGTTTACATAGCTCCTGCTGGAATAGAACGCGAGCTGCGATGCCCTGAAACCTTTTATCCTGTTTTATAGAGTTAAGGAGGAGAATAAAATATACTTTGCTTTGTAAAGCGACATCTTTTTCCATGGTACAACACACAAATACTCCACTGCACCGGCCAATGTAGCTGAGCAGGTGTGCGGGATTCTGGCCGGACAAAACAATCAATAAAAAAACTATAGAGGCGGGGGTAGCCTAAAAACCCCCACAACCGTACCAAAAACTAAATCCCGCACCGCCACAAGTTTCCAAAACCATACAATATTTTATTATGTAGGGCAAACACAACAACCACAGTTAAAAGAATTTAAAAACAGATGTATAGTATATGGATGACACTTAAGGATGTATGAGACACTGCATGGCTCAATCACATAATAATCAAGAAACAAGCAAGAGCATAATAGTATGCAATCCAAAAACATACCAAAAAGTGCAAGGTGCATGTGCAAAAATAGCATATATTACAGTGCAAAATAACCATATCCAGTCTCACTATAAATGCTTCCCTTCCTACACTCAAATCTCACAATCCATTATAACAATAATAAAGTGCCATGCATAACGCCTTTCATAGCCTATCCCTTTAATGTGTATCTTAAACCGGACCTTCACCATGATTTATTGAAAAGCCCAAACCCTTAAAAATGATTCCCCAGCATCTAAAATTAATATATTTTAAGTTTTTAGTCACTTACTTATACTCTCCCCCACTGGGCTGCAACTCTCTTCAGGACTTTAGGATACGGGCACCGCCATTTTGACTCAGAAGCATCACACTTACTGAGGAGATGAGAGTGGGATAAAGTACAGGGGGGCGTGTTATAGCTGGGCTTTGCTCAGACAGAGCAGAGCTGGGGTCAGGAAAAGGTCAGCAATCCCAGAATGCAGAGCATCACAGTCAGAAGGCACTTCCTGTTTGCAGGCTGCCTGACGTTCCATGAGCCACCATCTTGGATGTTTAAAGGCTCATAACATGCAGTAGATGCAGGTAGGATGATTTTTAATGTGAGCAGGGTGTGGGGAACCTATAAGATCATCTTGAGGAGCACTCTGCATACTCACCTCCCTTGCTCCCTCGTCGTCGCTTCGGCTGCGGGCCGCTGGTGCGGCGCTGTCTGTGAAGGGGGCGAGATACTCGCCGCGTGTGCGGCGCTGTGACATTAGGGCACGGTGGGCCGCGTGTGCACCGCAGCCATCACACAGCCTGGACAGCGCTGGAAGGGGGCGGGCGTGTCTTTTCACGCGCCGCCGAGGGGGGCGGAGCCTGATGCCGACGCATGTCAACGTCGTCACGTCCTGACACCGCACCCCCCTCGAGGATCCTTCCAGAACTGGCCTGCGCTCTGCTGCTGCTGGGCGTGCTGGAGGCTGCGGAGCCTGTTTTTTTTTTTTTTCCTGCTGCTGGGGGATCACGCTTGTCATCGGAGGCTGTGCTGTCCCTCTGTCGGTGTTGTGAGTCCCTCTTTCTTTTTCTGGCTGTATTTTTGAGCAATTGCATCTTGCTTATTCTGATCATGGGCCTTTCTCCCCCTCTCATGTATAGGTCGTGGGCTTGAGGTTGAGGGTTGTGGTTCCTCCCGGTCTCCCTTTTTATTAAGAGGGATCACCTTATTGGTTTGGGCCATTAGTTTCTTGAGCTGGGATAGTGAACTGGGAGCCCCATCTGGCCAGGAAAGGCTCTGTCCCTTGTGCAGTAGGAATCCTCTGGGCAGATTCAGCACTGTTTGTACCAATTGCGCCAGAGGCATTATTTTGGACCATGAACAGGCAGGCGTCCCTGCCCCTAGCCCTGCGATGCCGGCGGCCTCTCCGGACCCTCCGCTGTTGCTTTCAGTCCCCAGTGAGGGGGGAGCCAGCAGGGGGTCGCATGCAGACTTGGCGCATAGGCTGGCCAATCTTGAGAGACAAATCTCGCGGGCGGCTCCTAAGAAGGCCACGAGTAAGAAACAGCACCTCGAGCCCGCTTACTCAGATGATGACGATCTCCGAGAAGTTGCTTGCCTCAGTGTTTGATACACTACACATTGTCCCTCCTAGGGTGATTTGTTTAGGCCCGAAAGGCTAAGGCCGGTCCTCCCGGAGCAGGCCCATTTTTCAAACATGATTTTCAGGGAATGGGAGAGGCCTAACAAGTTACCGTCAGTTCCTAAGGGCCTGGATAGATGGTATCCCTTCCCTGATGAGCTGGTGCGGCTATGGTCTTGTCCCCCCGAAGTGGATTCTCCCATGTTGGGGCTGTCCAACACTACGGTTATGCCGTCACCTGATACTGCTTCCTTACGTGACCCTGCTGACAAGCGCATGGATCAGCTGGGCAGCCATGCATTCACCTTTGCTGGTGCCCTCTTTCGCACTGTGTGCGCCTCAGCGATTGTCTCCCTAGCCATCAGAAAGAAGGTGAGACATCTTGTGGATAGAGTTAAGGCTCGCAAGTGGGCGGAGGAGTATAAAGAACTCAAGGCCTGCTTGGATTTCATTGGCTTTGTTATTACTGCCATGGACGATGTGGTCCGGCTCGGTGCCAGGATTGCGGCCCTGCTTGTGGCTTTCCGCCGCTCGCTCTGGCTGCGGCAATGGTCGGCTGATGCAGCTGCCAAGAAGTAGCTTATGAGTATCCCCTTTGTGGGGAACAGGCTGTTTGGGGAGTGCCTGGACCTTTTGGTCAAGGATGGTAGACTCCCTCAGAGACGGAAGCCTGCTCGGTCCTTTCGGAATCCCTCTGCCTATTGTTCCTTTCGAGGAGGTAGAGGCTCTTCATTTCCAGGTGGCCGCAGAGATACCTGGGGTAGAGGTAGGTCCCGCGGCCGACTCAATCCCTCCTGGTGAGCCAAATCCAAGCCCCCTGCCAAGTGCTCTCAGGCATGAGGGGGCGCCCTCACCCATCTGGGTGGGGGGGTGGGTGCGGCTTCTGCTGTTTGCTCAGATCTAGAGGCGGCATGTCTCGGATCGGTGGATTCAGGACGTAGTGTCCTCCGGTTACAAGATAGAGCTAGCAGTAAGGCCGCCCACAAAATTTCTCCGTTCACGGATATCCCGAAACCCACTAAAGGCACAGGGCTTGAAAATGGCCGTGCAACACCTCCTGTGGTTAGGTGTGATTTGCCCTGTACCTTGGCAGGAACGGGGTTAAGGGTTTTTACTCCAACCTGTTCACGGTTTCCAAAAAGGACGGAACGTTAAGACCTATCCTGGACCTGAAGGGTCTCAACAGGTTTGTAAGAGTCAGACATTTCCGCATGGAAACCTTACGGTCGGCGGTGAGATCGCTTCGGCCCGGCGACTTCATGACCACGGTGGACATTAGGGATTCTTATCTGCCCATCCCGATTTTCCAGGGACATCAGAAGTTCCTGAGGTTTGCTCTGGAGGATCAGCATTACCAGTTTGTGGCTCTTCCATTTGGGATATCCTCAGTCTCCCGTGTCTTCACCAAGGTGCTGGCAGGCATCATGGCTATCCTGAGGAACCAGGACATTCGTGTGCTGCCCTATCTGGACGACTTGCTGATCGGGGCCCAGTCCCTTCAGCAGGCCGAGAGCGATACTCGGACGGTGTTGTCAACCCTGGAAGCCTTCGGCTGTGTAACCAATTACCCCAAGTCCTTTGTCACTCCCTCAACAGTGAGATCCTTCCTGGGAATGACGCTAGACACCGCTCAGGTCAAAGTTTTTCTGCCACAGCAGAAGTTCTTGAGTCTCCAGACGCAAATGCAGGCCTTGCTGTCTTGTCAGCAGCCGTCGGTACGTCTGGGGAGTTTGGGCCTAATGGTGTCATGCTTCGAGGCAGTGCCCTTCGCCCAATTTCACATAAGACCTCTTCAATTGAACCTGCTGACCGGCTGGAATCAGACTCAGGAGTCCCTGGAACATGGTTTTTCGCTGTCCCCCATGGCCAGGCAATCCCTCTTGTGGTGGTTGGACTCCCGGAACCTGTTGGTGGGCAAGTCCTTTCTGACTCCTCATTGGGAGATAGTTACCACGGATGCCAGTTTGACAGGCCGGGGAGGTGTTTGGTAGACCCAGAAGATCCAGGGTCAGTGGGGTCCACAGAAGAACCGCTAACCAAAAATCTCTTGGAGCTGAGAGCAATCAGGTTGGCTCTTCTACGCTTGACTCCCCATTTAAGAGGCCGTGCGTTCCAGGTTCGCTCGGACAATCAGACTGCTGTCGCCTACATCAATCACCAGGGTGGGACTCTGAGCAAGAGAGCCCTCAAGAAGGTGACCCAGATTCTGACTTGGGCAGAGGAGAATGTTCCCTGCATCTCGGTGATCTACATTCCTGGGGTAGAAAACCTGGAGGCAGACTCCCTGAGCAGGAGCGCCTCGCGCCTGGGGGAATGGTCTCTCAGCAGCGAGATTTTCCACGCTCTCTCTCTTGGGGTCAGCCGGATGTGGACCCGTTTGCTTCCAGACACAATCACAAGGTTCGTCTCCCTCTCAAGAGATCCTCTGGCCATTGCAACAGACGCTCTGGCGATTCCTTGGACAGAGTTCAGTTTTCTGTATGCATTCCCTCTGTTTCCACTCCTGGGCATAGTGCTGCGCAAGATAGCCCAGGAAGGGGTACCAACTATCCTGATAGCTCCTCGCTGGCCGAGAAGGAGTTGGTTTGCGGAGTTTGCGGACATAGTTCAGATGTCAGTAGATCGCTACATCATGCCCGACGACCCAGGGCTTCTCACACAGGGGTCGCTGCGGCACCCCAATTTACGGATGCTGGCTTTGACTGCCTGGCTATTGAAACCTCAATCCTGACGGATAAGGGGCTGTTGGCCACGGTTGTGCATACCATGATACAGGCACGGAAGAAGTCTTCCATGATATACTACAGAGTTTGGGACGCTTATATTGCTTAGTGCGAGTCCAAGAATCTCCCTTGCCGCAGTTTTCCATTTCTAGAATTCTGGAGTTTTTGCAACACGGCTTAGACTTGGGTCTCCAGCTGAGCATCCTCAAGGGTCAGGTCTCGGCTTTAGCCATCTTCTTCCAGAGATCTATTGCCAACCATAGGTTGATCAAGACTTTTTTCCAAGGAGTTACCCATGTCCGTCCACCGTGTAAGTCAGTACTACCGGTGTGGGACTTGAATTTAGTACTTTCTGCCCTTCAGGGTCCTCCCTTTGAGCCATTGTGCGATGCTGCATTGTCTATTTTGACTCTCAAAGTGGTCTTTTTGGTAGCGATCACCTCGGTGCGTCTGGTATCAGAGCTGGTCGCGCTTCGTATGAAACCTCCCTATTTTGAGCGGCATAGGGATAAGGTGGTTTTTCGCTTTGAATCTTGATTTTTTTTGGTCGTTTCTCCCTTTCATCTTAATGAGGAAGTTGCCTTCCTTGTGTCCAGCACCTGCTAATTCCAAGGAACGGACCCTCCATGCCTTAGATGTGGTCAGGGCCATAAAGTATTACCTGGCTGCGACTGAATCCTTCAGAAGATTGGATTTGCTCTTTGTGCTAACAGAAGGCTCTAGGAAAGGTTTGCCACCAGCAAATTCCACTCTCAGTAAGTGGATCAGACAGGCGGTGGTGCAAGCATATTCTGCCAAGGGGAAGGAACCCCCTTTTCGGATCACGGCTCATTCTACCAGGGCTATTGGTGCCTCTTGGGCTTTTCAGCACCAGGCATCGGTTGAACAAGTTTGTAAGGCCGCCACTTGGTCTTCACTTCATACTTATACAAAGTTTTACAAGGAGGAGAGGAGAGCGGAATAAAGTACAGGGGGGTGGGGCTATAGCTGTGCTTTGCACAGACAGAGCAGAGATGGGGCCAGGGAAAGGTCAGCAATCCCAGAATGCAGAGCGACACAGTCAGAAGACACTTCCTGTTTGCAGGCTGCCCGATGCTGTATGAGCTGCCATCTTGAATGTTTAAAGTTTCAGAAAATGCAATAGATGCAGGTAGGATGATTTTTAATGTGGGCAATCTGTATGTACAGGGTGTGGGAAACATGTAAAATATACCCTTATTCAGGGTGAAGGTCCGCTTTAAGATTCTGCTGTTTTAGAGTAAGGTGTCCCTTTAAGCTGCTAAGTTCTCGCCATTTGTTGGATAGCTCCTCGATTGATAAATCCCTGGAAAGCCTCTTGCGTGTTATGTGACCAGGGGAGGTGCTGACCTGTAACCGCATTCCTTACCTGCATGTCCTGGGCACTCTACCTGACCAGTTCCCTCACCGGTATCTATAAAATGCCATTATTTTGGTCACGTGTGTTTGCTTTTCTTCTCAACTGAGTAAATCATTTAAGGAAGAGGAACTACAGGTAGCCATAATCTGCAGAGGAGCCAGAAGGTATAGGGAGACTCTAAGGAAATATTTTTTGGGGGGAGAGAGGGGGCCCTTGTGTGGGTGACCCCTTCTGTTGAAGGGCTTTATAGGGGGAATAAGAGTATATCTCTTGAGGTTAGCAATATGTGAACATCTTTGGTGCATTAAGAGACAATCATTTATTCTTGTTAGTGCATAAATACCTTCACAGTGTCAATCATAATTGATGACATATATTTACATACTATCGTTTTTTCAACATATTTTACACTGTTATTGTTTTTTTAGCAGAGGTACTGACTTGTAAAATCAAAGTCTCTGCTCCTGTAGGAGCTGCCCCTACTTGGAGGGGCTCCGTCCCTTTAATTACAGTTTGTAGCAAGCTCAAGGTTTGATTTATCCTCAGTTGTAGCAAGTAGTTTTTTTCCGTGCAGACGTTTCACTCTTTGCAAGCTTCTTCAGTGCACCTTAATTGATCTGGTTACATATAATGAGTCATATAGTCAAAAGCATAGCATTATGGGACTAGAAGTTTTACACAAATCCATATAACATTACATACCTTCAATCATTTTGTGTATGTAGCAGTAGGGGGCGCTTGCTTCCAGCCGTCCTTGTTTTTTGGTCTGGTGTTACTGAAAATCGATTGGGCTACTTAGACATTTATAATAGCCAATAATCAATAATGCTTTCAATAGGTCAGGAGTGTACCTGTTTGTTGTTGTATAGGGTATTAATACTCTGGTCTCTCTGTCCAGGAGTAGTTGACCTCTTATTAAGCTGTGTATAGGAAAGAAATATGGAGGAGGGCTCAATTAATGTCTGGGAGTACCTTATAATTATTTATATACATATAGACCAAAATGGCACTCACCTCCCACTGTGCGGGTCCTGTCTAACACAGGCTGGCAGACCGGCTTATTGCAGCCTGCTTGCGGCGTGCCGGTATACTGTGTCCGGCTCGCTGAGGCGGCGTGGCGGTCTCTCCGTTCCGGGGGCCGTCCAGGGACGTTGTGGTGGGTGGGGATAATATGTTTCCCCGCGTCCTTCTGCCAATCAGGCAGTAACTTCTCATGACGCAGATCGCGTCATGATGGGCTGGGCGGCCCTCGGCCGCACTGTGGGGATGGCGGGCGCCATGTTTGTGGAGCCCTGCTATGGGGACAAAACCTCTCAACTGTTTTATTCACGTTTATTAGTGGCTCCAACGGTTTTAGAAACAAGCGCTGCCCTACTGGTTATTCATTAGTGCGCAAAATATAGTGCTGTGTAGGTGTATTTTCTATGTATCCATATCTAAATATTCATAACTAATGTGTGAATGTTTCTTTCTTTTTTCTTAATGAGGTTACTGCTAATTCTTTCTAACAGGCTGTAAGCATTTCGTTATTTTGATTGCTAATATATAAATAACAAGCAAAGTAACGAAATAAATAAATAATATAGGTTTATTCTCTTTGATTGGGGGACTTTTATTAAAGGGGAACTTTGGTGGTTAGAAGGAGAATTATTATTTGAGGAATGGCACAAAGCTGCAAGAATCATTAATGCCAGGGGGAGTGAGGGCCTTTAATGAAATTATCCATTTTGTTTCTTTTTGTAGTGTTACTTACCTAATGTCACCTCCCCCCGCTTGAAATTTATGTCCAAGGGTAACTTATTCCTTCTTAGATAAGGCCAACTTAAGGGTGAGCTCATCTAGACCTCACTCCTTACCCCCGCTTGAGACTCTAAGGACCCAAATTGTTCTGGGCCCTCGGGTGAGAGGGGACAATTTGGGACATTAATGTGTCCCTTAGATTAGGGCAGGGCTCTGCAACCTTTCTTACCTCAAGAGTTAGCTCTGCTGGATTATCATGAGTCACATTTAACCCTTTAAGTGCCAGCCTACCTTGAGATTTTGTCACCCTTTGTTGCCAGACCATTTTGCGCTCCCCATTTTCAACTGTGATTTTTGAAGGGATTTCCAGGGATTTCCCAGGAAAGTAATATATTGTTTTTTTCAGCAGTGCCTGGGCTTTAACATGAAATGTCTTGTTTGTCATTTTCTAAGTGTATTCTAAATATTTTGGGAAAATTGTGCAAAAAAATTATAAAAAAAAAAAATTTACAATTACAATTTTTGTAATAAAAAATGTAAGTTTGTCAATAAAATCTTATTTTGTGTGAAACCCCAATTTCTCCTGGTTACAGCGGTACCACATATGTATAGATAGACACCCTTTCCTGCCCAGGAGACTCCCCCCAAACTGAAACAACGCTTTAGGAGATTTTCAGATAAAATACAACTATGCTATGCAATATGCGTACCTTGCAGTTTTTCAAGAAAAACCCTTTACATTTGAAATACCCCCAACAAAAAATATATTCCCTAGAAGTATACACCTCAGGCTTTCTAGGCGTACCAGGCTTGTTGACATAGGTGCAGTTTTCTGGAAGTAATCCCTCAATGTATTCTTTGGTTACACAGGGTTTCCCTAAAAATGAATAAACCAGAAATTATTAAAAAAGGGTTTTAAAACCCTTAAAAATCGCCCAAAAAATGGCGTGAGGTCCCCCCTACCCAGCGTGACCAGCTATGGGGGCTTGTAGAACAGGGCGCAGGGGCCAGCTTTAGTGGCCCCTGGCCCTGCCGACTACAAGCCGTCATAGCCTAGGGCCACGGCCCTTCTGCCCCCCCCCCCCCCCCCGGGCTTTGGGGAGGCAGGTAATTTGGGTGGCCAGGGGTTAATGGCAAGTCACCCGCTAGCTGCAGGTGACTTGCCAGACCCCCGAGCCTTGTGAACTGGTATAGGGGTCACATGGACAAAGGGTTAAAAGTAAGAAAAACACACAGACACACTTTTTCAAAATAACTTTATTAAAAAACTTTATTTAATACTTACCTCCCATCCATCCCTGTGTCCCACGCTGATCACTTAGGCTTCTGCACTCCTGCTGCTGCTGGAAGCCTTTTATACCTACTGGGTTACAGGTGATATAGGGTTAATTTATAGGGAGGGGGACCCCATTTTTTGTTTTGGATTTTTAAGGGTTAAAACCGGTTAAAAAAAACGGGTTAAAAGCCGCAGGTGACTTGCCAGACCCCCGAGCCTTGTGAACTGGTATAAGGGGTCTCATGGACCCCTTACCAGTTCACAAAGGGTTAACAGTATAAAAAAAAACAGACACATTTTTGAAATATGTTTATTAAAAAAAAATAAAAAAATTTTACCTTTTACTCCCCTCCGATCTTCATATGCAGTGTCCCGCGGCGATCATATGCAGGTGATGGCTGGGCAGAGGAGGGGGGAGGCAGGCGATTGGAGGATCGCCTACCTCCTCCCTCCGTCCAGCCGTCACCGGCATCTGACAGCTGAACTGGTGGGTGCCCCGATGACACCCGGCGGTGACATCAAAATCCAAGATGGCGGCAGCCATCGGAAGCTGCGGCAGGAGGAGGGCTGTTATGCCCCCCTCCAGAAGACAGAAGAGCTGGGGGGGTGATCGGAGCCCCCCCCCATGAAGAGGAGAGGCGGCGGGAGCCGGCGGGCGCGGAGGTGAGTAACGGTCTTTTTTTTTTTTTTTTTTTTTTTTTTTTTGCAGGCAATCCCGGCGGCTGCTGAAACGGGGGGGGGGGCACCCTATTTTGGGCACTACCCTGCAGCCGGAGGAGCCCCAATCGGCGATCGGAGCCCCTCTGGCTGCAGAGGAGACCCGGCCGGATCGAAAGAGGGATCAGGTAAGTGACTTTTTTAAAAACTTTTTTTAACTGTTAGTGGGGAAAGTCAGGCACGTAAAATTTACGTGGCTGGCACTTAACTGCAGGAGGGGCAGCCACGTAAATTTTACGTGGCTGGCATTGGCAAGGGTTAAAGCAAACAGACTGGTGACCATAGTGCCTACAGTTTTTACAGTCCCCCTTTTGTATAAGTGCAGCGCTGGAACTGCAGAGCCTGGGAAACCAACACTTTGACTCTCTGACCCTAAGCATTGCATGCACAGCAAGGGTCCCCGAACCGCACGTAGCTCCCAAGCTACCCCCCCCCCCCCCCGGATTAGGGCAGAAAAGGGGCTGTCATAAGAAGCTCCTGCACAGGCAACAGGCATGTCTCCCATTTGCAGCGTCCTGGCATGGGAGCAGACAAAAGCTGGGATCAGTGTTTTTGGGGTTTTTTTTTTCTATCTTTCTCGGGGGACATAAAGTTTAAAGTGGAACAAAACACACCTGACCAGCCACTGGCTTCCGGAGTCAGCAATCCCTTCAGGGCGCTCATAAAAACTCACCAATCATAGGCTGGGGCGGAAAAACACACAAGACAGTGGATGCGGCAGCTCTCACTGGCTGTGCGCACACACATGCACCATTGGAATGTGGAAGAGGTGAGTTTGGGGCTTTCTGGGGGGTTTCACACAGTAGGGCATACCAACTTAGGAAAGGAACAAAGCCTAGGAAGCTAAAAATCCCGGGATTTGTTCCTCTTTACGTGAGCCTAAACATAATTGCCAGGGAGGGTTCTGAAACACGGGGACACTAATCTAAGCTGCCCCTTATGCCATAATCAAGCTTTTTCCTACCAAAGCTCCATCTGACTAGGGATAGGAAACAGTTATACATACTTGGGGCAGCCACATCTTCAAAAGCAGTTTGGCTTCGCTGAAGTGGTTTCCTGTTCCTCGATAATTGAGCTCTATGGAGAAAGGTGAGTATCTCATAAATTCAGCAGTGTGGGTGGGTTATGGTCCTTGCAAACCTGGACTTTACCTGGCACGGGGGAGGGTTGAGGTCCTGGGTTGGGAGAAAGCCCTCCCTCTGTGTGAAACCTCCCTGGTTTCTCCATAGGCTCCCACCAGGATTTGATCCTTTGGCCCGCAACTAGCTTATGGTACCCTGGCAATCTGTTCGCTCACAATAGATTGCCAGGCCTGGTTGGAAGAGCGCTTGCGCATGTTCTGTGGGAGCCTGGAGGGAGGTAGAAAAGCTGGCATTTCTCACTGGGCATCCCAAGTTGGGATAATTTGCACATGTGCATGCCCATTGTCTTGCTGCCAATAGGTTTCCGCTTGCTAGAGACGTGTGGGCTGCTGTGGGGTGAGGCCTTTTCATTTTTGTCCGGAATGTCTCTTTAAATCATATTCGCTCCAATAGATGCTTCCCTGTAACTTTTTTTATAGTCAGCTGGCACGTTGCAGTTATCACTTAACATTTTGGTCTGCACATTGCAGTTATTTAATTTTTTTTTTTTTCTGTGTTTTTTTTATTGTAGGTGTGATGGAAGACAAGGAAAGTGTGGGAATTCAGATACCAAAGCTTGACATTGGCTCAGATCATGTGACTACAGATGCAACTATGATCAATATGCCAGAGATAAAAAAGAACTGCAACGACCCCTTGATCAGCGTGATCCAGAAGCTCACTGCCATGGTAAAGGGCGAGGAGGGTAAAAAACGCCCTTACCCATCAGACTTAGCAGATGCCCAAACCACATCAAAAATGGCCAATCCAACTGAGCTCAGCCCCAAGAAAATAAAGGAGGGGCCTTCAGGTGTAGACCGTGCCACCGAATCAGCAAGCAGCAAGAAAGTGATGTTTTACCAGTGTAGTCTTTGCAAGTTTGTGTCTCCTTTTTTCGAGACCCTCACCGCCCACGTGAAGAACCACGGGCAGCACAATGAGGTCATCTTAATGTGCTCAGAGTGCCACTTGACCTTTAAAAGCCACAGTGATCTTAAAATTCACATTAAAACGCACTGCGAAAGTGTCAATGCACCTTCTCATGTCAAAGACCAACCTCAGGAGGACAAGTCTGCCTGCCCGAGCTTACCGGAACCGGGCAGAAAAAAATGGTATGCCTATGAGGCTTATGGGCTTTACCGCTGCTTGATCTGCCGATATACCTGTGGCCAACAACGAATGTTAAAAACTCACGCCTGGAAGCACGCTGGGGAAGTTGACTGCTCATACCCAATATTTGAAGAAGAGAACGAGTCTGCCGGCTTACCGGACTCCACGGTCGCACACACCCCACAAGGAAGCGAGTCAATGCTGTCTGAAAATGTTGCTGTTAAGCAGCATGTGGAGATTTCTGGCCTTCAGGAGCATAGCGAGGAGCTAAAGGATGTTCCGATACAACCTACCCTGACAGAAGTTATTGTCATTGACGATACTTTATCTGAAGCCGATCAAGATAGCTTGCTTAGAGAGAGTCTGCTTTCTTCTGCCCAAAAAATAATTAGCTGTAGCCAAAACACCAAGGGCCACGTCAACGTCATTGTGGAGCGCTTGCCCAGTGCCGAAGAGGACAGTTCCCAGAAAGCTTTTCTGATAAACTCTGAAACTGAGGCCAAAAAGAAACTCGATTCCCAGCTCGATGGCTCAGTTGAACTTGAAAACATAGTGGAGAGCGAGGAAATTATTATCGGGTGGAGCGATTCTATCAAAAGCAGCTCCGAATTTGGAGTCTCCGATGAGAATTCTCCTCCGGCTCGAAGGAGGACAAATTCTGAGTGTCTAAGGCTGCACTCGTTGGCTGCCGAGGCCCTGGTGACAATGCCTATTCAAGTGGTAGAATGTCCCAAGACAAACCTAATGCTCATCCGCGATCCAAACTCTGCTGATCCTGACACAGGGCAAGAAGATGGTGACCAAGCGGCCAACACTTCTCCCAGGGTGGAATCTTCAAAGGTTCCGGAGGAGCTTCCTGCACAAAAAGACGTAAAAGAAGAGAACGAGACGCCGCATACCCCCATGAAGACAGGAATAAGCACGTCTTTACTTAAAGTAATTGAGAAGCTGAGGGAGCGGACTGACCAGAACGCCACAGATGAGGACATTCTGAAGGAGTTACAGGACAACGCTCAGAACGAGAGCACCGCCGACCTTGGTCCCGGCGGTAACCTCGTTGAATATTTACCTCGCGCTGAGCGCCCCTATCGGTGTCGGCTGTGCCATTACACCAGTGACAACAAAGGTTACATAAAGCAGCACTTGCGTGTACATCGGCAGAGGCAGCCCTACCAGTGTCCTATTTGTGAGCACATAGCGGAAAACAGCAGCAGTTTGGAGAACCACATGATCAACCACTGCAAGACCATGAAATACGAGTGCAAGCACTGCAATGAGTCCTTTTATTACAAGGTGACAGCAATCTAGTCTGTCTTAGAATCCTCCAGCCTTCTCAGTAGCGTTACTTCCTTTAGTCCATCTTGAATTGCTTTGCTCAGATAAATTGGGTTGTGGTTCGGGTTTGGGTACATGGCAGCTTTTGGACATACATGCCATTCAGATCAGGAGTGTCCTACTGGACTGATTCCCAGGTTTCTGAAGTTCTGCTGAAGTTCTAGGTTCAAACTAGCCGAGGTATATGTCGGTGTATTAGCTCACCAAGGTGCCCTGTTAGTATAATGGGTGGGCCTCAGTCTTATCTTAAAGCGGACCTTCACTCTGAATAAGAGTCTATCTTATATGTTTCCCACACCCGGTACATACAGATTGTCCACATTAAAAATCATCCTACCTGCATCTACTGCATGTTATGAGCCTTTAAACATCTTATGGAAGCCGCCATCTTATTAGGCAGCCTGCAAACAGGAAGTGCCTCCTGACTGTGCTGCTCTGCATTCTGGTACTGCTGACCTTTACCTGACCCCAGCTCTGCTCTGTTTGAGCAAAGCACAGCTATGTGCTATGCCCCCCTGTACCTTATCCCACTCTCCTCAGTAAGTGTGATGCTTCTGAGTCAAGATGGCGGCGCCCGTATCCTAAATTCCTGAGCAGAGTTGCAGCCCAGTGGGGGAAAGAAATAATAAGTTAGTGACTAAAAACGTAAAATATATTAATTTTAGATGCTGGGGAACCGTTTTTTAAGAGTTTGGGCTTTTCATTAAATCACGCTGAAGGTCCGGTTTAATCACAGTGGATGAATCGAGCTGTTATTCTAAGTATACAGCACGTCCTGTTCCAGAATATTCCTTACTCCTGGGTAATACATCCATAAGATGGCGCTGGACTGCAGAAAACAGCTTGTGGCTCCTCCCGGCCCCATATAAGTCAGGGACCTCCCACAAATTCCCCAGTTTTTCTGCAGTGTGCGCTGAGAAGATAGAAGACAGCTCTCTTGTGGTGCAGGTGAGCGGGGCTTATTGCCTGCGGCCCTGCAGGACTGTTCCCACCCGTTCCGTCCCATTTACTGTCTCCCAGCCTCGGCTGATAAGATTCGGGTGAAGGTAGGCGACTGAAGCACTATGGTGCTGAGGAGCTAGGCTCCTACCGCATTCCCTGCTCTAACAGGGTAGGCGGTTTAGGCTAATGGTGAGCCTTTTGGGATGCCCCCACTGCCTCATGGTTATTCTAAGTATGTCACACACCCCGCTTCAGATAATCATTACACTTGGGTTATACCGACCTGTAGAGGGCGATCTTGCAGAGATGTCATGAAAAAAAGGGAGCCCCTCCCGTTCCATAAATACCTGGTACCTCCCACTCTTCCTCAGTCTTTCATCTCTGCAGACGGCGAGCAAGTCAGAAGATGGATGTCTCCTCCTTGCAGGTAGCCGGGGTAACTCCCGGCCCGCTTATTAGTCTATTTCTGCCTGGACCCCCCTGTCTTAGTATTCACCTTGCCTCCCAGCCTAGGCTGCTGGTCCGGGCAAGGGTAGACAGCACCTAAGGGTGCTTAGGAGCTACGCTCCACCGTGAGACCCCATACTAAGGGGTAGGCGGTTTTGCCGAGTTGGTGATCCCAGTTTGGGATGCCCCGTCCCTTGCCCATCCACCTTCCAGCGTCGATTCCCCCTCTCCCGAATTGCCCTTGCTCCTTAGGGGGGGGGGACAGTGTCCGGGTCCCCTTTCTCCCTTAGTTTAATCTTTATTATGTGTGTGTGTGATTCACGGTGTGCGTCTCTACTAGTACTCTGGCTGTGCCGCAGCGCCGGCCGTTGTAGCAGCTTCGGCGGGGGAGCTTCTTCCCCCTCATGGTGCGGTTGGTGGGGGGTCGGGCGCTCGGCGCAATCGCCGACCGCCCGCCCCCGTGCTCTTGGCGCCGCTGCGGAGCCCGGCCACTGGCCGGGAGCGGCGTGTTGTCAGTGGAGGGGGGGCGGGGGCGTCGCGCGAACCGCCCGCCCTTCTTCTCCCTCTGCTTCTCTGGTTCTCAGGCAGGATGGACGTCATCTCCTCCGTGAGTGGCCCTTGGGGCCCCATTACTTCGGGCACTGTCTGTTAACCGTGCATTTTATAAAGCGCCTTGTAATTCATGAGTAGCCATGTCTTTTGACCTGCATATATATAATTTCTTAGGTTATTGCAATATCAGTATGTCTGCATTGTGTGTGTTTGGGCATGATTGAGGTGCTGATTAGCCCTGTATTCTGTCTTCCAGGTGGACCCTTGTTGGATCCTAAAGGGTCCTCCCGGTCCTAGGGTCCCTGGTTTAATTAAGTACTCCCCATAAATCCTCCCACTCGGGACACAGAAGGGGCATCCCGGGTCGCTTATAAGGCGTAATTCCCTAGGGTATTGTGACTACCAATAAAATCACCATATGGAGGCTTCCCAGGATACCGGGCTCGGGCTCCCCTCGGAGCAACCCCAGCAATGTTTGGGGTGTGGGGCATCCCTTACAGGGGATGATGTTTTCCTTTGCATACCATGTGCGCAGCAGACTATTACGCGGCAGTCCGGATCCCAGGCGTCTGGTTCTGCGCCGCCGGTCCCTTCTCCTACCCCTCCCCGCCTGACCCGTACCCCGTTTGATGTTGTCACGAGTGGGGAGTCGCAATCTGAGGTGTGTGCCAGATTGTCCAACCTTGAAAAATTATTTTCTAGCGCTGTGGCCAGAAAGGTCCCGGCTAAGAGAAAACACTTGTCCCCAGCCACGCAGGCTTTTGAGGAGTTTGATTCACTGGACTGGTCTGATTACCCCCCCCCCCCCCGCTAGAGGAAGGGGAGCTTTTTGAGGAGTCGGATTGTTCGGACGATCAGCAGTTTGTTGGCGCTGATGCCGAGCGGGGTCAGGGGGATTCTTTGGATACCCCTAAGGTCCTGGCTCATATGTTTGAGGTTCTGGCAATCTCTCCTCCTGAAGTGACTCTTCCGCAGAAGGTCGGATTGTTCGGACGATCAGCAGTTTGTTGGCGCTGATGCCGAGCGGGGTCAGGGGGATTCTTTGGATACCCCTAAGGTCCTGGCTCATATGTTTGAGGTTCTGGCAATCTCTCCTCCTGAAGTGACTCTTCCGCAGAAGGGGGAGTTCTTTGAGGAGCCTAAGCCGCGCTTAGAATTCCCTAATCAAAGGCATTTCGACGACATTATTTTTAAGGAATGGGAGAGGCCTACTCGGCTTCCGGGTGTCCCTCCGGGTTGGGATAAGAAATATCCCTTTCCGGTGGACACGGTGAAGCGCTGGTTGTCCCCTCCCGAGGTGGACGCCCCTGTTTTGGGGTTGTCTAGCACCTCTGTCTTGCATTCTCCCGACTGTTCTACTCTCAAGGACAGTGAGGACAAACGCATTGACCAGATGGCTTGTCACGGTTTTGCCAGTGTTGGGTCGGCCTTGCGGCCTGTTTGTGCTTCAGAGCTTTTGATAGTGGCTTCTAGGTCGGTTGTCGGGGACCTGTTGTCTACCGCCAGGCTTGACCCGGCTAGTGATGAGTTCACCGCCCTTAAGCGGTGCGAATTGTTTTTGTCATTTGTGCTAGCCACCCTGGATGACACCATGGTGATGTGTAGTAGAACTTCGGCCTTGCTGGTGGCAATTCGGCGGTCGGTTTGGTTGCGCCAGTGGGCGGCTGATTTTGTGTCCAAAAAGTCTCTTACGGCTCTTCCCTTTCTGGGATTGCGGCTCTTTGGAGAAAAATTGGATTCGGTCGCAAAAGGAGGTAGGTTACCTCAGCGAAAGAAGCAACGTCGTCCCTTTCGGCGGGCGGCTTCATTTACCCCTTCCTTTCGTGGGGCCAGAGCTGGACGGGGATCGGCTGTCTTCCCCTCCAGAGGTGATTCCTGGAACAGGGGAAGAGGACGTGCCCGTCCAGGTCACAGCTGGGGCTCCAAGCCCAAAGCCGCTGCTAAGCCGGCTCAGCAATGAGGGGGCTCCCTCACCCTCGCGGGTGGGGGGACGGCTGTGACACTTCTCCCAGGTCTGGGACCAGGAGGTCTCGGACAGATGGATTCGGGAAGTGGTGTCTTCTGGTTACAAGCTGGAGTTCGAGATCCGGCCTCCTCCCAGATTCTTCAGGTCTCGCATGCCCTTGGATCCTCTGGCCGCGCAGGGGCTCCGGGCGGCAGTAACAGATCTCTTGGACATGGCTGTCATCTACCAGGTGCCTCCCTTGGACTGGGGCCTGGGATTCTATTCCAATGTGTTTACGGTGCCCAAGAAGGATGGCTGCGTTCGTCCCATCCTGGATCTGAAGTTTCTCAACGGGTTTATGCGTCCCAGGAAGTTCCGCATGGAAACTCTGCGCTCTGCCACAAATTCACTTCGGCAGGAGGACTTCATGACGTCCATAGACATCAAGGATGCTTATCTGCATGTTCCAATCTTCCCGGCGCATCAGAGATTTCTCAGGTTCGTGGTGGAAGATCAGCATTTTCAGTTTGTGGCCCTTCTGTTTGGCCTTTCTCGGCTCCAAGGGTTTTCACCAAGGTGCTAGCAGGGGTGATGGCCCTTCTCAGAACCCAGGGAATCTGCATCGTGCCTTATCTGGACGATCTTCTTATTATGGCATCCTCTCTCAGCCAGGCGGAGCTAGATACCAGGACTGTGGTAGCCACCCTGGAGAGATTCGGCTGGGTGATCAACTATCCCAAGTCCTGTCTCTCTTCGTCCAGGGTGGTGGCGTTCCTGGGAATGTCTCTGGATACTTCTCAGTCCAGGGTGTTCCTCCCCCGGCCTAAGGTTCTTTTGATTCAGGAATTGACTCAGCTTCTCCTATTCATCCCTCGCCCGTCCATTCGGCTGGGGATGCGACTGGTGGGATTGATGGTGGCTTTGTTCGAGGCGGTTCCCTTTGCCCAGTTTCACACAAGGACAAGGACGCTCCAGCTCCATCTCTTGGCGGCCTGGGACGGGACCCCGCTGTCATTGGATCAGTCTTTTCTGATGTCCCCCCGGGTTCGGCATTCCCTTCGGGGGTGGCTGGAACCGAGCAATCTGTTGAGGGGCAGATCCTTTCTGACCCCTCGTTGGGAGACGGTCACCACGGATGCCAGCCTGTCGGGTTGGGGGGGATTTTGGAAGGATCTTCAGTTTCAGGGACTGTGGGGGCCTCAGGAGGCTCACGATCCCATCAATGTTCTGGAGCTGAGAGCCATCAGGTGTTGACTCATCAGTTACAGGGCTTACCAGTTCAAGTTCGGTCGGACAATCGGACGGCGGTCGCATACATCAATCACCAGGGAGGGACTCTCAGCAGGCGTGCCCTCAGGGAAGTGTCTTTGATCCTGGCTTGGGCAGAGAGCAATGTCCCATGCATCTCGGCGGTGTACATTCCGGGAGTGGAGAACACGGAGGCGGACTCCCTGAGCAGGTGCTCATCTCGCCGGGGGGAATGGTCGCTCAGCCCCAAGGTGTTTCGGTCGCTTTGCCACCGGTGGGGGACTCCGGAGGTGGACCTCTTTGCCTCTCGTCACAATCACAAACTTCCGGCGTTTGTGTCTCTCTCGCGGGATCCGCTGGCTCTGGCAGCCATGTCTCTGAACTGGAGGGATCTGGGGTTTTTGTACCTGTTCCCTCCGTTTCCCATGGTGGGCAAAGTGGTGCGCAAGCTGGCCCTAGAGGACACGTCAGCAATACTGGTGGCTCCAAGATGGCCAAGACAGGTTTGGTTCGCAGACGTGGTAAGGTTGGCAGCGGATCAATTTACCAACGCTGGCTTTGACGGCGTGACTGCTGAATCCTCCATCTTGAAGGAGGAAGGTCTTTCTGATGCTGTCATTCAGACTCTGGTTAGGGCTAGAAAGAAGTCTTCCTCTGCCATCTACTATAGGATTTGGAGGTCTTATATTGATTGGTGTGAGGTCCGGGCCTTGCCTTGCAGGGTGTTTTCTATCCCTAGGGTTTTGGAATTTCTGCAACATGGTCTGGACCAAGGTTTGCAGCTTAGTATGCTGAAAGGGCATGTCTCTGCCCTGGCGGTTTTCTTTCAAAAGTCTTTTGCTCTTCATCCTCTGGTTAAGACCTTTTTCCAGGGGGTTACGCATGTGCGGCCTCCTAGGAAGCCTTTGCTCCCAGTTTGGGATCTGAATTTGGTTCTTTCTGCTTTTCAGGGTCCTCCTTTTGAACCTGCAGGATATTGCTCTTTGTACGCTTACTGTTACTTACTTAACGTTACCTGCATCTCAGCTGTGTACATTCCGGGGATGGAGAATCTGCAGGCAGACTCTCTGAATAGGGGGCCTCTCACCTGGGAGAATGGTCCCTCAGCAGCAGGGTGTTTCGCTCCCTGTGCCACCGCTGGGGTCAGCCAGATGTGGATCTGTTTGCGTCCCATCACAAGCTTCCAGTCTTTGTCTCTCTGTCACAGGACCCTCTGGCCTTGACCACGGATGCTCTAGCAATGTCTTGGAAGAGCTTTCAGCTTCTCTGTGTTTCCTCCTTTCCCTCTGCTGGGCAGGGTGTTGCGCAAGATAGCTCAGAAAGGGGTGCCAGCCATTCTGGTGGCCCCCCGTTGGCCAAGAATGGTGTGGTTCGCAGACGTCGTACAGTTGGCAGTAGATCAGTATGCTCTGCCCAAGGATCCAGACCTGCTCACTCAGGGGCAGCTATGCCATCCCATTTTACAAATGCTGGCTTTGATGGCCTGGCTGCTGAAACCTCCTTCCTGAGGGAGAAGGGGCTGCCTGCCTCTGTTGTTAATACCATGATTCGGGCTAGGAAGAAGTCCTCGTCATCCATCTACTATAGGGTCTGGCATGCTTACATTGACTGTTGTGAGTCTAAGTCGCTTCCATGTCGGGTGTTTTCTATCCCCAGGATTCTGGAATTTTTACAATATGGTTTGGATTTGGGGCTTCAGCTTAGTACCCTTAAAGGTCATGTCTCTGCTTTGCCCATGTTCTTCCAAAGATCCTTTGCTCATCGTCTGGTCAAGACCTTCTTCCAGGGGGTTACTCGCGTGCGTCCTCCACGTAAGCCTATGTTACCGGTCTGGGATTTGAACTTGGTCTTATCTACCTTGCAGGGGTCTCCCTTTGAGCCTTTGCGTGAGGCCCCTTTGTCCATTTTGACTCTTAAGGTAGTCTTTTTGGTGGCCATCACTTCTGTTAGGCGTGTTTCTGAATTGGCGGCGCTTTCCATCAAACCCCCTTACTTTGAGAGACACCAGGACAAGGTGGTGTTTCGTTTTAAGCCAGACTTTCTGCCTAAGGCTGTGTCTGATTTTCATCTCAATCAGGACATTGTTTTGCCTTCTCTATGACCTAATCCTAGTAACCCTAAGGAGCAGGTTTTACACTCTTTAGATGTGGTCAGGACTCTGAAGTTCTATTTGGTGGCTACTGAACCTTTCAGGAAGACTGATGCTCTTTTTGTGCTCCTGTCTGGACCTAACAAGGGTCTGGCTCCAGCTAAGTCCCCTATCAGCAAGTGGATCCGCCAGGCTGTGGTACAGGCCTATTCTGCTAAGGGGAAGTAGCCTCCCTTCTGCCTTTGTGCTCATTCTACTCCTGCTATTGGTGCCTCTTGGGTTTTTCAGCACCAAGCTTCTGTTGAACAAGTTTGTAAGGCCGCTACTTGGTCTTCTGTTCATACTTTTTCTAAGTTTTTCAAGGTTGATGTTAGGGCCTCAGCTGATGCTGCTTTTGGTTCTGCAGGCGCCATTGGTTTAAACTGTCCGCTGTTACTTTTTGGGGATCCCACCCTACCTTACGGACACTGCTATTGGATGTCCCAGGAGTAAGGAATATTCTGGAACAGGACATGCTGTATACTTAGAATATTACAATTCTGTGATTACTCACCTGTAGAATTGGTATTATATGTATACAGCACGTCCTGTTCCACCCCACCCTTGTTATTATTCTTAGTTACCTCTGTATGGTGATTGTTCATATGTTCATTTTTGAATTCCTGTTATTATTGTTCTCCCGCTTCTTGTTAACTGCTTGTCAATACTGGGGAATTTGTGGGAGGTCCCTGACTCATATGGGGCCGGGAGGAGCCACAAGCTGTTTTCTGCAGTCCAGCGCCATCTTGTGGATGTATTACCCAGGAGTAAGGAATATTCTGGAACAGGACATGCTGTATACATATAATACCAATTCTACAGGTGAGTAATCACAGAATTGTATTTTTGGAGTCTATTGGCCTTAGTCTAACCTTGAACCCTGCGCATGGCCACCTACAGGCTGAAACAAGCAAGTGTGGATACCAGGGCTGCGGGAGTGATGGTAAGCAGGAGAGCCTTGTGCTCCTATGGTTGATCTGATGTCTGGTGGGAAAGTCCAGTTTCCTTTTTAAAAGAGCTCTAGCATGAAAACATCCATAGAAACATGGTTAAAAGTGAGAGGCTACTTGTACACCTCTGATTTAAAAAAAAAAAAAAAAAAAAAAATGTGTGCTAGGAATAAAATCCCGTGGTGACAGAATATTTGAGCATATCCTTCTACAGGGGCGAGCTGGTTCATGCCAATGGATATTTCTTGGGTAGCAGCAGTATTAAACCGGACCTTCAGCATTATTTAATAAAAAGCCCAAACCCTTAAAAAACTATTCCCCAACATCTAAAATTGATGTTTTATGTTTTTAGTTACTTTTTCTTCTTTCCCCTACTGGGCTGCAACTCTATTCAGGACTCGCCATCTTGCCTCAAAAGCATCACATACTGAGGAGAGGAGGGGGGTGGGAAGTTCAGGGGGGTGGGGTTATAGCTGTGCTTTGCACAGACAGCAGAGCTGGGGTCAGGAAAAGGACAGCAATCCCAAAATGCAGTGCAGCACAGTCAGAAGACACTTCCTGTTTGCAGGCAGCCTGAGCCACCATCTTGGATGTTTAAAGGCTCATAAAATGCAGTAGATGCCGGTAGGATGATTCTGTATGTACAGGGTGGGGAAAACATATAAGATAGGCTCTAATTCAGGATGAAGGTCCGCTTTAACCACTTTAAATATCTGCTCATAGCATCTCATGATGGGTAAAACTATATACACATTTCAGAAAAATGGCAATAGTGATAAGCTATTACTCCAGTACAGCGTAGCTCGGGGGGGACAGACCATTGAGGTGAACAGATCTTTCTAACGCCATTAAAAAGACTCACAGGCTAGGCTGCGGTGGGGAGATATAATAATATAACCCATTACCTGGTCCTGGAATCTAGTGCTGTCCATTGGAGCTTCTGGCAGCGACTACAGCGAGTCTGGGTGGAGCCCAATCCCCTGCTCTTTGTTCTGTGACCCATTTGCCCAAGTTAATGGCTAAAAATGCAGATGGGCCGCACTGGATTGCAAGGAGCAGGTGAGTTGCTTTTCCTGTGTAAACAGACCAACAGTCAAAAATGAATTAAATTGGCACAAAACCCAGGATTTTGACTATCCTGGGTTTTGGTCTTTCCCCCCAGGGCACCATATTCAGGGATGCCCCACTTTGAGAAACCCTCCTAGTCGCCCGATCTCCCTCACCCTTCCCCGGTCCTACGGCACATGCGCAGACTCTCGTCCAATCAGCGCACTCAGATCCGCTCCCGCCCCTTCGTCTAAGGCAAGCTGGCGGCTGCATCCCCCACTACCCTCTAACAGGGAGCGTGTCAATGTTGGCCATTCACAAATGGCTGGTGCGGGCATGCGCCCTGCTAAAGGGATAGCAGGGATGCGGCGCATATGCCGTTGGACCGGGAAAACAGGTGAGTTTCCGGGCAACCTGGGGGTTTCACACAGCACAGCATCCCGATTCTGGACAGCACAGGGGGAGGGAATCTAGCGGCCTTGGAATTTAGTAGATTCCAGTGGTGTGGACTTTGGTCCAACAAACGGTGCTCATAAGCTCCCCTCCCCAGGGCAATTTAGATTGCCACACACAAAAATGACTATACCTTTTTCCAATCCTGCTGCGGTAAATTTTAAAAAACAAAATGGGGGTTCATGAATGTGCTGGCCGTCTGCAAACAGGAAGTGCTGCTGGACTTCCTGTTACTGTGCATTGTCAGTTGAATTCAGGCAGAAGCATGGCTGAGATGCTGGGAGAGGAAGCTCCAAAATAGCCGCTCCTTTTCTTTTCCAACTGTGCCAGGCTGTTGGTCCGGTGTTACTGTGGTGGGTTATGCACAAGAGGCAATATGCTCTCCAAAGTCTGTCTCAATGTGGTCCAGGGCGGGCCCGACCAGCATACCGGAGGGAGAGCACCTGGTATGGTCCCAATCCTGGTTTTGTTTCATTTTGAAGTGGACTAAAACTCAGCTCGAACCAGGCTGATAAATTTTTTTGGATGCCCCCCTGAGTGAAACCACCCAGGTTGCCCCATTTACTTACCTCGTTTCCCTGTCCCACGGCCGCATCCCGATATACCTTTAGCAGGGTGCGTGCCCGCGCCAGTCATTTGTGAATGGCTGGCACGCACATGCTCCCCGTTAGCGGGAAGCGGAGGATGCGGCCATCACAGCAGCTGCTCCTAGATGTGCTGTGGGACCTGGAAGAGGTGAGCTGGTCTCGGCGTCCTGCGGGGTTTCACACAGCGGGGCACCCCCATTCGAGGTTCCCCCTGGGAAAGGACCAAACCCAGGATAGTCGGAATCCTGGGTTTTGGTCCACTTTAAGCCTGAAGAGACGGGCCCTTCTCCAGTAGGATGTCTGCTGCTACAATATGAGCTGAAGCTCTTGAGACCTTTGCCTTGACCAAAGGAATAACGCCTATGGCTGGGATGGTGCTGCTTAGGTATATTTGGCTGATGATGAATGACTGGGACCGGTAGGGTAATGTTGGATGTGTAATAGTAGCAATGTGAGTGACCGGTTATAACTGTACACGCTGGCAATCTGAAAAAGAAGACTCACAACAGTAGCTGAGGGAGTGACCAGTACTGTACTCCATAGGGAATCTGGAAAAGATGACATTAAAACAGACCAATGCCTGTGCTGTGTGGGTGTTGATCTGTTTTAAGCTGTCAAAGCACCGGATCCCCACCCCCTGTTTTTCAAGTAAGTAATAAGTGTTGTTCCTACCCCTGCTAAACCCCAGAGATCTTACCTTACTTCTCCTTCCCCTGGCGAAATAAGAATGCTGCAATCTCCATGTAAGATTTCTCTGGATTAATGCGTAGAGGGCATCAGCAATTGGGATGCCCCCCACGCTAGGAGCAACTCCCATTTTGTGAAAAATTAGTGTTCTAGTTTAAGGGGGAACCATAATGCAGTAAACTGTGGATGACCAGCTTTATAGTGACGGGCAAGTACTTGGCCTGGCCTTAGCTTAGATTCCTGTATAATCAGTTAAATCCTGAAGGGGGGAAGATGCTTGAAACCGGTGTTAGAATCACCTTAAGTGACTGTAACGATTATTTTAGAGGGCAAGGTGCACTTTATTTACTCAATTAAGAGCCTTGTGTTTGTTTAGGCACTCGAGTAGTTGTAACCCCTCTTCTCAGTCTCAAGTGTGTTTCTAGCAAACACACGGGTGACACTCCTTCCATGTGTTCTTCTTTAATGTACTTTCTTTTTTTTTTTTTTTTTTTCTTTACAGAGTCAGTTGAGGAATCATGAGCGGGAACATCTTAATCTCTTAGACTCCAATGCAAATGAGGAAATGCAGCTGTGTACAGAGGAGACGGAGGAAAAATATTCCCCAGAAGGTAGTATGATCCTTGTAAAAATGATTTCCTGTGGAAGGCTCCCGTTAAAGCGGACCTTCACTCTGAATAAGAGGCTATCTTATATGTTTCCCACACCCTGTACATACAGATTGCTCACATTAATCCGGACCTTCACCCTGAATAAGAGTCTATCTTATATGTTTCCCACACCCTGTACATACAGATTGCTCACATTACAAATTATCCTACCTGCATCTACTGCATGTTATGAGCCTTTAAACATCCAAGATGGCGGCTTATGGAAGCCGCCATCTTATCAGGCAGCCTGCAAACAGGAAGTGCCTCCTGACTGTGCTGCTCTGCATTCTGGGATTGCTGACCGTTCTCTGACCCCAGCTCTGCTCTGTCTGAACAAATCACAGCTATAATCCGCCCCCCTGTACCTTATCCCACTCTCCTCTCCTCAGTAAGTGTGATGCTTCTGAGTCAAGATGGCGGCGCCCGTATCCTAAATTCCTGAACAGAGTTGCAGCCCAGTGGGGGAAAGAATAATAAGTTAGTGACTAAAAACGTAAAATATATTAATTTTAGATGCTGGGGAACCGTTTTTTAAGAGTTCGGGCTTTTCATTAAATCATGGTGAAGGTCCGGTTTAAGTAGACCTTTCAGGGCCGGCTCCAGGTTTATGTGTGCCCTTGGGCGGCATGGTCTCAGTGGCCCCCTTTATGGTGAAGAGTCGTGTCTCATCACCGAGGGATGTCCCAAATCTGGATGCCCCCTAAGGATCATGCATTTGGACCAAAACTCGAGTTTTGGTCTACCGTGAAGCGCACCAAACCACTTTAAACCTGGCCTCAGAGTCTAAATGAATCTAGATTCTCCTGATTTTGGATACTCTTATGTGTGACCCCTCCCCTAGTTTGTTCATTACTTTCCTCAAACTGGTGAATGCACTGTGGGAACGCCAGTTTTTGAAAGAACCCCCATGGTTTTGCCGTTAACGCAAACAGGGGCATCCCAAATTGAGATGCCCCTGTAAAGCGGACCAGAACTCAGAGGTGGAATTACTTGTATATGGGTATGCCAGCGATCCCAGGGGGTTTCACACAGTAGGGTATCACAGATTGGGATGCTCCAGGGATAGGAAATCAGCTACCGTGGGCAACTTAAAAGCAGAACAAAACCCAGCACCCCGGAATCTAAATCAAGATGCCCCGTTGTGTGAACCCCGTCATTCGAGGAGATGTGGGCACCAGCCGTGGCGGTCCCCTCCCAGTCCGCACACCCCAAAGGCTGGCCCTGTCCATGAGACCCCTTATACCAGTTCACAAGGCTCTGGGGCTGGCAATCACCTGCGGCTAGCGAGTGACTTGCCATAACCCCCAGCCCCCCCATTACCTGCCTCCCCAACGGCCAGGGGGCGGCAGAAGGGCCCGGGCCACGTGGCTATGTGGGCTAGTAGCCTGCAGGGCCAGGGGCCACCAACGCTGGCCCCTGCTCCCCGTTCTACAAGCCCCCATAGCTGGTCCGGGTCGGTAATGCTGGGTAAGGGGGACCCTACGTCATTTTTTGTGGGGATTTTAAGGGTTTTTAACCCTTAAAACTCCCAAAAAAAGGTCCCCCCCGGGAGGGGGACCCTATGTCATTGTTTTTTCTTTTACATGAACCCATCATATTACCCAATCATATTGCATAGTTGTATCCTATCTGAAATCTCCTAAACTGCTGTTTCATTTTGGGGGAGTCTCCTGGGCAGGAAAGGGTGTCTACCAATACATATGTGGTACCGTTGTAACCGGAAGAAATAGGGCTTTCACACGCAATAAGATTTTATTAACAAACTTACATTTATTTATTACAAAAAAATACTACAAATTGTAAAAAATAGATTATTCCAACCCTGTCCCAGATTTAGAGATATTGACAGTAGCTGTATGATGAGCCAGCGGGGGACTGCTGGGGAGGGGGGCCGGAATTATAGGTGAAACTGGTGTATTAGACACCAACTTTGATTTAAAGTGGACCAACAGTCAAAAATTATTTAAACTAGACTAACACAGCAAACCGTGCTGATATGCACTTTATGCTGCACATACAAATAATTTACACTAAAATACACTATATCCAGTCCAGGTCGTCCCAGAAGTGATGACAGTTGGGTAATCCACCACCAGGTGGCGCTTGACTGCAGGATCAAAAGCTGTAGCTCCTCCCGGCTCCCTATAAAAGGAGGTGTCTCAGATGATTCCCCAGTGTTCTTCCTGCAGTCTTGCTGCATGAGGATCGTCTGGAATACTCTCTCCTGGATACTGCAGCTGAGCGGGGCCTCCTAGCCCGTCGGTCGTTGCATCCTTATTGCCACCGTTCCCGTGGACCCACTACTGCCTCCCAGCTTCGGCTGACCGGGACGGTGAAGGTGCTTGGTGTACTTTACTTATAACTTGACTGGACTCTGAGTCCCTTGCGAGCTGTGGTGGGGGACGACGACGCTGCACAGGCGGAGTATGCGTGGCCGCGGACTCCGCCGCGGGCCTGCTGCCTCGGGCCGCGCTAGGCTGGCGCTTCTGCTGTTCCTGGGCACTCCGCCGTCGGGGGGGCGGGCCCGCACGATGACGCTCTTCGCGTCACTGCTGTGCGGCCCGCCCTCCAAGGAACGTGTGCTGCTGCTGCTCTGCGCCATCTTCTCCCTCCTGCACGCTGCTGTCGTCCTCTGCCGTGCCATAGAGCGGTGTCGTGAGTCCCTCTTAATGTCTTTTATTATGCGGCTGGGTATGTGCTGTGGGATGCTTATTGCTGTTCACATTGTGTCCTCCAGGTGGTCCCCTTGATATTAAGGGTTGTGGTTCCTCTCGGCCTCTGCCCCCCCCCCGCGCTCCGGTCCCCCCTCTCTCCACGCCCTCTTCCTGTAAAGAGGGATCACATAAGAGGTACTCATTTTTGCGGGCTGGTCAGGTTGGGTCGTTAGTGCCTTGTACCTGTTTACTTACTCAAATCACCATAATGGAGGTTTCTGGGGATAGTGAGCGAGGGGCCCCTTCAGGGCGGGCGAAGCTCTGTCCCATGTGCGGTGCTAGCCCTCTGGGCGGACTCGGCACGGTCTTTGTCACTAGTGTCAGAAGTGTTATTTTGGTGCATGATCGGTCGGGCGTATCTGCCCCTAGCCCGTTATTGCCTGTGGCCTCTCCAGAACCCCCGCGCTTGCTCTCAGCCCCCAGCGAGGGGGAAGCCAGTAGGGGGGTCCCATTCTGATTGGCTTATCGGGTGGCCAGCCTTGAGAGACAGATCTCTCGCTCGGCTCCTAAGAAGGCCACAAGTAAGAGGTGGCATATTGAGCCTGTCTATTCTGATAATGATGGAGATGATGATGATGATCTCTTTGGAGGCCCCGGGTCCGTGGAGGAGGGCGAGTTGCATGAGGACTCCATCCCCACAGTGGATTATTCTGTTGGCCTTGATAGTGGGCCCGGTTCTTCTTCGGATGAGGATACATGGCTCCCTGATGATACGGAGTGGTTGCTGACTGCGGTCTTTGAGACGCTGCACATTGTCCCTCCTAGAGTGGCTAAGAGGAAGCGGGGTGAATTTTTTTTGCCTGAGAGACAGAGACGAGTCTTTCCTGAGCAGGCCCATTTTTCTAACATGATTTTCAAGGAATGGGAAAGGCCTAACAAGTTACCGTCGGTGCCCAAGGGCCTGGACAGGCGGTACCCCTTACCCGAGGAGCTGGTCCGGCTATGGTCCGTCCTCCCGAGGTGGATGCCCCCGTGTCGGGTCTGTCCAACACTACAGTCATGCTTTCACCCGATACTGCTTCCCTACGTGATCCAGCTGACAAGCACATGTATCAGCTGGTCTGTCATGCCTTCACCTTTGCCGGTGTTTGGTTCTGCCCTGTGTGTGTGCCGCGGGTATTGTCTCCCTGGCCATGAGGAAGAAGGTGAGATGCCTTGTAGTTATTGCCAAGTCTCGCAAGCGGGCTGAGGAGTACAAGGACCTCAAGGCTTGCGTGGAGTTTATTGCCTTCATGGTCTCTGCCATGGACGATAGTGTCCGGCTCGGTGCTGGGATCTCGGCCCTGCTGGTCGCTCTTCGCCGCTCGCTGTGGTTGCGGCAGTGGCCGGCTGATGCCGCGGCTAAAAAGTCACTCACTAGTATCCCTATTCTAAGTATGTCACACACCCTGCTTCAAGACATTCATTACATGTGGGTATACTGACCTGTAGATGGCGATCATGCAGAGATGATATCAAAAAAAGGTAAGACCCTCCCGGCCCATAAATACCTGGGACCTCCCACTCATTCCCCAGTCTTTCATCTCTGCAGAGGCGAGCAAGTCAGAAGATGATGTCTCCTCCTTGCAGTTAGCCGGGATGACTCCTGGCCTTCTATTCCTGCCCGGATCCCCTTATTTGAAGTGCTTGCCTCCCAGCCTAGGCTGCTGGTCCGGGCAAAGGTAGTTGGCACCCCTGGTGCTTAGGAGCCGTGAGACCCCATAACAAGGGGTAGGCGGCTATCCGGGTTGGTGATCCCGGTTTGGGATGCCCCGTCCCTTGGCCCTACCCTGGCATGATTTCCCCTCTCCCGGATACCATTAGAGGGGGGGCCCGGTTCCTTATGGATTCATACATATTCTTTACCCACCATCTTGACTCAATCACATTACTGTGTATGTGTGTGTTTTAACTGTATGTGTTTGCTTTAAACGTTTGGCTGGCGCCGGCGGACGGCAATGGAGGGGGAGCTGTGTGAGGCTGTGTGTGCCCATGAGGGCTTCTTCTCCTCTGGACAGGGGGGGTGGGGCGCTTGCGCGCGCGTTTACGGCCCGCCCCCGTGCTGTGTGCGCCGCTTTCAGGTCCCGGCTTCTGGCCGGGGGAGGGGTGGGGCCGGGCGCGACGCGCGAACCGCGCCGGCCCGCCCGCCCTCCCTCCTCCTGCACGCTGCGCGTCTTACACATCCCTCCTGCCTGGCGTGTGGTGCGTGGGTGAAGGTCTGGTGAGTGGCCTGTGGCCCTTCAGATGCATCTATTATTAACCCCTTATGCATTGCTAGCATTCTGAGCGTGTGTTCTGTTTTGTGTGTTCCAGGTGGACCATTGATCTTATTAAAGGGGGGTTCGCCCGGTCCAGGGTCCCTGGTTAAATTTTAGTTGGCTTCAAATCCTCCCACTCGGGACTTAAAGAGGCATCCCGGGTTGCATTATTGCGTAATTCCCAAAAGAGATATATATATATATATATATATATATATATATATATATATATATATATATATATATAATTGAAAAATCACCATATGGAGGCTTCCCCGGATACTGGGCTTGTGCCCCCCTCGAGGCAATCCAGGCTGTGTTTGGGGTGTGGGTATCCCTTTTGGGGGATGATGTATTTCTAGGTGTACCCTGTGCGCAGCGGTCTATTACGTGGCAGACCGGATCTCAGGCGTCCGGTTCTGCTCCGCCAGTCTCCTCTCCGTCTCCCCCTCGCTTGACACGTACGTGTGATGTGGTCATTAGCGGGGAGTCGCAATCTGAGGTGTGTGCCAGATTGGCCAATCTTGAAAAATTGTTTTCCAGTGCCGTTGCTAAAAAGGCCACGGCAAAGAGAAAACATTTGTATATGGCTGCGCAGGCCTTTGATAGGGAGGATTTTGACTCCCTGGATTGGTCTGATTGTTCCCCGCATGAGGAAGGGAAGTTGTATGAGGAGTCTGACTCCGATGATTAGCAGTTTGTGGGCGCTGATACCGAGCAGGGCCAGGGGGATTCTTTGGATACCGCTAGGGTCCTGGCTCATATGTTTGAGGTCCTGGCTATTTCTCCCCCCGAGGCGGCTCCTCCGCTGAAGGGGGAGTTCTTTGAAGTGACTAAGCCGCGCTTGGAATTTCCTTATCAAAAGCATTTTGATGGTATCATTCTCAAGGAATGGGAGAGGCCGACTCGGCTTCCGGGTGTCCCACCCGGTTGGGACAAGAAATATCCCTTTCCGGCGGACGCGGTGAAGCACTGGTTGTCTCCCCCCGGTGGATGCTCCTGTTTTGGGGTTGTCCAGCTCCTCAGTCCTCCATTCTCCGGAGTGCACTACTCTCAAGGATGGTGAGGATAAACGCATTGACCAGATGGCTTGTCATGGTTTTGCCAGTGTTGGATCGGCCTTGCGGCCGGTTTGTGCTTCTGCGCTTGTATTGGTAGCTGCCAGGTCCGTTGTTAGAGGATTGTTGACCTCTTCCGGGCTTGACCCGGCTAGTGAGGAGTTTGCCGACCTTAAGCGCTGTGAGTTATTTTTGTCCTTTGTGTTGTCCGCCCTGGACGACACATTGGTGATGTGTAGCAGAGCTGCGGCCCTGCTTGTGGCTATCCGCCGGCCGGTTTGGTTACGCCAGTGGGCGGCTGATTTTGTGTCCAAAAAGTCGCTCACGGCCCTTCCCTTTGTGGGGTTGCGGCTCTTTGGAGAAAAATTGGAGTCGGTGGCAAAGGGAGGTAAGTTACCTCAGCGTAAGAAGCAGCTTCCTTCTCTCAGTCCTTTCGTGGGGCTAGAGTTGGCAGGGGTTCGGCCTTCCCTTCGTCCAGAGGTGATTCCTGGCCTAGGGGCAGGGGTCGGGCCCGTCCAGGGCACAGTTGGGGCTCCAAGCCTAGAGCCGCTGCCAAGCCGGCTCAGCAATGAGGGGGCGCCCTCACCCTTGCGGGTGGGGGGACGGTTGCAACTCTTCTCCCAGGTCTGGGTCCAACAGGTCTCGGACAGGTGGATTCAGGAAGTGGTTTCTTCCGGTTACAAGCTGGAGTTCGAGTTCCGGCCCCCTCCCAGATTCTTCAGGTCTCGGGTGCCGTCAGATCCTCTGGCCGCCCAGGGGCTTCGGGCGGCAGTAGCAAGTCTCGTGGACATGGCTGTCATCTGTCCGGTGCCCCTCTCAGACCGGGGCCTGGGCTTCTATTCCAATTTGTTCACGGAGCCCAAGAAGGACGGTTCCGTTCGTCCCATTCTGGATCTGAAGTTGCTCAACAGGTTCGTCCGTCCCCGGAAGTTCCGAATGGAAACTCTGCGCTCAGCCATCCATTCACTTCGTCAGGGGGACTTCATGACGTCCATAGACCTCAAGGATGCTTACCTGCATATTCCAATATTTCTACCACACCAGAGATTCCTCAGGTTTGTCATGGACAATCGGCATTTTCAGTTTGTGGCTCTTCCGTTTGGCCTTACCTCGGCTCCAAGGGTGTTTACCAAGGTGTTGGCAGGAGTGATGGCCATCCTCAGAGCCAGGGGTATCCGCATCGTGCCCTATCTGGATGATCTTCTCATCATGGCGTCTTCCCTCAGTCTGGCGCAGCTGGATACCAGGACTGTGGTGTCCACTCTGGAGAGTTTCGGTTGGGTGATCAACTATCCCAAGTCCTGCCTCACTCCCTCCAGGGTGGTGGAGTTCTTGGGAATGTCTCTGGATACTTCTCAGGCCAGGGTGTTTCTCCCCTGAGCCAAGGTTCTTCTGATTCAGGAATTGACTCAGCGCCTCCTATCCATCCCCCGCCCGTCCATCCGGCGGTTCCCTTTGCCCTGTTTCACACACGGACGCTCCAGCTCCACTCTGAAGCTATGTGAAGTAACATGGTTTCTTGGCCTCTTGGCCTGTCTTTTTCTTACTGCTGTTTAACCACTGGGGAATCATCTGAGACACCTGCTTTTATAGGGGGCCGGGAGGAGCTACAGCTTTTGATCTTGCATTCGAGCGCCCCCCCTGGTGGTGGATTACCCAACTGTCATCACTTCTGGGACGATCTGGACTGGATATATTCAAAAACAATTCTACAGGTAAGTTTCACAGAATTGTATAATTGTTCCAAAGGTAACAAATCCAGCATTTCAAAGATGTACCGATGTGATGTCTGCAGCTATACAAGTTCCACATACGTTGGTGTGCGAAATCACAGAAGAATCCACAGCTCTGACAAGCCGTATAGGTAGGTGGAACCTATTCTATACATTGCTACAAACATTAGTGATTTTGTCAAATATTGCGATATATTGATTCAAAATATGTTCAAATCAATTTATTCTAAGTATACAGCACGTCCTGTTCCAGAATATATTCCTTACTCTTGGGTAATACATCCACCAGATGGCGCTGGACTGCAGAGACAGAAATGTGTCTTTTCCCGGACCCATATATACCGGGGACCTCCCACAAATTCCCCAGTTCTTCTCTGCAGTCTGGGCTGCGATGACTAGAAGATGGCTTTTTCTACTCGCAGGTGAGCGGGGCTTATTAGCCTGCGGCCCTGTAGGACTATTCCCACCCGTTCCTCTTCACTGCCTCCCAGCTTAGGCTGCGCTGGTCGGGTGATGGTAGGCAACACCGCTGTCAGGTGCTAAGGAGCGCTGCTCCAACCGCAGTCCCCCACCAAAGGGTAGGCGGTACAGGCCCCTGGTGAGCCTTATGGGATGCCCCTCCCGTGGCCGTTTGCCCTTCGCCCCCTGTCCCTTCAGTTAGGCTCCTCTTAGGCCGGCCGCTGCTTCCCCTTCGCTCTCCCTGGGTAGATCTCGGGGGGGGGGGGGGGGGGGGGGGTGTATGCGTTAACTTTGTATGTATGCATGTTGTGATTGCACTGGGCTTTATTATCGCCGCCGCGCACTTGTACTTCGCTCAGCGGACGGCGGCGGCATCGCCTCAGGAGCTGCTGCGCCGTCATTGGCTGGTCTTGTCACGGGGGCGCGTTTTCGCGCTCTTCGGGGGGGCGGGCCTTGCGGATGACATTTTCCGCATCACTTCTCTGCGGCCCGCCCCTCGAGGTATATGCAGGCGCCATTTTGGAGCTCCTGCGCTGCGTGTCTGGCGTCTCCCTATCGCGGTCCGTAAGTGCCCCTGCGGGCTGGCTTTTCTTTGTATTTCATTGTATTATGCTTACGGGATCTTTGCTTTATGTCTTGCAGGCGGGTCAAACTTTTTGGTGGTTTTCCCGGCCCTATCCCCTCTATTTAGCGTTGACTCCTTATTGGAGGGCTTTTGTGATCCATTGTCTCCCACTTCCCTAGCGGGCTATTGGGGCATCCCGGGTAGCTCTATTAGCGTCAATCCCAATTGGCCGGTTGTGCCACAATAATCACCATATGGAGGCTTCTCAGGATAATGTGCTTGAGGTTCCTTCGGGACAAGCCCGGCTGTGTGTGGGGTATCCCCTATAAGTGATGATGTCACGGTGTGTGTACCCTGCGCCCAGCAGACGCGCTGCAGTCTGGGCTACCGGTGACTGGGCCCGCGCCCCCTCGGGCTTCGCCTACCCCCCCACGCTTACTGGCTCCTAGTGAGGTGCATACCAGTGGGGAGTCTCAACCTGATTTGGCTGCACGGGTGGCCAGTATTAAGAGACATATTGCTGGGTCTGGCCCGCGTAAGGCTTCTGCTATGAAGCGGCATTTATCACCTGGTGTTACTCTCTTTCCTATGGAGGCTGAGGAATTTTTTGATATCTTTGTATATCTTGGATTCAAAGCGGCGCCACCGCGGCCCTGGCACCCGTGACATTATTGGTTAGTGTGCACCCGCCCCCCTGGACGATTTGTGATACTTGGACGACATGCTTATCGCTTCTCAGTCCTTCCAACAGGCAGAGCTGGATACTCAGCGGGTGGTGTCCACACTGGAGTCATTCGGCTGGGTGATCAACCACCCCAAATCTTCCCTGTCTCCTTCCATGGTGAAGTCCTTTCTGGGCATGATTCTGGATTCATCTCAGGTCAAGATCTTTCTTCCTCAGCAGAAGGTGGAGAGTCTTCAAGAGCAAGCTCAGCTCCTTCTGTCTTGTCCTCATCCGTCCATCAGGCAGGGAATGCAGCTGGTGGGTCTGATGGTGTCCTGCTTCGAGGCGGTTCCATATGCTCAGTTTCACATGAGACCTCTTCAGCTTCACCTCTTGTCAGTATGGGATCGGGACCCGTGTCCTTGGATCAGGTGTTTGTTCTGTCCCCTCTGGCCAGGCGGTCTCTATCGTGGTCAAAAAGAACAAAAGAAAGCCAGCTCACCGACCATCCAAATCAGCATGGACATGAAGCTCCCAGGCAGCTCTCCATCAAACCAGATAGCATTCAATGTTGCGTCCAGCCGATCAACGGTTAAAATGTAACTTTTAATTGTTCCTTATTAAAAAATCACACCAAAATAGCAGCATCTATAGTGTAAAGATCGCAGGCAGCACCCTGGGGAAGAGGGCTAGCAGGCTGGTCTCTATCGTGGTGGCTGGACTCAAGGAACCTGCTGGGGGGCAGACCTTTCTGGCCCCTTGCTGGGACACTGTCACCACGGATGCCAGTCTGGAGGGGCTTTTGGAAATCCCTGAAATTCCAGGGTTAGTGGGGCCCTCAGGAGGCCCACACCCCTATCAACATTCTGGAGTTGAGGGGGATCAGGTTGGTTCTCACCCACTTAACCCCACACCTTCGGGGTCGGGCTGTTTAGGTCCGCTCGGACAACCAGATAGAGGTTGCCTACATCAATCATCAGGGAGGGACCCGGAGCAGGAGGGCCCTCAGGGAAGTGTCTATTATTCTGTCCTGGGTGGAGGACAATGTTCCCTGCATCTTGGCTGTGTACATTCCGGGGGCGGAGAATCTGGAGGCAGACTCTCTGAGCAGGGGGACCTCTCGTCTCGAAGAATAGTCCCTCAGTAGCAGGGTGTTTCGCTCCCTGTGCCACCGCTGGGGTCAGCCGGATGTGGATCTGTTTGCGTCCTGTCACAAGCTTCCAGTCTTTGTCTCTCTGTCCCAGGATCCTCTGGCCTTGGCCATGGATGCCTTGGCAATGTCTTGGACGAGTTTTCAGCTCCTGTATGTGTTTCCCCCGTTTCCCCTGCTGGGCAGGGTGCTGCGCAAGATAGCTCAGGAAAGGGTGGCAGCCATACTGGTGGCCCCCTGTTGGCCAAGACATCGTGCAACTGGCAGTAGATCAGTACGCCCTGCCCCGGGTTCCAGATCTCACTCAGGGGCACCTACTCCACCCCAATTTACAAACGCTGGCTTTGACGGCCTGGCTGCTGAAACCTCCACCTTGATGGAAAAGGGGCTGCCTGCCTCGGTTGTTAATACCATGATCGGGGCTAGGAAAAGGTCCTCTTCTCCCATCTACTATAGGGTTTGGCGTACTTACACTGATTGGTGCGAGTCCCACTCGCTTCCCTGTTGTGTTTTCTATTCCTAGGATTCTGGAGTTTCTGCAACATGGTTTGGATCTGGGTCTTCAGCTCAGTACTCTGAAAAGTCATGTTTCTGCCTTGGCCATTTTTTTCCAAAGATCTTTTGCTCAGCATCCCCTGGTCAAGACCTTCCTCCAGGGGGTTACTCACGTGCCTCCCCCACGTAAGCCTATGTTACCAGTCTGGGACTTGAACTTGGTCTTATCTGCCCTTGCAGGGGGCCCCTTTGTCCATTCTTACGCTTAAGGTAGTCTTTTTGGTGGCTATTCTGTTAGGCGTGTTTCTGAGTTGGCGCTTTCCATCAAACTTCCTTACTTTGAGAGACACCAGGACAAGGTGGTGTTTAGTTTTAAGCCATATTTTCTGGCTAAGATTGTTTCTGCTTTTCATCTCAATCAGGACATTGTTTTGTGTCCTAATCCTAGTAATTCTAAGCACTCTCTGGATGTGGTCAGGACTCTGAAGTTCTATTTGGTGGTTACTGAATCCTTCAGGAAGACTGATGCACTTTTTGTGCTCCCGTCTGGACCTAAGAAGGGTCTGGCTCCAGCTAAGTCCACTATCAGCAAGTGGATCCATCAGGCTGTGATACAGGCCTACTCTGCTAAGGAGAAGGAGCCTCCCTTCTGCCTTACTGCTCATTCTACCCGTGCTATTGGTGCCTCTTGGGCTTTTCCCAAGCTTCAGTTGAATAAGTTTGCAAGGCCGCCACTTGGTCTTCTGTTCATACTTTTTCTAAGTTGTACAAGGTTGATGTTAAGGCCTCAGCTGATGCTGCTTTTGGTCGCAAAGTTCTGCAGGCGGCAGTGGTTTAAACTGTCTGCTTTTACTTTTGGGGGTCCCACCCTACCTTATGGACACTGCTATTGGATGTTCCAAGAGTAAGGAATATATTCTGGAACAGGACGTGCTGTATACTTAGTCAAAATCCTGGGTTTTGGTCCACTTTGAGAGGTCCTGTCCACTGTGCAGCACTGGATCCCCTGGTGGCCGATGTCTTTCATATAACCATCGGTGGCCAATTGGGCTCACCAGGCCTCACAGTGATGCACAAGCCCACATGGCAATTGCGTAGCGCAGTGAACCGGCAAGGGAACAAGCTTTCTCTGTGGGGAGTGGGCTCGGATGGACCCATGCTGTGATGGTGAGAGACCCTCCAGTCTGTTTTGGCTAGAGGTTCTTTAGTGTTTTTATTTATTTCCATTTGTTCTGCATTTTGACAGGTGCTCACTGTGCGGTTATGTCTGCAGTCACCCACCATCTTTAAAGTCCCACATGTGGAAACATGCCAGCGACCAGAACTACAACTATGAGCAAGTGAACAAAGCGATCAATGAGGCCATGTCACAGAGCAGTCGGTATGTAACAAGAAGAAAGGGGGGGCTGCGGGTGTTCATGGTATAATGATGCACACAGCTAAAGCGATATTTCTATTTTTCGAAAAAGTGCTTGTTCCTGGACCTAAGATCAAGGCTTCCAGAGGAGCATGAGGCTCCTTTGTATACATTCTCCAAGTCCCGCAGATGTGACTCTCTTGAGGTCTAGGTATCTGAAGCAAGTTCTGGGCTGTCGGTGGTGACTCTCTTGAGGCCTAGGTATCTGAAGCAAGTTCTAGGGTGTAGGTGGTGACTCTCTTGAGGCCTAGATATCTGAAGCAAGTTCTAGGCTGTAGGTGGTGACTCTCTTGAGGCCTAGGTATCTGAAACAAGTTCTAGGCTGTAGGTGGTGACTCTCTTGAGGCCTAGGTATTTGAAGCAAGTTCTAGGCTGTAGGTGGTGATTCTCTTGAGGCCTAGGTATTTGAAGCAAGTTCTAGGCTGTAGGTAGTGACTCTCTTGAGGCCTATGTATCTGAAGCAAGTTCTAGGCTGTAGGTGGTGACTCTTGAGGCCTAGGTATCTGAAGCAAATTCTAGGCTGTAGGTGGTGACTCTTGAGGCCTAGGTATCTGAAGCAAGTCCTAGGCTGTATGTGGTGACTCTCTTGAGGCCTAGGTATCTGAAGCAAGTTCTAGGCTGTTGGTGGTGACTCTCTTGAGGCCTAGGTATCTGAAGCAAGTTCTAGGCTGTAGGTGGTGACTCTCTTGAGGCCTAGGTATCTGAAGCAAGTTCTAGGCTGTAGGTGACTCTCGAGGCCTAGGTATCTGAAGCAAGTTCTAGGCTGTAGGTGACTCTCTTGAGGCCTAGGTATCTGAAGCAAGTTATAGGCTGTAGGTGGTGACTCTCTTGAGGCCTAGGTATCTGAAGCAAGTTCTAGGCTGTAGGTGGTGACTCTCTTGAGGCCTAGGTATCTGAAGCAAGTTCTAGGCTGTAGGTGGTGACTCTCTTGAGGCCTAGGTATCTGAAGCAAGTTCTAGGCTGTAGGTGGGTATGTACAGTGAATGAGTTGTCCATTATTCTCTGGGTGCCTCAACTGAACTTCGTACACAGGTGCATACATCCGACCAGGTGGGTTTTAGGAGGGCGATCAAAGCTTTGGGGTTGGGAAAAGTTAAGTAGGGGAAGCTTGTGTCCCTGATCTAAGGTCTCCACAAAAGTGAACCTTTAAATAACAAATCCTTCTCACCATTGACACTCCCACCAATGACTGTTTTCATTTCAGGCTCCCACGTGAACCCCTAAAGAAGCCTTCACCAGAAGATTCTGCGGCAGCATTGGACAGCGACACGCTCCCGCCTGCCGGCCGCCCAGCATCAGAAGTAAGCGGATTTATAGAGAGTCACAAGATCAACCTGTCGCAGGATGGCCAGGGCAGTGCAGAGAAACTCCAAAGCCAGCTGAGACCCGGCACCGAGCTCTGCGTCCTGCTCTTCTGCTGCTGCATTTGCGGGTTTGAGTCCACCAGTAAAGAACTTCTAATGGAACACATGAAAGCACACGAGGGCGAAATCATCAACATCATATTGAACAAGTCTGAATCGGCCTCCTGAATATGGATCTCCTTCTTCTCTAGACCCGGCTCTCTCATAGAGCTCCTAATTTATTTGTATTTCTCTTCAGTTAAAGGGCACTATACAGATATAAAGGTACTTTAGCTTCTCACTGAGGGATTGTAAGCACTTGAGGGTTTTTTTTTCTTTCACCAAACCCAACATGAAATATTTACAGAGCAACTCCGGGCAACAAATTAAACCAGTGACCAGTTCTCAAATTCGAGGAAGATGTTGTGATTGAAGTATGCGTGAGCAGAAATGTCCAGTCGCTTACTAGGAATCATGTCGTGAGTATAAGAAAGGGGCTGCTGTTCTGAGAAATGCTAGTTACACGGCTCACATGCCCATTAGCCATTCAGAATGACCAGTAACAAGTATGCTGCCAGACCTCAGAAATACTAACTGTTCTGGATCCGCTGTTGGAGGAGCGGCCTAATGGCCGGGGATCTATTCAGAGGCCTTGGCAGCCCTAAATCTTTTTTTTCAGCCCAGGTTTGCTTGTTGAGCCGAGCAGCTTCCACAGCATCTGGAGTTTATTGAATTGTCTGTTGGGGTCCTCTTCTGCCTCCGGTTGTGTGTCAGGAGTGTGGCTGCTTAACAGAACTGTGAAAGATACAAATGTGGTGTAGTAGAGTGTTTCTAGGCCTTAAAGTGGATCTAAGCAAGACGTACCTTGCTTTCTGTTCCTTGACATACTCTTCTTTATGAAGAAATCAACACCTATGGCTACGGCAGGGATGGAAAACCTGTGCTCCCTCACTGCTGTCAGATGTGGCCCCCAACATCTCTGCCTACCTCACCACAGCTCATATGATCTTTTCCAGTCCCCCACTTGTTCTCACCTTTGCCCTCCTCTCTTCAGCCCACTTTTTCCTGCGCAAATCTTCCAACCTCACCTTTGCCCACTTATCTACCACCTATCTCACCTCTGCCTGCTTCTCATCTCAGCCTCACCTTGGCTCTCCTCACCAGTGGCTACATCAGCCTGGCCAACCTCTCCTCTTGCCATCTCACCGCTACCTATCTTTACCCAGTTCTTCCTTTCTCTCCTCTGCTCACTTTGCCTCCACTTTACTTGTCCTTCTCTGCCCACATCTGCTCACCTTTGTATATACTTAAAATCATATATAGGCCAAACATTTCCATGCTCACATTTTTTGTGGCCCCTTGAAGAGGAACAATAAAGGCAATGTAAGCCTATACCAAAAAAGGTGGTGCATCCCTCGGCTACAGGTATTGTGACTATGATGGTGCTCGTCCAATATGTCTTGCTGCATGAAAGAAGAGGGTGATTCCTCTTCGCGCCCTCTTCACATGTCCATCCCTGCCACACTAACTGTCCCTGCCATACTAAGGGCTCGGTACCAATGCTTTAGGTGTGGCCTTGGCTGATAAAATAACTAATTGACTGGCTGGGAAGTACATGGGGCAAGTCCTTAGCTGCTCACGGGCTGGTCGGGGCCAGTAAAATCTTAAACACATGGTTGGCCCCAGTCCCCCCTGGGTAAAGTTGTAGTGTATAACACATTGTAGCTGGTACAGAAGCTTCTAATTGCCTGGTATAACAATGCCCAGTAATCTCAAGGTGCTCTACATAAACCAGAATAGAGTCTGGCTTGTGCATCATGTGGGCTGCTTTATCCAATAGTGAGGCTTTATTACAGAGGACTCTGGCCTAGTGGTTGTTCTGGACATTGAGTCTAATAGAAATTGTAAATGGGAAGTTCAACTGATGAATTATCCTTTAGTTTGAGATGGTGAATAAAGTGCAGTAACCCGTAGTGGTGCGTTGGACTCGTAGGAACAGTTTTGCAACAGTTTCACCTTGAATGTGCCGTTTGCCCAGCTGCCAAGCTAATTCGCCCATTTTTAAAGAGGCACTATAGTCAATCCAGCCGGTTGGGTTTGCACTTCAAACCTGATGGTGTGGTGGCCACATGATTGTCATTTGCTGCCAAACCTGAGGGAGTGATGACTTTGCTATAGAGTTGTCTTTTTACTAATGAGTTTCTAACCTGAATACAGAATGAGAATCGCCAACCTCTGTTACCCCTGGTGCAGGTTTACTTCAAAAGAAACCTGTCAAAACCAGATATTATATCAAAGCAGACATTTCTTACCTCCAAGACTGATTTCTGCCAAGATGCTTGCTCAGAAAACTTTTCTGCTGAAATTCCTTTTATTGAATCAGTCCTAAAGTCTGAAAAGTCAGGAGCATCTCCATTTTGGATGCATCATATAGTAAGAGGAAACCTGAGAATGTGCTAAAATACTTGCGCTTCCCCTATAATTCCAACTCCTGGCAGGTGACCACTGGTGATCTCATGGGATTCACTTTTCTGCTGTGCTGAAGCTTGGGACACCTCTTTCCATAGCTTAGCCACATTACTTATTATTATTTCGTTTGGAAGAGAGACCCCTGAGGGGTGATCTAATACCTATGTATAATTATATCCAGGGTCAATACAAAGATCTGTCCCATGATCCTTTTATACCCAGGACGGTAACTATAACGAGGAGGCATCTGCTAAGGTTAGAGGAAAAAACGCATTGACACGGGAGGGGATTCTTTACTGTAAGAGCAGGTTCAGAAGTGGCCTGGATGCCTTCCATGCATGCAATAAGCCTAATGAAGACATTACAATAAATATTACACTAGGAGAAGCAGCACTTCCATGTTATCCAGGCCTCATTGCGCTTCAGTGACTGCTGAGTAACCCAATAAGTAATAATTGGGGGGACTCTTGAGTCACTCAAGCTGATGCTTGCCTACAGCTGTCCTGCTTTCACCACTTTGGAGTAATGGCTGTTAAGGGTTGTTATTCTAGGGCAAGATCTTAATAAGCAAGTCACGTGAGGGTATTATAAGAATAATAAGCATCTTTGTTACTCTGTATTGTAGTTTGTAAAAGGTGATTATATATATATATATATATATATTAATTATGACACGTGGCTGTCTAAAGAGAATTCCTTAATTTAGGGCTAAAACGAGATATGGCACAATTTCACAATTTGGTTTTCGAATATAGGTCTGTAGACGGGACAAGGAGCAGCTTTATAGGAGCAATAACCCTCTGCACCCCCATTTAATGCAGTTGTTGGAAGGTATTTGAAGGGACAAAATCTATACTATACTCTATACTATACTCTGCTTTTTCTCTCCTCCATCCATTCCAGGCCGTCCAGAAGTACTTACAGTTGGGTGTTCGCCCCTAGGGGGCGCTGACTGCAAGATCAAAAGATGTAGTTACTCCCGGCCCCCTATAAAGGCAGCTGCCTCGCAATCCAGCCCTTGCAGTTGACCGCACAAGATCGCTTTCACTCTCTCAGATTTTGGCAGCAGAGCGGGGCCACCTAGCCTGTCGGCCGCTGCAGGACCCTATTTCCTTGGATCTCTTCTGACCCATCCTTGCCTCCCAGCCTTGGCTGCTAAAGGGGATCCGTGTACGGTAGGGTGAAACGCCGGGGTCTGGGGAGTTCTGGCAGAGCACATGGCTCTGTGTCACAGACTTTATTAATAAAAAGTAGTCGGCCGCAGGCATTCTATGGTGAGCCTGCTAGGGAACCACAGATATATGTACTTCATATATGCCCTCCCTTCTCCCACATGCTTTATTAGTTATTGTATGTGTATGCTGTGCTTGGTGCTACTTATGGGGAGCAGTGGAGAGCTCCGTCGCTATAGTACCTACAGCGAGGAGCGGTCCGATGCCGCTCCATCCACCCCTTACCTACCTCGCTCCCTTGCCGGGTCTGGCAGATGCGCCTCGCGGGTCGACGGTGGGGGCGGCGCAACTAGGCCAGACGTGACGCGCAGGGGGGCAGAGTCACGGGCGGTGGCGCGCAGGCTGCCTGTAGCGCTCTGCCCCTTGTACAGACGGAATCCCCTGGGTGGATTCAGCACAATTTGTTCCACTTGCCGCTAGAGGCATTGCTTTGGATCATGAGCGAGCGGTTGCTCCTGACCCTAGCCCTGCGTTACCACCGGCCTCTCCGGATCCTCTGCTGCTGCACTTAGCCCCTAGTGAAGGGGGAGCCAGCAAGAGGACACACGCTGATTTTGCGCACAGGCTGGCTAGCCTCGAGAAGCAGATCTCATTTGCAGCCGGTCTACTCGAATGATTATTTTTATGATTCCTTGGGATCTGCGGAGGAAGGTGAGTCGCCAGATGACCCACTCTCAGTGGGTGAGTTGCTCTCCGCCGGAGACGATAGCATCTCTGGTTCCTCTTCGGATGAGGATTCCTTCCTTCCAGATGATACGGAAAGTTTTCTTTCTGCTATTTTTGATACCTTTATACATTGTTGCTCCCAGAACGGCTAAGAGGGAAAAGGGTGATTTGTTTCGGCCTGAAAGACAACGGCGTGTTTTTCCAGAGCAGGCACATTTTTCTAACATGATACTTAAGGAATGGGAAAGGCCCAACAAGCTACCATCGGTTCCTAAGGGCCTGGATAGACGGTATCCTTTCCCTGCCGAATTGGTCCGGTTATGGTCTCATCCTCCCCAGGTGGACCCTCCGGTGTCAGGATTGTCCAACACCACGGTTATGCCATCACCTGACAATGCTTCCTTACGTGATCCTGCAGACAAACGCATGGATCAGTTGGTTGGCCATGCTTTCAACTTTGTTGGAGCCCTTTTTCGGCCTGCTTGTGCCTCGGCAATTGTTTCCCTAGCCAACAGGAGAAAGGTTAAACACCTTGTGGCTAAGGCTAAGTCCCGCAAAGGGGGCGGAGGAGTTTAAGGAACTCCAAGGCCTGTTTGGATTTCATCGGCTTTGTTGTTACTGCCATGGATGATGTGGTCAGGCTCGGTGCCAGAATTTCGGCTTTGCTTGTAGCTTTACGCCACTAGCTGTGGTTGAAGCAGTGGTCGGCTGATGCGGCTGCCAAGAAGTCCGTCACAAGTCTACCTTTTATGGGAAGCTGGCTGTTTGGGGAGCGACTGGACCTTTTGGTCAAGGTAAGCTCCCTCAGAGAAGAAAGCCTGCTCGGCCCTTTCGGAACTCCTCTTCTTATCGGTCCTTTCGGGGAGGAAGAGTTTCTTCATTTTCCGGTGGCTGCAGAGACACCTGGGGCAGAGGTAGGTCCCGCAGCCGGCCCAACCCCGCCTGGGGAGCTAAGCCCAAACCTCCAGCCAAACCTACTCAGGCATGAGGGGGCACCCTCACCCATATGGGTGGGGGGGATGGCTTCTGTTTTTTGCTCCGGTCTGGAGACGTCACGTCTCGGATCGGTGGATTCAGGAGGTGGTGTCCTCCGGTTACAAGATAGAGCTGGCAGCCAGGCCACCCACGAAATTCCTATGTTCAAGGATATCCCGAAACCCGCTAAAAGCTCAGGCTTTGAGAGCAGCTGCTCAACACCTCCTGCGGATAGGTGTGATTTGCCCTGTGCCCCGCCAGGAACAGGGTCAGGGGTTCTAATCTCCAAGAAGGACGGATCGCTGCGGCCGATCTTGGACCTGAAGAATCTCAACAAATTTGTAAAGGTCAGACATTTCCGCATGGAAACGTTGCAGTCGGCGGTGAGATAGCTTCGGCGCGGCAACTTTATGACCACGGTGGATATCAGGGGCGCTTATCTGCACATCCCGATTTTCCAAGGACATCAAAGGTTTTTGAGGTTTGCACTGGAGGATCAACATTACCAGTTTGTGGCACTCCCCTTCGGCATATCCTCAGCTCCCCTAGTGTTCACCAAGGTCCTGGCGGGCATCATGGCTACCCTGAGGAGTCAGGGTATTCGTGTGTTACCCTATCTAGACTACCTATTTCGGCCCAGTCCCTTCAGGAGGCCGAGAGCGACACCCGGACTGTACTTTCAACCCTAGAAGCCTTTGGTTGGGTGATCAATTACCCCAAGTCGTTTATCACGCCTTCAACAGTGAGATCCTTCCTGGGAATGACCCTAGACACCGGTCAGGTCGAGGTCTTTTTGCTGCAGCAGAAAGTTTTGGGACTCCAGACGCAAGGGCAGGCCTTGCTGGCTTGTCAACAGCCATCGGTGTGTCTGGGGATGAGATTGGTGGGCCTAATGGTTTCGTGCTTCGAGGCAGTTTTCTTCGCCCATATCCACATGAGACCTCTACAGCTGAACCTGCTGACCAGCTTGAATCGGTCACAGGAATCTCTGGAACAAGGATTTTTGCTGCCCCCCCCCCCCCGGCCAGGCAATCCCTCTCACCCCAATGGGAGATATTTACCATGCATGTCAGTCTTACAGGCTGGGGAGGCGTTTGGCAGACCCAGAAGATCCAGGGTCAGTGGAGTTCTCTTGGAACTGAGAGCAATTCAGTTGGTTCTCCTACGCCTGACTCCCCATTTGAAAAGCCATGCGATCCAGGTCCGCTCGGACAATCGGACAGCTGTGGCCTACAACAACCACCAGGGTGGGACTCGGAGCAAGAGATCCCTCAAGCAGGTAAGCCGGATTCTGACTTGGGCAGAGGAGAATGTTCCCTGCATCCTCCTAGCGTTGTCCCCATCCCTCCATCAGGCAGGGGATACAGCTGGTGGGCCTGATGGTGGCATGCTTCCACCAATTTCACCTATTGTCAGTATGGGACAAGGACCCAGCGTCCCTGGACAGGGTCTGTGTGCTCTCCCCCCTGGTCAGGAGGTCCCTCTCGTGGTGGATGGACTCAAGGAACCTGTTGGGGGGCAGATCCTTTCTTGCCCCTTCCTGGGAGACGGTCACCACAGATGCCAGTCTGTCAGGTTGGGGGGGGTTTCTGGAAGTCCCTGCGGTTCCAGGGGAGGTGGGGCCCTCAGGAGGCCCACACACCTATCAATGTCTTGGAACTGCGGGAGATCAGGGTAGTTCTGGCTCACTTGACTACTCCCCTTCGGGGCCTGCCTGTTCAGGTGCGCTCGGACAACCAGACGGCAGTTGCCTACATCAATCACCAGGGAGGGACCCGGAGCAAGGGGGCCCTCCAGGAAGCGTCTCTGATCCTGACTTGGGCGGAGGCCAATGTCCCCTGCATATCAGCTGTGTACATCCCGGGGGTGGAAAATCGCCTGGCGGACTCTCTGAGCAGGGGGACCTCTCACCAGGGAGAATGGTCCCTATGCAGCAGGGTGTTTCAATCTCTGTGTCACCGTTGGGGCCAACCAGATGTGGATCTGTTTGCGTCCCGCTACAATCACAAGCTCCTAGCTTTTGTCCCTCTGTCCCAGGATCCTCTGGCCTTGACCTCGGATGCGCTAGCAATGTTATGGCAGGACTTTCAGTTCCTGTATGTCTTCCCTCCAATCCCCCTGCTGGGCAGGGTTCTGCGCAAGATTGCTCTGGAAGAGGTGCCAGCAATTCTGGTGGCCCCCAGGTGGCCAAGAAGAGTGTGGTTCGCAGACGTGGTGCAACTGGCAGTAGATCAGTACGCTCTGCCCTTGGTGCCAGATCTGCTCACTCAGGGCTCACTACGTCATCCCAATTTACAAACTCTGGCTTTGACGGCTTGGCTGCTGAAACCTCCATCTTGATGGAGAAGGGGCTGTCTTCCTCGGTTGTGGATACTTTGATTAAAGCTAGGACGAAGTCTTCCTCTTCCATTTATTACAGGGTTTGGCGTGCCTACATTGACTGGTGTGAGTCTAAGTCTCTTCCCTGTCGTGTGTTCTCTATTCCCAGGATTCTGGAGTTCCTGCAGCATGGGTTGGAGATGGGACTCCAGCTCAGTACTCTGAATGGTCAGGTTTCTGCCCTGGCTATTTTCTTCCAGAAGTCCTTTGCTCAGCACCCTCTGATCAGGGGGTCACTCATGTGCGCCCCCCCACGTAAGCCTATGGTACCTGTTTGGGATCTGAACTTGGTTCTGTCAGCCTTGCAGGGTGCTCCCTTTGAACCTGTGCAGGATGCTGCCTTGGCCATTCTTACGCTCAAGGTTGTATTTCTGGTGGCTATCACTTCGGTCAGGCGTGTGTCTGAGTTGGCGGCGCTTTCTATTCAGCCCCCCTATGAGAGACACCAGGACAAGGTGGTGTTTCGTTTCAAACCTGACTTTCTGCATAAGGTAGTGTCTGCCTTTCATTTGAATCAGGATATTGTTCTTCCTTCTTTGTGACCTAATCCTAGCAATGCTAAGGAGAGGGTTTTGCACTCTTTGGATGTGGTTAGGTGTCTGAAGTACTATCTGGTGGCTACTGCACCTTTCAGGAAAACTGATGCTCTTTTTGTGGTCCCTTCTGGTCCTAGGAAGGGTTTGGCTCCTGCCAAGTCTACTATCAGCAAGTGGATTCGTCAGGCTGTGATTCAGGCCTACTCTGCTAAGGGGAAGATTCCTCCCTTCCGCCTTACTGCTCATTCCACTCGTGCTATTGGTGCCTCTTGGGCTTTTCAGCACCAGGCTTCTGTTGAACAAGTTTGCAAGGCCGATACTTCTGTTCATACCTTTTCAAAGTTTTACAAGGTTTATGTTAGGGCCTCAGCTGATGCTGCTTCTGGCCGAAAGGTTCTGCAGGTGGCAGTGGTTTAAACAACTGCTGATTTTTCTTGGGGATCCCACCCTACTTTATGGACACTATTGGATGTCCCAACTGTAAGCAAGCCGTGCTGCACACCGTAAAAACAATTCTACAGGTCAGTAATTGCAGAATTGTATTTTGGCAACTTACAAAGGGTCTAAGAATGCAATATTGATTATATATATTAGGGGTGTCAGAAAAAAATCGATTCACAATATTTCATATTTCGATTTTTTTTTTCCTCCCTAGTATTGATTCTGGCTCCGCCCCCACTACAGTAAAAAGAAACTAAAGTAAAAAAATCACTCACCTGGCCCCTTGTTCGATCCAGCCGGCTCTCCTCTTCACCCAGGGTTCCTCTGATTACACCCTCTCCCCCCATAATCTTTACGAGAGAGCCTGACAGGCCCTCTCCCCCTCCTTTCCCGACGGGCGCTGCCATTTTCATGCATCCCTGCTTCCCCTGGCTTGCGCTGCCCTGCCGACAGACATTTAACTCTGCCAGTTATAGCAAGTGTGGATTCTGCCAGAGGCCCGCACATGTGCTGTGGAGCAATAATTATGAAGATTATACAGGGGAAATCAAGCTTTTACACTGCTAAACATCCCAAATTGGAATGCCCCTTGGACAGGAAAACGCAAGGCTCTAGACTGATGCCAAAATGGGTGTTGGTTCTTTAAGAAACCGAAACATGGCAACCAGGCAACATATTCAGAAATGCATTGGCAGAGACCATGAAAAGTGATGTGTGCGGTGCTACTTTAGTTACTCCATTATTCCTTGATCAGAAAGAGTCACAATCTGCTCGCTTGGCGTTAGTTTTGCATGCTGTTGATTTGTGATTGGCTTGATTTAAATGTGCATTGATTTCAATATATATCTACACTTAGTGGCCACTTTATTAGGACCACATGTCTAGTGCATGCTGGGACTCAATCTGTCAGTGTTTCTATTTCCTCTGTAATAACAGCTTGTCATCAGGTCAGCAAGTGTGAACTTACTATCAGGTCCACCTATCTAGTACTAACAAGGATACCCTTATTGGTGCCACCTGTTTGAAACCAGCTAGGTCTGCCTATTAGACGCACCTATCTAGTACCTAAAATTAGGCCTACTAATGTGGTACGGACTAGGACCGCCTTTGTCAGGTCCACCTATGAAGTAGCAGCTTGGACTTTCTACATCAGATCTTCCCATGTAGTACCAACTAGGCATCCTTTTTTTTTTCAGTAGGCTATCTCATATCAAGTAGCACCTTCTTAGGTAGTTATATCTAGTATAAACTAGGACACCCTTATTAGTTATCACTTATCTAATGAAAGTTAAGTTTCTCTGTTAGGTACACCTATCTAACCAGGCTACTACACCCTAGTGCACATATCTTCTGTACAAACTCGAGCATGCCTTCCTTGCATGTAATAACATTGCCAGCTATGGTTACTAGACTGCTTAAGGAGATCTCTCTACACAGGTTGAACTAGATGGACTTTTTTTCAGCCTTATATACTAAGTTACTATTCAATTTTGGCTGTATGGGTACTACAGTAACACAGATCGTCCACAATAACAGGAGATCCTCTTAATGAGTTCTGTGTGAACAACTTGTATAGGTCCCTCCAGCTGGTAATAACTTAGCCTTTTTATCTTGGCCTCCTTTATCATGTCTAGCAAGTGTGTACTAAGCTAATTAGTAGCCCAGACAACTTAATATGTTGGGTATCCTTCCTTTATCAAATAAACCAAATGGCTTTGGCTAGGCCGTGGCTTATTAGATCCACCGAGAGTGGAAGGATGGCCTGTTTCAGTAGGTCAATTTAGCTATTGCTAGACTTCCTGATCTTGGGCCAGCAAGAGTTTAACCATGATTGGCCGTGTCAATGTTAGCATTGAAAGTACCTCAGAATGCATACCCTGTACCCTGCCTAGATCCATTGATTGCAATAGGGATCTACCTAGTGCATGCACAAAAGCCTCCAACTGTCATATGGGAATGTCTTTGAGCATGGCCTACTCAAGTGACCACTAAGTGTAAAACTACATTGTGTTTTTTTTTTTTTTTATAGCATTGAATGAAATAGCTGAGTGAGGAGGGGGTGTGGATGTTGCAGCCCCCCAGTCGCCACCAGTAACCACCTATATAACATTTTGTGTAATCCTTTTTATTTTAGATATCATCTATTTTTTTAGTGTTAGTTTTCTTACATATTTATTGAATATTTATATGTCATTTCACAAATTGTCAGGGCATGTTTTTCTCTGGCACTTTTTCTCACTGGTGCTACTTTAAAAAAAAAAAAAAAAGAAATTGTGATGTAAGGGAAATGGGGGGGGGGGGGTAATTAATTAAAACAAACGTACACGTGTGATCCCACTGTGTTCTGCTGGTAGGGTCCGGTCTCTTTACTGATGGCTCTAGCTCCCCAGCCGGCCTCAGTGCATGGCCTTGTTTCCTGTCATATGAGGGCAGGCTGCCATGTTGATTGGTGGCAGGGGGTGCAACTCTAGTGCACCCCAGGCTGGTTAGAATTTAGTGAGGCCGGAGAAGTGCCTTTCCAGCAACGGGGCTGACATTGCTGAAAGGGGATGGGATGGAAGCCCACAAGACTATGGGATTGAGCCTGGGGGCTGGCAGGTAAATGCCTTTTCTCTCATATTCCACTCCAGGGTGTTGCTGAATCAGATACGAATGGGTTAACACTCATCTAAAGGGCGGGACTGCAAGATAAAAAGGTGTGGCTCCTCCCGGCTATATATACTTCTGGCTGCTCTCCACAATCCAGTTTCCCAGAGACTCCACAGAGAGTCTTATTGAGAAAACTTTGGATAGCTAGTCAACTATCCAAAGTCGCATATCATTCCCTCAAAAGTTATCTCCTTTTTGGGAATGACATTAGACTAAGCTCAGGTCAAAGCTTTTCTCCCAGAGCAAAAGAGACTCTCACTTCAGGCCAGGGTACGGGCACTCTTGACCTGCCCTCATCCAACGATCTGTTAAGCAATGTGTCTGTCGGGCTTGATGGTGTCTTGCTTCGAGGCGATCCCATTGCACAATTCCACACAAGACCCCTGCAGTCGGAATTGCTCTCAATTTGGGATTGAACCTCGGAGACCCTGGATCACCCCCTTTACATGACACAGCAAGGCATTCTCTAGACTATTGGCTGAATCCCCAACCTCCTCAGGTGGGCAAATCCTTTCTTCTGGTACAGTGAAAAACCTTAACCACAGATGCCAGCCTAACGGGTTGGGGTGGTGTCATGGAGTCACAAAAGTTCCAGGGACAGTGTGGCCCAGTGGAGAGCAGGCTTCCCATAAATATCCTGTAGCTGAGAGTGATTCTGTCTCACACGTTGGACCTCCAATCTGAGGGGGTCTTCCATCAGGGTTCAAGCAGATAACATGACAGTGGCATATTTCAACCACCGGGGGGGGGGCGGGAAGGGCCTCCTTGAGAAGCAGGAGAGCTCTCAAGGTGGCGAGCCAGATCTTACTATGGGCCTCAAAAAATGTTCCGTGCATCTCATGGATCCACATAGCAAGTCGATCATCTAAGTCGATCATCTAAGCAGGGGGGCTTTGGATCAGGGAGAATGGACCCTCAGTCAGGGGATTTTTTGAGACCTATGCATGCGCTGGGGGCTCCCAGACATGGATCTCTTTGCGTCCTGCCACAATTGGAAACTTCTGTGTCTCCCGGTCCAAGGACTCTCTGGCTATAGCAGTTAATACCTGGCCCTAGCAGCCTTATCGGTTAAGCCTCCTTACTTAGTCCTACACAAAGACAAGACTTTCTTCCTAAGGTGGTTTCCCCTTTTCATCTTAAGGAATAAGTGTGATTTTGCCCTCCTTATGTCATGCTCTGGTTAGCCATAAGGAGAGTCCTCCACTCCTTGGACGTAGTTAGAGCCCTTAAATATTGTGTTATACCTGATTCGGTGATGCCCTAGAGTGGAATATGAGAGAAAATACAATTTTGTGATTCTTACCTGTAGAATTGATTTCTCTCTTCTTCCACTCCAGGGCATCGGACCCACCCTATCTGCTGCTGTGCTATTATATCCATTCATTATATGCCATCGTTCCAGTGAAGCTTGTATATATGTAAATATTTTGAGTATTAGTATAAAAAAAAAGAGAAAAATGGGAGGAGTTTTGTCGTGTCTCCTTGTTTTCCAACTAAACGTGGGAATCTCTTAGGAAGCCTTCATCCTCCCAGGTAGCTGCGTTTAATGCTTTTCAGTCACTAGATTGCAGAGAGCAGCTGGAAATGTTATATAGGCCTGGAGGAACCACACCTTTTTATCTTGCAGTCCCGCCCTTCGGACAAGAGTTAACCCATTCGTATCTGATTCAGTGATGCCCCAGAGTGGACCAAGAGAGAAATAAATTCTACAGGTGACTGACCCTTAAAAGGAATTGTCCAGACAAGGTTTAAAAAAAAAATATAGTTCATCATCAACCTGATGAATGAAGCTGCTGTATCACAGCCACTGGATTTTTTTTTGATGACCACATTAATAGGTGGTTGTATCTTTACCCCTCTTGTCTGATGGGACACCTCCTTGTGTGTGCAGGGGAGGACAACTGTTCCCTGATTTGCTTGCCTGCCTAGGGTGGTCATGAATTAATAAAATCCAAGGGCTGGGCTTCATAAAATGGTCTGACTCTCAGCAACAACAGCTTTCTTAATCAGCTCACCAGGATGAATCATTTTGCATGACAACAGGTACACAATGATTTACTTTTACACTTAGCCTGGACATTGCCTTTAAGGGTTGAGAAAATGCCAAATCTGTATGTTCCAATGGGGGGGGGCTTTGCCATAGACCTAAAGACTTTTCAGGCTTAAAGTGGAAGTCCAGTCATTTTTTTTCGAATCACCCCCCCCCCCCCCATCCTGCCTCAGCGCCAGCGGAGGGTGGCAGGGTGGGATGGTTAAGATGTGGCTGTAGTTCTGCTTTACATGGGTCTTATTAGTCTGCTTTAAAGCAGGGCTAAACCATTCCTTGCAGCCTTGTGCCAGAGAGAGTCTTGGTCTACAGGGCCGCTAAACAATCCTAACCAACCTATAAAGAACTGAATAACACCGCGCTCATAAAATCCAATGTGTTAAGAAAAAGTGTCTTAAAGTGAAGCTCAGCGTGTCAAAAAGAAATTCCTAAATTTTCCAATAAACTATAAAACAATAAATACACAGAGCTAATTTTCTTCAAAAGATAAATAAAGTGTCCATATGTGCATACAGATGTACTATAAAGTCTCTAAATGCTTTGACCATATCCCGAAGTGCATGTGCTCCAAAAAGTCTTCTGTGCTCTTATCACCCCTATGTGCACATCCTTACCAACAGGGAATCTTTAATACAGCCAGAAAACCGAATGATCAATCGATGCTCCCCCACATCAATATATGGTACGCTTGATATCAGATTATCCACATCCAATAAAGGTTCAATGAGATGTATCAGATAGAATCTCCCACAGATGCTCGATATTATAAATGACGGACCGCATATGAGGGAAAATAATAAAATAGCAAATCTAGTGCAATGACGTTTAAAAATTCATTTAATAACACTAAAAAGCTCCAAGATATGCACTCACAATGTAAACATTTAAAAACAGCATGTCAGCTCTACCATAGAGCATTAAATAGCCCGGGTCTCACCACCAATCCTTGGCGCTCCCGCTGGTTAATCAGGAGATAATATGCTCTTCAGGCATAGTGTGACCCAATGTCCAGGTAATAAATCCTTTAAGCCTCCGAACTCCCAACGCGTTTCGTCGCTACTGCGACTTTGACCAGGTGTCCTAACCAACCCCCTCACACCATCAGGGAGCATTGAGGAAATACTTGCTCCATCAGGAAACTGCTGCACACACATGGAGAAGCTGCTGTTTCCTGGACCCCATCGTACAAATCGTTATGAGAACAAAGGGCTCACAGGCAGCGGTGGTAGATGTGTTGGACAGACCTGGACCCTACAGACAGACCCAGCACATGGAGAGTTTAGGTTCGCATTAAGCAGAGCGCAATACTTCTCTTGGTAGGCTGTATGGATGTAGTTCAGCAGGTTTGTGCGAGAACCAGTTGATCACATGACATACACATGTCCTTCAACAGCCTGTGAGGGTTCTCATTAATCCAGGTCGTGCTATATATGTAGTAATAAATCAAGGCAACTGGACTTGCTGGTTTGTTTTTTTTTTGAGATGTTTGCCAGTAATGTGACCTTCACTCTGAATTAGGAAAGTCGAGTTGATTACTAGTGAAACAGCAAGTCCAGTTGCCTGTATTTTTTTTTCCTAAAGATTCATGCATAGGAGCCTCTAACTGCTATACCCGGTTGCTAATTGGTGCCTCCAGCTATGTGTCCACCTGGTCTTGTGGCTGCTCCTGGGGCAGTAGTGGGCACCCTGGGGTGACCTGGAGATTGAATGAATGAAGTCATAGCTAGAACGCTGAGCTAGATACCCCCCTATTTACACACTAGTAATAAATCAAGGCAACTGGACTAGCTGTATTTTTCCTAAAGTATACAGTGAGTCCAGCTGCCTTGCTTTATTACTAGAATGACACACGCCTGCATACATGTATATAACATGTCATATTTTGCCTTAGTGCTGCACAGAATGTCTGATGACAAACTTTTTCTTTGATGATGTCATAGCTGACCATTTCGATAGGCTGCTGGTTTTCTTTTTTCCCCACACGATTAGAATGTTAATATTTATATGAGCTTCTTGTTACATATTTATGCATTGAGTTGAAACGCGGTACTGTTCTGGGGCGTCCTTTTTATTTGTGCCGCTGCAATCCAGTCACCTGACCCACACCCTACTGCTATGTGTCCCACTGCCTGAACGTTAGCCATGGGGGTGCTCCTGGGGCAGTGGTGGGTGACCAGGGGATTCAATGGGAGGTTGCTGGTTGCCCCTCAATGTAGACATGACTAGTACACTAACAGTAGTATCCCTCTGGTGATCATTCTGCAACAAATATACAGCAAGTCCACTTGCCTTGATTTATTACTATAAAGCTTGCTATCTGGTCCAGCCACCTGGTCAGAAAACTGCTGCACACGCGTGCCATGGCTATGGCTTCTCCAGCAGTGTGGTGTGCAGTTATTTCTAGTCTCTCAATTTTTGAGGTCAGATTTAAAGTGGAGCAAAACCCTTTCTGTCATGTTCTCCCCCCATGTGCCCCCTTTAGCAGGAGCCATTGTATATGGATGCCTCAGGTGGGTGAAATCCCTGGGTTTGACTCCCTTACTCACCTGGCCAGATATAACACAGTGCCAGCTTTTATCCAATCCTCATTTTATACTATGCACACGAATGAGTGGCATAAAATGCAGGGCCCAGCTCTGGATTCTGTCTGCTATTCAGAAGCCTCAAAAAACCCAAACCCCCCCCCCAAATTCACCTGATCGCTATGTCCAGGCCCGCGATTCCCATGATGCCACAGGCCTCTATTCACTGGTGCCTCCATGCCAGCTCATGCCCCTTGCCATCAGACACAGGAGCATGGCCATGCGCTCTCTATTTACTACAATAGATGGGGAGGGGGGGGGGGTAAAGGCCTTTGCATACTATCTCTATTGCGGTGCATGAAGAGAGCATGCCCATGACTGACAGCGAGTTGTGAACCAGAGATTCCATTAATCCTGACCCCATGTTCAGGCCCCAGACAGCGCAGCCTCGGATATAAGGATCAGGTGAGTTTCTGAATGCCAGGCTAGCACTGATCAGCGGAGGGGAACAAAAGGTAAGTACCTCTTTTTGTTATTTTTGGCTGACCCTGAATAAGAGCCTATCTTATATGTTTCCCCCATCCTGTACATACAGATTGCTCACATTAAAAATCATCCTACCTGCAACTACTGCATGTTATGAGCATTTAAACATCCAAGCGGCCCATGGAGTGTCGGGCTGCCTGCAAACAGGAGGTGTCTTATGACTGTGCCGCTTTGCATTCTGGGATTGCTGTCCTTTTCATAACCCCAGCTCTGCTTTGTCTGTGCAAAGCACAGCTATAACCCCGCCCCCTCTCCTCAGTATGTGATGCTTCTGAGGCAAATGTATAGCAAACCTTGGCTTGGAGCAAGTGGGTTGGGAAGGGTAGATGTGTCTCAATCACTAAAGCAGAACTGTGCCCCTTCTGTCTGTAGAAATAAATCAAGGCAACTGAACTTGATTATTTAAAAAAAAACAAAAATGGAGTGCTAGTCAGAAGCTCAGCAGGAGTCGGTATTTGGTAGGGTTCTCCCCCGGTGGTTCCAACACTTTTTTTTTTTTTTTTCCTTTGTATGGTCAAAGCTCTCTGTTTTGTAAAACTGACAGTTATGGATTGTGCAGTGGTGTCTGACAGTTTGTACATTTTAAAGCGCATCTAAACCCTCTTGTGTGCCAGGCCACAGTCACACACTCACTCAACTCCCCCAGGCCGGAATTTAGGAGATCCTCACCGTCATGGAGCATTGCAGTGACACACGGCTCCCCCCAGGAGGCAGCATATCCGTGCAATGGGTACTTTGTATGCCCCATTGGATGGAGCTTCGACAGTGAGTCTCTCTAATGCAGTGCTCACTGATAGATTGATGGGCAAGTTAGTTTAGTGTGTCTGTGGACCGATACCCTTCCTGGTGAATGAGAGCTTGGGTCCACTTTAACCCTGCCAACCCCAATCTGCACATGCCTTAAAACCTAGGAATGTGCTGGACTCCGGATAGGCCTGGAGGCCCATTGAGCATTTGACTACCTTCGACGGATACTGTACAATGTTAGAATAATTTATTTTGCTTTACAAAAAGTTTGTCACTTATGGACTTTCATATTGTATTTTGGTAATAAACACATTGTAAAGAAGTTCAGCGTGAGACTTTGTGTCTGTCTGTGTGTTTGGGGGGGGGGGGGGTGGAATCGTGGGAAGTATGATGGGGCATAGGCAATTCCTTGATGTAAATGGGGCCAGGTTAGTCAACAGACCCCCTGGTTAATGAGACAAGGGATTAGGGCATTAAAATAATGAATAAGATTAACCTGATTGCTGCAATCCTCCCCTTAATCTGGTGCGGGGTGGGGAGGACTCTGGATGGCAACCATATACAATGACTTGAGTGAATGACCAGTACACTGTACACAGTCACACTGCTGCATGGGATTGAGTGATAGATCTGCCATTCTGTGTATTCCCTCCAAGATGGCTGCTGCAAGGACCCGAGGTTACCTAGAGACTGGACTTCTCGCTCGCCTTGTTTTTGGCTTGATTTACTTGTGCATCCCTTGTATGGCTTTATGTGAATGCACAGGCGCTCCTCTTATCATAATATAGTGCCAGCTGATGGCCGGCAATCGGAATGGATTTCATTTTGCAGAAATCTATTCTAAATGAATTTAGGGCTAAGCGCCTTTCGACGCGCTTCCCTTTCAGCTGCTGCGCACCCACTAAGAAATGTTATGCGCTGGGTTCACAGAGCAGGGAACTGGAGGGAATAGCCCAGCCTTGAAATGTAAAAGAAGTCTATGGCAACACAAGCAAACCGCAGCACAGCTCGTCAAGCCTCCTGCTGGCCGCTAAGGAAAAGGGTTCTACAGCAAAGGATTCTACAGGAGCTGTAAGATCAACTCACCTGGTCCCCATAGACCGCGCGCTCCCCTGCACAGATCGGTATGCCCTCATCAGCTCATTCACTCAAATGAATGCTGGTGAGTTTGCACACACAGTGGGGGGGCACCATTCTGTGCGGCCACTGCCAGAAGTACCAGGGGGTTAACGTTCCATTTGGGTCCTGCGATTGCCAGCCGGTAGCCACGTGGTCCAGGGTTTCCCTCAGCTGAATACCAAAGAGGACTCTGGATCATGGGGCATGAATTCAAGGAGCAGATCAGAACACCAGTCCTGATGCCTGGACTAAGAGCCTATTGTGTCTGGGTGTTGGTCCTCTTTACGTCGCCTCTGCTGGCCAATGAGGTATTGGATTTTACAGCAGTTAAAGCGGACCAATGCGCACATTTTTAACTAGCATCCCCTGTATTCTTAGTATACAGTATGTCCTGCTCCAAATCTAATACTTACACTTGGGATATACTCCACCAGATGGTGCTGGACTGCAGAGACATTGAAAATAGGCTCCTACCGGCCCCTCAAATACCCGGGGACCTCCCACAAATCCCCAGAATTTCTCTGCAGTCTGGCTGCGAAGGACGAGAAATGGCTCTCTACTCGCAGGTGAGCGGGGCTATTAGCCTGCGGCCCTGTAGGACTATTCCCACCTGTTCCACTAGTAATATGCCTCCCAGCCTTGGCTGCGCTGGTCGGGTGAAGGTAGGCAGCACCGCTGTTAGGTGCTTAGGAGCGCTGCTCCACCGCAATCCCCCCCCACCAAAGGGTAGGCGGTTCAGGCTTATGGTGAGCCTCTATGGGATGCCCCTCCCGCATTATTGCCCCTGCCCATTGGTGGGCCCTGTTTAAGTGGCCGCTGTCCTCCCTCATCCTCCTTGTAGCCTTCGGGGGAGAAGAGGGGGTGTAAATGTGTATGCTATGCATTCTGTGTTTTACACTCTTTTTCCATTCTGTTTAGTCTTGTATCAGCCGCCACTCTGACTTGCCTTTTACTGTCTTTTTAAAATTGACGCCGCTGTGCGCTGACTTGGTTCCGCGCTTGGCGGCGGCATTACCTCAGGCGCTGGTGCGCCGTCATTGGCTGCTTGCTCGTTCTGGCTTCGCGCCCGTCTATGGCGCGCTCCGCGTCTTCGCTGATACCGGCCCGCCCCTCAAGGTATACCGACGCCATCTTTATCCTGCTTGGTTGGCCCATGCGCAACGGACCCCTACCTAGCGCGGTCCGTGAGTGCCCTCGCGGGCGGCTTTATATCTTTCACTTTTGCTACTGTGTGCTTACAGGTCTTGTCTGCTTATGTCTTTCAGGCGGGGTGAACCCTTTTGGCTTCTCCCGGCCCTGTATTAGTATATAACTTGTAGGTTTTGTAAAAATAATACTCCCACTTCCCTAGCGGGTTATTGGGGCATCCGGGGTTGCTATTTAGAGTTATTCCCTATCGGCGTATAGCGCCGCTATAATCACCATATGGAGGCATCCCAGGATAATGTGACCGGGCTCCCTTCGGGACAAGACCGGCTGTGTGTAGCGTGTGGGCAGCCTCATGCTGACGCTGACAAGGCGCAGGTCTGTGTACCCAGTGCTGAGCAGGTGCTTGCATTGCAATCTGGCCTGCCAGTGACTGCACCTCGTTTCACTTCACCTACTCCCCCAAGCTTAAACCTCACTCCTACTGAGTTGCATACTAGTGGGGATTCTCAGCCTGATGTGTCTTCTAGACTGGCTACTGTTGAGCAGTTGATTAGCGTGTAAGGCCCCTGCTAAGAAGCGGCACTTGACGCCTAATGTCACTGTTTCCCTATGGGAACTGAGGAGCTTTGGAATCTGTGTGGCTATACCCCGTCTGATGAAGGGGAGCTCTTTTCTGATTCAGGCTCATCTGATGAGAGACCAAGGGGTCATGACGATTCTGGCTCTGACCCCTGGACCCCGGATGACACTGACAGATTATTGACCCAGATTTTTGAGGTTCTGTCCATCTCTCTCCCTGTTGCGGCTCCCAGGCAAAGAGGGGAGCTTTTCCATACAGCAAAATCACGTTTGGAATTTCGCGAGCAGGCACATTTCCATAACCTTGTGCTCAAGGAATGGGAGCGCCCCAGTAAACTTCCCGGGGTTCCAAAAAGTTGGGATAGGAAGTATCCCTTTCCTGATGAGGTGGTTAAATGTTGGTCACCCCCCCCCCCCCACTGAGGTGGATGCCCCGATCCTAGGGCTATCTAACACCTCTATCATGCATTCCCCTGACTCCACTACCCTGCGGGATGCTGAGGACCTGCGTATTGATCAGCTGGCATCCCACGCCTTTGCATGTGCGGGGACGGCGCTGCGCCCGGTCTGTACCTCTGCCATTACTGCTGTGGCCACTAGAACCCTTATCAGAAATATGCTTGATAGTGCCCCTGATGATTTGCCTTGTGAGGTGTTCAATGCACTCTCCAGTTGTGATGTTTTTGTAAATGTTGTCCTATCAGCATTGGATGACACTATCAGAATGTGTGCCAGAACTTCTGCCCTCGTGGTGGCTATACGCCGCTCGGTTTGGCTGCGCCAGTGGGCTGCTGACAACGCTGCCAAGAAGGCCCTCACTGGGTTTCCCTTTAAAGGACTGCACCTGTTTGGGGACCACCTGGACCTTTTTGCTAAGGGAGGCAGGTTTCCCCAGCGCAGGCGGCAATCTCAGCCCTTTCGGGGTCAGGGTTCCTTCTCCTCCCCTTACCATGGTGCCAGACAGGGGAGGGGGGTTTCCTTTCCTGGGGCCCGGGGAGATTTCTGGGGTAGGGGCAGAGGACGTGGACGTCCTGGCTCCTCCTGGGGTCCCAAAGCAAAATCCTCTCCCAAGCCCCCTCAGGCATGATGGGGCGCCCTCACCCATCCGGGTTGGGGGGACGGCTGCAGCACTTCGCTCACGTCTGGAGGCTTCATGTCTCAGACCGGTGGATTCAGGAGGTAGTGTCCTCCGGTTACAAGTTGGAGTTTGCTGCCGATCCCCCTCCAAGATTCATCAGATCCCGGATTCCTCAGGACCCTGTGTCAGCTCAGGAGCTAGTGCAAGCAGTGCAAGGCCTCCTGGAGCTGGGGGTCATCTGCCAGGTCCCCTTAAGAGAAAAAGGCAAGGGCTTTTATTCCAACCTATTCACAGTACCCAAAAAAGATGGTTCTGTCAGGCCCATCCTGGACTTGAAGATCCTCAACAAGTTTGTCAGGGGCAGGTGATTTCGCATGGAAACTCTGCGCTCTGCCATCAGTTCCCTGCGCCAAGGGTATTCCATGACTTCTGTGGACATCAAAGATGCTTATCTTCATATTCCTGTGTTCCCAGGTCATCAAAGGTTCCTCGGGTTCACTCTGATGGATCAACACTACCAGTGGCCTTGCCCTTCAGCCTCACTTCAGCTCCCAGGGTGTTCACCAAGGTGCTGGCTGGCGTGATGTCTCTGCTCAGATGTCAGGGCGTCCGCGTGCTTCCCTATCTGGACGACATTCTCATCACTTCCCAGTCTCTACAACAGGCAGAGTTGGATACTCAGCTGGTGGTGTCTACTCTGGAGTCATTTGGATGGGTGATCAACCACCCCAAGTCCTTACTGTCCCCTTCCTTGGTAACTCCATTCCTAGGAATGAATCTGGATACAGTTCAGGCAAGGATCTTCTTTCCTCAGCAGAAGGTGGACAGTCTGATTGCACAGGCTCAGTCCCTCCTAGCTTGTCCCCATCCCTCCATCAGGCAGGGGATGCAGCTGGTGGGCCTGATGGTGGCATGCTTTGAAGCGGTCCTTTATGCTCAGTTACACTTGAGGCCTCTGCAACTTCACCTATTGACAGTATGGGACAAGGACCAAGCGTCCCTGGACAGGCTCTGTGTGCTCTCCCCCCTGGTCAGGAGGTCCCTCTTGTGGTGGATGGACTCAAGCAACCTGTTGGGGGGCAGATCCTTTCTTGCCCCTTTCCTGGGAGACGGTCACCACGGATGCCAGTCTGTCAGGTTGGGGGGGTTTCTGGAAGTCCCTGCAGTTCCAGGGGAGGTGGGGCCCTCAGGAGGCCCACACACCTATCAATGTCTTGGAGCTGCGAGCGATCAGGTTAGTTCTGGCTCACTTGACTACTCACCTGCCTGTTGAGGTGCGCTCGGACAACCAAACGGCAGTTGCCTACATCAATCATCAGGGAGGGACCCAGAGCAAGGGGGACCTCCAGGAAGCGTCTCTGATCCGGACTTGGGTGGAGGCCAATGTCCCCTGCATATCAGCTGTGTACATCCCGGGGGTGGAAAATCGCCTGGCAGACTCTCTGAGTAGGGGGACCTCTCGCCAGGGAGAATGGTCCCTATGCAGCAGGGTGTTTCAATCTCTGTGTCACCGTTGGGGTCAACCAGATGTGGATCTGTTTGCGTCCCGCCACAATCACAAGCTCCCAGCTTTTGTCTCTCTGTCCCAGGATCCTCTGGCCTTGACCTCGGATGCGCTAGCAATGTCATGGAAGGACTTTCAGTTCCTGTATGTCTTCCCTCCAATCCGCCTGCTGGGCAGGGTTCTGCGCAAGATTGCTCTGGAAGGGGTGCCAGCAATTCTGGTGGCCCCCAGGTGGCCAAGAAGAGTGTGGTTCGCAGACGTGGTGCAACTGGCAGTAGATCAGTACGCTCTGCCCTTGGTGCCAGATCTGCTCACTCAGGGCTCACTACGCCATCCCAATTTACAAACTCTGGTTTTGACGGCTTGGCTGTTGAAACCTCCATCTTGATGGAGAAGGGGCTGTCTTCCTCGGCTGTGGATACTTTGATTAAAGCTAGGAAGAAGTCTTCCTCTTCCATTTATTACAGGGTTTGGCGTACCTACATTGACTGGTGTGAGTCTAAGTCTCTTCCCTGTCGTGTGTTCTCTATTCCCAGGATTCTGGAGTTCCTGCAGCATGGGTTGGAGATGGGGCTCCAACTCAGTACTCTGAAGGGTCGGGTCAGGTTTCTGCCCTGGCTATTTTCTTCCAGAAGTCCTTTGCTCAGCACCCTCTGATCAGGACTTTTTTCCAGGGGGTCACTCATTTGCGCCCCCCACGTAAGCCTATGGTGCATGTTTGGGATCTGAACTTGGTTCTGTCAGCCTTGCAGGGTGCTCCCTTTGAACCTGTGCAGGATGCTGCTTTGGCCATTCTTACGCTCAAAGTTGTGTTTCTGGTGGCTATCACTTCTGTCAGGCGTGTGTCTGAGTTGGCGGCGCTTTCCATTCAGCCCCCCTACTATGAGAGACACCAGGACAAGGTGGTGTTTCGTTTCAAACCTGACTTCCTGCCTAAGGTAGTGTCTGCTTCTCATTTGAATCAGGACATTGTTCTTTCTTCTTTGTGCCCTAAACCTAGCAATGCTAAGGAGAGGGTTTTGCACTCTTTGGATGTGGTTAGGTGTCTGAAGTACTATCTGGTGGCTACTGCACCTTTCAGGAAAACTGATGCTCTTTTTGTGGTCCCTTCTGGTCCTAGGAAGGGTTTGGCTCCTGCCAAGTCTACTATCAGCAAGTGGATTCGTCAGGCTGTGATTCAGGCCTACTCTGCTAAGGGGAAGAATCCTCCCTTCCGCCTTACTGCTCATTCCACTCGTGCTATTGGTGCCTCTTGGGCTTTTCAGCACCAGGCTTCTGTTGAACAAGTTTGCAAGGCCGCTACTTGGTCTTCTGTTCATACCTTTTCAAAGATTTACAAGGTTGATGTTAGGGCCTCAGCTGATGCTGCTTTTCGCCGAAAGGTTCTGCAGGCGGCAGTGGTTTAAACTGTCTGCTGCTGATTTTTCTTGGGGATCCCACCCTAATTTATGGACACTGCTATTGGATGTCCCAAGTGTAAGTATTAGATTTGGAGCAGGACGTACTGTATACTAAGAATAATACATTTCTGTGATTACTCACCTGTAGAATTGGTATGAGTATACAGTACGTCCTGCTCCAACCCACCCTTGGTTTGCATTTTCTTGGATCCCGTGTATGGTGATTGTTATCATTTTTATAGTTGATAGTTTGGATTGTTTAATTCTCCCGGCTTCTCATTAACTGCTTTTCAATGCTGGGGATTTGTGGGAGGTCCCCGGGTATTTGAGGGGCCGGGAGGAGCCTATTTTCGATGTCTCTGCAGTCCAGCGCCATCTGGCGGAGTATATCCCAAGTGTAAGTATTAGATTTGGAGCAGGACGTACTGTATACTTATAATACCAATTCTACAGGTGAGTAATCACAGAATTGTATTTTTGCTCCCCACCACGAAGAGCACCTTTTGCCACTTTTCGCTGCCCCTACTTAACTATATTCCCAGATAATGGCGCCTGTTTTAGCTGTAAAGCTCTGCCTCCTCCATTCATTACCACACCTATGCAAAGACTGATCCCCTGCCATCTTACAGAGAGGGACAGCAAAAAAAAAGTATCTATTTTTCTTCCAATCCATTCCAAGCCGTCCTATTCATTACGACTGGGTAACCTCTCTAGACCGAAGGGCGTGACTCCGCCTCCTGGCCCATATCCTTCCGGCTGACCTCCTACAATCCAGTTTCTTTCTTGCAGTTGGACTGACTGCAGGGCTCTATCTGGACTCCTCCCATTTACAGACTGTTTGATCGGCACGAGATAACTCACTCTCCAGTCGAATTCTTCTTAAACCGGACCAACACCAGTTTTTACCTAAACGGGTGTTGGTCCCGCTGTGTAGGGATTGTAAGAAGCGAGGGGGGGGCATCCACAATGCTGGAGCCCCCCTCGCAGCAAAACACATAAATAGCTTGATTTACTAACCTGCATACCGAGCCAGCGGCGAGAACGGAGTCCTGCGATTGGCCGCCAGGAGGTCACGTGGGAAGGTCCTGCAGGTGAGTAAAACAAGTTATTTATGTGTTTTGCTGCGAGGGGGGCTCCAGCATTGTGGATGCCCCCCCTCGCTTTTTACAATCCCTACACAGCGGGACCAACACCCATTTAGGTAAAAACGGGTGTTGGGCCGGTTTAAGTCAAATATCATTTCATAGCTTCAAGAGTTATTCTTTTCTGGGAATGTCATTAGACACGTCTCAGGCAAAAGTGTTTTTCCAACACAGAAGTGACTCTTACTTCAGGCCAGGGTACAGGGTCTCTTGTCTTGCTCTCACCCGACGATTCATCAAGGAATATGTCTGTTAGGCCTGATGGTATCTTGCTTGAGTCAGTACCTTTAGCACTGTTTTCACAAGACACCTGCAGTTGGAATTGCTCACAATCTGGGATCGAGACCCACACACTCTGGATCACTCTTTTTGCATGACACCATCAGCAAGGCAATCTCTAGCCTGGTTTTCAGCCTCTTCAAATCAGCAAATCCTTTCTTCCAGTACAGTGGAAGATCATCACCATGGATGCCAGTCTATCTGGCTCTGGGAGTGTCATGGAGTCATAAACGATCCAGGGACAATGGAGTCCGAAGGAGAGCAGACTCTCCATAAATATCCTGAAACTGAGAGCTATTCTATTGTATTTCAGACATTTGACATCCCATATGAAGGGGCATCCCGTCCGGATTCAAACAGACAATCGGAAGGCGGTGGTATATATCAACCACCATGAGGGCATCAGAAAAGCCCTGATGGAAGTGAGCTGGGTTTTTACTTTGGGCCGAGAAACTGGTTCCATGTCTCTTGGTGGTACACATACCTGGAGTGGACAACTTGCAGGCCGATCATCTCAGCAGAACGGTCCTGCATTAGAGGGAATGGTCTCTTAGCCAGAGACCAATCCCTATGCATGTGCTTGTGGATCCCAGATGTAGATCTTGCATCACGGCACAATCGGAAGGTCCGAAGTTTGTGTCCTGGTCCAGGGATCCTCTAACAATAGCAACAGATGCCCTGACTCTTCAGTGGTCAGCATTCAAGCTTCTTTTTGCATTTCGAGTTCTAAAAAATTTTGGGGTCCCTGAAGCAGAAGGAAAAAAAGTTTTATAGGATTTATCAGGGAATGCAAAGTGCTGGAAAATGAAAGCTGCCACCTCTTACAGTCTGCACTGGCAAGCAGAAAGCAGCATAACTTAAAGTGGACTAACACCCGGGCCGATCAGGTTCCTCCCCGCGGGGCATCCATAATCGGGATGCCCCGCTGTGTGAAACCCCCCAGGACGCCCAGAAACCTTACCTTATCCCCGTTCCAACGGCGCATGCGCGAGCCGCAGCCACATCTCGCCCTTCTCTATAGCTGGGTGTGCACCCACACCGACCGTTTGTGAATGGCCGGCGCGGGCACGCTTCCTGTTAGAGGGAAGCGCGAGATGTGGCCTCCGTCGCTTGTCCGTACATACCACAGCGGCTCTGAGCGCGCAGATTGGACAAGCGCTCGCGTAGGAGCGGGGTGAGGTCAGTTTGTTAGGGCGATCTGGGGGGTTTCACGCAGCGGGGCCCCCCCGATCGGAGTGCCCTGCGGAAGTGGACCAAAACCCAGGAAAGTGAAAATCCTGGGTGTTGGTCCACTTTAACCCTTTGCTGGGTATGTCCCTTTAAAGTGGACCAAACCCAGGATTTTAACTATCCTGGGTCCTTGCCCCTGGTGCACCCCAATTGGGATGCCCCACTATGTGAAACCCTGCAGATTACCTGGTCCTATGGCGCAGGCGCAGCTGCTCGAGTCCCTTCGTCCAAGGCGGGTGGATCCGCATCCCCCACTACCCTTTAACAGGGAGCATGCCCATTCAGAAGTGCCTGGAGAGGGCACACACCTGCTAAAGGTGGCCGCTGTTCGCGCATGCGCCGTTGGACCGGGAAAGAAGGTGAGTTTCTGGGGGACGGGGGGGGGGGGGTGGTGAGTATGCCCGCCCTGGAGTCTCATTTGGAATTTGATCCAAACATTGATCAAACTCTTCTATTTCCACTTATAAAATTACGTCTTCAGTTCAAGAATAAATAAGAGTCTGATAAATCGTTATATTAAACTATATAAATAGAATTAATAAAAATAAAATAGAGGTTCAGAGAGAAGATTGCAGGACGTACGTGCAGACTTGGATGGTTATCGGTTGCTAAGGACAACCAGAAGAATTCCCAGGCTCCCTTCCGCTAGCTGATTTGGTGGCTGCTGATTAGCGGCGCACAGCTGGAGCCAAAATTCAGCAAACGAGTGCTCTCATTGGTCTGATAAGCCTACGTCACACCGCCAAGCTTTCTGGGAATTGGAGTTTTGCTGTCTGTAAAGATACCACGTAGAAGAACCCTGTGAACTACAAGCCCCATCTCCCCCTATGGCAGAGAGCTGGAGGCGGCCCGCTGCCCACAATGAGAGAGGACCACTTCAGCTAGACAGGGGAGGTCCGGGCCTAGCTGGGTTGCCAAGGCAACAATACGGCGCCGCCGACAGCAGCTGCTCTTGTTCTTCGGGTGGGAAGAAAGCGAAGCCGCGACACTGGAACCGGGTAACCCGCGTGTGTATTCTCGGTGAGGGGAGGAAGAAGGGACAGCCATAGGCAGCACAGAGAGCCCTCCTGGGGCACTACATGTCCCAGCTTGCCTATTCAGTGTGTATAGGAATGTAGCAGCTCGGCTCTTACATGAATGACTGTCGCTGAGGAACTACAACTCCCAGCATGCTCTGCAATTATTCAGATCAGGGAGGAATGGTAATAGAAGGCCATGTAGGGGTTCCTAAGATGCTGCTCCCACTTATATACTACTCCTTGGAATCAATTACCAGGGCTAAGGCATCCATTGTCACCCTACCCCTGGGGAACTACAATTCCCAGCATGCTCTGCCATCCCTGTGTCATGTAGTGATTCCTAGAGGGTCACAATTCTCGCCCATATATCCCCCTTAATATTTCCAGGGACAAGGTAACCACCGTCACTCTACCCCTGGGATACTACAATTCCCAGCATGCTCTGCCATCCCTGTGTCACGTAGTGATTCTTAGGGGGCACAATTCTCACCCATATATCACCCCTTAGTATTTCCAGGGACAAGGTAACCACTGTCACTCTACCCCTGGGGTACTACAATTCCCAGCATGCTCTGCCATCCCTGTGTCATGTAGTGATTTCTAGGGGGCACAAATCTCACCCATATATCACCCCATGAACCTTATTTCCAGGGATACGGCATCCATTGTCGCCCTACCCCTGGGGAACTACAATTCCCAGCATGCTCTGCCATCCCTGTGTCATGTAGTGATTTCTAGGGGGCACAAATCTCACCCATATATCACCCCATGAACCTTATTTCCAGGGATACGGCATCCATTGTCGCCCTACCCCTGGGGAACTACAATTCCCAGCATGCTCTGCCATCCCTGTGTCATGTAGTGATTCCTAGGGGGCACAAATCTCACCCATATATCCCCCCTTAATATTTCCAGGGACAAGGTAACCACTGTCACTCTACCCCTGGGGTACTACAATTCCCAGCATGCTCTGCCATCCCTGTGTCATGTAGTGATTTCTAGGGGGCACAAATCTCACCCATATATCACCCCATGAACCTTATTTCCAGGGATACGGCATCCATTGTCGCCCTACCCCTGGGGAACTACAATTCCCAGCATGCTCTGCCATCCCTGTGTCATGTAGTGATTCCTATGGGCACTATTCTCACCCATATATCCCCCCTTAATATTTCCAGGGACAAGATAACCACTGTCACTCTACCCCTGGGGTACTACAATTCCCAGCATGCTCTGCCATCCCTGTGTCATGTAGTGATTCCTAGGGGCACTATTCTCACCCATATATCCCCCCTTAATATTTCCAGGGACAAGGTAACCACTGTCACTCTACCCCTGGGGTACTACAATTCCCAGCATGCTCTGCCATCCCTGTGTCATGTAGTGATTCCTAGGGGCACTATTCTCACCCATATATCCCCCCTTAATATTTCCAGGGACAAGGTAACCACTGTCACTCTACCCCTGGGGTACTACAATTCCCAGCATGCTCTGCCATTCCTTTGTCATGTAGCGATTCTTGGTGGGCACAATTCTCACTCATATATCACCCCTTGAACCAAAGCAGCCATTGCGACTGTGCTGTTGAACCAACAATTCCCAGCATGCCATGTTGGGGAAATCGGTAAGTGCGGGGGTGGGAAGGTAATAGAAACATCATAGAGAGATATCTGGATTTCTGGGTACTCCATGTCACTCCTTGGGCCCTACTTCCAGGGACAATGCTACTATTTCTACTCTGCTGCATTTCACAACATGCCCTGCAATTAGTATGGAGAAAACGGGATATAGGTCATGTAGGGGTTCCTGGGATGCTGTTCTCACACATATTTGAACCAGTGATAAGGCAGCCACCATCACCCTGCCCTTGTGGGACTACAATTCCCAGCATGCTATGCAGTTATTTAGAGTGGGGCAGAAAGGTGATCTAGGTCACGTGGGGATCCCCAGGGCTCTAATCTTGCACATATGTCATTCCTTATACACAATTTTTAGGGAAGAGGCAGTCATCTCTATTTTTCTGATGAAGAACTACAATTCCCAGCATTTCCTGACATTATGGGAAATGAAGCAGAGGGGGAAATGAAGCTAATTGGTCATGTAGATATTCCTGGAATCTCGGCCATATATCCTCCCTTGAACTTTATATTTAGAGACAAGGCAGCCTAGGCAGAATTACAATTCACAGTATGCTTTTGTCATGTAAGGAATCCTAGGGGCACTTCTCTCAGCAGCAGTGATGGGTCTGATGCTATAGAGCAGGGGTACTCAAATGGCGGACCGCGGTCCGAATCCGGACCGCAGACGCCATTTGTCCGGACCGCTGACCAGGGCCGGACTGTGGCGATGGCCCCCGCCTGTGGTCCCCTTTTCGGGCGCCGCTTGATGACGCGCTGTCTCCTCCTCCGCGGCTGCCCTGGACTCAATAGTCGGGCTGGCTGGATATTGCGCACGGTGAGAGCAGGGGGGTAGCCATAGGGGGGGCCCGTCCTGTAACTGGGAGTTCCCGGCCTGTGATTGGTTGGAAGGTGACGCTGCGATCCTGGTAGCGGACGTAGGGGCCGGTGCTGTGGAAGTGTCGCCGTCATTGTCCTGTGTGAGGAGCCGTTGCGGGCGCTGTGTTTTCCGGTGGAGGGGAGCGAGCAGCTGTGCCGGGTAAGCGGGAGGCGTGACTGGGGGGAAGCCGGCCGGAGCGGGTGTGGCGCCATTCATAAGAGGCGCTGTGTGACGGGCGCGGCACCTGTGGCTCTGTGCGGCAGGTGCTGGCTGCAGGCCTCGCGGCTTCCCTCACAAGCTCTGAGCTCCGCCGTTGGGCCCCCTTACACTGTGCCCCTGGGCCTGGCTCTAATTGGCTCCCTTATCCACTTTGCCCCTAGATCTGGCTTTACTGCCCTCTCCACTTTTCCTGTGGGCCACCTTTGGTGTTTAACCTTTTGCTGCCTAGGTGCCCCATCTTTGCCCTGAGCCTATAGTTGTATTGGGTTCCCCCTATTGGCAAGTGTAGTTCTGGGTCCCCTCCCCCCGTTGCCACCTATAGGAAGTGTAGCTATGGTTTCCACCATTACTTTGCCTTTTTGTGCAAGTATCGGTACAGGTCCCTACTTTATGCTACTTTTAGAGCAGGTTCACCTCTTGCCTCTGAGGGTATCTTTTCACCCCCTCAGCCCTGGAGATGTATGTTAGCCCCCTGCCCCTGGGTGAAATGCTTTGGTTTCTGATGGCAGGTGTTGGACCTCCCCCCCCCACCCCCATCTTTGGCTCTGGGAAGTAACAGCCAGGCAGCTTCCATTTAGGTTTTGTGATCCTCCTGTTTCCCTCATGACAGGTCTTGATGCGCTTGATGCGCCTGGGCGCGCTCGTCCTGTCCGGGCTGGCACTCTTACTTACACCCCCCCCCCCCCCCCCGGACCTTCATCCCACGGCAGACCCTGGTAAGTGGACCTCCACTGAAAGTAGTTGAGTACCCCTGCTATAGAGGTTTGAAATCACTGCCAGAACGAGTCCATCTACTATGGGGATCAACGATCGCTGTCAAACTGGGCCCAGATCTGTGATCACAGTCAGGATAAGGCCAGTTACTATGGAGATCAGTGTTTAGAGTCAGGATTGGTCCGATACTATGGAGATTTGAGATCACCGATAGGATGGATGTAATTACTATGTAGGTCTATGATCAATGTTGAAATGAGGCCAGTTACTATGGAGATGGTTGATCATTTTTGGAATGGGTCCTGCAAATGACGATCAGTGATCGTTTTTAGAATGTGGCCAGTTACCACGGAGGTCACCATAGTAATCCGCGATCGCTGTTCGAATGGGCTCAGATACCATGGAGATCAGTGATAATTATGATATAGGTACAAATATAATACATTAGGAAGGGTCATGTCGCTGTGGAGATCAGAAACGGTGATCAATGTCTGGATGGGGGATCCTCCTATGATGCTTAGTGATCACCATAAGGCTGACCCATGCACTATGGAGGTCAGTGATCACCATAAGGCTGACCCATGCACTATGGAGGTCAGTGATCACAATTTGGATGGGTCCAGTTACTATGGATATCAGTGATCACAGCCCAATCACTGATCCGGATACAATGGATTATTTATTAATGGTTTAGCTACCATAGAGACCTGTGATCATTTTCATGAAGGGACTTGACCCCATAAAGTTTTGCCATCACACTGATACCACAGAGATTTGTGATCGCTATTATGAGGTGTAGCGATAACCCTTATCGCCGGAGAGCTTCCCCGCCAGAGACATCCATTTCCCAATGGTGAGAGGTGCTGCAGGAATCCCAGAGTCGTCCGTGAGGAAACAGGAACAGCCCTTACAAGGGCTAGTGAATTGTAATATAGCGTTTCCCCCAATAAGAGACAGAACTCAGTATTGAGGGTGAAGATGAACTCAACTTTATTAGTGCTACACTGTGCCTTATATGCAAGGCTCCATGCAAGGGGACCTCCCCCGTGGACCTGATGGAGAACTGCATGACAAACCCACAGACCAATGGGAGCAGGGCACACAATCCCTCAACTCTGCCGGTAACACAATCAGTAGAACAATAGCAGTCTGTAACACAATCAGTAGAACAATAGCAGCCTGTAACACAATCAGTAGAACAATAGCAGTCTGTAACACAATCAGTAGAACAATAGCAGTCTGTAACACAATCAGTAGAACAATAGCAGTCTGTAACACAATCAGTAGAACAATAGCAGTCTGTAACACAATCAGTATAACAATAGCAGTCTGTAACACAATCAGTAGAACAATAGCAGTCTGTAGCACAATCAGTAGAACAATAGCAGTCTGTAGCACAATCAGTATAACAATAGCAGTCTGTAACACAATCAGTAGAACAATAGCAGTCTGTAACACAATCAGTAGAACAATAGCAGTCTGTAGCACAATCAGTAGAACAATAGCAGTCTGTAACACAATCAGTAGAACAATAGCAGTCTGTAGCACAATCAGTAGAACAATAGCAGTCTGTAACACAATCAGTAGAACAATAGCAGTCTGTAGCACAATCAGTAGAACAATAGCAGTCTGTAGCACAATCAGTAGAACAATAGCAGTCTGTAACACAATCAGTAGAACAATAGCAGTCTGTAGCACAATCAGTAGAACAATAGCAGTCTGTAACACAATCAGTAGAACAATAGCAGTCTGTAGCACAATCAGTAGAACAATAGCAGTCTGTAACACAATCAGTAGAACAATAGCAGTCTGTAGCACAATCAGTAGAACAATAGCAGTCTGTAACACAATCAGTAGAACAATAGCAACAATAGCAGTCTGTAACACAATCAGTAGAACAATAGCAGTCTGTAGCACAATCAGTAGAACAATAGCAGTCTGTAACACAATCAGTAGAACAATAGCAGTCTGTAATACAATCAACAACACCATGGCAGTCTGTCTGGGACATGCTCAAGAAAATGAAAGTAATGGGTCTATGCAAAAACAGTGCCTTTAAAATCCAATGGCAGAGTCTGTCACATGAGGGTCTCTAGACCCATATAGAGTTGTGAGCACTGTTACGATACCAAGGGAATCGCCATAGTGACAGTTAATAAAGCCATAGGGATATCGGACAATTCTAATAATAGTTGATCTGGGGAGATCATGGCGGTAGGCCCCAATATCTTAGAGATCACCCATTGCTGTGATCCTTGCGATCCACAACGTTACATCTTTACTCTACTCTAATGGGCTGCCCATGACCATCTGACCCCTTGTTATCAGTTGCCGTGTTCAGCTAATCGCATCTCTCTTCCAGGATCTGCATGAGGACTATGAACTGCTAACACAATGACTACTGTGCGACAGAGAAAGAGGATTAACCCTTCCGAGCCCAGTGCCAACAGCACCCAGACACCAAAGAGTTCCAAGGAAAATGTGAAAGGGATTTCTGGTGGGTACAGAAATATAAATCAATGTGTGTGTATCCTCTGCTGCGATTCTTGTATGGGGTCCAGTGTGAAAAGCTTCTTAGATGGGGTCCAGCATGGCCAACAATTTATTGATAAATGTGGCAAAAAGCTAAAGCTCAATCTGTCAACCTGTCATCCCAAACCAATGTGAAAATGAAATACTATTATGAGATGGGCTAAAAAAAAAAAAAAAAGAACACACATACACACTCCCTTCTTCCACCTGTCACAGCTATGTTTGTGTGTCACAAAATGACAGACGCCCAACTGAATCTTGTAATGAAGACACAGCACTGTGCTTTAAAGCTTTGTCGATGGGGCATCCCAAATTCCCCGGGGGGAGAGAATCAGGCGGCTCCAGAGTCATATAAACTCCAGGGCCGCTTTTTGTCAAAAGGATTTCACATAATTGTTACTCTTGTGACTGGGTTTCCCTGGGTACTATGCATTAAAACGTACCGACATCCTCTGCGGCGAGGGTGTTGGTGGCTGCCGCTATATGACAGGGGTTTCATACAGCGGGGAATACCAAAATTGGGATGCCCCGCTGTGTGAAACCCCCCCAGGTCGCCCCATACACTTACCTTCTTTCCCGATCCAATGGCACATGCGTGAGCCACGTCCACCCCAATACCGCCTGCTGGAGTGAATGGGACGTAATGAGAAGGTCGTCCAAATATGGAAGAATGCGAATACCTCGGACTCTGAGAGGGGCCATCACACCCGCCAGCTATCCCTCTAGCAGGGTTGGTGCCCGTGCGAGGCATTTGTGAATGGCCAGCGCGGGCGTGCTCCCTGTTAGAGGGTTGGGGGGGATGCAGCCGACAGTGCGCTCGGAGCCACTGGCCTTAGACAAAGGCTTAGATGGCGTGACGTGTAGCAGCTCTGAGCGTGCTGATTGGTCCTATGTGCAGGGGGGGCTCCAGAATTCCGACACCTTCGACGCAGAGAGCATTGGTCCACTTTAAATACTTTAGAAAAAGTACGGCCTTAAAGTAGACCTACACTTTCCTTTTTAACTTTGACATGAAGGGTCCTAGTCCACTTTAATTAAAGGGACACTGTAAGCAAAGTGTAAATTCAGCAGCTCACCTCATCATGGCTGTTTTTCTTTATTGCATGGCACGGCCCGCTTTGGTATTCATAACAGTTGGGTTATTCTGCCACAAGGTGGCGCAGTGGTACTGCAGAAAAGCTGTGGCTTGTCCCGGCTCCCTATAAAAACGGGCTTAACCATAGAGTTCCCCAGTGTTTCCTCTGCAGTGGACTGCAAAGTTAGCAGATGGCTCTCTCTTGCGCAGGTGAGCGGGGCAACTAAGCCTGCGGCCCTGCAAGTCTATTTCCATCCGTTTCTGGACCCTCACTGCCTCCCAGCCTCAGCTGACAGATCGGGTGAAGGTAGAAGAGCACTAGAGTCAAGTGCTCCTGGAGCGCAGCTGCAAGCCGCAGACCCTGTAACACAAAGGGTAGCTGACCATAGGCTTTATGGCGAGCCTAATAGGGATGCGGAGTTTCTGTCCTAGCTTCTGAGGGGGTAAGTAGTTTGGGGACTGTGTCCCCTCTTTTTTCTTTGGGTCCCCCCCCCGCCCCCCCCCCCCCCCCCCCCTCCCTGACCATGGCTGCTCGCTGCTGCTTCTCTCCCTCTCTCCCCCCCCCTCTAACTTGGTTGGGGAGGGCGAAAAAAAGGGGGGGGGGTCGGCGAGTAGTCATATCTGTGGTGTTTTTACGTTTTTTGGTGTGTTTTCTGGTGTGTTTTGCTGCCGCGGCGCGTTCCTCGGCTGTGGCCGCTATAACCTGAGGTGATTTTGCTTTGTCATGGCGCCAGCCGGGTCACGTGAGCGCCGCTTTTCGCGCTGTTCGGGGGGGGGGGGGGCCGGGTGATGACGCGTATCGCGTTGTTCACCTCGCGGCCCGCCCCTCGAGGTACCTCTGCCGGCGCCAGGTCGCCTTATTCAGCGGTCTGTGCCTGTGTGTCCCCGCGGTGTCTTTGGTCCGTGAGTCCCCCTTGGGGTTTTTTTAATTGATTTGGGGTATTTTGCTGCGGGATGCTTATGTGTGATTTTACTTAGGTCTTTCAGGCAGGATACCATTGGGTTGTGGTTTCTTCCGACTCTCCTTTTCTCCCCCTCATCCCCCCTTTATTAACTTCTGGGGGCATCCCGTGGGAGGGCATGCCGGGTGGCTTCTGTATTAAGCCTGTACCCACTGCTGGCCTATTGCGCCTGTGCTAATCACCATATGGAGGCTTCTGGGGATAGCGCGCTTGGGGGCCCTTCGGGGCAAGCACGTATGAGTAACAGTGTCATGGTGTGCGTGCCGTGCGCTGAAAGTGTCCTTGCGCTTCAAGCTTGTTTGCCTGCTTCGCTTCCCAGCTCTGCACCTCACTCGGCTTCACCTACTCCCCCGCTCCTGCAATTGGGCCCCAGTGAGGGGAATGTTGGCAGGGAGTCACATTCTGATTTGGCTCTGCGGGTGGCTAACATTGAAAAGCAGCTTGCCAGGAATGTTCCTAGGAAGGCCTCTGGCAAGAAGAGACACCTGGACCCCAGGCCTGCTCCCCTTACTGAGATGTATGTGGGGATTGATGAGCTAGGTGACTGTCACCCCCTTGAGATATGGGAGCTCTCCCAGGATTCTGACTCCTCTGGGAACCAGCAGGAGGGTTGCGATAATGACCCTGGGTCTGCATCCAGAGAGGAATCATGGTACCCTGAGGACACTGATAATCTGCCGTCACATATTTTTGAAATTTTGCATTGCTGCCCCTGAGGTAGCTAAAAGAAAGCAGGGGGAGCTTTTTCGCCCTGGTAAACAGCGTCTAGAGTTCCCTGAGCAGGAACATTTTACCACCTTGGTGCTTAAAGAATGGGAACGTCCTAACAAGTTGCCTGCGGTGCCCAAGGGTTTGTATAAAAGGTATCCCTTTCCTGTTGATCTTGTTAAGAGGTTGTCATTTCCCCCTGAAGTGGACGCTCCCGTGCTAGGCTTGTCCAATTCTTTGGTCATGCCTTCCCCTGATACTACCACTCTGAGGGACGGAGAGGACCGGCGCATGGATCAAGTGGCCTGCCATGATTTTACCTGTGTTGGGGCTGGCTTGCGCCCTGTATGTGCTGCCGCCATTACTGCCATTGCCCTTAAACTGCTTAAGCGTCTCATTGATGGCACAACAGCTGGTAGTGTGGGGGAGGAATATAGGACTCTCTTACTTTGCACTGATTTTGTGGCCTTTATCCTTACTGCTATGGGTGATGCTGTGCGGCTGTGTGGAAGGACCTCTGCGCTCTTGGTGGCTATGCGCCGCTCTGTCTGGTTGCGCCAGTGGGCAGCTGACTCTGCGGCTAAGAAAGCTCTCACTGGCCTCCCCTTCGTGGGGCTGCGGCTGTTTGGGGAAAGTCTTGATGTTCTAGGCAAGGATGGAAGGCTGCCTCAGCGTAGGAGGCAGTCTCGGCCCTTTCAGGGGTCCTCTGCCCCCTCCCTTCCTTTCGCATTCCCAGAGGGGGCCGTGGCTCCCTCCTCTCCAGTGGTCGCAGAGATTCTTGGGGCCGTGGCAGAACCCATGGTCGTCCTGGTCTCTCCTGGAATCCTAAGTCCAAACCCTCTCCCAAGCCCCCTCAGGCATGAAGGGGCGCCCTCACCCATCCGGGTGGGGGGGCGGCTTCGGCTCTTTGCTCACGTCTGGAGGCTTCATGTCTCAGACTGGTGGATTCAGGAGGTAGTGTCCTCCGGTTACAAGATAGAGTTTGCAGCCTTCCCCCCCCCCCAAGATTCATCAGATCCCAGATGTCTTTAAACCTCCTGTCCACTCAGGGATTGCTTCTTGCGGTTCATTGCCTGTTAGAGGCCGGAGTCATTTGTTTGGTGCCTCATCAAGAAAGAGGTCAGGGGTACTATTCCAATCTTTTCACGGTCCCCATAAGGCCCATCCTGGATCTGAAGGGCCTCAAAAAAATTGTCAGATTCAAGTATTTTCGCATGGAGACGCTGCGCTCTGCTGTCAGTACCCTTCGCCCGGGTGACTTCATGACCACTGTGGACATCAAGGATGCTTATCTTCATGTGCCTATCTTCCCAGGTCATCAGAGATTTCTAAGGTTCAAGATGCAGGATCAGCATTACCAGTTTGTGGCTCTACCCTTCGGTATCACCTCGCCCCCATCTGGTGTTCACCAAGGTGCTGGCGGGAGTGATGGCTCTGCTAAGGAACCAGGGCATCCGCATCATTCCTTTCCTTACCTGGACGACATCCTGATTGTGGCCGAGTCTTTTCCTCAGGCCGAGCGGGACACTCAAATGGTGACATCAACTCTGGAGTCTTTCGGCTGGGTGATCAACCATCCAAGTCTTCTCTGTCCCCGTCCTTGGTGAGGACTTTTCTGGGCATGACGCTGGATACCTCTCAGGTCAAGGTGTTCCTTCCTCAGCAGGAGGTGGAGGGTCTTCAGCTGCAGGCTCGGGCTCTGCTGTCATGTCCTCATCCCTCCATTTGTCAGGGGATGCAGTTGGTGGGCCTGATGGTGTCCTGCTTCGAGGCAGTCCCCTTTGCTCAGTTTCACATGAAACCTCTTCAGTTGCACCTCTTGTCAGTTTGGGATCTGGAATTTGTTCGGTCTCCCCTGGCCAGACAGTCTCTCTCGTGGTGGCTGGACTCAAGGAACCTTCTGGGGTGCAGGTCCTTCTTGCCCCCGTGCTGGGAAATGGTCACCACGGATGCCAGTCTGACCGTCTGGGGAGGCTTCTGGAAGTCCCTGAGGTTCCAGGGTTGGTGGGGCCCACAAGAGGCCCATGCTTCCATCAACGTCCTGGAACTGAGGGCGATCAGGTTGGTTCTTTCTCGCCTATCCACTCACCTCCGGGGTCGGGCTGTTCAGATTCGCTCAGACAGTCAGACGACGGTTGCCTACATCAACCATCAGGGAGGGACTCGGAGCAAGCGAGCCTTCAAGGAAGTGTCCCTGATTCTGTCTTGGATGGAACAGCATGTTCCCTGCATCTCAGCGGTCTACATCCCAGGGGTGGAGAACCAGGTGGCGGACTCCCTGAGCAGGGGGACGTCTCGTCTGGGAGAGTGGTCTCTCAACAACCGGGTGTTTCTCTCCCTCTGTTACCGCTGGGGTCACAAACTTTCCAGATTTGTCTCTCTGTCTCAGGATCCTCTGGATGCCTTGGCAATACCTTGGACGGAATTTCAGTTTCTCTGTGTTCCCTCCGTTTCCTCTCCTGGGCAGGGTCATGCGCAAGATAGCCCAGGAGCGGGTACCAGCCATACTGGTGGCCCCTTGTTGGCCAAGAAAAGTTTGGTTCGCAGACGTCGTGCAGTTGGCAGTAGACCGGCACGTCTTGCCCAAGGATCCAGATCTTCTCACTCAGGGGCAGCTACGCCATCCCAATTTACAAACTTTGGCTTTAATGGCTTGGCTGCTGAAACCTCCATATTAATGGAAATGGGGTTGCCTGCTTCTGTTGTTGATACCATGATTCGGGCTAGGAAGAAGTCCTCGTCCTTTATTACAGGATCTGGCATGCTTACATTGCCTGGTGTGAGTCCAAGTCTCTTCCCTGTCGGGTGTTTTCTATTCCCAGGATTCTGGAATTCTTGCAACATGGTTTGGATCAGGGCCTTCAACTTAGTACCCTAAAAAGCCATGTTTCAGCTCTGGCAATTTTTTTCCAAAGATCTTTTGCCAATCACCGGTTGGATAAAACCTTTTTTCAGGGTGTTTTTCATGTGCGTCCACCCTGTAAGCCTTTGCTACCAGTCTGGGATTTGAATCTGGTGTTATCTGCTATGCAAGGGCCTTCCTTTGAGCCTATCCGTGATGCTACCTTGTCTATTCTGACCCTTAAGGTAGCCTTTCTGGTTGCTATCACTTCTGTAAGGCGAGTTTCTGAGCTAGCGGCACTTTCCATCAAAGCTCCTTATTTTGAGAGACATCAGGATAAGGTGGTGTTCCGGCTCAAGCCGGACTTGTTGTGTCTGCCTTTCATCTTAATCAGGACATTGTCTTGCCTTCATTGTGTCTTAATCCTGCTAATTCCAAGGAGCGGACTCTGCATTCCCTAGATGTGGTCAGGGCTCTGAAGTTTTATTTGGTCGCCACTGAGCCTTTAAGGAAGTCTGATGCTCTTTTCGTAGTCACTTCTGGACCTAGAAAGGGTTTGCCTCCGGCTAAATCCACTATCAGCAAGTTGATCCGTCAGGCGGTGGTTCAAGCTCTTCTGCTAAGAGAAAGGAACCTCCCTTTAGGATTACTGCTCATTCCACTCGTGCTATTGGTGCCTCTTGGGCTTTTATATAAAAAAAGCCACATACCTACTTGGCGCCGGCTGCTTCCACTAGTAGATCTTGGTGCCAGCATCCAACACTACAGCTGCACTGATTGGCTGACTAAGCAGTCAGTGAAGGCCAGGTCAGAATTTGGGTAGCCAATGTGGACCTGTACTGTGCTCCTGCGTCCTGTAGAAGATGTGTGTTCCAGTTCCTAACCCTTGAGGTGAATGACACTGCTTGAATAAATGTATACTGAAAACACAGAGCTTTTTTGAAGGATGGGGGCATATATGTGCACACATAGAAATTTTTACCTACCCAAGTAGTGAGTGCACACATGTTCAGAGCAGTGGGGTGTCCTAGCCATGGCGCCCGTGGAGCAGCTGGGCGGCTTAAAGCATAACAAGACCCAGGGCAGCTGGCCCGGAAATAGGTGAATTTTACAGGCCGTTCTGGTGGGTTTCACACAGAGGGGCATCCCAATTTGTTCTGTTCTAAGTGTTCAAGAGCACTTTAGTCATGTCCTGGATGGAAATCCTGATCGCGACCATGACCGCGTCCTTGCCAGGTCGCCCAATCTCACTCACCCTTCCTCGGTCCTTCCTACTGCGCATGGGCAAGCCTTTTGTCCAGTCAGCGCACTTGGATCCGTCCCGCCTCTGCGTCCAAGAGTTCATCTAAAGTGAGCGGATCCGAGCACACTGGGGGCCACATCCCCCGCTGCCCTTTAACAGGGAGCGTGCTCGTGTTGGCCAATCACAAATGCCTGGTGTGGGCACGCGCCCTGCTACAGGGATAGAAGGCGTTGCTGTTGCTTGCGCATGTGCCATTGGCCCAGGAAAGAAGGTGAGTTTTTGGGCAACCTGCGGGGTTTGACACAGATATATATATATATATATAATACCTTGATCTCCACTTGAATGTTCTCCTTAGTAAATCAGAATGCATATGTGTGTGTAAGGCGAATTTTCCATTGCACTTTTCAAGCTTAATGTCCTTATTTTTCAGGGCGAGCAGCATGCAGCCTGCTCAGCTATGTCATCGGAGGGACAATCGCCTTGTGCCTGGGACTCCTCACTTCCTATTATGTGGCCACTCTCCATGAGAATGATTTGTGGTTTTCCAATATAAAGGTACCATCATTCAGTAATGCTAATGCCTGGTGGGCAGAGGCTCATTAAAGGGCCTCTAGTGCCAAAATCGGATGCTATGAAACAGACCTGTTTGTGTAGTAGTAGCTTTATGCAGGTTGCTCTGCTAAACACAACCTTTAACCCTGCTTTGCTGAATATAGAGCGGCAAAGCTTTGGTCAATATTTCTGTTACTGTGAAAGTTTAAGCAGATTGAAGATGAAATGATCTCCAAAAAGGCATAACGTTAAAGAGGAAGTAAAAAAAACACACTTAATCTTTGATCAGATAGATCAAAGTATATATTTATGGCAATAGACCAATAAAGTGCAATGTTAAATACTGCGCTGGGATAATAAAAAAACTGCCAAAAAAAAAAAAAAGACTTTTAGGATCTAATTTAATAACCCGCACACTTAAAATAGATTTTTTATAAACAATTTCCTTGTAATATCATCAACCAATCATAGCAATTAGTTGTGTATATCTAAAACACATTAAGTCCATTAACAATCATGTTAATTTTTCATTTAATCCACCGCGTGCATGAACTCCTTTGATTCCACTTTGTGTGTTTGCCAATCACCAAAAACAAAATTGTGCACGTACCTGATTCAAAAAGGAAAATGCCTTTAGGTCCTGCTGCTGAAACCTCCATATTGATGGAAAAGGGGCTGCCTGTTTCTGTTGTTGATACCATGATTCGGGCTAGGGAGAAGTCCTCGTCCTTTATTTATTACAGGGTCTGGCATGCTTACATTGCCTGGTGTGAGTCCAAGTCTCTTCCCTGTCGGGTGTTTTCTATTCCCAGGATTCTGGAATTCTTGCAACATGGTTTGGATCAGGGCCTTCAACTTAGTACTCTAAAAGGCCATGTTTCAGCTCTGGCAATTTTTTTCCAAAGATCTTTTGCCAATCACCGGTTGGATAAAACCTTTTTTCAGGGTGTTTCTCATGTGCGTCCACCCCGTAAGCCTTTGCTACCAGTCTGGGATTTGAATCCGGTGTTGTCTGTTCTGCAAGGGCCTCCCTTTGAGCCTATCCGTGATGCTACCTTGTCTATTCTGACCCTTAAGGTAGCCTTTCTGGTGGCTATCACTTCTGTAAGGCGAGTTTCTGAGCTAGCGGCACTTTCCATCAAAGCTCCTTATTTTGAGAGACATCAGGATAAGGTGGTGTTCCGGCTCAAGCCGGACTTCCTGCCAAAGGTTGTGTCTGCCTTTCTTTAACGTCGACAATTTTTTATCTTCTTTCTAATTCCAACGACACACAATGAGCAAACCAGTAATTGTAGGTCTGCTTTAATGTGGATATAATAGCTCCAATTTAGCAATAACTCACTCAGCAACTCCTCCAAAAAACACTTTAGTGCAAGACTCCCAAATGTATTATATCAATTAATAGCTCATAAAACATAGTGTGATATTGTGAAAATAAGAACACTTTAAATAGATCTTTCAGTTATGCTCACCAGAAAACAACGGGTTAAAGCACTTTCAGTAAAGCCAAAATAGGGGGAAGCAGGATGTGAACCTGAAAGCTCCCTGTAATCCACCGAAGTTCCCTTTTGCACGGGCACCGCCAGCCTATTCCCCAGCCCTGGGAGCCGGCAATGCTCGTAGCTGTAGAGCGGCTGACTAAAGTGACTGGATTCGTCAGTATGACTTGTTCACTGGGTAAGAGAGGAAGGTCCAAGCAATTTTTTACTTCACAGCCACCCCTCTTTCCTGGTTAATCTCACTTTGGGCATTAAAATAATAAATGCAATCCTCCCATGATGCTTGTGGGGGGCAGGACTCGAGTTGGATTTGAGTGGCAGACCAATACAGTCACACTGCAGCACAGGATTGGGTGACTGATCTGTCACTCAAGACCCTAGCTTCAGCGTTCTTGCAGTTTGCCTGTCCCCAGTGAGTTGTTTTCTACTGAGCAAGAAGGTTTTCCTCTCCCTTGTGGAAAGGGCAAAGGAAATACAGTTCCTTCTATCCCCTGATTCATAAAGCGTTCCAGATGAATACATATCATTTATAGTAAACAAACAAAAAGAATCCCGCACAGCACAATTTAAATGTACTAGGTGCTGGCAGGCGTACCTGAATACAAAAAAGGAAAAGTGGACTGCCAGCACAGACCACAAATGCTCCCACTTATATAGTACAGCCGCACACTAAAGAATATATTAAAATAAATCAATACTTTATTCAATTAAATAATCCAGACATTACAACGGGGCAAAAACCACAAATAAACCCATTAAAAACAATTAAAAACCTTATGCGGAGGTAAGGTGGACCTTGCTAGACTAATAATAACCTAATCACAATATAAAGTATACTTGATGAATGCCATACTCTGCTATTAAATACCCTGGGGTCTCCGCCCACTAGAAAGTGCTCGTGCATAAAGTAAAAGTGCAATATAAGAGAATGATGATGTGCCAAAGCTTAACATGTGCAAAATCAGCAATCAAAGATTAATGAAGGGGCAAAGTGTCCCTATATATACAAAAAGATGCACTGATAGAGTGCTGACATAAAACGCCTAGTGCGCTTTGAGGAGTACCTTTTTGGCAATTTTTACGTCTCCAGCTTCACTCTTTACTCTTAGTTGTAAAGCCCCGTCTCCTTAAGTCGTTGCCACTGTTGTAAGTAGTAATTCTATAATGGCCGCCCACCACATTACAGAGAAAAAATCCAGGACAATTCAGCGGGTGACAATATCCATTTTTTAGTTTTACACCCTGAGAAGCGGGTATCAGCAGGGGCTTTGGACAAAGGTATTTCACAGGTTCATTGGATTTAGATCTGCTTTAAGAATTGAAAGACTCTTAGCTTGGCTTAGATTTATCACTTGCCACACAGGGTATTACACAGGGTATTACACAGGGTATTACACAGGGTATTACACAGGGTATTACAGAGGGTATTACAGAGGGTATTACTAGGTACTAATGCTGCAAGGTGGGCAGAATCTTGCTTCAGGCCATTTTCCTTTTTTTTTTAATGTTTAATAATGTGTCATCTGTAACTGTATACCTTCTGGAGATGATTTCATTTCAACTTGCTTAAAGCGGAGCAAAACCAGGGCCTTCCCCCTAGGGCATCCCAAATAAAGATGATGGTGAAATGTAGTAGTTCTTGGTCGCTGATTTTATCCTTAATGATAAAGATAATAAAGGCTCATTTATTGTTATATATTTGTTCATCATAAAATCTCTGTGCAGTATTGGTTACCCCCCCTTTAGAGTTCAGACGCAGCACAGGACAGTCATTGGAATAGCTGTGTTTAGGGAGCCATCTAGTGGCTGAATGTGATATAGGTAAAAGGTGGCGCACATAGAGGCCAGCGACTTCATCTACAATCATTCAGGGTTCTCTGGGCCTTGTTCAGCTGGTCTTAAAGTGGATCTAAACCTTTCCTTACAACACTGTTCCAGGAAGAAGGGGCACTAAATTAACCTACCCTTCCCCTTTTGTTCCATCTGATGGGGACAGGAAATCATTCCACTTACACGTTCCTTCTCCAGTAGGTGTTGTGCAGCTATTTCCTGGTCCCCCATCATACAGACCTCCCATGAGGAAAAGTATTTCCTAAATTTGAGGCTCACTTGTAGTGCTGGTAGGTGGGCCAGGGTCTGCGCCATGCTTTTCCTAGCAGAGATCCATCCGGTGGAGGAAATGGCTACACACATGTGCAGAACAGGCAGCTCCTCCAACGTGAGACATGCTTCACCGGAGACCGCCGCTACTTCCTGTTTAATTCCTGGTTTTGGCTTGCTGAGAATCTTAAACCGTATCGGCATCCCAGAGTGGGATACCACCAGTGTAGTTAAAAGGGACCTAAAATATTTTTTTTACTTTAGGTTCACTTGAAGTGGATCAAAGCCCAGTTTTTATTCTCCCCCTCACCTGGGGTTTTAGTCTGCATAACAGGGATTTGGGATGCCCCTGTGTGTGTAACCCCAGGATTGCTGGATCTCACTCCTCTCCCCTATGGTACATATGCAGCTTCCAGCCAACCTGAATAAATTGCTATACCCGGGGTGATATGCCCGGTGTGGGAGCGAGCATCAGCTGGAGGCAGGGCTGTGGAGTCGGAGTCGAGGAGTCGGAGGAAATTTTGGGTACCTGGAGTCGGAGTCGGCAAACAATGCACCGACCCCGACTCCTACTAAATTTTGATTTAGCAAGTTTAAATGTCCCAATTCACAAAAAGTTATAATTAATGACTTCTCTATTGTAAGAATAAAGACCAATGCATGCAGTGCCTCACGTAACCGCAAAACGAACACGTTAAGTGACCGTGAAGAAGCGTGCTTTTCATGTGCTTCACTATATGGCACGCAACCCACAATTAGAAGCGGCAATACTTATACTTTGCATAGTGTTGTGTTCTGCTGTTACAGGGAACCCATGGGTAACCGAGCCTCTCACTGATAAGGGATTAAGTAAAGGACTAGAGACACTTGTATAAGTGAAGGGAATGGAGGATCAATAGTTCAAGACTGAAGCTGTACCATTGGAAAAACTGCTGTCATTCAGCAAAAGGCTATAAAAACTTGTAAACTTCGATTGTTAGCTTAAACTTTAAAGTGGACCAACACCCAGGGGGGATCGGCCCGGAAATCTATAAGATTCCCGGACCGATCAGATCCCTCCCCGCGGGGCATCCGAAATCGGGATGTCCCGCGGGGAGGAACCCCCCAGGAGGCCCACAATCCTCACCTTACCGGCGATCCAACGGCGCATGCGCGAGACGCGGCCGCGTCTCTCGCTTCCCTCTAGCAGGGCGCGCTCCCGCGCCGGCCGTTTTGTGAATGGCCGGCGCAGGTGCGCTCCCTGTTAGAGGGAAGCGAGAGACGCAGCCAATGACAGCGCTCTGGTATGCGCGTCCAAGCAGCTTTGGACGCGCATACCAGAGCTGCTCTGAGCGCTGTCATTGGCCGGACGTGGTCACGTGGGAGCGGGGAGAGGTGAGTTTTTGCGGCGATCGGGGGGGTTTCAGACAGCGGGGCACCCCCGATCGGGGTGCCCCACCTAAGTGGACCAACACCCAGGATAGTCAAAATCCTGGGTGTTGGTCCACTTTAAACATGACTATGGGATTCTACTAGGGAAATCATGTTTTATAATAAAGGCCCCTTTCTGGATCCTCCCACTGCCCTATCTTCAGCAGAAGATCAGCACACAGAAAGGAGAAGGCAGCTTCTGCCCAACTACCTCTCTCTGCTAGAAGTAATGACATGTATGTTGCCTTTCTTTCCTTCGAGGAATGTATAAAATACATTCACATATTAATACAGAGGAGTCGGAGTCGGGGAGTCAGAATCGGAAGTACAAAAAACTGAGGAGTCGGAGTCGGAACATTTATCTACCGACTCCCCAGCCCTGGCTGGAGGCATGCCGTGGTTCTGCCACGACCAATACATGAACCATGGGACTGCTGGAAAGGTGCGTTTGTCTGATAATCTGTGAGATTTCACACAGCCAGGGACGGCAGATTTCCTTTCCCCGCTGCATCCCATTTTGGAATGCCCCAAGGAACGGCCATCCTCCAGGGCCTGGCTCATGGTCCGCTTTACATAAATGTGAGTGCACCATAAAATTAGAAGATACTCACTTTTTTCCCCTGCACGTGTCCCACTGGAGGAGGTGAAGCTGCTGCACATGTGTGTTGTTTCCTGTCCCCTGTCAGATGGAGCTCTGTTAGAAAAAGCTCTCTCTCTAATGCAGGGCTCACTGATAGCAGGAGAGGATAGGTTAGTGTATATTGGTGTCCCTATAAACCAGGGGTCCACTTCAAATTAGGAGCTCCTTCTCAGAGTGAATGTAAGTTATTTTTATGTACAAATGTACGCGGCGCAATAAACTGGCTCTGGCTCTCTTTTTTGTTCAGGAGGTGGAGAGAGAGATCTCATTCAGGACGGAGTGCGGCCTCTATTATTCCTACTACAAGCAGCTGCTTCACGCGCCCACCCTCACTCAAGGTACAATGCCAAAGCCGGGATGCCTCCCCTTAGCCACAGGATGGCTGTGGTGGTGTTTAACGTATTAAACTCCCTGTAGTAATAGACCAAGGCACTTTCTACAGTCTGGAGGAAAGAAGGGGAAGAGGGGACATGATGGAGACCTTTAAATATGTTAGAAAAGTAGACAAAGCTAACTGGGCAGCACTAGTCAACTAGCCACTATTACTTATTGTATCATAAATGGATAAATGTGTGCTCACTCCACCCAGAACTACAATATAGAACCTGAACAAAGAAAATGGGGGAACCCACCCTCCCCCAAAAAAGGTCCCGGGTGCTTATTGAGTGGCACTACTCATGGATATACAAAAATATAAATAGTTTATTATTCTAACTAATTACACAGCAGTAACATACTAACACAATTACACATACACAACATACAATAAAAACAACAGGGGACGCCAGAGGTCTGCTATAATCATAATATAACCCTAAAAGCCTACCAAAAACAAAATCGGGTACTCCATATCAAATATGTGCAAACGCTACAATTAATTGTGCAAATGTGCCATATATCAACAATATTAGTAATCAGCAATCAAAAAATGCAAATATCACTCACATATAACAGGAGGACAAACCAGGGTGAACAAGTGAAAATAGACAATGTACAAAAAATACCACAAAGAAAAGGTAACTGTGCATGTATACAGACCAACCGGGGTACCCCTGGGGGGATAAAACGCCAACGCGTGTCGTAGTGACCACGCACTACTTCATCAGTATCGCCCTGACTTTCGCCCTGATGAAGTAGTGCGTGGTCACTACGACACGCATAGAATAATAAACTATTTATATTTTTGTATATCCATGAGTAGTGCCACTCAATAAGCACCCGGGACCTTTTTTAGGGGAGGGTGGGTTCCCCCATTTTTCTTTGTTTATGTTAGAAAAGTGGTTAGGAGAGGAGCACACCAACTCTTATTAAAATATAATTACGTTCTATGTACCTGGGTGCAGTACCTGAATCCCTTTACCCTAGGGATAACAACGTCCAATATATTTACAATCAGGGACGCACACCATAGTTTAAGCAAAAAAATGTTTTATCAATTAGAAAAAGTTTACAAAAATCTGATTTATACAGCTGTAATCACAAATTACCAAGCTCAAACAGTATGGCATCTCTCACAGTCGGCATAAATTGCCACAATACTAAGACTCTGCCCAGCAAAACATATATTTATCACTGAGGTAGAATCATACATAGATAAGTGCTGCCACCTACTGGTTGCACATGGACATAGGCTTACACTCATACACAGAGTCTGAAGGCTGAACACATAATCATCAAATATAGTGAAATAAATAGAATAGAATATGCCTAACTTAGTGCAATCACGCATTAAAATTGCATCATATGAGCCAGTCCGGCTGCTAGACCCGGTCTCAGCACAGTGTTACGGCACAGGTACAAAGCAACAGGGTGGATTTGATTTAAATCTAACTGATTTAAATCACTAGTCAGTAAGGCTTGATTTAAATCAGTGATTTACCGTATTTTTCGCCCTATAAGACGCACCGGCTTATAAGACGCACCCAGAAAAAAAAAAAATAAACTCACATGTTCAGCCCGCGTTGAAGATGGAGGTGCGTCCCCGCCGCTGCTCCTCTCCTTACTGGCCGGGCCGCGCAGACACCCGGCCCCCGTGAATCGGGTGGGCGTGGCCTGCGCCGCGTCGGCGTGCATCGCGTCACAGGCCACGCCCACCCGTTCTATGGAGCCGGGTGTCTGCCCGGCCAGTAAGAAGGAGAGGCGGGGACAGGGACAGCCGCTCCTTCCTCTCTTCCGCAACTTCTCTGCTGCCCCGGCAAGAGCAGCAGTGAACAGCCGGGTCCGTGCAGCGAGTGGGCGTGGCCTGCGCCTACGCGATGCAGGCCACGCCCACCTGCTGCACGGAGCCGGCTGTTCACTCCTGCCCTTGCCGGAAGAGGCAGCAGCTGGAGGGCAGGTGATGATGGCGGAGCGGCAGGCGCTGTCTCCGTCTCTGCCGCTGCAATCACTGTCTCAGCAATAGCAGGGACGGGGACAGAGCCCACCGCTCTTCTGTCTTCGTCTGGCCTCCTGCAGTGCGGCATGCAACGCGGGAGCGCCGGGAACGGGTGAGTTTAATTTTATTTTTTTTATTTATTTTTTTTACATTCGCCCGATAAGGCGCACTGGCATTTTCCCCCCACTTTTGGGGGAAAATAAGTGCGTCTTATTAGGCGAAAAATACGGTAAATCAAAGTTTCTACCTAAACTAGTTCTTGCTATTTTAACATGCAAGTAGATGAAGATTTTTAGAATCACTTTTTACATTACTTTTTTCTCCCCAGTTTAATGGGTTAATCATTCATATTTGGACACCACTGTTCTGTTGTACTTAGGAAGGAGAAAAATAATCCTGACAATTTAAATAGATTTATTCAACTGAAACAATAACAACATTACAGCATAAGTTTTGTTAATCCATGTTTTGTTAACTAATTTGGCTAAACAAAATATATATATATTTTAAGAAACTTAGACGGTCAGCCCAGCCGACACATGAAAAACTTAAATCCTACTGTCCCTGCTGTCCTCTGTAGCTCACTAGTCATAGGTTTGTAGAACAATAGGATTAAGGTCTTTTTCTCAACTCTGTTCATGTTGTAACATTTTTGCTGTGAAGAAGAGGCCGGGACCTCTGCGGAGTCCAATTCAGTTTTGAGAACTGCGTAAGTAAAGCGAGCGTCTGTGATAATATAGGAGAGAAACTGCCCACTAATCCTACAGAAACCTCTGGAAGAGCATGGCATTGTGAATGGTACACATATACAGCCTTTATTCTACTGAGTTAAACAACTCGGCTTTATCTCATGATGGAAGAACCTTTTGGATGGTAAAATATTTTCCTCAAAAAGCAGTTTATTGAAAAAAAATCCGATTTAAATAAAAAAAATCCGATTTTTTTTTTGATTTTTAAAAAAAAACATTGATTTTTATCCACCCTGCAAAGCAATCAATGCATCATGAGCAGCATATAAACACACAGAAAAAACACAGAAAAAGTGCCAGGCAGTACTATTTACCAGAGAGCTTAAGGGTGGAGAGAGGATCGCTCAGGTGAGGAAGGGGCTCTGCTGCCCCGAAACGTCCCCTTACACGCGCTCAGCTGAGGAAGGGGCTCTGCTGCCCCGAAACGTCCCCTTACACGAGCGAGTGTAAGCCTATGTCCATGTGCAACCAGTAGGTGGCAGCACTTATCTATGTATGATTCTATCTCAGTGATAAATATATGTTTTGCTGGGCAGAGTCTTAGTATTGTGGCAATTTATGCCGACTGTGAGAGACGCCATACTGTTTGAGCTTGGTAATTTGTGATTACTGCTGTATAAATCAGATTTTTGTAAACTTTTTCTAATTGGTAAACATTTTTTTGCTTAAACTATGGTGTGCGTCCCTGATTGTAAATATATTTGACCTTTAAATATGTGAAAGGATTGAATAAGGTTCAGGAGGGAAGTGTTTTTAAGAAGAAGCTTAATGATAGAACAAGGGGGCCCAACCTGAAGCTAGTCGGGGGGAAGATCAGGAGCAATGTTAGAAAATATTATTTTACAGAAAGAGTAGTAGATGCTTGGAACAAGCTTCCAGCAGAGGTAGTTGAAAAATCAACAGTCACACATCTATCCTAAGATAAAGAGTACATACAGTATACACATAAGATACAGAGAACATACAGTATATACATAAGATACAGAGAACATACAGTATACACATAAGATACAGAGAACATACAGTATATACATAAGATACAGAGAACATACAGTATACACATAAGATACAGAGAACATACAGTATACACATAAGATACAGAGAACATACAGTATACACATAAGATACAGAGAACATACAGTATACACATAAGATACAGAGAACATACAGTATACACATAAGATACAGAGAACATACAGTATACACATAAGATACAGAGAACATACAGTATATACATAAAATACAGAGAACATACAGTATACACATAACATACAGAGAACATACAGTATATATATAAGATACAGAGAACATACAGTATACACATAAGATACAGAGAACATACAGTATATACATAAGATACAGAGAACATACAGTATACACATAACATACAGAGAACATACAGTATACACATAAGATACAGAGAACATACAGTATATACATAAGATACAGAGAACATACAGTATATACATAAGATACAGAGAACATACAGTATACACATAACATACAGAGAACATACAGTATACACATAACATACAGAGAACATACAGTATACACATAAGATACAGAGAACATACAGTATACACATAAGATACAGAGAACATACAGTATACACATAAGATACAGAGAACATACAGTATACACATAAGATACAGAGAACATACAGTATACACATAAGATAAAGAGAACATACAGTATACACATAAGATACAGAGAACATACAGTATACACATAAGATAGAGAACATACAGTATACACATAAGATAGAGAACATACAGTATACACATAAGATACAGAGAACATACAGTATATACATAAGATACAGAGAACATACAGTATATACATAAGATACAGAGAACATACAGTATATACATAAGATACAGAGAACATACAGTATACACATAACATACAGAGAACATACAGTATACACATAACATACAGAGAACATACAGTATACACATAACATACAGAGAACATACAGTATACACATAAGATACAGAGAACATACAGTATACACATAAGATACAGAGAACATACAGTATACACATAAGATACAGAGAACATACAGTATACACATAAGATACAGAGAACATACAGTATACACATAAGATAAAGAGAACATACAGTATACACATAAGATACAGAGAACATACAGTATACACATAAGATAGAGAACATACAGTATACACATAAGATAGAGAACATACAGTATACACATAAGATACAGAGAACATACAGTATATACATAAGATACAGAGAACATACAGTATATACATAAGATACAGAGAACATACAGTATATACATAAGATACAGAGAACATACAGTATATACATAACATACAGAGAACATACAGTATACACATAACATACAGAGAACATACAGTATACACATAAGATACAGAGAACATACAGTAAATACATAAAATACAGAGAACATACAGTATACACATAAGATAAAGAGAACATACAGTATATACATAAGATACAGAGAACATACAGTATATACATAAGATAAAGAGAACATACAGTATACACATAAGATACAGAGAACATACAGTATACACATAAGATACAGAGAACATACAGTATACACATAAAATACAGAGAACATACAGTATATACATAAGATACAGAGAACATACAGTATACACATAAGATACAGAGAACATACAGTATACACATAAAATACAGAGAACATACAGTATACACATAAGATAAAGAGAACATACAGTATACACATAAGATAAAGAGAACATACAGTATACACATAAAATACAGAGAACATACAGTATATACATAAGATACAGAGAACATACAGTATATACATAAGATACAGAGAACATACAGTATATACATAAGATACAGAGAACATACAGTATATACATAACATACAGAGAACATACAGTATACACATAACATACAGAGAACATACAGTATACACATAAGATACAGAGAACATACAGTAAATACATAAAATACAGAGAACATACAGTATACACATAAGATACAGAGAACATACAGTATACACATAAGATACAGAGAACATACAGTATACACATAAAATACAGAGAACATACAGTATATACATAAGATAAAGAGAACATACAGTATACACATAAGATACAGAGAACATACAGTATATACATAAGATACAGAGAACATACAGTATACACATAAGATACAGAGAACATACAGTATATACATAAGATACAGAGAACATACAGTATATACATAAGATAAAGAGAACATACAGTATACACATAAGATACAGAGAACATACAGTATACACATAAAATACAGAGAACATACAGTATACACATAAGATAAAGAGAACATACAGTATACACATAAGATACAGAGAACATACAGTATACACATAAGATAAAGAGAACATACAGTATACACATAAGATACAGAGAACATACAGTATATACATAAGATACAGAGAACATACAGTATACACATAAGATACAGAGAACATACAGTATATACATAAGATACAGAGAACATACAGTATATACATAAGATACAGAGAACATACAGTATACACATAAGATACAGAGAACATACAGTATACACATAAAATACAGAGAACATACAGTATATACATAAGATAAAGAGAACATACAGTATACACATAAGATACAGAGAACATACAGTATACACATAAGATACAGAGAACATACAGTATACACATAAGATAAAGAGAACATACAGTATACACATAAGATAAAGAGAACATACAGTATATACATAAGATAAAGAGAACATACAGTATACACATAAGATACAGAGAACATACAGTATATACATAAGATACAGAGAACATACAGTATACACATAAGATACAGAGAACATACAGTATACACATAAGATAAAGAGAACATACAGTATATACATAAGATACAGAGAACATACAGTATACACATAAGATAAAGAGAACATACAGTATACACATAAGATACAGAGAACATACAGTATACACATAAGATAAAGAGAACATACAGTATACACATAAGATACAGAGAACATACAGTATATACATAAGATACAGAGAACATACAGTATACACATAAGATACAGAGAACATACAGTAAATACATAAAATACAGAGAACATACAGTATACACATAAGATACAGAGAACATACAGTATACACATAAGATACAGAGAACATACAGTATACACATAAGATACAGAGAACATACAGTATACACATAAGATACAGAGAACATACAGTATATACATAAGATACAGAGAACATACAGTATATACATAAGATACAGAGAACATACAGTATACACATAAGATACAGAGAACATACAGTATACACATAAGATACAGAGAACATACAGTATACACATAAGATACAGAGAACATACAGTATATACATAAGATACAGAGAACATACAGTATATACATAAGATACAGAGAACATACAGTATATACATAAAATTCAGAGAACATACAGTATACACATAACATACAGAGAACATACAGTATATATATAAGATACAGAGAACATACAGTATACACATAAGATACAGAGAACATACAGTATATACATAAGATACAGAGAACATACAGTATACACATAACATACAGAGAACATACAGTATACACATAAGATACAGAGAACATACAGTATATACATAAGATACAGAGAACATACAGTATATACATAAGATACAGAGAACATACAGTATACACATAACATACAGAGAACATACAGTATACACATAACATACAGAGAACATACAGTATACACATAACATACAGAGAACATACAGTATACACATAACACAGAGAACATACAGTATATACATAAGATACAGAGAACATACAGTATACACATAAGATACAGAGAACATACAGTATACACATAAGATACAGAGAACATACAGTATACACATAAGATACAGAGAACATACAGTATACACATAAGATACAGAGAACATACAGTATATACATAAGATACAGAGAACATACAGTATACACATAAGATACAGAGAACATACAGTATACACATAAGATACAGAGAACATACAGTATACACATAAGATATATAGAGAACATACAGTATATACATAAGATACAGAGAACATACAGTATATACATAAGATACAGAGAACATACAGTATATACATAAGATACAGAGAACATACAGTATACACATAAGATAAAGAGAACATACAGTATACACATAAGATACAGAGAACATACAGTATATACATAAGATAAAGAGAACATACAGTATACACATAAGATACAGAGAACATACAGTATATACATAAGATACAGAGAACATACAGTATACACATAAGATACAGAGAACATACAGTATACACATAAGATACAGAGAACATACAGTAAATACATAAAATACAGAGAACATACAGTATACACATAAGATACAGAGAGCATACAGTATACACATAAGATACAGAGAACATACAGTATACACATAAGATACAGAGAACATACAGTATACACATAAGATAAAGAGAACATACAGTATACACATAAGATACAGAGAACATACAGTATACACATAAGATAGAGAACATACAGTATACACATAAGATACAGAGAACATACAGTATATACATAAGATACAGAGAACATACAGTATATACATAACATACAGAGAACATACAGTATACACATAACATACAGAGAACATACAGTATACACATAAGATACAGAGAACATACAGTAAATACATAAAATACAGAGAACATACAGTATACACATAAGATACAGAGAACATACAGTATACACCTAAGATACAGAGAACATACAGTATACACATAAGATACAGAGAACATACAGTATACACATAAGATACAGAGAACATACAGTATATACATAAGATACAGAGAACATACAGTATACACATAAGATAAAGAGAACATACAGTATACACATAAAATACAGAGAACATACAGTATATACATAAGATACAGAGAACATACAGTATATACATAAGATACAGAGAACATACAGTATATACATAAGATACAGAGAACATACAGTATATACATAACATACAGAGAACATACAGTATACACATAACATACAGAGAACATACAGTATACACATAAGATACAGAGAACATACAGTAAATACATAAAATACAGAGAACATACAGTATACACATAAGATACAGAGAACATACAGTATACACCTAAGATACAGAGAACATACAGTATACACATAAGATACAGAGAACATACAGTATACACATAAGATACAGAGAACATACAGTATATACATAAGATACAGAGAACATACAGTATACACATAAGATACAGAGAACATACAGTATACACATAAAATACAGAGAACATACAGTATATACATAAGATAAAGAGAACATACAGTATATACATAAGATACAGAGAACATACAGTATACACATAAGATACAGAGAACATACAGTATATACATAAGATACAGAGAACATACAGTATACACATAAAATACAGAGAACATACAGTATACACATAAGATACAGAGAACATACAGTATACACATAAGATACAGAGAACATACAGTATATACATAAGATACAGAGAACATACAGTATATACATAAGATAAAGAGAACATACAGTATACACATAAGATACAGAGAACATACAGTATACACATAAAATACAGAGAACATACAGTATACACATAAGATAAAGAGAACATACAGTATACACATAAGATACAGAGAACATACAGTATACACATAAGATAAAGAGAACATACAGTATACACATAAGATACAGAGAACATACAGTATATACATAAGATACAGAGAACATACAGTATACACATAAGATACAGAGAACATACAGTATACACATAAAATACAGAGAACATACAGTATATACATAAGATAAAGAGAACATACAGTATACACATAAGATACAGAGAACATACAGTATACACATAAGATAAAGAGAACATACAGTATACACATAAGATAAAGAGAACATACAGTATATACATAAGATAAAGAGAACATACAGTATACACATAAGATACAGAGAACATACAGTATATACATAAGATACAGAGAACATACAGTATACACATAAGATACAGAGAACATACAGTATACACATAAGATAAAGAGAACATACAGTATATACATAAGATACAGAGAACATACAGTATACACATAAGATACAGAGAACATACAGTATATACATAAGATACAGAGAACATACAGTATACACATAAGATACAGAGAACATACAGTATACACATAAGATAAAGAGAACATACAGTATATACATAAGATACAGAGAACATACAGTATACACATAAGATAAAGAGAACATACAGTATACACATAAGATACAGAGAACATACAGTATATACATAAGATACAGAGAACATACAGTATACACATAAGATACAGAGAACATACAGTATACACATAAGATACAGAGAACATACAGTATACACATAAGATACAGAGAACATACAGTATACACATAAAATACAGAGAACATACAGTATATACATAAGATAAAGAGAACATACAGTATACACATAAGATACAGAGAACATACAGTATACACATAAGATAAAGAGAACATACAGTATACACATAAGATAAAGAGAACATACAGTATATACATAAGATAAAGAGAACATACAGTATACACATAAGATACAGAGAACATACAGTATATACATAAGATACAGAGAACATACAGTATACACATAAGATACAGAGAACATACAGTATACACATAAGATAAAGAGAACATACAGTATATACATAAGATACAGAGAACATACAGTATACACATAAGATAAAGAGAACATACAGTATACACATAAGATACAGAGAACATACAGTATACACATAAGATACAGAGAACATACAGTATACACATAAGATACAGAGAACATACAGTATACACATAAGATACAGAGAACATACAGTATATACATAAGATACAGAGAACATACAGTATACACATAAGATACAGAGAACATACAGTATACACATAAGATACAGAGAACATACAGTATACACATAAGATATATAGAGAGCATACAGTATATACATAAGATACAGAGAACATACAGTATATACATAAGATACAGAGAACATACAGTATATACATAAGATACAGAGAACATACAGTATACACATAAGATAAAGAGAACATACAGTATACACATAAGATACAGAGAACATACAGTATATACATAAGATAAAGAGAACATACAGTATACACATAAGATACAGAGAACATACAGTATATACATAAGATACAGAGAACATACAGTATATACATAAGATACAGAGAACATACAGTATATACATAAGATACAGAGAACATACAGTATACACATAAGATACAGAGAACATACAGTATACACATAAGATACAGAGAACATACAGTAAATACATAAAATACAGAGAACATACAGTATACACATAAGATACAGAGAGCATACAGTATACACATAAGATACAGAGAACATACAGTATACACATAAGATACAGAGAACATACAGTATACACATAAGATAAAGAGAACATACAGTATACACATAAGATAGAGAACATACAGTATACACATAAGATACAGAGAACATACAGTATATACATAAGATACAGAGAACATACAGTATATACATAAGATACAGAGAACATACAGTATATACATAAGATACAGAGAACATACAGTATATACATAACATACTGAGAACATACAGTATACACATAACATACAGAGAACATACAGTATACACATAAGATACAGAGAACATACAGTAAATACATAAAATACAGAGAACATACAGTATACACATAAGATACAGAGAACATACAGTATACACCTAAGATACAGAGAACATACAGTATACACATAAGATACAGAGAACATACAGTATACACATAAGATACAGAGAACATACAGTATACACATAAGATAAAGAGAACATACAGTATACACATAAAATACAGAGAACATACAGTATATACATAAGATACAGAGAACATACAGTATATACATAAGATACAGAGAACATACAGTATATACATAAGATACAGAGAACATACAGTATATACATAACATACAGAGAACATACAGTATACACATAACATACAGAGAACATACAGTATACACATAAGATACAGAGAACATACAGTAAATACATAAAATACAGAGAACATACAGTATACACATAAGATACAGAGAACATACAGTATACACCTAAGATACAGAGAACATACAGTATACACATAAGATACAGAGAACATACAGTATACACATAAAATACAGAGAACATACAGTATATACATAAGATAAAGAGAACATACAGTATATACATAAGATACAGAGAACATACAGTATACACATAAGATACAGAGAACATACAGTATATACATAAGATACAGAGAACATACAGTATACACATAAAATACAGAGAACATACAGTATACACATAAGATACAGAGAACATACAGTATACACATAAGATACAGAGAACATACAGTATATACATAAGATACAGAGAACATACAGTATATACATAAGATAAAGAGAACATACAGTATACACATAAGATACAGAGAACATACAGTATACACATAAAATACAGAGAACATACAGTATACACATAAGATAAAGAGAACATACAGTATACACATAAGATACAGAGAACATACAGTATACACATAAGATAAAGAGAACATACAGTATACACATAAGATACAGAGAACATACAGTATATACATAAGATACAGAGAACATACAGTATACACATAAGATACAGAGAACATACAGTATATACATAAGATACAGAGAACATACAGTATACACATAAGATACAGAGAACATACAGTATACACATAAAATACAGAGAACATACAGTATATACATAAGATAAAGAGAACATACAGTATACACATAAGATACAGAGAACATACAGTATACACATAAGATAAAGAGAACATACAGTATACACATAAGATACAGAGAACATACAGTATACACATAAGATACAGAGAACATACAGTATATACATAAGATACAGAGAACATACAGTATATACATAAGATACAGAGAACATACAGTATACACATAAGATACAGAGAACATACAGTATATACATAAGATACAGAGAACATACAGTATACACATAAGATACAGAGAACATACAGTATATACATAAGATACAGAGAACATACAGTATACACATAAGATACAGAGAACATACAGTATACACATAAGATACAGAGAACATACAGTATATACATAAGATACAGAGAACATACAGTATACACATAAGATACAGAGAACATACAGTATACACATAAGATACAGAGAACATACAGTATACACATAAGATACAGAGAACATACAGTATATACATAAGATACAGAGAACATACAGTATACACATAAGATACAGAGAACATACAGTATACACATAAGATACAGAGAACATACAGTATACACATAAGATACAGAGAACATACAGTATACACATAAGATACACAGTGGAGCTGCATGGGAACACGGACGCTGCACAGAGGAGCTGTGGGGGATAAAAGGCGAGTATAAGCTTTTTTTTTTTGTTAATGGCTGGGCAATTCTTTTAATTCAGAATGATTTGTACAGGAATTTCCAGGTATAAATGTTGCTGGGTGGGTGCAGAGGGAGAGGATTGGAGCTACACCCAACAATATGTAATCCTCTTTCTGAGCCCCTATAGCCAACAATCACCCCTCACCGCCCTGAGGCAGTACTGGGATCTAACCCCCCCCCCCCCCCCCCCCGGTCCTCACAGCAGTGTGTGGCATCCCCTGCTCTCTACGCGCTCCCCAGTCCCCATCAAAGTTCAAATGGACCAACACCCTGGATTCTGATTCTTTGTTTTGGTCACTTCTGTTTCGGGATCTGAAACCATCCCCCCGATCACGCTGACCTCCATCTTTTCAGAGGTATCATCCGGAAGAATGGCGAGGATGCCGCCACAGCCTGCTTCACATGAAGTAACACATTGGGGGAAGCTTCATTTAAATATGGAAGGAAGGGGTTAAATTGCCGGGCAAAATTGTGAGATTGGAGCACAGCGATAGCTATTTCTCTTCATTGGATTGGGATTGCTAAATGCAAGATCGATTTCCTAAAAATAAAACAGTTCTAGGGTTGTATTGCCCCCCCCCCCCCCATTACCCATAACCATAACGAGGGATATGTGTGCAGACAGCCTGTCACACACCTTATATACCCACCAGCTCACCACACATATTCCTTCATGACATTACGATTAGGAAGTGGTCATAATAATGAGACTCAATATTGCTTTGAGCCTATGTTTTAAATCCTGATTCACTATTGGCCTCATCTGATTGGTCATCTGTTTTCTGTAGGTGTGACCGACCTAATTTATGACAACAAGACCGAGTCTATGAGGACCAAACATTCTGGAGCGGATGAATGTTTACCAGGAGCTGGTCCTCGCCGCCCTCTATAGAGCGTTCAATCTCTGGGTGAGTGTGCGGTGTGTGCAGAGTGGTGGTGTGATTGTGTGTGCGGTGTGTGCAGTGTGGTGGTGTGATTGTGTGTGCAGAGTGGTGGTGTCATTGTGTGTGCGGTGTGTGATTGTGTGTGCAGAGTGGTGGTGTCATTGTGTGTGCGGTGTGTGATTGTGTGTGCAGAGTGGTGGTGTCATTGTGTGTGCGGTGTGTGCAGAGTGGTGGTGTCATTGTGTGTGCGGTGTGTGCAGAGTAATGGTGTCATTGTGTGTGCAGTGTGGTGGTGTGATTGTGTGTGCAGAGTGGCAGTGTGATTGTGTGTGCAGTGTGGTGGTGTGATTGTGTGTGCAGAGTGGCGGTGTGATTGTGTGTATGTAGAGTGGCGGTGTGATTGTGTGTATGTAGAGTGGCGGTGTGATTGTGTGTGCAGAGTGGCGGTGTGATTGTGTGTGCAGAGTGGCGGTGTGATTGTGTGTATGTAGAGTGGCGGTGTGATTGTGTGTATGTAGAGTGGCGGTGTGATTGTGTGTGCAGAGTGGTGTGATTGTGTGTATGTAGTGTGGTGTGATTGTGTGTATGTAGTGTGGTGTGGTGTGATTGTGTGTCGCTGTCTTTCTCACTGTGACGTTGTGTTTGCAGAGCCTCCTGGAGCCGGTGTATTTCTACATGTACACGCTGTTTGGGCTGCAGGCGCTCTATGTGCTGGCTCTGTATATTAACAGCTGGCTGCTGAGCGGGACCTGGCTCTCTGGGTCACTAGCGGCGCTCTGGTATATTTCTAACAGGTAATTTATAAAGCTGCCCTTTTGTTTAAAAGATACAAGTCATTAATAAAGAAAACATTTCCTGCAGCAAAACCCACCGGCCCCCAGACCTGGAACATGTTAGATTAGGTGGAAGCCCTCCCCTGAGACATTCTGGTTTGGGATGCCCTGCTGTGTGAAATCCCGTGCTTTCACCATATACTCACCTTGGGATTTAATGCACATGCTCGTCCCTCCAATGCCTGCACCCCTGCCAGCTTATATGAATTGCAGAAAATATTACTGGACATTAAAGAGGACCAAAACCCCTCTACGTCCGTCAATCCCATGGCGCACGCACAAGTTGCTTCCCCAGATTCTTGCAGCTGATTCGCACTCTGGGGGGAGCACCACTGCAGGAAAACGGGATATGGTCGCTACCTATGCCCGGGCTCTGTTGTCACACAGAGCTCTATGCCAGCCATAAATATGAATGGCACAGAGTGCTGATTGGACAAGAACCTGCACATATGCCCGTAGGATTGTAGATTCCAGGAGGTTTCACACAAAATGGGATGCCCCCTGCAAAAATGGCAACATGAGGGGATTGTTTTAAAGGGTTCTGGTGCACTTGCACCGTTGAAGCATGGAGCAAGTTATGAAAGTTGGAGACGTCTCTAACACAGGACTTACTAATATAAGTATAAAGAGGTAGGTTAGAGTAGTTTAGTCTGGACCATGACCCTCCCTGGCACCTTAAGGTTGAGAGCCAGGTGAGATTTCTCACTCCTTTTTCAGGAGAGAAAAATACCATTTTGTGAATACTCACCTGTAAAATGGGTATTATAAGTATGTCACACACCCCGCTTCAGATATTAAATCATTAGACTTGGGTATACTCACCGCTAGGTGGCGACGTTTGCAGAGAAGTCCAAAAACAAGCCCCTCCCGGTCTATACATACCTGGTACCTCCCAACTATTCCCCAGTATTCAAAACAGCAGTAAAGACAAGGTACCAGGGAAAAACAAATGTAACCCTCAACTATAAACGAAAAAGCTGCACCATATAAAGAACCAGGATACCAAAAAGGGGCGGGTGAAGCGGGGTGTGTGTGACATACTTATAATACCCATTTTACAGGTGAGTATTCACAAAATGGTATTCTAAGTATGTCACACACCCCGCTTCAGATATTAAATCATTAGACTTGGGACATCCAACAGCAGTGTCCAAAAAGGGGCGGGTATCCAACCAGGAAATAATGCAGAAACTCAAACCACTGCAGCCTGCAGAACCTTGCGGCCAAAAACAGCATCCGCTGAAGCCCGCACATCAACCTTGTAAAACTTAGAAAAAGTGTGAACAGAAGACCAAGTAGCAGCCTTACAAACTTGTTCAACAGAAGCCTGGTGCTGAAAAGCCCAGGACGCCCCAACCACCCGAGTAGAATGAGCAGTAACACGAAAAGGGGGATCCTTCCCTTTGGCAGAGTAGGCCCCAACAACCGCCTGGCGAATCCATTTGCTAATAGAAGACTTAGCCGGAGCCAGGCCCTTCCTAGCCCCGCAGGGCACCATGAAAAAGGCATCAGTCTTACGAAAAGGCGATGTAGTACGCAAATAGCACTTAACACAACGTACCACATCTAAACAATGCAAGGCTCTCTCCTTGTCATTCCTAGGATTAGGACACAAGGAAGGAAGAACAATGTCCTGATTAAGATGAAAGGCAGAAACTACCTTAGGAAGAAAGTCTGGTTTGAAGCGAAAAACCACTTTGTCCTGATGTTTCTCAAAATAAGGAGCCTGAATCGACAAGGCTGCCAATTCTGAAACACGCCGAACCGAAGTAATGGCCACCAAAAAGGCAACCTTCTGAGTCAAAGTAGAAAGAGCAATGTCCTGCAAAGGCTCAAAAGGAGGAGCCTGAAGAGCAGAAAGAACCAAATTCAAATCCCACACGGGGAGCAAAGGCTTCCTAGGAGGCCACAGGTGCGAAACCCCCTGGAAAAAAGTCTTGACCAAAGGATGGAGTGCAAAGGACCTTTGAAAAAAGATAGACAAGGCAGAAACCCCTTCAAAGTACTCAACTGAAGACCAGAGTCCAGCCCAGACTGAAGAAATTCCAAAATCCTAGAAACAGAAAAGACCCGACAGGGCAAGGATCTAGCCTCACACCAATCAATATAAGATCTCCAAGCTCTATAGTAGATGGAAGAGGAAGACCTCTTCCTGGCACTAATAAGAGTCTGAATTACCGAATCCGAAAGACCTTCCTCCATTTAGATGTAGGTTTCAGCAGCCAAGCCGTCAAAGCCAGCGTTGGTAAATTGGGGTAACATAGTAGACCCTGAGTGAGAAGGTCCTGCCGAAGAGGCAGATCGAACTGATCCACTGCCAGACGAATGATGTCTGCGAACCACACTCGCCTTGGCCACCTTGGAGCCACGAGAATGGCGGGGGCCCCTTCCAGGACCAGCTTTCGCAACACCCTGCCTAGCATGGGAATCGGAGGAAACAGATAAAGAAACCCCAGGTCCCCCCAGCTCAGAGTCATGGCATCCGCCGCCAGAGCCAGAGGATCCTGAGAGAGTGACACAAATGCCGGGAGCTTGTGATTGTGACGAGAGGCAAACAGATCCACCTCCGGCGTCCCCCACCGGAGACAAAGCGACCGAAACACCTGGGGGTGGAGAGACCATTCCCCCCGACGGGAAGAACACCTGCTCAGGAAGTCCGCCTCCGTGTTTTCCACTCCTGGGATGTACACTGCCGAGATGCAAGGGACATGAGTCTCTGCCCAAGCTAGGATCAGAGACACCTCTCTGAGGGCACCCAGACTGCGAGTCCCTCCTTGGTGATTGATGTAAGCAACGCCGTCCGATTGTCTGATCGAACCTGAACCGGCAAGCCCTGTAAATGCTGCGTCAAGTGAGACAGAACCAACCTGATGGCTCTGAACTCCAGAACATTGATGGGCAAGTGGGCTTCCTGAGGACCCCACTGCCCCCGAAACCGAAGATCCTTCCAGAAACCTCCCCATCCTGACAAACTGGCGTCCGTGGTGACAGTTTCCCAAAGCGGGGTCAGAAATGACCTGCCCTTCAAGAGATTGTCCCAGACCATCCACCACAGTAGAGACTGCCGAACCCGGGGGGGACATCCGGAAGGACCGATCCAACGACCGCGGTCGCCGGTCCCAAGACGCCAACAGATGAAGCTGAAGCATCCACGTGTGAGACTGTGCAAAGGGAACTGCCTCGAAAGAAGCTACCATCAGCCCCACCAGTCTCATCCCTAGACGGATGGACGGGCGAGGATTGGAAAGAAGAAGCTGAGCCAATTCCTGAATCAAAAGAACCTTGGCCTGAGGGAGAAAAACTCTGTGCTGGCAAGAGTCCAAGGACATCCCCAGGAAGGTCACCACCCTGGCCGGAACCAGAGAGGACTTGGGGTAGTTGATCACCCAGCCGAACCTCTCCAGAGTGGACACCACCGTGCTGGTGTCCACCTCCGCTTGACTGAAGGAAGGAGCCATGATGAGAAGATCGTCCAGATAAGGCACAATGCGAATCCCCTGAGCTCTGAGAAGGGCCATCACCCCCGCCAACACCTTGGTGAATACTCTTGGAGCCGAGGTGAGGCCGAATGGAAGAGCCACAAACTGAAAATGCCGATCCTTCACCACAAAGTGAAGAAAGCTCTGGTGAGCTGGAAAGATTGGAATGTGAAGATATGCATCCTTGATGTCGATGGACGTCATAAAGTCCCCCTGCCGAAGCGAATTGATCGCAGACCGCAGAGTTTCCGTGCGAAACTGCCGGGGACGAATAAACAGGTTGAGAAACTTCAGATCCATGATGGAACGACCCATCCTTTTTGGGCACTGTGAAGAGATTGGAATAATACCCGTGCCCCACCTCCGAAGGAGGGACCGGGCAAATGACCGCCAATTCCAGAAGATTCCGTACTGCCGCCAGGAGCCCCTGCGCAGCCAAAGGATCTGAGGGAACACGAGACCTGAAAAATCTTGGAGGAGGGCGGGACTCGAACTCCAGCTTGTAACCGGCCGACACCACCTCCCGGATCTACCTGTCCGAGACCTCCTGGTCCCAGACCCGGGAGAAGAGTCGCAACCGTCCCCCCACCCGTAAGGGTGAGGGCGCCCCCTCATTGCTGAGCGGGCTTGGCAGCTGGTTTGGGCTTGGCTCCCCAGACGTGAACGGGATGGCCACGGCCTCTACCCCTGTTCCAGCTGGCACCCCTGGAAATCAAAAAGCCGGCACCCCTGCCGGCTCTGGCTCCCCGAAAGGAAGGATTGAAGGAGGCCGCCCCCCGAAAGGAACGACGAAATTTCTTGCGCTGAGGTAACTTACCTCCCTTGGCAACTGAATCTAACTTCTCACCGAACAGCCGCAAACCCAAAAAGGGGAGAGCCGTGAGCGATCTCTTGGAATTAAAATCAGCAGTCCACTGCCTCAACCACACTGAGCGGCGGATAGCAACCAATAGAGCCGTAGCCCTGCCACACATCAACATGGCATCATCCTGAGCGGCAAGGATAAATGAAACGAAGGATTCACAACGCTTAAGGGCAAGAAACTCATCACAAGACGGATCAAGATCCACACATAAATCCCTGACAATAGACCTAACAGCCAACAATAAAAGTGCCGAAGCACAAACAGGCCTCAAAACCGAACCCGCACAGACAAAACCATGGCGAGCCAGCTGATCAATCTGGCGATCCTCGCCGTCCTTAAGAGAAGTCGTGTCAGGAGAATGTACAACCGCCGTATTAGATAGTCCCAAAACCGGAGCATCAACCTCGGGAGGGACAGACCAACGCTTAACCAAGTCCGCCGGAAAGGGATACTTCCTATCTCAGCTAGACGGCACCCCAACGAGACGCGTAGGTTGCTCCCATTCTTTAAGGACAACATCCTCGAAATGCTGTTGACTGGGAAACTCCAAGCGCGGCTTGGACACACCAAAAAGCTGACCCTTTGGCCGAGGAGCCGCTTCAGGAGGGTCCAAATCCAAAACCTCAAACATTTGGGCCAGAATGGAAGGCGTGTCGGGGACCGACCCCGTGTCCTGGTCACCCTCAGCACCCAGCAGCTGCTGAACCTCAGGATCCTCTAATTCCTCAATAAGCTCACCCTCTTCAAGGGGACGATCCGACCAATCCAATGCCTCAACAACCTCATCATCTGAGTCCGGCGGAGGCGGAGACAAGTGTTTCCGCTTAGCCGGAGCCTTCTGAGCGACCACAGCGGAAAACATTTTCTCGAGGCTGGCCAGTCGGGCGCATACCTCAGATTGCGAATCACCCCCAATGACAACGTCACACGGGGTCCGGAACAGGCGAGGAGGGGAGGGAGATGGCGCGGCCGAGGAAGGACCGGGCATCGGGGTGCCGGACTGGCGCTCAATGTTCCACTGTGCACATGGAATACATATAATGACATCATCCCCTGGGAGCGGAGTCCCACACCCCCCACAGAGCCTGGACTGCCCTGAAGGACCATTTCCGGTATCTTTGGTAGCCTCCATATGGTGAAATTGTGGTATTCGCAGTAACCCAGGGATTTACGCAGTAAGCGACCCGGGATGCCCCTCTAGTAATTTTAAATATATATATGTAGAGCCCTGAAATGGGGGATTTGCAAAAAACCCAAAAGGGAAGGTAACAGCCAACCCCAACTAGCCAGGTATCTAAGACCGGGAGAGCCCTGTAGGATGGGATCCCAGGATCTGAAAAACAAGAGAGAACAGTCACTCCAAGCACAACCATAAAAAAACTGGTGAACACACATCTAGTACAGTACAGAAAAACAAAGGCGGGACAGGCAAGAAAACCCCAATGGGGCAGCATAGACAAGGACTGAATGAATAAATATATATATATATATATATATATATATATATATATATATATATATATATATATAGAAGTGTGAGCCAGGGGAGCCCTGTAAAAACTCCCAGCCAACTTGCCTAGAGCCAGGCTAAAGGGACCCAGCCGCCACCCCCCAGCGAGGTAGAGGCCAGAAAACAGTAGAAGCCCCCAGCCCAGCACCGACCGCAGACATTCCTACCTGAGACCCCCGCAGCGTGATATGGCGGCCAGCGCGCGGAGGGAAGGAGAGAAGAGGGGGCGGGCCCAGCAGAACGCGGGAGACGCTGTGGCCCCTCCCTAACCAGTCAGACACGGCCCGGGCCGCGCAAAACGCGGCCCCGTCCACTTAGTCAGAGCCAGCCGAACAGCGGGCGCCACCTGGAATGGCGCCCGCATATGCCGCCAGGCGGGCTGGCGGCACGCATGCCGCCCGGTCCCGCCCGCCTCCAGAATGACATCCAGCGGGCGCCGAGAGACAATCCTCGGCGCCCTCACAAACAGGCGGGCCGGCGGCGCAGCACGCCGCCCGGCCCCGCCCACCGCCACCCTGGAGATCCAGCTGAGAGGCGGGCGCCAGAAAATGGCGCCTGCCCTCAGAGATGAAGCGAGCGGCGGGCCGGCGGCGCCCGACCTGCCCAGTACCAAGTGAAATTAGTCCAGGGGCTCAGGGAGCCCCTGAGCAAAAAAGTGACCAGGCAGACGGACGGGCCGCGCACCCGTCCCTGCCACATGCACCAAGCACAGCCACACACACACAGCACACATACAAGCCCCACAACGCAGGGAGAAGGCCAAAAGGAAAGGGGAATCTGAACACCTAAGGGCTGGGGCATCCCACATCCGGATCACCAAACCGGATAACCACATTGCCCCCTAATATGGGGTCGAGCAGAGGAGCTAATCTCCTAGGCACCATAGGTGCCGTCTACACTTTGCCCGGCCGACAGCCTAAGCTGGGAGGCTACCAATTAAATCAGGGGTTAATAACACAAGAAGCCGGGCAGAAATAGACCATGGGGGGGGCCGGGGTGTTACCCTGGCTACCTGCAAGCAGGAGACTTCTTTCTTCTGTCTTGTCGCCATCTTGCAGAGAAGAACACTGGGGAATAGTTGGGAGGTACCAGGTATGTATAGACCGGGAGGGGCTTGTTTTTGGACTTCTCTGCAAACGTCGCCACCTAGCACATTGTACATAGTTGTACATTTTTACCTGGCTCTGAATCAGCCCTGACGTAGACAATGGAAGTGAATGACAGCCTTCTCTCCTAAAAAATACAACTCTGTGAAGTACTCACCTGTAGAGTTGGTATTATATGCATACAGCACGTCCTGCTCCAGATATAGTAATAACATGTGGGTAATCCTCTGCCTCCAGCGCCGTGCACTGCAGACATGTAGAAAACAAGCTCCTCCCGGCCCTACATATACCGAGGGACCTCCCACAAATCCCCAGCATTGAAAAGCAGTGAGAAAGAGAAGCCAGGAGAAACCAACCACCCAGAAAATGGCAATAATATCAATGATAACAATCACCATACAGGGGATCCAGAACAAGTGAACCAGGGTGGGGTGGAGCAGGACGTGCTGTCTGCATATAATATCAATTCTACAGGTGAGTATCTCACAGAGTTGTATTATTCTAAGCATACAGCACGTCCTGCTCCAGATATAGTAATAACATGTGGGACATCCAATAGCAGTGTCCATAAAGTAGGGTGGGATCCCCGTGAAAAAAGGCACAGACAACCATAAAAGTGCTGTCACCTTAACCATGCTACCAAGAGCAACGAGAGCAATGCTCTAACCACAGCCTTTGAATTCTTGTAAAGGAAGAACTGAACACAAGCAGCGGACTAGCCAGCTTGCTCAACAGAACCTAGTGCTGAAAGGCCCAAGCCAAGCACAAGTAGTAAGAGAGCAAAAACCAAGAGAGAAGAAGAATCTTCCCCTAAACGAGTAGGCCAGAGAAACAGCCTAACCATGCTACTGGAAAAAAGGGCAGCCATGGCAACCTTAGACTCTCCCCATCTGGGAAAATGAACCCAGGTCTCAGGCGAGACCAGCAGGAATACTGAAAAACAACGCTAACAAGGCTCAGCAAGAGCCGAGACGTTTACTTTAGGCTCAGAGGAACAAAAGCGACCGAGCAGGACCAAGCCAAAGGGCACCTACACCCGTGTTAGCAATCAGATCCGGTACATAAGGATGGAGAAACCTATAAGCCCCAAGGGGCATAATCCCTACCAGGGACAAGAGAAAGACCAGGAATCTCCAACACCTGATGAGGGATACAGATCCCTTTTGCTCAGAGTAATCAAGACAATAGCCCAGAGACCGGAGGGTCTGGAATAAAGGAGAATAAAAACACCGCCTGGACCCAAAACGGCGTAAGGCGGAACACCCTTACCTCATGGTGTACAGATAATATAACTATATATATATATAGGCAGGCAGCATGGCTCCGTTAAGCACACAAAGTGCTGCCTACCTTCACCCAACCAACGCAGCCCAGGCTGGGAGGCATATTCTTCACAAAGAGGGCGGGTGGAAATAGTCCCGCAGGGCCTCGGGCTGTAAAGCCCCGCTCGCCTGTGAGAGCGTGATACTTCATGTCTTCGCAGTTCCAGCACTGCAGAGAAATCTGGGGATTTGTGGGAGGTCCCTCGGTATATGTAGGGCCGGGAGGAGCTTGTTTTCTACATGTCTGCAGTGCACAGCGCTGAAGGCGGAGGATTACCCACATGTTATGACTATATCTGGAGCAGGACGTGCTGTATGCTTAGAATAAAGGGAGTAAGAATTCTCACCTGGCTCTGAATCGATCCCTTAGTGTCCAGATAGGGTTTAGGTCTGATTTTAAATCATGATAACCCTTTTGATTTGGGGTAAACATTTTAAAAAAATGAAATTGGTTTCCATTAGACAAGACACCCGTTCTCACTGCCCCGCCCCCCCCCCATCTCCCCACTGATTTTATTCACTGCCTTTCAGGGCATCTACAGTGCTAATGTCACCTCCTGTAGTAGGTATCAGAGCAAACATATCGCATCTCTGCTGACCGAGATATTTCTTTTCCACAGAATTGACACCACCCGGGTGGAATTCACCATCGCTTTAAGAGAAAACTGGGCCCTTCCATTTTTTGCCGTGCAGATAGCTGGGATTTCCTATTTGCTGAGATCTGATTTGCCGAAAGCCAAGGAGGTAAGTAAAGGCACGATTGGTTATGTGATGGCTGCAACATGGCGGCTTTTATGTTACAGGAACCATAGTGTGGCCGGCCACTATTTGCCACTTCTTATTCCCCTGCATGGCTGCCAGTGACCAGGTTTGTCGGATGGGCTTGTATTTCAGTTCTGAATCTGAATGGTTCTAAATTGTTGGTGGTTGTCACATGATTGGCTTGACTTTGTTTACATAGTAACGTAGTATGTAAGGCTGAATAAAGACTTTAGTCCATCCAGTTCAGCCTGTTTAACTCCTTCCAGTGGTCTAGTAGCCATAGCTGGAAATGTTATTACACGCCAGGAAGGCATCCCGGCCACTATAGATCTCCTTCCAGTGGTCTAGTGGCCATAGCTGGAAATGTTATTACATGCAAGGAGGGCATCCCGGCCACTATAGATCTCCTTCCAGTGGTCTAGTAGCCATAGCTGGAAATGTTATTACATGCCAGGAAGGCGTCAAGGCCACTTTTGAACGTTTTTACTGTATCCATCATTACTACCTCCTCTGGCAGCGAGTTCCATAGTCTCACTGCTCTTACAGAGAAGAATCCCCTCCTATGTCGGTGGAGAAAGCACCTTTCCTCTAACCTTAGTGGATGCCCTCTGGTTATGGTTACACTCCGGGGTATAAATACATTGTGGGACAAATCTTTGTATTGACCCCGAATATATTTATACATAGTTATTAAATCACCCCTCAATCTTCTTTTTTTCTAGACTAAATAAACCTAACTTGGACAATCTTTCAGGGTTCCTCTTTAAAAGGACAACTATCATTAAAGACCAATGCTTTTGTATGATAGGCTGGCCTTTCTTGGGCCAGTCACTATGATTCCACAGACCGCCCCTCCCCGGTCACCTGATGTACTTCCGATCCGGGATTCCCATGGCACATTTTAGAAGGGCTGGCGTGGACATGCATCAGATAGAGGGAAGTGCTCAGCAATCCGTTAATTCAGAATGTGTAATAGATTACACTCTCCATCCTGATTGGTTAGCTTCACTGTGCTTGATGAAGCAGGGATAGTCATTCAACACGGCACCCCCGCATTGCGTGAAACTTACTTTCTGGCGATCCCACGAGGACCTCCCTCCAGCTATTGTGCACCTATTTGAATGGTTGTTGTGGGCACTCGCAGCCGGAAGGAGCGCGTCCCAGTCACTCATTCTTTCAGAATAGATTGTCGAGTTTTAATATTCATGGCAACCTATTCTGACTGTCTGTAAGCCCAGACGTGACCTGTGACGTGAGCTAAAATATTGGAATGCCCCTGTTACGCAGACCAGAAGCAAGGTGAGTGAAAGACCTGCATTTTAGTCTGCTTTAAATGGACAAACATAACTTTCTGCTCCACAGTCTTTCCATCCTAGTCTGTTACAATAAAGCTCACTGAATCCTGAGATCAAGTCTCTGTTGGCCTGCGATTCCACTTACCCGCAGAATGTTGAACACCCTCCCCCATGTCAGTGTTAGGTCCGTACCCTAATTGGGCACAGCTTCTACTTCTGTTGTCAGAGTTCAAATTATTCTAAGAGTGAATAAGACACAGAGACCGCTGTGTAGTAAAGACTCAAAGAGCATCTGAAGAAAAATGCGCCCTTTTTGTTTATTGCCAGCTGCTAATATACAATGATATGGGTGGGTGTTACCACATATGTACAGATACATTCAAGCATTCTTATTGGCCATCTGACACGCCCCTCTCCGGGCCTGACGCCCTTTTTGTTTATTGCCAGCTGCTAATATACAATGATATGGGTGGGTGTTGCCACATATGTACAGATACATTCAAGCATTCTTATTGGCCATCTGACACGCCCCTCTCCGGGCCTGACGCCCATAAGGGCTGGGTTATTTCTGTACCATGCTGCCATTGTTTACATGACACTCTTACTTCTAGCCATACAGCCAGCAGCCAAAACAAAATGTTCCAACCTTGATACGAGAGACATTTCGAGGAAGGTTGCACAATACATAAACATCATTTTTTCAACAGAAAGTAAAACACTGAAGGCCAAGTACATTTCATTACTGTTAACCCTATCAACAGTCACAGTAAGTGCCCATCCCCACTCCATTCACTGTAATAGAGCAGCTTGCCGCATTGTCCCCTCCATAGCAGTCAATGCAGCCTGTGTGGACAGTCACTGTGACCAGTGATGCAGGGGCAGCCTTTTGACAGTGAGATGGGATGGGATCTCGGAATCCAGTACATTTTATACAACTGGGCTAGGGCGGAACCGCTGGGGGGGGAGAATAAGCCTCAGAGGTCCTTAAAGTGGACCAACACCCAGGAGTGATCGGCCCGGGAATCTATAAGATTCCCGGGCCGGTCACCTCCCTCACCGCGGGGCATCCGAGATCGGGATGTCCCGCGGGGTGAAACCCCCCCAACAGCCCCGAAAAAACTTACCTTATCAGTGACGGATCAGCCGCCGCCGCCGCCTCCCGCGCGCCCCTCTAGCAGTGCGCGCGCTCGCGCCGGCAGTTTGTGAATGGCCGGCGCGGGCGCGCGCCCTGTAAGAGGGACGCGCGGGAGGCGGCGGCGGCGGCGGCTTGTCCGTCGCCGAAAAGGTGCGTTTTTTGGGGGGGGGTTTCACACAGCGGGGCATCCTGATCTCGGATGAAGTGGACCAACACCCAGGATAGTGAAAATCCTGGGTGTTGGTCCACTTTAAAGTTCCCCAATATGGCTTAATTCACACCAATGTGATGGCGATTCCTCCTCAATTCAGAAGTGATTCATCCGACCATTTATATTAATTCAACATTCATCTTAGTGTTAACGAGACCTAAATCAGGCCTGCGATGGCAAGGTGAGTATTCTGCCAGTACGGTTTTTGCACATAACTGGGGACATTACTCGCCTCGCTGCTGGTGGCAGTAAAAGTGGATCAATAACCACCAATGGTCGACCTGCTATCTAAAAGTTTTCACTTTCCGCTGGGTGATCCTGATTCGGGATGCCAGTAATTCACCTTTACCTGGGTCAAAGCTGCATGCGCGAGCTCTCATCCACTCAGAGCCCTTTACGAAAGGTTCTGATTGAATTCAATGTCCCCTGCCATTCAGATAGAATTCAATCAGAGCCCTTTGCTGATGGAGGTAAACCTGGCAAAGGGTTCTGATTGGACGTGAGCCTGAGCATGCGCTGTTGGACTGAGGAGAGGTGAGTTTTTTTTTACTGGGCGAACTAGAGGGGGGAGCTGTTCACACAGCACAGAACAAAACCTGGGAAATTCAAATTCTCTGGCTTTGTTCCACTTTATTGTAGTAGTAGTAGAGGAGGTAGTAAATTTATCTGGAGTACATAGCGGTACATGAGTAGGTAAAACAACTGAACGTAATAATATATGCATTAATTTGTAAACAACGCATCACTTCCTGTTTGTTTCCAGCGGCTCTCCCTGCTCGTAGTGTTCCTCTCCACCTTCATCTTCTGCCTCACTTGGCAGTTTAACCAGTTTGTGTTGCTGCTGCAAGCGGTGGTGCTGTTTGTGCTGGACTGCTTAGACCTTATTCCTGCCCACAAGGTAAGTTGTGTGTTGCTTCTGCAGTTTGAGTTTTGAAGTGGACCTAGACCCCTCTGTGCACCTCTGTGCCAGAGAGGGGTCTGTTCCTAAGCCTAAACCAGAAACGCCTGGCTTCTCAGCACCCGCGACTGTCATTCTCGTTGGTGGTGTTCCTCTCCTGCTTGACCTCTGTATTTGGGATGCCCCGCTGTGTGAAACCCCCCATGATCGCTGGTACAAACTCACCTTGAGTCTTGGCCAATCGGCGACTTGCACTATATTCCTTCCTCACTAGCCGCTCTGATGTAAGAGTGGCATAGTAATCATAAATGGAGCACAAGCTGCTCTTCCATGTACCCACACCCACCATTCTGAAATGCCTGGTGCGGGTACACATCTCAGGCATGGAAGAAATGCAGCTCTAACTTGCGCCATGAGATTGCCAGCTTGGTTAGTTTACGGGGTCCCACAAAGCAGGGCATCCCAACTCGGGATAGCCCCTGGGGTGGAGATATTGGCTTCCCCAAGGAAGCAGAACAAAGACCTTTTGCACACCCCTGGGTTTTGGTCTGCTTCACAAGTGCATCCTGATTTGGGATTCCCCTCTGTGTGCACCATGGGATCACCGGATTGAGGTAAGTATATAGCAAACTGGAGTTTGATGCACAGGTGCATCCCAAATTTTGGATTGCTCCTGTGCATACAATGCCTCGGTTTGCTGTATACTTACCTCAATCCACATCCCTCATCTCAGTACCTTCTCAAAGGCCATTGGCTGCAACCTGATAATTTAGGAACCCAGGAATTGATCACAAACAGGGTTTACAATATTTCCTCCCAGGTAGGGGACTATCTGTGGGGGGGATTGGCTATTTTGGTTTTGCATAATTCAGGGGTTTTGGTCCCCTTTCATTTAAGTGATACTTCAGGCAGAAGTAATTGTTACACAAATTGTTACGTTTGGCACTGTCCTGAGCGGTTTTCTGTTTTTAAATTGATGAAGAAATGGCCGAGATATTGAGGTTTACCGGTTCACCTCATGATTTCTCTTCTGAAAAAAAGTGGGGAAAACCTTTAGATCTGTGATGCTGCATAATCTTTGATGAATCTGGAGGACGGAGGGAGGGACCAGCAATCCTGTCCCCGCTTTGCTGATCTGATTGGGGGTCGGGATGAAAAAGAGAATGTCATTGCTTGAACCTGTCTGCTTCAATTTAAAACCGAAAACTGTTTAGCACAGTGCCAATTGTAGCCCAACACAATGGTGTAACAAGTACCTCTGCCTGCAGTATCACTTTAAAGTGGACCAACACCCAGGATTTTCACTATCCTGGGTTTTGGTCCACTTCCGCGGGGCACCCCGCTGCGTGAAACCCCCCAGATCGCCCTAAAAAACTCACTTCACCCCGTTCCTACGCGAGCACTCGTCCAATCAGAGCCGCTGTGGTATGTACGGACAAGCAACGGACAACCACAGCGGCTCTGAGCACGCTGGAGGCCGCATCTCGCGCTTCCCTCTAACAGGGTGCGCGCCCTGATAAAGAGCGCGAGATGCGGCTCGTGCATGCGCCGTTGGAACGGGGATAAGGTAAGGTTTCTGGGCGTCCTGCGGGGTTTCACACAGCGGGGCATCCCGATTTCGGATGCCCCGCGGGGAGGGATCTGATCGGCCCGGGAATCTTATAGATTCCCGGGCTGATCCCCCCTGGGTGTTGGTCCACTTTAAGTGATCATGTAGTAATATATACGTCAAGATGTTATCATCTGCCTATAGTTGTACAGTAAAAGCTTCTTTGCTATGTTGTATGCTTTGTGTAACCTCACAAGATGTTTTGAACTCTTTTAGGTGAGGTGTCTGTATGGAATTCAGGCCTGCAGTCTCCTCCTGGTTTGTCTCCTCCAGTTCATCAATACCATGATCTTGGGCTCGTTGGTGCTTAGCTTCATCCTTGCTGCCATTGCCGCACAGAGAATACAGGTAGGTCCTCTTTCTGTTTGTTGGCCCTTAATAGCTGTGTGTGTGTGTGTGTGTGTGTGTGTGTGTGTGTGTGTGTGTGTGTGTGTGTGTGATGTCATGAGCTGGCTCCGCGGTGTCCATTACCAGATAAATGGGGGATTTCACTTGTATTCAGGTGCAGCCTTCTTTCAAAGAAAAAAAATGCATGCTATCTGATGTGCACACCCAGCAGAGGGGAGCGGCCAGCAGGAGGCGCCCTGCAATTGGTTTAATTCAGAACTCAGTGTCAGGCTTAAATATTCACAGCAATAATTCTGATTGGACAAGAGCCGTGTGAGCATGGATGGAGGTGAGTAAACAAGAGGACGCACACAGGTATGTGTTGCATGGTAGCAGGCTTGTGTGTGGACCAAAGCCCTAGTTAACTCGTCTCTAGAGTCTAAAAGATGCCCAGGTTGGGGTCACACAAAGAAGCAAGCTGTAACCCATGTGATACCATCTTAAACTTACCTCGGAAAACAATTCCATAGACATGCGCAGGCTTCCGATGCTATCCTCGGCACTCTGGTGTGCGCATCCTGGCCGGCATATCTAAATAGCTGCAGCAGAGGGGAACGGCTAGTAGGAGGCGCCTGGCAATCGTTCTATTCAGAGCTCATTGTGGGATATAAAGTTCTGATTGGATGAGAGCCTATGTATGTGCTGTGGTAGCATAGCTTGAGGTGAGTAAACTGGCTATCCGGACGGGGAGGTTAACACTGGGTCATCTCAAATCGCGATGTGGACCAAAACCCAGGCGAGTGGAAAAACCTGGGTTTTTGAGCTCCGCTTAATTCATATCGCCCATGTCAGGGAACCACGAGTCACGTGGTCCCACTACAAACCAGGGACCTCCCGACACAATGACCGCGTTCCCAAAACCCTTTGTCCGACCCCTCCTATCAGGGATACAAGGCCCGAAGCCACGGACACACAGATTCTTGGTTTAAGGCAAACAGATCACTCAAGTTAAAATGTAAGTTTTAATGCTATAAGCACACTAGGCATTGATAACACGCATTTAACTATGATGTAATATAATATGATACAGATGATACAATTATGCTATTCTGAGATGGTTACAGGATTGAGTGCATTACACAGAGAAACAACAAGCAGTTACCTTAGTATGCAGTTGCAGAGTAGTAGTGATGATGGGGAGCTCTCACAAGGGGTGTGTCAAGAGCTTATCGATGATGATGGCCACCCCCAGTATGCTGACCGCATATCCCCTCCAGATGAGTGACCATTACCTGGTTCCAGACCACCCTATTTATGCTGCAAGGGCTCTCGGCCCCCCCTCCCCTCTGTGGGATGGGCCGTCACCTCCTATGGTTCTGGCGTGTAAAACCCTTTAGAGGTTATAACTTGGAGCAGGGGGGTCGTATGGCCTTGGAAGTGGTACCAAACTATCGGGCTGGATGCCGTGCTCCCAATGAGTTCAAAAGTGAGGTTCCTGAGAACCTTAGATCTCCGTTTACGGCCTTTTCCTTTATTTCTAGGAACGCAATTACATATCCCCTTATGCGGTTTTGTGAGCCGGTTCTGATTCTGTAACTGGTTTGGTGCTGCGACACATGGGCGCGCAGTTATGGTCCAGTTTCTGTTGGTGCCGGAAGTCTGCGATTTAATCCTTGCTATGACAAATTCACAGCCAGGGGTCGAGCCAGCTACAGACTGGCCGGCAGCTTCCCAGCCTAAGGTGTGACAAGACCAGCAGGGTGTGTGAAGGTCTGTTCTGAGCTATTCAGCACATACATGCTAATTATCTCTTCCTGAAGGGAGATACGGACGTGTGTATTTAGAACAAGGGGGGGATAAAGGGAAACTCTAGACCTTGATATGTGGGGTTTCTTAAAGGGGAATGCCGACATCAGCGATAAGGTGCAATATAATATTTGACCTATTCCTCACAGCCCACATCGTGGCAAACTGTCTTGTTTAAAGTAGACCTCTAACCCTAGAGGGACGTCTGTTCTGTCTGAGGTTTCTGCACACTGGGGTATATTCACTTATGCTGCTGCTTTCAGCCCCCCAGAGACCAAACTGTGTAGGTGAAGGTAAAGTATATAGGGAATGTTGGGAGGGAGAGTTTGGGGTGCTGAAAGGAGTGTGTTTTTAAGAGACAGACTTTACCTTTGCTGATGAATGGGTGTGCGTCAGTTTAAAGCGGAACAAAACCCACCAGCGGCCTGCCTGGAATATTCCACGAGTGGCCACTGGCTTCCCCCCCCTGGGCATCCTGAATCGGGATGCCCCACTGTGTGAAACCCCCAAGGGCGCCCATACAAACTCATCTTTCCCTGATCAAACTGCGCATGTGCGGGCTCTCATTCAATGAGTGCACACGCTCCCACGCCAGCCCATTATAGCCAATGAGAGCCATTTGCCAAAAGATGTAAACATAGCAAATGGTTCTCATTGGCTGAGTGCCTGTGCATGGACAGGTGAGTTTAACTTGGTGAATTTGGGGATTTCTTACAACAGGGCAAAAATTCCAGGTTTTGTTCCGCTTTTAAAGGGTCTTAGAGGGTTAAAACCAAAAAAGAAAACACAAATTTTTTTTACAAGTGTCGTCCTGTTTCAGAAAAACCTTAAAAGCGGCACAATCCTCAGAAGATTCTGGAACCTGTGTGTCCATTCAGTGCTGGTGCTGGGCCTCACTGCTGTCATAAATAAGTGTGTTAAGGTAAGTGAATATTATTAAAGTGGACCAAAAACCACGGACATCGGCCCAGGAATCTATCCCAGGACAATTGATTCCCTCCCCTTCGGGGCATCCAAAATCGGGATGCCCCGCTGTATGATACCCCCCCAGGTCACCCATAAACTCGCACAGCATCCCCACTATCCCTCTAGAAAGGTGCACCCGTGCTAGGTACTTGTGAGTGGCCGGCCCAGGCACGCTCCCTGTTAGAGGGTAGCGCAGGATGCGGCCGCCAGCGCACTCAGATTCTGCACACTGGGGTATTGGCTTCTATATTCACTTATGCTGCTGCTTTCTTTCCCCCAGAGACCAGACTCTGTAGGTGAAGGTGAGAAAAGTGAATGGGGAACATTGGGTGGGAGCGTTTAGGGGGCTGAATGGAGTGCGGCATTCCCTGCATCGTCCCTGAATGGTCGGGGGACCATGCGTGCGCTCCCGCCCCAGTCCATTATAGTCAATGAGAGACATTTACCAAAAGATGTAAACATAGCAAAAGTTTTGATGAAAAACAAGACTCACAGTTTTGTACGGTTGTTTCTGTCCCAGGGCATCGCAGGGGCAGCATATTAAAAATCTGGGTGCCAAACAGCCTTTCGTATTGTGGGACCCAAATCTTGCACTGTAACCCAATTTTCTTAGGGCCTATCACCCTCCTCTAGGTCCCCCCTATCATTCTCTGTGTGTCAGAAGGCCTAGGTGATACATGAATCATGGGTGGGCCCCTTTGGATAGCTTTTTGTCAGGGCCTGTGCTTGGAATGCCCCTGTGGGCAGCATTACCTTATCCGTTATTTACAGGTGATTCTGAATCTTCAATCAGATGAACACATATTCAAGTTTGTAAAAGCCAAACTCGGATTCAGGACAAGGTAACCACTCAAGGAATGTATGTGGTTGGTGTCTATACCTTTTTTTTGGACCCCAGAAGAGTTTGCAACCAGAGTCTGAGTTTGATCTACCAGCAGGTTGTGGTCCCTTAGATTCCCTGGTCAGTGTTGTGCCAACTGGAATAACATGGTATACAGAGGGTCCTTAGACTTCACACAACATAGTGGGGAGACCAGGGACAGTTACTGCTCTACAGGACCCCACAAAGATGCAGGAACTCATAGGATATATGCAACAGATATCTAGGAACAGGTTATTTAGCTGAGAACAGAAACACTTACTGCAGACTGGTGGGATGCAGGAAGGCAGCTTTGTTGGATGCAGGAACGGGAAGGTCTCAAGTTGGTTGCACAATTGCAGTTTGTATGTGAAAACAGGCAGGCCACACGCTGGATTACAGGCTTGAATGCAAAATGGGCTGGTCACAAAACAGGTAGGTCACAAGTTGGATTCAGGAGTGCAGATTGTCTGAAGAACAGAACAGCCAGATGCAGGAATGCAGTTCGGCTTGATATAGGAACAGTCTGGTTCTAAGCAGGATGCAGGAACAGGCAGCTCACAGGCCCGGAAACCGCAGGTCACGGGCTGGATGCAATAATGCCGATTGGCTGAATGCAGAAACATGTAGGTCACAGGTTGGGTATAGAAATGTAGATTGGCTGGATGCTGGAACAGTCGGGTTATAGGCTAGATGTAGAAACTGGCACGCCACAGACTGAATGCAGGAATGTAGATTACCTGGATGAGGGAACAGGCCGGATGCAGGAATGCAGATTGGCTGGATGCGTGAACACGCACGTCACAGGTTGGGTATAGAAATGTAGACTGGCTGGATGCAGGAACAGTCGGGTTATAGGCTAGATGTAGAAACTGGCACGCCACAGACTGAATGCAGGAATGTAGATTACCTGGATGAGGGAACAGGCCGGATGCAGGAATGCAGATTGGCAGTAATGCAGGAACAGGCAGCTCACAGACCGAATGCGGAAATGGCAGGTCACGGGCTGGATGCAATAATGCGGATTGGCTGAGTGCAGTAACTCACAGGTTTGGTATAGAAATGTAGATTGGCTGGATGCAGGAACAGTCGCGTTATAAGCCGAATGTAGGAACTGGCAGGTCACAGACTTGATGCTGAAATGTAGATTACCTGGATGAGGAAACAGGCCAGATGCAGGAATGCCGATTGGCTGGATACAGTCTAAAAAATTAGAAATAGGGAAAATAATTATATTGATGGAGATAAGGCTGTGGCTGACCATCTGAATAGCTACTTTTGTTCAGTATTTTCAGATAGTAGCCGGCATGGCCATAGTATAGCATCCAGCTGGGAGGGCACAGCTCCAGAGTTTCTGGAGGCTGATGTCTTAGCCGAGCTGGCACATCTAAAGGTAAGTAAGGCGATGGGTCCAGATGGAATCCACCCCAGAGTTCTAAGGGAACTTAGATTTGTGATTGAAGACCCTCTGACTGATTTACTTAACCATTCCCTTTCAACTGGTGAGGTTCTAGATGATTGGAGAATGGCCAATGTCGTTCCAATCCATAAGAAGGGGAGTAGAGAAGAAGCCAGTAATTACAGACCAGTTAGTGTAACATCTATAGTGGTAAAGCTAATAGAAACGCTCTTAGAAAAACAGATAATTTTCTATCTAAAAATTAATGACCTGTCGCTCCCAAAACAGCGTGGCTTTACTGAGGGCCGATCATGTGATACCAATCTTATTGATTTCTTTGACAATGTCACTAAAGTGTTGGATGAAGGTGGTGCCGTGGATATCGCCTATCTGGATTTTAGCAAAGCCTTTGACACTGTACCACATAAGGAGCTCATAGATAAGTTATTGAAGGTAGGACTCAATCCCTGGATAGTTCAGTGGATTTCCAGTTGGCTGAAGGATCGGTATTGAGCACCAGAAGAGTGTTGATGTTAATGGCGTGCAATCTGAACAAAGGTGAGTTACAAGTGGTATAATCCAAGGAAGTTGGATTATTATATATATATTTTTCTCCTCCATCCATTCCAGGCTGTCCAGAAGTACTTACAGATGGGTGTTCGTCCCTAGGGGGCGCTGACTGCAAGATCAAAAGATGTAGCTCCTCCTGGCCCCCTATAAAGGCAGCTGCTTGTCTATCCAGTCCCTAGTTCTTTATCTTGCAGTTGGCTGCATAAGATCGCTTTTCACTCTCTCTCAGATTTTGACAGCAGAGCGGGGCCACCTAGCCTGTCGGCCGCTGCAGGACCCTATTCCTATTTCCCCGGCTCTCTTCTGACCCATCCTTGCCTCCCAGCCTTGGCTGCTACAGGGATCCGTGTACGATAGGGTGAACGCCGGGGTCTGGGGCGCTCTGACAGAGCACATGGCTCTGGGCCGCAGACTTTTATATATATATATATATATATATATATATATATATATATATATATATAATTTTATATATACCCTTCCTTCTCCCACCTTTTTATTGATTGTGGTGTGTGTGTTGTGCTTGGTGCTACTTTGGGAGCGGTGGAGAGCTCCATCGCTGTAGCACCCACAGCGAGGAGAGGTCCGGCTGCTCCTTCCACTTCTTACCTCCATCGTTCCCTCGCCGATCCGCGGCCCGGGGCGCGTGCCGCGCGCTGGCAGACGCGCCCCGCAGGCTCACGCGTCTGCAGGCTCCACGCGAGGGGGACGGGGGGGGGCCATTTCAGGCACTAGGTACAATGACGCGCCGGGGGGGAGCGATGTCATGGGTGGCGGCGCGTAGGCTGACGTCGCGTCTGTGACGCTCCCCCGGCGGACCTTCTAGAAGCTCTGCTGCTGTTCAGCGGCTGCGAACCTTGCAAGCGCTACTGGGTCCTCTGCGGTGACGGAGAGACAGCTCTTATTGTGTCTCTTGGCGGTGTGTGAGCGGCGGTCGTGAGTCCCTCTTTTGGTTGTGCTGTTTTTAAGGGTATATTGGGATAGACAATGTATCTGTACTGTATGTTTCCTTTTCTTTGATTGCATGTGTATTCTATGTTCCTTTATATGTTAATGCATGACATGTGAGTCATTTTTTGTAATTGCTGTCTTTCTCTCTTTTTCTTTTTTAGACTGTGGGTTGCAAGTTGAGGGTTGTGGTTCCTCCCGGTCCCCATTATTAAAAAGAAACAAAGGAGGGGTGGCAGCCGCTCAGACCATTTTATAACTAACCTGGGAGGTGCACGTTAGCAGGGCAATTAGGATACAAAAGTCTTAAAGGAGCCACAGCACTCAAACCAGTTAGCTTGCTGACCAACCTACAATCTGTCTCTAAACTTGGTTAAAAACAGAGGGCCCGGTCACACACATTTGCAGAAGTATGCTAAAGCTGCACCACCAGCACCAAGGTGCCCCTGTGAGGTGCAGTCCTAACTCTAATCTCTGAGAGCCCCATTTGGGACATATAATGCAATAGATAAATTGGGAGCAGGCTTACCTGAGGTTGCCCTAAACCTCAAGTGCAAGCCATGGGGTGGGAGGGTCAAAGACCTTGCAATACAGCCTAGACCCTGCACCCCATGTGCTTGCACAAATTCAAAAGAAACAAAGGAGGGGTGGCAGCCGCTCAGACCATCAGTAAGCTAACTGGTTTGAGTGCTGTGGCTCCTTTAAGACCATTATTAAAAAGAGGGATTGGCTATTAGGCTTAGGCCGTAGTGTCTATTAGCTTTATTGAATATTTTTATTCAGAATCAACATAATGGAGGCATCAGGGGATAGTGAGCCGGGTACCCCACTTGGGCAGGACAGGCTTTGCCCCTTGTGCAGACGGAATCCCCTGGGCGGATTCAGCACAATTTGTTCCACTTACGCTAGAGGCATTGTTTTGGACCATGAGCGGGCGGTCGCTCCTGACCCTAGCCCTGGGTTACCACTGGCCTCTCCGGATCCTCCGCTGCTGCAGTTAGCCCCTAGTGAAGGGGGAGCCAGCAAGGGGACACATGCTGATCTTGCACACAGGAGGAGGATTCTTTCCTTCCGGATGATACGGAAAGTTTGCTTTCTTCCGTTTTTGATACCTTGCACATTGTTCCTCCCAGAACGACTAAGAGGAAAAAGGGTGATTTATTTCGACCTGAAAGACAACGGCGGGTTTCCCAAGCAGCCGCATTTTTCTAACATGATCCTTAAGGAATGGGACCCAATAAGACCCAATACGTTACCGTCGGTTCTAAGGGCCTGGATAGGCGGTATCCTTTCCCTGCTGAATTTATTCGGTTATGGTCTCACCCTCCCGAGGTGGACCCTCCGGTGTCAGGATTGTCCAACACCACGGTTATGCCGTCACCTGACAATGCTTCCTTACGTGATCCTGCAGATAGACGCATGGATCAGTTGGTTTGCCATGCTTTTACCTTTGCTGGTGCCCTTTTTCGGCCTGCTTGTGACTCGGCAATTGTTTCACTAGCCAACAGGAGAAAGGTTAAGCACCTTGTGGCTAAGGCTAAATCCCGCAAACGGGCAGAGGAGTTTAAGGAACTCCAAGGCCTGCTTGGATTTCATCGGCTTTGTTGTTACTGCCATGGATGATGTGGTCGGGCTTGGTGCCAGAATTTCAGCCTTGCTTGTAGCTTTACGCCGCTCACTGTGGTTGAAGCAGTGGTCGGCCGATGCGGCTGCCAAGAAGTCCCTCACAAGTCCTACCTTTTGTGGGAAGCGGGCTGTTTGGGGAGCGGCTGGACCTTTTGGCCAAGGATGGGATGCTCCCTCAAAGAAGAAGGCCTACTCGGTCCTTTCGGAACTCCTCTTCTTTTCGGGGAGGAAGAGGCTCTTCATTTTCCGGTGCCCGCAGAGACACCTGGGGTAGAGGTAGGTCCCACAGCCGGCCCAATCCCGCAAAGCCCAAACCCCCAGCCAAACCTACTCAGGCATGAGGGGGCGCCCTCACCCATACGGGTGGTGGGGGACGGCTTTTGCTGTTTGCTCCGGTCTGGAGACGTCACGTCTCGGATCGGTGGATTCAGGAGGTGGTGTCCTCAGGTTACAAGATAGAGCTGGCAGCCAGGCCACCCATGAAATTCCTATGTTCAAGGATATCCCGAAACCCTCTAAAAGCTCAGGCTTTGAGAACAGCTGTTCAACACCTCCTGCGGATAGGTGTGATTTGCCATGTGCCCCGGCAGGAACAGGGTCAGGGGTTCTACTCCAACCTGTTCACGGTCCCCAAGAAGGACGGAACGCTGCGTCCGATTTTGGACCTGAAGGGTCTCACCAAATTTGAAAAGGTCAGACATTTCCGCATGGAAACGTTGCGGTTGGCAGGCGTTCGCTTCAGCCCGGCGACTTTATGACCACGGTGGACATCAGGGACGCTTATCTGAACATCCCGATTTTGTTTGCACTGGAGGATCAACATTACCAGTTTGTGGCAGGTCCTGGCGGGCATCATGGCTACCTTGAGGAGTCAGGGTATTCGTGTGTTACCCTATGTAGACGACCTTCTGATTTCGGTCCGTTCCCTTCAGGAGGTCGAGAGCAACACCCTGACTGTACTGTCAACCCTGGAAGTCTTCGGTTGGGTGATCAACTACCCCAAGTCGTTTATCACGCCTTCAACAGTGAGATCCTTTCTAGGAATGACGCTAGAAATCGGTCAGGTCAAGGTCTTTCTGCCACAGCAGAAGATTTTGGGACTCCAGACGCAAGTGCAGGCCTTGCTGGCTTGTCAACAACCGTCGGTACATCTGGGGATGAGATTGGTGGGCCTAATGGTGTTGTGCTTCGAGTACAGTTGAACCTGCTGACCGGCTGGAATTGGTCGCCGGAATCTCTGGAACAAGGATTTTTGCTTTCCCCCCTCCTCCCGGCCAGGCAGTCCCTCTTGTGGTGGTTGGACTCTCGGAACCTGCTGGTAGGCAAGTCCTTCCAGACTCCCCAATGGGAGATAGTTACCACGGATGCCAGTCTTACAGGCTGGGGAGGCGTTTGGCAGACCCAGAAGATCCAGGGTCAGTGGGGTCCGAAGGAAAACTGGCTACCCATAAATCTCTTGGAACTGAGAGCAATTCAGTTGGTTCTCCTACGCCTGACTCCCCATTTGAAAAGCCATGTGATCCAGGTCCGCTCGGACAATCAGACAGCTGTGGCCTACATCAACCACCAGGGAGGGACTCGGAGCAAGAGATCTCTCAAGGAGGTAAGCCAGATTCTGACTTGGGCAGAGGAGGATGTTCCCTGCATCTCGGCGGTTTACATCCCCGGGGTGGAAAACCAGGAGGCAGACTCCCTGAGCAGGAGTTCCTTGCGCCTGGGGGAATGGTCCCTCAGCAGCGTGACCTTTCAGGTTCTGTGCCTCCACTGGGGTCAACCAGACGTGGATCTTTTTGCTTCCAAGGTTCGTCTCTCTCTCAAGAGACCCTCTGGCCATTGCAACAGACGCTCTGGCGTTCCCTCCGTTTCCGCTCCTGGGCAGAGTGCTGCGCAAGATAACCCAGAAAGGGGTACCAGCCATCCTGGTGGCTCCTCGCTGGCAAAGGAGGGGTTGGTTTGCGGACATAAGGGTTGATTCAGAGCCCCTTTCTCATCATTTGTTTGCGTGAAAATTTCTGTTCTCGTCCATTTTTCCACCTCATCTGATTCAGCAAAGCCTTTTTTTCTGCAAGAATTTTTATGTGAAATATTTTCTTTTTTTGTGTGATTTTTTTGTTTGGTAGTAATACCTCCAAAAAAATGTTGAGAAAGGGGCTCTGAATCCACCCTATAATACAGATGTCAATAGATCACTACATCATGCCCGACGATCCAGACCTTCTCACACGGGTCGCTACGGCACCCGAATTTACGGACGCTGGCTTTGACGGCCTGGCTACTGAAACCTCAATCCTGACGGAGAAGGGGTTATCGGCCACGGTTATTCACACAATGATTCAGGCACGGAAGAATCTTCTTCCATGTTATACTACAGAGTTTGGAGGCCCTATATCGCTTAGTGTGAGGCCAAAAGCCTTCCTTGCCGGAAATTTTCTATCTCTAGAATTCTGGAGTTTCTACAACATGGTCTAGACTTGGGCCTCCAGCTGAGCACCCTCAAGGGTCAGGTCTCAGCCTTATCCATTTTTTTTCCAGAGGTCCATTGGCAATCATAGATTGATCAAGACTTTTTTCCAGGGAGTCACCCATGTCCGCCCACCGCGTAAATTAGTCTTACCGGTGTGGTAAGACTGCTGTCTGCTCTCCAGGGTCCTCCCTTCGAGCCATTGAATGTCACTACATTGTCTTTGCTGACTCTCAAGGTGATTTTGCTGGTGACGATTACCTCGGTACATTGCGTATCAGAGCTGGCCGTGCTTTGTAAAACCACCCTACTTTGGGTTGCACAGAGATAAGGTGGTTTTACGTTTTAAACCTGATTTTTTGCCTAAGGTGGTTTCTCCTTTTCACCTTAATGAAGAAGTTGTCTTACCTTCCTTGTGTCCAGCACTGGCTAATTCCAAAGAACAAATCCTCCATGCTTTGGATGTGGTCAGAGCCATAAGGTATTACCTGGCTGCAACTGCATCCTTCAGGAAATCGGATCTGCTTTTTGTTTTGACTGAGGGTTCTAGGAAGGGATTGCCACCAGCCAAGTCCACTCTCAGTAAGTGGATTAGACAGGCGGTGGTACAAGCCTATTCTGCCAGGGGTAAGGAACCCCCTTTTCGGGTCACAGCTCATTCTCCTAGGGCTATTGGTGCCTCTTGGGCTTTTCAGCATCAGGCATCAGTGGAACAAGTTTGTAAGGCCGCCACTTAGTCTTCAGTTCATACTTTTACAAAGTTTTACAAGGTGGATGTCAGGGCCTCAGCTGACGCTGTTTTTGGCTGGAAGGTGCTTCAGGCGGTAGTGAAATTAACTACATGCTGTTCCGCACTTGGGATCCCGCCTATATGGACACTGCTTTTGGATGTCCCATCTGTAAGTTCTTCTGGATGGCCTGGAATGGATGGAGGAGAAAAACACAATTCTGTGAAACTCACCTGTAGAATTGGTTTTGTCATCCATCCATTCCAGGCCGTCCACCCCGCCCTTGTGGTTCATTATGTCCTGCTTGCCTGTTATGGGGGATTGAACCATTTTTGTTCATAGGACACTAGTTAAACAAGTTTTTAGTTTTGATCGAGAGTACAAGCGGAGGCTATGTGAGGTAACATGGTCTCCTATTTTTTTTTTTTTTTTTTTTTTGGACCTCCCGGCCTGCCTCTTTAATTGAGTACTGCTTTTAAACTACTGGGGACTGGATAGACAGGCAGCTGCCTTTATAGGGGGCCGGGAGGAGCTACATCTCTTGATCTTGCAGTCAGCGCCCCCTAGGGGCGAACACCCATCTGTAAGTACTTCTGGACAGCCTGGAACGGATGGATAACAAAACCAATTCTACAGGTGAGTTTCACAGAATTGTGTTTTTAATATGTTTGTAAGTGACATAGGAGAAGGCTTGGTAGGAAAAGTTTGCCTGTCTGCTGATGATACAAAGGTTGGTAATAGGGTGAACACTCCTGGAGGTGTCTGCAACATGGAAAATGATTTAGCTTTACTGGATAGGTGGTCAAAAAGGTGGAAACTAGAGTTTAATGTCTCTAAATGTAAAATCATGCACTTGGGTAGAAGGAATCCCTGCTCTGAATACCGTATGGGCAGTACTGTGTTAGCCAGGACCTCGGAGGAATTGATTTAGGCATACTGATTACTGATAGCTGCAAGATGAGTGGACAGTGTAGCCAGACTGTTGGAAAAGCAAGCAGGATGCTCGGCTGCATAGCTCGGGGCGTCACCAGTAGGAAGAGGGAGGTTGTGATGCCGCTGTATAGAGCCCTGGTGAGGCCACAGCTAGAATACTGTGTGCAGTTCTGTAGACCTTACCTGCAAACGACATTATACAAATAGAACGGGTCCAAATGTGGGCAACAAAGGGAAGATCAGGAGCAATGTTAGAAAATATTATTTTACAGAAAGAGTAGTAGATGCTTGGAACTTCCAGCAGAGGTAGTTGAAAAATCAACAGTCAGTGAATGTAAACATGCCTGGGATAAGCACACATCTATCCTAAGATATAGAGCACATACAATTGCATAAGGGCAGACTAGATGGAGCGTATGGTCTCCTTCTGCCATCACCTTTCTATGTTTCTATGGATGCAGGGACAGGCAGGTCACAGGTTGGTTATAGAAATGTAGATTGGCTGGATGCAGGGACAATCGGTTTATAGGCTGGATGTAGGAACTGGCAGGTCACAGACTGGATGCAGGAATGTAGATTACCTGCATGAGGGAATAGGCCAGATGCAGGAATGCACAAGCAGGAGGGTTTGTTTTCTCCTGTAGTCTTTGCTCGGGCTCTGGATGCACACTGGGCCTGCTGGGAGGAATGAGGCATTCAGCACATGGTGGGCACTAGGACATCCCTGGAGCTGCTGAAAATGCATGCAATATAAGGAAGATGTGATAGCAAACTAACCGCCCCACCCAGCCTCTAAGCTCTCTCCTCCATTTACAGGGATTTTGATGCCAATCTGTACCTGTGTGAGCAGCCATTCCAGCAGCTGCCGGCTGACACGTTTGCAAGGCTCTCGGATTCGTTGCTCCTCTACCCCTATGTGTTTGTGTTCTCCATCCTAATCCTTGCAGCAGCCATCACCACATACCACAAACTCAGGTGGGTCCCTTTAGCCCAGTGACGTCATCATGGCTGAGAAAGCCCAGCTATGGGTTTGCTTTTCTTATACACAGTAGAGCTGAAAGATGCAGAGCTTTATAGATACTTGAACCAATCACGCCAGCCACTTTCCCCACAGAAGCTTACAATCTATTTTCCTCAGTTAGAAGTCAGCCACTATATTCAGACATTTATATTCTGACACTCCACCTTGGAAAATCAACATATCTGATCTCTAGAGCGAGGAAGCCGTATTTGTACTCCCTGTGCTCCATTCCGCAGGTGCAGTAGATCTTGTGATCCTTTACATACTATGCATGTACCACAGAGACCAGACAGTACATTAAAGAGAAATAAATGCCTTACTGACCAGCCGGACCTGATTTCGGATGCTGCTGTGTGTGAAACCCCTGCTATAACCTGTTTACTTACCATGATCCACGTGCCAGGAGCATGCGCAGGCTCTCATCCAATCAGAATTCTTTTCCGTGAATATTCATGCTGAGTTCGGAATGGAATGATTGCCGGGTGCCTTCCATTGTCCGCTCCCCTCTCATATGCAATCAACCATTCAGATATGGGGGGGGGGGTTGCGGATACCTCTGGAGTTCAGTGCATGCGCTGTTGAATCAACCAAGGTTAGCTTATCTGCAATCCTGCAGGTTTCAAGCAGCGGGGCTACCCAAATCAGGATGACCCTGGAGGCAAGCTGTAGGCCCTGGAGTCAGACTCCAAGGTTTGGTGTGTCATCTCACTGGCTGTGGCTGGCAGTAATAAATCAATGAAACAGCACTTGAAGGCAGATCACTAGTCTTTCGTCCAGTTGCTTAGCTTTACGACTACTGTTATACTATTCCCTGCTCGGATGAACCTCCACAGACATGTTTGAATGCAGCCTGTGTCCTGATTGGCCGATCTCTTTCTTCTCAGCTCTCCGTCCGGATACAAAAAAAAGGATCAGACAGATAAATCTGGTTTGGTCCGAGCCGACGTCGCTTACAATCTAATGCACAATGTGGTGTTCGGGATGCTGGCGCTGAGCACAATGAGGCGAGTTTATCTTGTGGGTATCTGTATCATGGCTGTGCTCTTGTAATGCCTCATCATTGATCACCTCTCATTACAGGATGAAGTACCTCTGGACGGCTCACATGTGTGTCCTGGCCTCTTTCGGCATCGCCAGTCTAGATGTTTGGGGATCAGTGCTGAGATTGCTCCGCCTCTACTCGCCATCCAGGGTCAGTATGACAGGAGATGTGGGTTGTCCTGATAATCTCTGCTAGTGCTTCCCCCTAGTGGCCAAAAATAAGACCACAGCTGAACTTGGCAGTCCTGTCAGAATGAAACAAACCCCTCTCCCCAGTTGTTGATCCTGATTCGGGGGAGTAAAGCAGGAAAAAGCTGCTTCTAATCTACTGCTGTGCAGTGATTGGCTGATGAAGCAGTCCATTAAAGTAACAACCCTCCCCCCCCCCCCAAACCAGATGCAGTCGCGAGACCGTGATCTAAGCAGTGTGTCATCGGAGCTGCCACTGCAAGTGTGGGGTGATCTTCCGTGATTCGATTAGCAGGTGAGTTGTTTATTTAATGAGCATTGGCATCAATTTAATTGGTGTCAGGGGTGGATTGGAATGGTAAGGCAGGTTATTTTTTTCCCTTTGCCGGCTGGACTTCGGGTTTAAAGTGGACCAAATTCCAGAATTTATACCCTACTGGGTTTTGATCAGCTTTACAAGGGGCATCCTGATTTGTGAACCCCCCTGGTTGGCCCAGTAATTCACCTTGATCCATGCTCCCTTGTGTGGGCTCTTCTCCAGTCGTCATTCATTGCTGTATATAGTAAAACCCAGCAGGTCTGCACATGTGCTGTAGGATCGATTCCTGAGGTGAATTTATGGCGATACTTGGTGAGTTTCATAAAGTGGGCATCCCAACCAAAAGAGGTAAGATTTAGGAAAAGAAAGAGGACATCTATCTAATCAAATGGACTGGAGGCCGCTTGCACTTATAGCACAGGAATATCCCCATTTAGGATGCCCTGTCACTCATGACTAAGCCCCGCACCCAATCAAGTTTGCAGGCGTTTACACTGTAATGTACATGGCCGCTGGGTGAAACTGATCTCGTGGTCACAAGGCCAAAAGTGGTCAGTATCGGGGTGTAGGGATGAGCAGTGAAGCTTTCAAATGGGGATGCCCCTGTGCTATTGGTGCAAGGGGACCTCAAATTAATGCTTGATTGGACCTCCACTTTAAAGTGATGGTCTTTAAAGGGCTGCTGTATCCCACACACCCCACCAGGAATCCTGATCAGGTCTGAAATGCTCATAATTACAGTATTATTAGTAGTATTTATAAAGAACCATCATTTTCCCTATATCCAGTCCAGGTCGTCCCAGAAGTAATGACATGTGGGTATTCCGCCCCCAGGGGGCGCTCGACTGCAAGATCAAAAGCTGTCGCTCCTCCCGGCCCCCTATAAAAGCAGGTTTCATGATTTCCCAGCCCTAGCCCTTTATTACCTGTGACCTCTCCAGAACCCCAGCTGCTGCATTCAGCCTCCAGTGAGGGGGAAGCCAGCAGGGGGTCCCAGATTGATTTGGCATATCGGGTGGCCAGCCTCGAGAGACATCTCGCGAACAGCTCCTAAGAAGGCCTCGAGTAAGAAGCGGCACATCGAGCCCGTTTACTCGGATAATGATGATGATGATGATGATGATGATGATCTTTTTGGAGGTCAGAGAGACAGAGACGAGTCTTTCCTGAGCAGGCCCATTTTTCTAACATGATTCTCAAGGAATGGGAAAGGCCTAACAAGTTACCGACGGTGCCCAAGGGCCTGGACAGGCGATATCCCTTTCCTGAGGAGCTGGTCCGGCTATGGTCCCATCCTCCCGAGGTGGATGCCCCCGTGTCGGGACTGTCCCAACACTACGGTCATGCCTTCTCCCGATACTGCTTCCCTACGTGATCCGGCTGACAAGCGCATGGATCAGCTGGTCTGTCATGCCTTCACCTTTGCAGGTGCTTGGTTTCGACCTGTATGTGCCATGGCTATTGTCTCCCTAGCCATCAGAAAGAAGGTGAGACGTCTTGTGGATATCGCTAAGTCTCGCAAGCGGGCGGAGGAGTATAAAGACCTCAAGGCTTCCGTGGATTTTATTGCCTTTGTTGTTTCTGCCATGGACTATGGTGTCTGGCTCGGTGCCAGGGCTTCGGCCCTGCTTGTTGTGCTTCACCGCTCGCTCTGGTTGCGGCAATGCTTAGCTAATGCCACGGCCAGAAAGTCACTCACTAGTATCCCCTTCGTGGGCCACAGGTTGTTTTGGGAACGTCTGGACCTCCTGGTCAAGGACGGAAGGCTCCCTCAGCGACGGAAGCCTGCGCGGCCCTTTCGGGGCTCTTCTGCCTATCGCTCCTTTCGAGGAGGAAGAGGCTCTTCTTTTTCAGGTGGCCGCAGAGATTCCTGGGGACGAGGTAGGTCCCGCGGCTGACCCAATCCCTCCTGGGGATCCAAGTCCAAGCCCCCTGCCAAGGCCCCTGAGGCATGAGGAGGCGCCCTCACCCATCCGGGTGGGGGGACGGCTTCTGCTATTTGCTCATATCTGGAGACAGTGCGTCTCGGATCGGTGGATTCAGGAGGTGGTGTCCTCCGGTTACAAAATAGAGCTGGCAGTCAGGCCGCCCTCAAGATTTCTTCAGTCTCGAATTTCCCAGAACCCAGTGAAGGCACAGGTCCTGAGAATGGCCGTGCAGCACCTCCTGCAGTTAGGGGTGATTTGCCCTGTACCTCCTGTTCACGGTTCCCAAGAAGGATGGAACGCTGAGACCTATCCTGGACCTGAAGGGTCTCAACAGGTTTGTCAGAGTCAGACATTTCCGCATGGAAACCTTACGGTTTGCAGTGAGTTCGCTTCGGCCCGGCGACTTCCTTACCAAGGTGGACATCAGGGATGCCTATTTGCACATCCCGATATTCCAGGGACATCGCTCTGGAGGACCAGCATTACCAGTTTGTGGCTCTGCCATTCGGGATATCCTCAGCCCCCAGGTTTTCACCAAGGTGCTGGCGGGCATCATGGCTATTCTGAGGAATCAGGGCATTCGTGTGCTGTCATATCGGGACGATTTACTGATTGCGGCTCAATCCTTTCAGCAGGCCGAGAGCGACACCAGGATGGTGTTATCCACTCTCAAGGATTTCGGATGGGTAGTCAATTACCCCAAGTCTTCGATCACACCCTCAATGTTGAGGTCCTTCCTGGGCATGACGTTAGACACTTCTCAGGTCAAGGTTTTCCTGCCACAGCAGAAGGTGGTGGGCCTTCAGACGCAGGTGCAGGCCTTGCTGTCTTGTCAGCGGCCATCGATCCATCTGGGGATGAAGCTGGTGGGCCTAATGGTGTCATGCTTCAAGGCAGTGCCCTTCGCCCAATTCCACATGAGACCTCTTCAATTGAACCTGTTGACCGGCTGGGACTGGATGCAGGAGTCGCTGGAACAGGATTTTCATTGTCCCCCCTGGCCAGACAGTCCCTCTTGTGGTGGCTGGAACCCAGGAACCTATTGGTGGGCAAGTCCTTTGACTCCCCGGTGGGAGATAGTTACCACGGATGCCAGTCTGACCGGCTGGGGGGGCGTTTGGCAGACGCAGAAGATCCAGGGTCAGTGGGGTCCGCAGGAGAACCACTTGCCCATAAATCTCCTGGAGCTGAAACAATTCGGTTGGTGCTTCTTCGCCTGACTCCCTATTTAACGGGTCGTGCGATCCAGGTTCGCTCGGACAATCAGACGGCTGTCGCCTACATCAATCACCAGGGCGGGACTCAGATTCTGACCAGGGGAGGTGACCCAGATTCTGACTTGGGCAGAGGAGAATGTTCCCTGCATCTCGGCGGTTTACATCCCCGGGGTAGAAAACCAGGAGGCAGACTCCCTGAGCAGGGGGGCCTCACGTCTGGGGGAATGGTCTCTCAGCTACAAGACCTTTTTTAGGTGTGCAGCACGGCTTGCTTCATTTCAATTCTTTACATGTGGGTAATCCGCCACAGGTGGCGCAATCGACTGCAGGAAGACTTGTGGCCCCTCCCGGCCCGTAAAAGGACCAGAATTACCCAGAAGACCCCAGTCTTCTCCTGCAGTCTGACTGCAAAGATGGTCTCTTTCTCTCTCTCCATGGACTTCGCAGATAAGCGGGGCATTACTAGCCCCTCGGCCGCTGCAAGCCCTATTCCCACCTGCCTCCGAGACCCTTCTTGCCTCCCAGCCATGGCTGCAGATCAGGTGCAGGTCAGGCGTTCGGCAGAGCTACGCTCTGGGCCGCAGAGTAAGCAGGCCATAGGCTATGGTGAGCCTATAGGCATTATATGCTGTGTGTGATTTTCTCACGTTTTTTTACCTCACAATATACTTACCTTCCCCGCTCCTGCTCCTCTTGCCTCCTCTACGTTATGGCGTCGGGGGGGCCCACCCCTTGAGGTGCTGCTTGGGCATGCCGGCGCAACTCTCCTCACAGAGTTTCCTGAGGTAAAGTTCCCGTTTTTACCTCACGCTGTTGCTCCTTGGTCTGCTGACAGGCTCTTCCCAGGCTCTTCAACTGGCTCCCGCCCCTTGATGCGGCCCGCCCCTTGAGGTGCTGCTTGGGCAGGCCGGCACCACTCTCCTCACAGAGTTTCCTGAGGTAAAGTTCCCGTTTTTACCTCATGCCGTCGCTCCTTGGTCTGCTGACAGGCTCTTCCCAGGCTCATCAACTGGCTCCCGCCCCTTGAGGTGCTGCTTGGGCAGGCCGGCGCCACACTCCTCACAGAGTTTCCTGAGGTAAAGTTCCAGTTTTTACCTCACGCCATCGCTCCTTGGTCTGTTGGCAGGCTGCACAGGCTCTTCCCAGGCTCTTCAACTGGCTCCCTTTTGGTCTGTGAGTCCGGTCTTTTCTTGTTGGTACCTTTTTATTATTGTGTTTTATATTGGCTGTGCATGTGCCATGGGACGCTTATCTGCTCCCTTTTGTGTCTTTCAGAGTCCCATATTGAGATTCTTGTGGTTCCTCCCGGTCCATACACCACCCCCCCTCCACCCTACCCCCCTCCACCCTTTCCTGCCCTGTGGGTTAGGGTGCTGAGAGTCAAATTGTTTTTTTTTTTCTGTACGGTTCTGGGCCGTCTTAGTGCCTTGAGACCCGTCTTTCTTATCATAATCAACATAATGAAGGCTTCTGGGAGTAGCGGGCTTGGGAACCCCCCGGACTTGCTAAGCTTTGTCTTGTGTGTGTGGTACATGCCCGCTGAGTGGTCGCAACTTGGTTTGTGTGCCCTGGGCCCATTGCTCCTCCGGCCTCGCCGACTCCCCCGCGCCTGCTTCTGGCCCCTAGTGAGGGGGAGGCCAGCAGGGACTTGCGTAGTAATTTTGAGCTCAGACTGGCTAACATTGAGCGTCAGTTGGCGTGTTCGGCCGCTGGCAAGGCCAAGATTAAGAAGTGGCATTTGGAGCCGGCTCGCGCCATTTTTGCCGATGAGGATTATGAGGCCTTCGGTGTCCAAGATTCCGCTGAGGAGGGTGAGTTGCTCCAGGGGTCCGACTCCTCCGGGGAGTAGTTGGGGGGACCTTTCCTGAACAAGGCCACTTCTCTAAGATGGTGTTTAAGGAATGGGAGAAGCCTAATAGGTTGCAGTCGGTGCCTAGGGGTCTGGACAGACGGTATCCCTTTTCGGAGGATTTGGTTCGCCTATGGTCCCATCCTCCGGAAGTGGATGCTCCTGTTCTGGGGCTCTCCAATACCTCCGTTATGCCGTCTCCTGAGACTTCCTCCTTGCGTGATCATGTTGACAGGTGCATGGATCAGCTAGCCTGTCACGCCTTCACTTCTGTGGGAACCGGTCTGCGCCCTGTCTGTGCTGCGGCCATTGTTTCCATAGCCATTAAGAAGAAGGTAAGGCGTCTCGCTGATATTGCCAAATCTCACAAGCGAGCGGAGGAGTATGGGGAGCTTTTGGCTTGTATGGACTTCCTTGCCTTTGTTATATCGGCCATGGATGACGCCGTCCGTTTCGGTGGTAGGGCTTCGGCTGCGATGGTCGTGCTGCATCGCTCTATCTGATTACGACAGTGGGCAGCGGAAGCTGCCGCCAAAAAAGCTCTCACAGGTATTCCCTTCCTGGGACTTCGGCTGTTAGGGGAACGATTGGACCTCCTGGCTAAGAACGGGAGACTTCCTCAACGTCGGAAGCAGGTACGGCCTTTTTGGGGCTCTTCTTCCTTTCGTCCCTCTCGAGGAGGACGAGGACCTTCCTTTTCTGGTGGCCGCAGAGACTCATGGGGACGTGGTAGAGCCCGAGTCGTCCCGGCCTTGCCTGGGGATCCAAGCCTAAGCCCCCTTCCAAGGCCCCTCAGGCATGAGGGGACGCCCTCACCCAGCCGGGTGGGGGGGCGGCTTTGGCTCTTTGCTCACGTCTGGAGGCAATACGTCTCGGACCGGTGGATTCAGGAGGTGGTGTCCTCCGGATACAAGATAGAGCTGGCAGCTTGGCCGCCCCCTAGATTCATTCGGTCCCGGATCTCCCAAAATCCTGTGACGGCGCAGGGCCTGAGGCTGGCCGTTCAACATCTTCTTTCATCAGGAGTGGTTTGCCATCGGGGGTTCTACTCCAACCTGTTCATGGTGCCCACGGACGGTTCCCTGAGACCCATCCTGGATCTAAAGGGTCTCAACAGATTTGTCAGGTTCAAACACTTTCGCATGGAGACCTTACGGTCGGCGGTGAGCTCTCTTCGGCCAGGCGATTTCATGACCACTGTGGACATCAAGGATGCCTATCTGCACGTTCCTGTCTTCCTGGGACACCAGAGGTTCCTGAGGTTCGCTCTGGAGGATCAACACTACCAGTTTGTGGCCTTGCCGTTCGGCATCACCTCGGCCCCCCAGGTGTTCACCAAGGTGCTGGGGGGTGTCATGGCCCTTCTGAGAAGCCAGGGCATTCGCATTCTTCCTTACTTGGACGACCTTTTGATTGCAGCTCCATCTTTGCATCAGGCAGAGAGGGATACTCGGATGGTAGTGTCCACCCTCGAGTCCTTTGGTTGGGTGATCAATTATCCCAAGTCTTCTCTCTCTCCTCCATCGGTAAGATCCTTCCTGGAAATGACGCTGGATACTTCTCAGGTCAAGGTGTTTATTCCTCAGCAGAAGGTGGAGGGCCTTCAGATGCAGTCGTGGCCCTTGTTGGCTTGCCCTCATCCCTCCATCCGTCAGGGGATGCAGTTGGTGGGTCTCATGGTGTCTTGCTTCGAGGCTGTGCCTTTCGCTCAGTTCCACATGAGACCCCTTCAGTTGAATCTCTTGACCGTCTGGGATCAGAGTCAGGAGTCCTTGGAGCAGGAATTCGATCTATCCCCTCTGGCCAGACAGTCCCTCTCGTGGTGGCAGACTCAAGGAATCTTCTAGTGGGCAGGTCCTTTTTGCTCTCCGTCCTGGGAGATTGTCACCACAGACGCAAGTCTGACGGGTTGGGGAGGGGTTTGGCAATCGCTGAAGTTCCAGGGCCAGTGGGGCCCTCAAGAGGCCCACGCGCCTATCAATCTCTTGGAGTTGAGAGCGATCAGGTTGGTTCTCTTCCAGTTGACTCCCCACCTTCGGGGTCGTGTGGTCCAGGTTCGCTCGGACAATCACACGGCGGTCGCCTACATCAATCATCAGGGAGGGACTCGGAGCAAACGAGCCCTCAAGGAAGTGTCCCTGATATTGTCTTGGGCGGAGGAGACGGTTCCCTCCATCTCGGCGGTTTACATCCCCGGGGTGGAGAACCAGGAGGCAGATGCCCTGAGCAGAGGGACGTCTCGCCTAGAGGAATGGTCTCTCGACAACAAGATCTTTCATGCCCTGTGTCGCCACTTGGGTCAGCCGGACGTGGACCTGTTTGTGTCCCATCACAATCGCAAGCTTCCGAGATTCGTATCCCTGTCAAGAGATCCTCTGGCCTTCGCCACGGACGCGCTGGCATTTCCTTGGAAGGAGTTTCAACTCCTTTATGTCTTTCCTCCATTCCCTCTGTTGGGTCGTGTGCTGCGCAAGACAGCCCAGATGGCGGTGGATCAGTACGTCCTGCCCGACGTTCCAGAGCTCCTCACTCAGGGACAGCTGCGCCATCCCAATTTACAAACGCTGGCTTGGCTGCTGAAACCTCCATCCTGATGCATAAGGGTTTGCCGGCTTCGGTCGTCAGTACTATGATTCAGGCTCGGGGGAAAAAAAATCCTCTTCTATGATTTATTACAGGGTCTGGCGCGCTTACATTGCCTGGTGTGAGTCTAAGGCCTTCCCTTGCCGCGCCTTCTCCCTTTCCAGGATTCTGGAGTTTCTTCAACACGGTCTAGAATCGGGTCTACAACTGAGTACCCTCAAGGGACAAGTTTCTGCCTTGGCAATTTTTTTCCAAAGATCTTTCGCTAATCATAGGCTTGTCAAAACCTTTTTCCAGGGAGTCACCCATGTACGTCTACCGCGTAAGCCTCTGCTACCGGTGTGGGATTTGAACTCGGTGCTTTCTGCTCTTCAGGGTCCCCCCTTCGAGCCCCTAGGCAATGCTGCTCTTTCTATTCTGACTATTAAGGTGGCCTTTTTGGTTGCTATCACTTCGGTGCGTCGCGTCTCTGAGCTGGCGGCGCTTTCCATGAAACCTCCTTATTTTGAGCGGCATCAGGATAAGGTGGTGTTCCGTCTTAGGCCGGAATTCTTGCCCAAGGTTGTTTCCGCCTTTCATCTCAATGAGGACATTGTCTTACCTTCCTATTGTCCTGCCCCTGCTAATTCCAAGGAACGGAACCTTCAATTTCTGCATGTGGTCAGGGCGCTCAAATACTATTTGGTCCCCACTGAGTCATTTCGGAAGTCTGATTCTATTTTTGTCCTTCCTTCCAGATCTAGGAAGGGCTTGCCTCCAGCCAAATCCACTATAAGTAAGTGGATCAGACAGGCGGTGGTGCAAGCATTCTCTGCTAAGGGTAAGGAACCCCCTTTCCATGTTACAGCTCACTCCACTAGGGCCATTGGTGCCTCTTGGGCCTTCCAGCACCAGGCTTTAGTTGAACAGGTTTGTAAGGCCGCTACTTGGTCTTCGGTTCATACTTTTTCCAAGTTTTACAAAGTTGATGTTAAGTCCTCAGCTGACGCTGTTTTTGGCCGCAAGGTGCTTTAGGCGGTAGTGGCTTGAACTGCCTGCCATTGCTCTGTGGGGATCCCACCCTTCTTTTTTGGACACTGCTGTTGGATGTCCCACATGTAAAGAATTGAATTGAAGCAAGCCGTGCTGTACACCTGGAAAAATACAATTCTGTGATTACTCACCTGTAGAATTGTTTTTACGGTGTACAGCACGGCTTGCTTCATCCCACCCTTGTTATCGTTGTTCTCTTTTGTCTTGTTATGGTGATTTTTGTTGAGAGATTTTCCTTTTAGTGGGCTGTGTTTTACTAACATGGTCCTTGCCTCCCAGCTTCTTGCATTACTGCTTTCAAACACTGGGGTCTTCTGGGTAATTCTGGCCTGGGAGGGGCCACAAGTCTTCCTGCAGTCGATTGCGCCACCTGTGGCGGATTACCCACATGTAAAGAATTGAAATGAAGCAAGCCGTGCTGTACACTGTAAAAACAATTCTACAGGTGAGTAATCACAGAAATGTATTTTCACTCTCTGTGTCTCCACTGGGGTCAGCCAGATGTGGACCTGTTTGCGTCCAGACACAATCACAAGCTCCCAAGGTTCGTCTCCCTGTCCAGAGATCCTCTGGCCTTTGCCACAGACGCTCTGGTAATTCCTTGGACGGCGTTCAGGCTCCTTTATGCATTCCCTCCGTTTCCACTCCTGGGCCGAGTGCTGCGCAAGATAGCCCAGAAAGGGGTTCCAACCATCCTAGTGGCTCCTCGCTGGCCGAGAAGGAGTTGGTTTGCGGACATAGTTGAGATGTCAGTGGATCGCTACATCATGCCCGACGACCCAGGACTTCTCACGCAGGGGGTCGCTGCGGCACCCCAATTTACAGGCGCTGGCTTTGACAGCCTGGCTATTGAGACCTCAATCCTGATGGAAAAGGGGCTGTCAGCCACTGAATCCTTCTGGAAATCGGATTTGCTCTTTGTCCTAACAGAAGGTTCTAGGAAGGTCTTGCCACCAGCCAAGTCCACTCTTAGTAAGTGGATCAGACAGGCGGTGGTGCAAGCATATTCTGCCAAGGGGAAGGGAACCCCCTTTTCGGATCACAGCTCATTCTACCAGAGCTATTGGTGCCTCTTGGGCTTTTCAGCACCGGGCATCTGTTGAACAAGTTTGTAAGGTCGCCACTTGGTCTTCAGTTCATACTTTTACCAAGTTTTACAAGGTTGATGTTAGGGCCTCAGCTGATGCTGTCTTTGGCCGAAATGTGCTTCAGGCGGTAGTGAAATGAACTACATGCTGTTCCGCACTGGGAATCCCGCCCTAATGAACACTGCTTTTCCCACATGTCATTACTTCTGGGACGACCTGGACTAGATATAGGGAAAAATACAATTCTGTGAAACTCACCTGTAGAATTGTTTTTGAATATATCCAGTTCAGGTCGTCCCACCTCGCCCTTGTTTTCATTATCTCTTGTTTGCCTGTTATGGTGATTACCATTTTTGGATTGGACTGTTGTCCTTAAGTTTTTTTGTTGGAGAGAGTACATGCTGAAACTATGTGAAGTAACATGGTTTCTTGGTCTCCCGGCCTGTCTCTTTTTCTTACTGCTGTTTAACCACTGGGAAATCATAGTGAGACACCTGCTTTTATAGGGGGCCGGGAGGAGCGACAGCTTTTGATCTTGCATTCGAGCGCCCCCCTGGGGGCGGAATACCCGCATGTCATTACTTCTGGGGCGACCTGGACTGGATATATTAAAAAACAATTCCACAGGTGAGTTTCACAGAATTGTATTTTTATGTAGCCCTGTACTCGGGGTCGGACTGGGGAAACATGCCTCGGAATGGAGCAGATCATCCCTGTATTAGAACAATGAAAATCCTGTCAGCCCTGGATTTTATTTCCACCAGAAGAAAACCACAATTCTTTTCAGCTTGGGGTGACCCCCCCCCCCTTCTCTCACTATCTCGCATGTTTTTATAGATGTGTAATATTACATAGATTGTCCCAAGCACTCCCCCTGTCCCCAGCCAGATTTGGCAATTAAAGGACAAGTATCGTTTGCTAACTTGTGGTGATGGCCTGTGTGTTTATTTTCATTAAATTGATTGGTAAGTTAAAAGTAAAAAAAACCTGTGTCCTATTCAGGTCGCTCCACTTCTTACATGTGGGTAATCCGCCACAAGGTGGCGCAGTGATTGCAAGATAAACGCCTACGCCCCGCGTCTGCATTAGGCCCCAGCGAGGGGGAATGCATCCCTATTCCCACCCTTTACCATGGACCCATCCTGCCTCCCAGCCTCGGCTACGGAACGGGATTTGAACTTGGTGCTTTCTGCACTCCAGGGCCCTCCCTTTGAGCCCTTGTGCAATGCTGCACTATCCATTTTGACTCTGAAAGTGATCTTTTTGGTAGCTATCACCTCGGTGCGTCACGTTTCAGAGCTGGCTGCGCTTTGTATGAAGCCTCCTTATTTTGAGCGGCATCAAGATAAGGTGGTTTTTCGCCTTAAACCGGATTTGTTACCTAAGGTTGTTTCTTCTTTCCACCTTAATGAGGACATTGTTTTGCCTTCCCTGTGTTCAGCTGCGACTAATTCTAAGGAAAGGACCCTCCATGCCTTGGATGTGGTCAGAGCCATTAAGTACTACCTGGTTGCAACGGAATCCTTCAGGAAGTCGGATTTTCCATTCGTCCTCACTGGCGGGCCTAGGAAGGGTCTGCCTCCAGCCAAATCCACTCTCAGCAAGCGGATCAGACAGGCGGTGGTGCAGGCGTACTCTGCCAAGGGGAAAGAACCCCCCTTCCATGTTACTGCTCATTCTACTAGGGCTTTTCAGCACCAGGCCTCTGTTGAACAAGTTTGTAAGGCCACTACTTGGTCTTCTGTTAGTACCTTTACGAAGTTTTACAAGGTTGATGTTAGGGCCTCAGGTGATGCTGTTTTTGGCCGTAAGGTGCTTCAGGCGGTAGTGTCATGAACTACATGCTGTTGCTCAATGGAGATCCCACCCTTCTTTTTGGACACTGCAATTGGATGTCCCAACATGTAAGAAGTGGAGCGACCTGAACAGGACACAGAGAAAAATGCAATTCTGTGATTACCCACCTGTAGAATTGTTTTTGTCTGTGTCCTGTTCAGGTCGCTCCACCCCACCCTTGTTCTTGTTATCTCCTTTTGCCTGTTATGGTGATTACCATTTTATATGGAACCTGTCCTGAGGTTTTTTCTTATTGAGAGAGTACATGTTGAAACTATGTGAGGTAACATGGTTTCTTGGTCTCCCGGTCTGTCTCTTCTTACTGCTTTTGAACCACTGGGGATTTTTGGGAGACAGCTGCCTTAAATGGAGCTGGGAGGAGCTACGATTTTTATCTTGCAGTCACTGCACCACCTTATGGCGGATTACCCACATGTAAGAAGTGGAGCGACCTTAACAGGACACAGACAAAAACAATTCTACAGGTGAGTAATCACAGAATTGCATTTTCAGTAGCTTATCTTAAATTGAGTAGCTGGAGTGCTGTGATTCCTCCTCTGTCGGTCTCTTTAGTAAGGAAATCACTTCCTCATTCAGCTTTCAACTCCCATCCCGCTGACCTGGGCCTTAAATCAACCTTCAGTGGACCAAGAACAGAAACACCCCCCACTCCCTCCCCAGACGTCCTGACTGGCTGCCTCATTCTGCAGCTATGAAACTCCAGCCGCCTCCCTCCTCCCTGGTCACGCTATGTGCTTGCAGACTGGAGAAGCTGTTATCCTGCAGCATCTCTCAACCCCTGGCAGTAATAACTAGAGGCACAACAATGCACATTACATTTATTTACTATGATATATGTAAATCACACAGTGTGCTTACATCACATCATTGTTGCCACACCCACTGTTTCTCTGCATCTCCAGTGCTCTAATACTTTCTAATAACTTAGGGAACTACAGGGTCTTTTTGAAAACGGAATGAAGTTTAGGATAGTGCAACGTGTAGCTCGAGACAATGAGACAACAATTAGGCTTGTCTTTAGTATAACTTTAAACAGTGGAATGTCCAGCTTCTTATAATACAATATAACTTTTATTGTGGTTGTTTAAAGTGGACCAACACCCAGGATTTTGACTATCCTGGGTCTTGGTCCACTTCGGTGGGGCACCCCCGATCGGGGTGCCCCGCTGTGTGAAACTCCCCCTAACCCCCCGAAAAACTCACCTCTCCCCGCTCCCAGCGCCGACGTACAAGCGAGGATCAGGAACGTCTAAGCGGCAGCCGCCGCCGCCGCCTCCCTCGCGTCACTTTCGGCGCGCGCGCGCCCCCGCCGGCCATTCGCAGACGGCCGGCGCGGGCACGCGCACGCCTACAGGAGCGCGAGGGAGGCGGCGGCGGCCGGCCGCCGCCGAAGATAAGGTAAGGAGTTTGGGGTGTTTGGGGGGGTTTCACCCCGCGGAACATCCCGATCTCGGATGTCCCGCGGGGTGGGGGGTGATCGGCCCGGGAATCTTATAGATTCCCGGGCCGATCACCCGTGGGTGTTGGTCCACTTTAAAAGATATGATCCAAGTTACATTTGAAGTGCTCCCAGCATATGTAAATAACGAGATCCAGGTCCAAACATGTCCCACTGCAGGGACCCTGTAACAGACCATGTTTTAGTATAACTTTAACCAGTCTTAACATCTGCACGCAGCATTGCATGATGGGTAAAAGTAGCTATGTACATCAGAAGAATTGCAATAGCAATAAGCTGTTATTCCAACACAGGCTGGCTCAGAGGACAGGCTGTTGAAGTTGAGCAGACCCCCCCCCCCCCAAAAAAAAAGCAGAATACAGCGTTTTTAGTCATCCCTGGTTTGTCTTCCTTCCTTTTAACGAAAAAAAACGCTTGGGATGAAATATTTCTGATGCAGAATATATGAGTGACCCCCTCCTTTTGCTATTTAACATTTTTATATTTTTTTTTTACAGTTATTGGATCGTTTTTTCTAAGTATTTGTACTAGTGATTTTGACTGTCCGGGGTTTTGTTCCTGCCCCAGGGGCATCCCAATTTGGTGTGCCCCACTATGTGAAACCCCCCAGATGACCCAGAAAAACTCACCTCTTAACAGTCCTGTGGTGGATGTGCTGGCTCTTGTACAACCTGTTTAAATGCTTGTCAAACGGCTTTGTTTATGGCAATAGGGTGCACAAGCGGGCGCACAGCCCAAAGATGCTCGGGATGCGGCCACCAATACTTACCTTGGTGAGAGAGCCAGGAAGAAGGTGAGTTTCGCAGCACCACAGGGGAATCTTTCAGATTCAGGGCTGGCCCCATTGGGGTTTGTTTTGCTTTAAGAAAATACAGCAAGGCCAAGTATTTAAGATATACTTGGGCGAGTATACAGAGCGATCCATGGGCTTTCACGCAGTGGGACATCCTAAATCAGAATGCCCCTTTTGAAGAGGAACATTTATCAGGATAGTAAACATTCTTGAGATTGGGCAAAGAGTTTTTTTTTTACTGGATCCCTGCTTTAAATCGGGTCTGCACTTTTTTTCTTTAGCACTCTCTGGCCTTAACGTAGCAAATGCAAACTGACTGCAGTGCCTGTATATATACAAATTCAAGGGCCTGTTATAGCAACGTCTGCTTACATGTGAAATGTATTTAGCGATCTGCCCACTAAGTGGCAGTATTGAGCTTTTTTCTTAAAATAATAGGAAATGCTCTGCGTAAATAACTTTTGATCAAATTGGGATCGGTATAACACTACACACTGCAGAGGCAGACTTTTTTTTTCCTTTTTTGGTTGCACCACTTTAGTGCAAGGGGCTAGTGTGACCCCACTAAGGTATTCTGAAAAGGCAGGCTGGTGATATTGGGCACTAGCAGCACCACTACATAAGAGGATTAGGGTCTAGTGACACCACCACAGCCTTGGATTTGGCACTAGTGACACCACAACAGCAAGAGATTGGGCACTAGTTTAAGCGGACCTCCAGTCAAAAAAAGGTTTAGTATATTGCTTCCCCTTTTATGTTCATTGGTATAATCAGTTTGAGAGGGCTTAACCCCATGCAGATGTTGTGGAATGGCATAAAGATTTTTCACTCTTGAATTATATGGGGGCGGCCATCTTGCCACACACCTGATAGTCCTGCTTACACATGAGAATTTGGGGATACTGGTGCCAGCAGCAACTTACACCAGATTGAGAGAGATATATGCCTCAGAAACATGGAGAGGTTTGCCTGTCATTGTTCGTACACACAAACACTGAATAAACAGCTAGTGTAGCAAAGGAAAACGGTGTGAGGGAACCTGTTACAATGTTTCTCTATGACAGAGTTGGCCGCAAAAGCATTCAATCAAGGGATACAATGTATTTAGAAGATTGTAGCTCTTGTCAGAGCAAATATGAGTCATTACAGCTGAAGGCTTACTGCTTCTGGCTACAAATAAGAGATGATTGCATTGAGCTATGAGGCAATTATGGGTTTTTCAGAAGCAAGTATGTCATGTGTGTGGCAAGATGGCCGCTGCCATGCATGTTTAAGAGTGCAGAATCTGCCTGCTATTCGAAACATCTGCATGATGATGTTAATCCATTTCAGTAAGCTCGTGTCACTGATTGCCACCGAGGGGCTCTAGGGGAGCAATGTACTAAGCTTTGACTTTTTTGCCTGGAGGTCTGCTTTAAACCACCACAGCTGGAGACACTATTGACACAACCAGGGGATTGGGGAATTGGACAATAGTGACACCATCACAACAGGGAATTGGGCACTAGAGGTCACCACTGTAGTGGAAGATTTGTCCAGATCAGGCAGATCGGCCCTATTGGGGCCACTGCAGCTGGACCTCAGAGGATTAGGATGACTTGAGCTATGGCAGAGCTGTAAGTCCCAGCATACTTTGCCATCTAGTGGGAATGGCTCTCCTATTCAGTTAGCCATATTGTCAGCAAAATAGGCTGAACTATTATTGTCTGGGAAGATTTGGGTTTCATTTGACTGACATACTGTATATTATATAATCTTCTTTTCCAGACAAATGTGATCCGGTATTCACTGTCCCTGCTGCTGATTGTCTCTGTGGTTTTTAAGGTGAGGATTCCCTTTTTATATTTATACAGGGGAGCCCTGTTGGCTAATTCATATTTCTACCCCACAGTTTTCATTTTCCTGGGAAACTGAGCAACTTTGCCTGACCCCACTGAAGCTAAATACAGCCATGCAACCTGGCTGGATCAGCATACGGAAAGTAACAATTGTCCATTTAAGATAACCCTTCAGTAATATATGTCTGTACATGACAAAGGATAATGCCCTGTTCTGGTGCTGGGAGCCCGCAACCAGTGCTGACTGATTTGTTTTGCCAGTCGAAATCCTGCCCCATCTGACCGCCCAGCGGCGAGTTAGCTGCAGCTGCCGTCTGCCCCATGAGCCTCACTTGGCTGGTAGTGGTCATATAGGACCAGGAACCAGAGGTAGGTGAATAAAGGGTGCAGGCTCCCCTCATGTGTATTCAGAGCAGGGTATCTATTAATATGATTTTTTCCACTGCCCTGTTCAAATAACAATGGAGGGTTACCTTAAAGCAGACCAAAACCCGCCCTGGAGTCTGAGACTCTAGGTTAGAGGATTCCCTAGGGTATCCCTAACTGGTATGCTTCACTGCGGGAAACCCCAGAGTTTGCCCGGTTTTCCTACCTTTGCGGCGCATACATGGCCGGTGACGGCATCGCTTGCATCTCTTTCTGGTTTGTGGCACACCTGCTGCAACTGAATGTCTGTGTGAAGGATGCAAGTGATGTCGCGCACCGCCCATGTGTGCAGATGTGATTCCATCCAGTTTCTCCGGAGTGGCTGATTGGACCAGAGGCCACACATGCGCCGCTGGACCGAGGAGAGGTGAGTTTACTGGGTGAAAGGTGGGGTTTCACCTAGCGGGGAATTCCGAACCAGGCTGCCCCAGGGCCGGTGGACCAAAACCCAGGATAGTGAAAATTAGGGCTTTCGATCCACTTTAAAGACATGGGCAGCATAGACAGCTTCCCCCGCTCTGTGCGCCCATCAGTTCAAGTGAATGAGCCAAGATGGCTGGAATCGCCAAATGAACAGTGAAGGCCCCCTACTTACCTCCGGGGTAGGTCCCCTACTTACCTTACTGCCAAGTAACAGTGGAAGCTCTGCCACACATTACCCTCATCGAGACGGCCCATGTGGATCCACTGGATTTCAGGTAGGGCACAAGTTTTTTATAACTGTTTTTTATTACTGTAATTTGGGGATCCATGGACCCGTTACCAGTTCACAAAGGGTTAACAGTAAAAAAAAACACCACACATCAGAAAAAATGTCTTTAAAAAATAAAAAGTTTTTACTCACCTACGATTGTCACCTCCTGTGTCCCTTGCCAATGACAGATGCTGTGATTGCTGGAGAGGGAGATGCCCCTCTCCGCCCAGCCATCATGGCATCTGACTGAATCGCTGATCCGGGATGATGCCCGCGGGGGTGACACCATCCGCTCCGCCCCAAAGGCGGGACTAGCCATGAAGATGGCGACGCCCATTGGAAAGGCAGGGCCAGTTGGGCACTGAAGACTGAAGAGCCCGGGGGGGGGGGGGGGTCGGAGGCCCCCCCGGGTGAAGAAGAGAGCCAGCCGGATCGAACGAGGGGCCAGGTGAGTTTTTTTTTTTACTTTTTCTTTTTTTACTGTAGCGGGGACGGAGTCAGAAACGATACTAGGGAGAGAGAATCGATTCAGTATCGTGATATGCATGACAAGTGGCTCTAATTGGACTAGGGTCCACGCTTGCGCCATAGGTCCTGGGGAAAATTGCATGGGGGGGGGGGTTTGATTAAAATTAGACAACTAATACACCTCAAATCTTCTTATGCCAAACATTTAAATTGTATTAATTATTAGAAAAGACATATAAAATGCTACACATAAATATTGCCACTCGGTGGTGCTGTCTGCTATTGTACAAGCTGATAACAATAAATTTAGGTGGTAAGGTACAACTCCAGTTACAGTTATAATAAACCGATTCCTCCACCTCCGCATCAGGTCCCCTTAAGGAAGGGTGAGGTTTCACCCGAAATGTTGGGGTATGCATTGCTGATTCATCTTTAATCCTCTTTTTTTTTTGAACTGTGGACTCTTCTCATTAACTTTATTGCCAGCCAGTACTAATATTGTATGTGGGACAAGCATATGCGATTTAATCAATTCTCTATTCCTGAAGATTCTTATGACTATAAAATCAAACTGTTTTTGATTAGTTTATTATAACTGTAATTGTAACAATTGTCTTAAACCTAAATTTATTGTTATCAGCTTTTACAATAGGAGAACAGTGGCTTTATTTATGTATAGCACTGTATATACCATATTTTTCGCTTATAAGACGCACTTATTTTTCCCCAAATCCCTGCCTCCGCTGGCCGCCTCCTCAGAAGTTGTCCCCGTAGCTGCCGCTGCCCCAAGTACCCAGGGACCCGGTTCAGGCAACCAGGTGGGGCATGGCCTGTGACTCCTACCAGTGTTCAATGACGCTGGCAGGAGTAATAGGCTACGCCCATGCAGAAGTCATAACTGGCAGTGGCTTTGAGGCGCCAGGCAGCGGACGCCCGTAGTGTGTGTGTGTGACAGCTGCGTAGGAGCTGCGGAATGTGTTTTATTCTTAGTATACAGTACGTCCTGCTCCAAATCTAATACTTACACTTGGGATATACTCCGCCAGATGGCGCTGGACTGCAGAGACATCGAAAATAGGCTCCTCCCGGCCCCTCAAACACCCGGGGACCTCCCACAAATCCCCAGAATTTCTCTGCAGTCTGGCTGCGAAGGACGAGAAATGGCTCTCTACTCGCGTTTGAGCGGGGCTATTGGCCTGCGGCCCTGTAGGACTATTCCCACCCGTTCCACTAGTAATATGCCTCCCAGCCTTGGCTGCGCTGGTCGGGTGAAGGTAGGCAGCACCGCTGTTAGGTGCTTAGGAGCGCTGCTCCACCGCAATCCCCCACCAAAGGGTAGGCGGTTCAGGCTTATGGTGAGCCTCTATGGGATGCCCCTCCCGCACTAGTGCCCCCTTGCCCCTGCCCATCGGTGGGCCCTGTTTAAGTGGCCGCTGTCCTCCCTCATCCTCCTTGTAGCCTTCGGGGGAAAAGAGGGGGTGTAAATGTGTATGCTATGCATTCTGTGTTTTATACTCTTTTTCCATTCTGTTTATTCTTGTATCAGCCGCCGCGCTGACTTGCCTTTACTGTCTTTTTAAAATTAACACCGGCGCAACCGCGTGCTGACTTGGTTCCGCGCTTGGCGGCGGCATTACCTCAGGCGCTGGTGCGCCATCATTGGCTGCTTGCACGTTCTGGCTTCGCGCTCTTCGGGGGGGGCGGGGCCCTTCTATGGCGCGCTCCGCATCATCGCTGATACCGGCCCGCCCCTTGAGGTATACTGACGCCATCTTTATCCTGCTTGGTTGGCCCATGCGTGACGGACCCCTACCTACCGCGGTCCGTAAGTGCCCTCGCGGGCAGCTTTATATCTTTCACTTTTGTTACTGTGCGCTTACAGGTCTTGTCTACTTATGTCTTTCAGGCGGTGTGAACCCTTTTGGCTTCTCCCGGCCCTGTATTAGTATATAACTTGTAGGTTTTGTAAAAATAATACTCCCACTTCCCTAGCGGGTTATTGGGGCATCCGGGGTTGCTATATAGCGTTATTCCCTATCGGCGTATAGCGCCGCTATAATCACCATATGGAGGCATCCCAGGATAATGTGACCGGGGTTCCTTGGGGACAAGACCGGCTGTGTGTAGCGTGTGGGCAGCCTCATGCTGACGCTGACAAGGCACGGGTCTGTGTACCCTGTGCTGAGCAGGTGCTTGCATTGCAATCTGGCCTGCCAGTGGCTGCACCTCGTTTCACTTCGCCTACTCCCCCAAGCTTAAACCTCACTCCTACTGAGTTGCATACTAGCGGGGATTCTCAGCCTGATGTGTCTCCTAGACTGGCTACTGTTGAGCAGTTTATTGCTAAGTCCTTAGCGCGTAAGCCCCTGCTAAGAACCGGCACTTGACGCCTAATGTCACTGTTTTCCCTATGGGAACTGAGGAGTTTTGGAATCTGTGTGGCTATACCCCGTCTGATGAAGGGGAGCTCTTTTCTGATTCAGGCTCATCTGATGAGAGGCCAAAGGGTCATGATGATTCTGGCTCTGACCCCCGGATGACACTGACAAATTATTGACCCAGATTTTTGAGGTTCTGTCCATCTCTCTCCCTGTTGCGGCTCTCAGGCAAAGAGGGGAGCTTTTCCATACAGCAAAATCACGTTTGGAATTTCCCGAGCAGGCACATTTCCATAACCTTGTGCTCAAGGAATGGGAGCACCCCAGTAAACTTCCCGGGGTTCCAAAAAGTTGGGATAGGAAGTATCCCTTTCCTGCTGAGGTTGTTAAATGTTGGTCATCCCCCCCCCCCAGGTGGATGCCCCGATCTAACACCTCTATCATGCATTCCCCTGACTCTACTACCCTTCGGGATGCTGAGGACCGGCGCATTGACCAGCTGGCATCCCACACCTTTGCATGTGCAGGGACGGCGCTGCGCCCGGTCTGTGCCTCTGCCATTACTGCTGTGGCCACTAGAACCCTTATCAGAAATATGCTTGATAGTGCCCCTGATGATTTGCCTTGTGAGGTGTTTAATGCACTCTCCAGTTGTGATGTTTTTGTAAATTTTGTCCTATCAGCATTGGATGACACCATCAGAATGTGTGCCAGAACTTCTGCCCTCGTGGTGGCTATACGCCACTCGGTTTGGCTGCGCCAGTGGGCTGCTGACAACGCTGCCAAGAAGGCCCTCACTGGGTTTCCCTTTAAAGGACTGCGCCTGTTTGGGGACCGCCTGGACCTTTTTGCTAAGGGAGGCAGGTTACCCCAGCGCAGGCAGCAATCTCGGCCCTTTCGGGGTCAGGGTTCCTTCTCCTCCCCTTACCGTGGTGCAAGACAGGGAAGGGGGATTTCCTTTCCTGGGGCCCGGGGAGATTTCTGGGGTAGGGGCAGAGGACGTGGATGTCCGGGGTCCTCCTGGGGTACCAAAGCAAAATCCTCTCCCAAGCCCCCTCAGGCATGATGGGGCGCCCTCACCCATTCGGGTGGGGGGACGGCTGCAGCACTTCGCTCACGTCTGGAGGCTTCATGTCTCAGACCAGTGGATTCAGGAGGTAGTGTCCTCCGGTTACAAGTTGGAGTTTGCTGCCGATCCCCCTCCAAGACTCATCAGATCCCGGATTCCTCAGGACCCTGTGTCAGCTCAGGAGCTAGTGCAAGCAGTGCAAGGCCTCCTGGAGCTGGGGGTCATCTGCCAGGTCCCCTTAAGAGAAAAGGCAAGGGCTTTTATTCCAACCTATTCACAGTACCCCAAAAAGTTGGTTCAGTCAGGCCCATCCTGGACTTGAAGATCCTCAACAAGTTTGTCAGGGGTAGGCGATTTCGCATGGAAACTCTGCGCTCTGCCATCAGTTCCCTGCGCCAAGGGGATTTCATGACTTCTGTGGACATCAAAGATGCTTATCTTCATATTCCTGTGTTCCCAAGTCCTCAAAGGTTCCTCAGGTTCGCTCTGATGGATCAACACTACCAGTTTGTGGCCTTGCCCTTCGGCCTTACTTCAGCTCCCAGGGTGTTCACCAAGGTGCTGGCTGGCGTGATGTCTTTGCTCAGATGTCAGGGCGTCCGCGTGCTTCCCTATCTGGACGACATTCTCATCACTTCCCAGTCTCTACATCAGGCAGAGTTGGATACTCAGCTGGTGGTGTCCACTCTGGAGTCATTTGGATGGGTGATCAACCACCCCAAGTCCTCACTGTCCCCTTCCTTGGTAACTCCATTCCTAGGAATGAATCTGGATACAGTTCAGGCAAGGATCTTCCTTCCTCAACAGAAGGTGGACAGTCTGATTGCACAGGCTCAGTCCCTCCTAGCTTGTCCCCATCCCTCCATCAGGCAGGGGATGCAGCTGGTGGGCCTGATGGTGGCATGCTTCGAAGCGGTCCCTTATGCTCAGTTCCACTTGAGGCCTCTGCAACTTCACCTATTGTCAGTATGGGACAAGGACCCAGGGTCTGTGTGCTCTCCCCCCTGGTCAGGAGGTCCCTCTTGTGGTGGATGGACTCAAGCAACCTGTTGAGGGGCAGATCCTTTCTTGCCCCTTCCTGGGAGACGGTCACCACAGATGCCAGTCTGTCAGGTTGGGGGGGGGGGTTCTGGAAGTCCCTGCGGTTCCAGGGGAGGTGGGGCCCTCAGGATGCCTACACACCTATCAATGTCTTGGAACTGCGGGCGATCGGGCTAGTTCTGGCTCACTTGACTACTCACCTTCGGGGCCTGCCTGTTCAGATGCGCTTGGACAACCAGACGGCAGTTGCCTACATCAATCATCAGAGAGGGACCCGGAGCAAGGGGGCCCTCCAGGAAGCGTCTCTGATCCTGACTTGGGCGGAAGCCAATGTCCCCTGCATATCAGCTGTGTACATCCCGGGGGTGGAAAATCGCCTGGCGGACTCTCTGAGCGGGGGGACCTCTCGCCAGGGAGAATGGTCCCTATGCAGCAGGGTGTTTCAATCGCTGTGTCACCGTTGGGGCCAACCAGATGTGGATCTGTTTGCGTCCCGCCACAATTACAAGCTCCCAGCTTTTGTCTCTCTGTTCCAGGATCCTCTGGTCTTGACCTCGGATGCGCTAGCAATGTCATGGCAGGACTTTCAGTTCCTGTATGTCTTCCCTCCAATCCCCCTGCTGGGCAGGCTTCTGTGCAAGATTGCTCTGGAAGGGGTGCCAGCAATTCTGGTGGCCCCCAGGTGGCCAAGAAGAGTTTGGTTCGCAGACGTGGTGCAGCTGGCAGTAGATCAGTACGCTCTGCCCTTGGTGCCAGATCTGCTCACTCAGGGCTCACTACGCCTTCCCAATTTACAAACTCTGGCTTTGACGGCTTGGCTGTTGAAACCTCCATCTTGATGGAGAAGGGGCTGTCTTCCTCGGTTGTGGATACTTTGATTAAAGCTAGGAAGAAGTCTTCCTCTTCCATTTATTACAGGGTTTGGCGTGCCTACATTGACTGGTGTGAGTCTAAGTCTCTTCCCTGTCGTGTGTTCTCTATTCCCAGGATTCTGGAGTTCCTGCAGCATGGGTTGGAGATGGGGCTCCAACTCAGTACTCTGAAGGGTCAGATTTCTGCTCTGGCTATTTTCTTCCAGAAGTCCTTTGCTCAGCACCCTCTGATCAGGACTTTTTTCCAGGGGGTCACTCATGTGCGCCCCCCACGTAAGCTTATGGTGCCTGTTTGGGATCTGAACTTGGTTCTGTCAGCCTTGCAGGGTGCTCCCTTTGAACCTGTGCAGGATGCTGCTTTGGCCATTCTTACACTCAAGGTTGTATTTCTGGTGGCTATCACTTCTGTCAGGCGTGTGTCTGAGTTGGCGGCGCTTTCCATTCAGCCCCCCTACTATGAGAGACACCAGGACAAGGTGGTGTTTCGTTTCAAACCTGACTTTCTGCCTAAGGTAGTGTCTGCCTTTCATTTGAATCAGGATATTGTTCTTCCTTCTTTGTGCCCTAATCCTAGCAATGCTAAGGAGAGAGTTTTGCACTCTTTGGATGTGGTTAGGTGTCTGAAGTACTATCTGGTGGCTACTGCACCTTTCAGGAAAACTGATGCTCTTTTTGTGGTCCCTTCTGGTCCTAGGAAGGGTTTGGCTCCTGCCCAGTCTACTGTTAGCAAGTGGATTCGTCAGGCTGTGATTCAGGCCTACTCTGTTAAGGGGAGGAATCCTCCCTTCCGCCTTACTGCTCATTCCACTCGTGCTATTGGTGCCTCTTGGGCTTTTCAGCACCAGGCTTCTGTTGAACAAGTTTGCAAGGCCGCTACTTGGTCTTCTGTTCATACCTTTTCAAAGTTTTACAAGGTTGATGTTAGGGCCTCAGCTGATGCTGCTTTTCCCGGAAATGTTCTGCAGGCGGCAGTGGTTTAAACTGTCTGCTGCTGATTTTTCTTGGGGATCCCACCCTACTTTATGGACACTGCTATTGGATGTCCCAAGTATAAGTATTAGATTTGGAGCAGGACGTACTGTATACTAAGAATAATACATTTCTGTGATTACTCACCTGTAGAATTGGTATTATGAGTATACAGTACGTCCTGCTCCAACCCACCCTTGGTTTGCATTATCTTGGATCCCCTGTATGGTGATTGTTATCATTGTTATAGTTGATAGTTTGGATTGTTTAATTCTCCCGGCTTCTCATTAACTGCTTTTCAATGCTGGGGATTTGTGGGAGGTCCCCGGGTGTTTGAGGGGCCGGGAGGAGCCTATTTTCGATGTCTCTGCAGTCCAGCGCCATCTGGCGGAGTATATCCCAAGTGTAAGTATTAGATTTGGAGCAGGACGTACTGTATACTCATAATACCAATTCTACAGGTGAGTAATCACAGAATTTTATTTTTTTTTTGGGGGGGGGGCATGCTGCACACTGTCTGTATTTGGGATGCCCGCACACTGTAGAATGGGGGGGTTCGTCATTTAACATCTAAATCCCTGCTATCCTCTTGCAGCTATGCTGTGTATGGACCCTTTTATACTCACTCCTATCATCATCTAGATCCCCTATACAGCCATCATTCTGCTATCCAACCATACATTCGAGTGCCCTCCATACCCTTATACTAAAAAAGGGTTGATCAAGTTACCCCTTCCTCATTCACTTATATGGTAGCCAGTCACGTGACCACCAGCAGACCGATTTGAGGCACAAGCCCAATTGGTCACCAGTACTTGTCTAGCATTTTAAACACCAACAGAAATCCTGTTTGGTCATTCAAACTCTAGGGCTGGCCAGTTCGTTGGTCAAGGGTAATCCAGATTTGGGATGAAAGCCTGGGATAGTCAGCATCCTAAGTTTTGGTCCACTTAAAATCAGACCAAAACTCTGCTAAACTAGCTCTCGATTATAAAAAGACTTGAGGGCCAGATTACCAAATAGGGCTGCCTTGCTGTGTGAAACCCCCAAGATTGTCCGTATACTCGCCTAGGTCAATCCCTTGCTTGCATCCCCAGCACTCATCTATCTCCGCCAGTAAAAATATGGGTTTTGGTCCACTTTACCATCTTTATATCTTAATCTGTATTAACACTTTATGATCTAGGAACCAGGAACAGGTTTGCTTGCCCCGAGTTCTAACCTTTTTACATTGTTTCCAGGATGAAGACTGTGAGGCTGATAAGTGAATTCAATAAAAAAACAGACATTTTAATCAGTCACATTGTAATAGCGTTTATAATAGCGTGGTCGGCTACATGGACAATGCTAGAGATGGGGGTTATACCCTCCCCCAGACATCTGTATAATTAAACAGTCCAGTACCCGTACCAGCTTGGAGTATAAATATTGGGGGTTCACATTTAAATTGGGAAGCATTATGCTGCCTTACACTTGGCAGTTATAGCAGCTCCTAAGTTTGTCCACGTCAGGTCCGTGAGGTGGGGAGAGGAGGGGCTATGAATTTCTCCAGATCCCGGGATGTGCCTTCATCATATATTATGTTCTGCCTTGCAGTTCTGGCCAAGAATAACTCAGGAGCTGTCGGAGTTGCGGGAGTTTTACGATCCCGACACTGTGCAGTTAATGAGCTGGATCAAGTAAGTAGCTGCCTTTCTCTACTCTCTCCTAAATTACAGAACCTGTAATGGCTGCTTCCTTCCTCCCACTTATAACCCCAACTCCCTCTACTCTGGACCTGTCCCATCTGATCCATCATGAGATATATTTTCCCTATACTTTCTGGCAGTGTACCAGTCCTGGGGACTTAAAGCAAAGCAAAACCCAGAATTTTCACCCACCTTCTTTTGGTTTGCTTTACAGGAGCATACTGATTTGACATGCCACTGTGTGTGAAACCCCATGCCCTCTCATTGTGCATGCACAGGCTTCTGACTAGCCAGAATCATCATCCTGCATAATCTTGTCCGTTTTTATTGAACAAATTGCCGGGCACCTCTCACTGGCCACTCAGCTGTGTGCAACCTCTACCAGCCATTTATATGTACAGCTGTGGTGTTCGCATCACATGGAGGGATCCCGAGCATGCTGCCAGGGGGTTTCACACAGCAAGGCATCCCAAATCAGGATGCTCTTTGGGTTTTCTTTTTAGGCCCCAGTACCAGCATAACTGGTTTTGGTCCACTTTTGAAGCAGATAAATCCAGAGAAGTTGTAGTTCCACACAGCTAAAATGCTTGACCAGATTTAGAGCTGGGTTACGTTGGTGCACGGATCCCCAAACACATATTTTGCAAATTTTGAGAAAAATTCAGCACTACCAAACCCCACAGTGAAAAAAACGTTAAAACTTAGCTTTTACTATTGTTAGTTAAAATCTGTATATAAAGCGCTTACATGGGGGACTTGTGTAAGCGCTTTAAGTTATAATGTTTTTTTCACCTCAGGGTCTGGTCGTGCTGGATTTTCTCAAGATCCACTTTCAAAATCTAGAGCCAGTGGTCTCCCCCATTGTGTGAAACCCCGGGATCGGCCATATACTCACCTCAGGACTTGATCCTGTGGTGCTTGTGTAGGTCTCCGGCGGCATCCCCAGCACTCCTTTATGTGATGAGTACACCCTTTCCAGTATATCTAAATGCCTGGCGGCATGTGTGAGCATTAGTGAGGAGCGACCAGCAGGAGGTGCCCTGCTATAGTTTCATTTGGAACCCATTTCTGGGCATGAATTGGGTGGGAGCCCAGAGGAATGGCTATAGGAGTGGCCAGAAATTGATTGTGGTAGATTGTGCAACTGGCACTATACTGTGGAGGGCAGTTTTACAAAACATAAAAGCTGCAAAAGAGTTAAAAACTAGAACGGTCAGTGTTGCACCATAGACAAAGGAAGATTGGTGCTCCAAAGCAAATGGAAAGTCCATTTTCAATTGCATGTACTCAAGTTTCTGAGCTGATCCAGCTTTTTCTGGAATCCAGCACGGGTTGCTTCATCTGTAATTCTTCACATTTGGGTAATCCGCCACCAGGTGGCGCAGTCGACTGCATAAAGACTTGTGGCTCCTCCTGGCCCATAAAAGGGCAGGAATTACCCAGAAACCCCAGAGTTTCTCTGCAGTCCTGACTGCGAAGACAAAAGATTTTCTCTCTCTGGTTGTTCGCAGGAGAGCGGGGCCTACCGAGCCCGTCGGCCCTGCAAGCCTATTCCCACCTGTTCCGGACCCTTTTCTGCCTCCCAGCCCCGGCTGACGGCCTAGGTGAAGGTAGGGGAACACCTGGGTCGGGTGTTTATAGAGCTATGCTCTGGGCCGCAGACCCTGTACCCAAAGGGTAGCCGGCCATAGGCTAATGGTGAGCCTGGATGGGGGAAGGGAGAAACCACCCTTATTGTTTTATCCCACATGCTTTATTATGATGTTTTGTGATTGTGTCACTTTGGTTGTTGCTCTGCGTGTTTTTACTTTCTGGTGGATTTGGCTGAGGCTTCTAGCCATGTGGTAGTTCCCCCCCCTTCTCCCCCCCTTCTTCTCTCTCCCCCCCCCTTCTTCTCTCTCCCCCCTCCACCCCTTCTTCTCTCCCCCCCCCTTATTCGATCTCTCCCCCCCTTATTCGATCTCTCCCCCTCCCCCCCACTTCTCTCTCCCCCCCTTATTCGATCTCTCCCCCTCCCCCCCACTTCTCTCTCCCCCCCTACTTCTCTCTCCCCCCCCTCCCCCCTACTTCTCTCTCCCCCCCACTTCTCTCTCCCCCCTTCTTCTCTCCCCCCTTCTTCTCTCCCCCCCTTCTTCTCTCCCCCCCTCCCCCCTTCTTCTCTCCCTCCCCTCCCCCCCTTCTTCTCTCCCCCCCCCCCCCCTTCTCAGGGGAGGGGTCTCTGCCTGCTTGCGGGGCCTGGGGGGGGGGGGGGTCGTCTGGCTCATTGGCTCTTTTTTATGTTTTTCAGACGGGCCTACTTATTGTGCTTGTGGTTTCTCCCGGTCCAGTACCCCCCCTTTTTTTGTTAGGGGATCCCTTGGGGGCATCCCGGGTGGGGTTTTTAGCGCCGATTTCCTATGCTTGGCTTAATTTCTTGCTATTGCTGTAATCACCATATGGAGGCTTCTGGGGATAGCGAGCTTGTGGGCCCTTTGGGGCAGGCTCAGATGTGTCTCGTGTGCGGGGAATCCCCTTTGAGCGGTCGCAGCGCGGTTTGTGTGCCCTGCGCCCAAAGCTCTCTTGTGGAGCAGGATGGGGCGAGCGCTACTCTCCCCAGTCCTATCCTGCCTGCAGCTTCGCCGACACCCCCCTCGCCTGCATTCAGCACCCAGCGAGGGGGAAGCTAGCAGGTGGTCCCAGTCGGACCTGGCATTGCGCGTGGCCAGCCTCGTGCGGTAGTTGGCCCGTCCGGCCGCCGGCAAGGCCTCTAGTAAGAAGAGGCATTTGGAACCAACTTATTCCCTCCTTGTCGATAACATTTACGACTCATTTGACGGCCACGACTCCATGGAGGAGGGGGAGCTGTTCCATGATTCCAACTCCTCTGGGGAGCGGCTGGGCGATTTAGACAGTGACGTTGGGTCTTCTTCGGACGAGGACACTTGGCTCCCTGATGATACAGATAAACCGTTGTCCGCTGTCTTTTAGACCTTGCACATTGCCCCACCTAAGGCGGCTAAAAAGAAGCAGGGTGATCTCTTCCGTCCTGATAGACAACGCCTAGAGTTTCCGGAGCAGGGACACTTTTCCAAGATGGTCCTTAAAGAATGGGAACGGCCCAACCAGTTGCCTTCGGTACCTAAGGGGCTGGATAGAAGGTATCCCTTCTCTGCAGATTGGGTCCGTCTTTGGTCTTGTCCCCCGGAGGTGGACGCTCCTGTCCTGGGGCTCTCCAATACCTCCGTTATGCCGTCTCCCGACACTACTACCTTACGTGACAATGCTGATCGGCGCATGGATCAACTCGCTTGCCATGCTTTCACCTTTGTGGGGGCTGGTCTTTGCCCGGTCTGTGCCGCGGCTATTGTTGCCATTGCTATCAAGAAGAAGATTAAGCACCTTGCTGAGTCCGCCAGATCCCGCAAGCGTGTGGATGAGTATAAGGATCTTTTGCTGTGCTCTGATTTTATTGCTTTTGTGCTATCTGCCATGGATGATGCTGTCCGGCTTGGTGGAAGGGCCTCGGCCCTGTTGGTAGCCATGCGGCGGTCTGTCTGGTTGCGACAGTGGGCGGCCGACGCTGCTGCCAAGAAGTCACTCACTGGGCTTCCTTTCATGGGACTCTGTCTTTTTGGGGAGCTTCTTGATGTATTGGCCAAGGATGGTCGGCTCCCTCAGCGTAGAGAGCATTCTCGTCCCTCGTCCCTTCTTCCTTTCGTCCTTCCCATGAGGTACACGGCTCTTCCTTTCCTGGTAGCCGCAGAGACTCGTGGGGACGAGGTAGATCCCTGGTCATCCCGGCCTCTCCTGGGGGTCCAAGCCCAACCCCCCATCAAGGCCTTTCAGGCATGAGGGACGCCCTCACCCGTCCGGGTGGGGAGACGGCTTCAGCTCTTTGCTCACGTCTGGAGACTACATGTCTCGGACCTGTGGATTCAGGAGGTGGTGTCCTCTGGCTACAAGATAGAGCTGGCAGCTTGGCCGCCCCCAAGATTCTTTCGGTCCCGGACCTCCCAAAATCCCATGACGGCGCAGGGCCTGAGGTTGGCCGTCCAACGTCTTCTATCGTCCAGAGTGGTTTGTCCTGTGCTTCTTCAGGAACAGGGTCGGGGGTTTTACCCCAATCTGTTCACGGTGCCCAAGAAGGACGGTTACCTGAGACCTATCCTGGACCTAAAGGGTCTCAACTGATTTGTCAGGTTCAATCTTTTCCGCATGGAGACCTTACGATCGGCGGTGTGCTCCCTTCGGCCAGGCGACTTTATGACCATGGTGACATCAAGGATGCCTATCTGCACGTTCCTATCTTCCTAGGTCATCAGAAGTTTCTGAGGTTCGCTCTGGGGGATCAACACTACCAGTTTGTGGCCTTGCCGTTCGGTATCACTTCGGCCCCTCGGGTGTTCACCAAGGTACTGGTGGGTGTCATGGCCCTCCTGAGGAGCCAGGGCATTCGCATTCTTCCTTCCCTGGACGACCTGTTGATTACTACTCAATCTTTTCATCAGGCCGAGAGGGATACTCAGGTGGTAGTGTCCAACCTTGAGTCCTTCGGTTGGGTGATCAGTTATCCCTAGTCTTCACTCACTCCGTCAGTGGTGAGGTCCTTCCTGGGCATGATGCTGGATACTTCTCAGGTCAAGGTATTTCTTCCTCAGCAGAAGGTGGAGGGCCTTCTGACGCAGGCGAGGGCCCTGCTGTTGTGTCCTCATCCCTCCATCCGTCTGGGGATGCAGTTGGTGGGCCTCATGGTGTCTTGCTTCGAGGCTGTACCCTTCACCCAGTTTCACATGAGGCCTCTTCAGTTGAATCTCTTATCCGTTTGGGACCGGACCCAGGAGTACCTGGAGCAGGCATTCGCTCTGTCCCCTCTGGCCAGACAGTCCCTCTCGTGGTGGTTGGACTCAAGGAATCTGCTAGTGGGCAGGTCCTTTCTGCCTCCGTGCTGGTAGGTTGTCGCCACGGACGCTAGTTTGACTGGTTGGGGAGGGTTTTGGCAATCACTGAAGTTCCAGGGCCAGTTGGTCGCCACTGAGTCTTTTCGAAAGTCGGATTCTCTGTTTGTCCTTCCTGCTGGACCTAGGAAGGGCTTGCCATCCCACCGAATCCACTGTCAGCAAGTGGATCAGACAGGCGGTGGTGCAAGCGTACTCTGCCAAGGGGAAAGACCCTCCTTTTCGTGTTACTGATCACTCCAATAGGGCTATTGGTGCCTCTTGGGCTTTTCAGCACCAGGCTTCAGTTGGACGAGTTTGTAAGGCCGCTACTTGGTCTTCCGTTCATACCTTTTCTAAGTTTTACAAGGTTGATGTTAGGGCCTCAGCGGATGCTGTTTTTGGCCGCAAGGTGCTTCAGGCGGTAGTGACTTGAACTGCCTGCTGTTGCTCACTGGGGATCCCACCCTTCTTAATGGACACTGCTGCTGGATGTCCCAAATGTGAAGAATTACAGATGAAGCAACCCGTGCTGGATTCCAGAAAAATACAATTCTGTGATTACTCACCTGTAGAATTGATTTTATGGAATCCAGCACGGGTTGCTTCATCCCACCCTTGTTATCGTTATCCTCTTTTGCCTTATGGTGATTTTTGTTGAGAGAGTTCTTTATATGGCTATATTTTTCTAACATGTATTGCTTCTTGCATTACTGCTTTTCAAACACTGGGGTTTCTGGGTAATTCCTGCCTTTTTATGGGCCAGGAGGGGCCACAAGTCTTTCTGCAGTCAACTGTGCCTCCTGGTGGCGGATTACCTAAATGTGAAGAATTACAGATGAAGTACCATGCTGGATTCCATAAAATCAATTCTACAGGTGAGTAATCACAGAATTGTATTTTTTTCTTATGTTAGCAAATGTTTGTTTTATAGAAGCCATTTTCACTATCTGTACACCCAGAACTGTTGCTGGGTATGTGTGTATAGGACTCGCTTTTCTCCTGTAGATCTTTAAATAATGTAGAATCTTGACAGATGCAATCTTACACAGGCAATGTATATGGATGTGGTGGCACCGCTAAACACCTGAAGAGAGGAACAGCTTGTACTCTAAAGCTTCAAAGGTTTATATTGTATCCATAATACAGTTGTCAGTGAGATTAATCCATAAGCCCATATGTCCGACGTTTCGGGGTTACCATCACCCCCTTCATCAGGGACGAAATAGCAAGCATAGCATCACAGTGTCAAGGATTAAATACCAAGGTGGCAGAAGCATTCCCGCCTGACGTCATAATGACGTCACAGGGTCATGTATCCAAAAGCCAAAATACAATGACATTAAACATGCAAATAATAAAGCCAAAGCTGCTGTATCAGCAGCCGAAGTTGTCCCTCCATGAGCGTGCTGGCTACTTTTCCGGCCACACACACTTAAATTGTGAGTTAAAGAAACACCAAAAATAAATGAAGATATACAAAAACTGGAGAAGGAGAGAACGGCCTATTCGCATAGACTGCAAAGAGACAAATTCAAACAAGTGTGTCAGGTCTATTGAGAAAATCGATTGTACCTCTGGCTTACTGGTCAGGATGGCACTAAGTACGAATTTAGGAGACCGATCAGACCACGACCAAGCCAAGGAACTAAGACCCCTAGAACACAAACCTCCTCAGATATCAAACCCCCGACTGAGAACTGCTCCTCATACAGCAAACACAGACTCGGTAATCAAAGAGAACTGCATCGAAAGCCAAGGGCGACCTTTTTTTGCACGGCCACCGCAACAAACGATCCAGGAGGGGCAGATAGAGATCAGGACCCTGCCACAAGGACACGGAGATCCTCCCAGTAATGACCTTCTCCTCCGAACCACTCACAACAGATTAGGTAAACCTGTTATGTAGAGGACTATCATTTTGTCTTACCAGTGATCCTGTCACCCCCCCCTCTTTTTCATTTAATTTCACCTATTTGTTCTAGTTCTCCATTTCTTGTCCCCCGGTCTGCTTTTCCTGGTCTCCCTCCACACTTGCCCTCCTTTGGTTCCCACCTCCATGATTGATCCTTTCCCTGTTCTCTTCTAATGTTTATTTTTCCCTTTTTGCACTTTCCTTTCGCCTTTCTTTTGTTATCCTAGTGGTGGCATGTTGGATGTTTCAGATTTTGTTGTATGTTCCCCGAGCTCCTAAGGTGGGGCTCTCACCGCCACGGGATTGGTGGAGGAAGAGTGGGAGGAAGAGACCCGGATGTCATCTGTTGCCTGACAGATTTCAGGCCCACGGAATGTACGCATTTCCCTCGAGCAGACGAGGGCGGCGGCCCAGGTTCCTTGACATGTTGCCGCTCATGGAGGGACAACTTACTGGTTTTGGCCACTGACACAGTGGCTTTGGCTTTATTATTTGCATTTTTTATGTAATTGTATTTTGGCTTTTGAATACATGATCCCGTGTGGTGTCATTGTGACGTCAGACAGGAATGCTTGTGGTACCTTGGTATTTAACCTTTTACTTTGTGATGCACTGCTTGCTATTTGGTCCCTGATGAAGGGATGATGGTACCCCTGAAACACTTTTAGTTCTTGTTCTACAGTTGCTATTAGCAACAGAATGAAGGGAGTGAAAACTGCTAACATAACAAAAATACTACATCAGCTCAGCACCTTGAGGACAGTATTTTGACACAAAAAAAATTACAATAAAAATGTCACTGAAAGTGGACTTTCCTTTCATGGTTAGGTGCTCCATAGCCACCATTAAGGTTCGGTATTGGGAGCTCTATAGCCATCATCAGAATTCAAAGTCGGATGCCTTATGTTCTCCATTTGGCTTCAGAATTCAAAGCCCCTATACGTAGCTATATGTTGGATACAAATGTTGGTGCTCTGTAGCCACCAGGCCAGTTCCTACTTGGGTTCTCCATAGCTACCAATTGGATTCAAAGTTAAGCAACCTATAGCCACTTATTGGCACCTGGCCGATTTAGTAGGGTTCAATGGCAAGTTAACTGGATAAAAAGTGCACCATAGCCCTAATCTGATCCAAATGTGGCTGCACCAAAGACATCAGTAAGATCCAAAGTTCAGTTCTCCATAGCCACCAGTCAAAATCGGTTGAGTGCCGCGCAGCCACATATTGGATCCTTATTTGAATCTGAGTGCTGGCTGGAGCCGCACCCAGTAGGGTGCTTTATAGCCACCAGTTGGATTTATAGTCATTAATCATTTTAAAGGTGCCAACAATCTGAATGATTTCATAGCCGCCAATTGGATGCAAATTTTGGTGTTCCATAGCCACCAGCTGGATCCAAAATTGGTACAACATAGCCACCAGTTGTCCAGCAGTAGAATTACCAGCATCAGCACACCTCAGGGATGCGTCGTATTACCTTTTACTCTTTACACTTATACCAATGATTGTGTCTCTTTGGCAGAATCAGTTAAGTTTGTAATGTTAATGATCCCACCATCATCTGTCTCATTAGTGATGATTCTGAGGCTTATCTGGGTGAGGTCAATAAACTAGGGAACTTGTGTTTTAACAACAACCTTATTCTCAAAGCTGAGAAAACAGTAGAGATCATTGACTTCAGGAAGACCTATCGAGAGCATATTCCTCTGTCAACTTAGTCTGAAGGACTTACGCCATCTATGTGCAGCTATAGGAATCGCTTATTTCCTCAGGCTTCTCACCTACTGAACAGTTCCTCTATTACAATATACGACTACCTCACTGCTACATGACACCTGTACTTAGCTTACTCCTATGACTGGTCTTAAATAGTAGCAACCACCCAGATCACCTGATTTATTGACCCCGCCTCCACTTAAATCTTAAAAGGGGCCACAGCATTCAAACATGTTAGATTATAGAACTGGTTGTGAGCTATCTCTAAATCTGGCTAAAACAGAGGACTCGGTTGGCACACATCTGCAGAAGTATGCTAAAGGTGCACCACCAGATGCCAAGGTGCCTCTGTGTAGGTGAGGTACTACACTAATGTGTAGGGACATGCAATGCAATGGATACATTGGGGGCAGGTTACCTGGGGTTGCCCTATAACCTTGAGTGCAGAACATGGGGAGGAAGGGTTGAAAGTCTTCCCCATATAGCTCAAGACCCATGTGCTTGCACAAAATCAAGAGATACTTCGCCTCCGCTCACAAGTACCATTGTACCATCTGTACCAGGTAACCACTGCCTGTCTGCTCAGTGCCTTCACTCACAACCTCTCCAGCAGCAAACCTACAGTATCCTCCATTGTGGGGAATCTAGAGAAGCATAGGGAGGTCCTTAGACTCGGGGCTGTAAAGTTGAGTCTCTGGTTCTGGGCAGTAGATTCCAGGGCCTTCTTTGGCAGTGGGACCTTGGTTCCTCACAATCAGACATGGGGCTTCACACAGGCAAATCAAACTCTTTAGTATCACTGGCATCCATTTTCCCTTGGCTGAGGTTGATGTTTCTGGCCGTGAGCACTTTGCAGAGTTGAAGAATGGCTCCACAGCTGCTTAATGCTGATCCACCGGCTGCTCGCCAGAGGATGGAGTGTCCTTGAAAATAAGAAAAAGCCTCGGTCGGCGATTTCTGAAATAACTATTGATGTTTTTTATGATAAACTGTTCTGGTGACAAGATGTTTAAGACCATCATCTTATTTAAAGCTGGCTAATACCTTGTGCATTTCGTCCTCTGGAGAGCACTTGCTGTTGGAGTGGATGTAACTGGTATAAAACTGTAATATGTATGCTATATCATTGCGTCCAGGGGGGAAGAGAAGTGCTGATTTGGCAGAATATTGGCGCTGCGCTTTTTGCCGATGTAAATCTGCACAGGAAACCTCCAGATATTATTCTTCTGTCCAGCGATCGGCGCCTGACACGAGCTGGCAGATGTATGGACAGGAGCCAGCCTAGAAATAGATCACCTGTCGGTTTATACTCGCCAAGGTGTATATGATGCCGACAAAGATAAATGAGTTATTTAAATCTCTTTAAAAACTTTTTAAAGGAAATCTGTCGGGGGGAGAAAAATATACAAAGAGGCTGCTTGTAGCCTAGACATTGGGGTGAATCTTTGCTGTATCTCGGAGTAAGACTTGGAGGTTCAGGGCTAGTTATGTCTTGGGGTGGTTGGGGCGGTTTAGGGCTGGATGTTAGGATAGGCCTTGGTGGTTCAGGGCTACATGTTTGGATAATTTCTGCGGGGTTCTAGGATAGAGGTTAGTGTACATCTTGATGGTACAGAGGTAAATATTAGGATGGATCTTTGTGGGTTAGGACTAGATTTTAGTGTTGGTCGCGGGTAGGGGTCAAGCTAAATTTTGGTTAGGATTTGATATTAGGTTAGGTGCTAGTGTCAGGCTTGAAGTTAGAATAACTTCTGTGGTCAGAGATAAATGTTGGGGTGAGTAATGCTAGATGTTAGGTTATGTCTTGATGAGCCATGCTAGATATCGGGTATGTTTTAAGGGATCAGGCCTGAAACTAGGGTATCCCTAGGGGTGTCGGTCAGATGTTAGTATGCGTTTTGAAGTGCTGCTAAATGTTAGGGTAACTCTGGAGGGTTAGACTATATATCTAAGTATATCTAAGTAAGTTCGATGAGACTGAGTGTCAGACTACAATATTAAGATATGTCTTTAAACTCCTCCTTGGAATATGGATACATTTTAGGGCTTGGGCTACAAATTTATGTATGAGATTCAGGCTAGAAATTGGGGTACAGCATGCTTAGGTATTGCTCCTGAGGGTCAGATGTTTAGTTGATGTGCTCATCTTTAAAGTGGACCGTCACCCATGGGTGATCGGCCCGGGAATCTATAAGATTCCCGGGCCGATCACCCCCCCTCACCGCGGGACATCCGAGATCGGGATGTCCCGCGGTGAGGGACCCCCCCAAAACCCCAAAAGAACTCACCTGATCGGCGGCGGCAGCGGCCGCCGCCGCCTCCCGCGCACTCCTCTAGCCGTGCGCAGGGGTTGACCAGTCAAACTTTAAAATCAATCAATTTACCGTATGTAGTGTTAGTCCCATGTTGTCTCCTTTTGCTCTGGTTAAACAACCTGGCACAATTGGAAAAAAAGCTCTCCAAAACTCCCTTGCCCTATCTGCATGCATGTGACTGAATCATTGTTGGCATTTACATTTGCTCCTGCATCCACTCAAAGCTAGCTGTCATTTTGGAGCTTCCCTTTCCAGCATCCCAGCTATCCTGGTTTAAACTGACATAACCCACAATACACAGCGTCAGGAAACCCAGCAGCACTTCCTCTTTGCAGGCTCCATGCCATTTTGTTTTTAAAATTGACCACAGCAGGAGCTTGAAAATGGTAAGTCCATTTTTATGTGCAGCAATCTGAATTGCCCTGGGGAGGGATGCGTATGAGCACTGGTAAGGGTTGGTTCGGTTTAAAGGATGTGGAATTTCTTCCTTCAGCGCCTCCCCACTGATCCAGACCACAAATACAGTCCTAATGCTTGTGTCGAGCTGACACCCCTCTGTAAGTGACAGGCTAGAAAGAAGCCCACCACACTCTTAATCTCAGCTCACTAATATGCAATGCATACTGTGTGCTTGTAATTGCTTGGCAATACAGCTTTGTTCTGAAAAAGGAAAAAATTAGAACTTCCATGTGTAGCCCTACACAATGGGAATACATTATAGAGGCATTAAAGGAGCACTATTGCAAAACTGTGTGATATTAAAAATCCATAAAAACACATGGGCTAATGAGGGGAGGGGTCACTTTTACCCCGGAACAGAACACAACTCCCACCAAGCTTGTGGTTTTCTTCTGGTAGGAATAAAATCCAGGGGTGATAGGGGGGGTTTAATCTATGATGGTTGACAGAGCCTGTCACCTGTGACTTCCTTTTTCTTCTATTAAAATAAAAAAACAAGCCTAGCTGGATATTTACTGATGCTGGGTATATAAGTGACCCCTCTACTCGCCATCCAGCATATTTATATGGATTTCTATTATTGGGCCCTTTTTTGGCGATAGTGCTCCTTTAAGTCAAATTTAACTATCACTGGGCAGATTCTGGAACATTTAGGTAAACTTATTCTACTATTTTATTGATTAATAATATAAAACGTTTGTTATTCTTAAAGGTCAAACACCCCCCGGAACGCAGTGTTTGCTGGCAGCATGCAGCTTCTGGCTGGGGTAAAGCTTTGTACGGGGAGAGTATTAACCAACCACCCCCATTATGAAGACAAGACCCTCCGGGATCGGACCAAGCAGGTGGGTTCAGGATTTGGACACTGAGTTATTATATTTCTTTCCAACTCTTGCTCTGTACAGATGGGATTATGGGGTGCACTGGGGTGCTGGGAATAGATTAGAAGTGTCTCCGTATGGGCTATAACTTGATGGTGCTGGCAAGTCCTCCTGCGTTGTGGCTTTCCACGTTTGCGCCAATTTTATTCTATAACTCAGAAATCTACTGACAGGTCATTTGGCTCTTAATAGGGTCTATTAAGGGATAGGTTAACATTTGGTTTAGGGTTAAGCTTATGTACACTATAGTATTGAGGCTGCTGCAACCCCACTACAATACCAATTGCCAATCTTGGCAGGCCAGATAGCCAGGAATGCAGCATCCGGCCGCATATCCCCAGAGCTGAGTCTCCCCATTCTTTGGGGTCTTGTGACTGGGTTGCTATAGACTTCTGTAGAGCTGGGTTTCCAATGCAAATGGCTAGGTGTGAAAGGGACCTGAGTTTCAGGTGATCCTAGATGTTAGGTCGTCAGAATTGATGTAACTCTTGAGGATCAGGCAACACATCTGAGTATGTTCTGAGGATCAGGCTAGATATTAGGATATGACTGGCTAAGATGCTATGGTACTGCCTTGAAATTAGGGTAAATTCTGAAGGGAGGATTTTCTAAAAGTGACTTGGACCAATCCAAAATGGTGTAAGTTTAGATTATAAACACATGTACACCTTGTTTCATTTGGGGCATCTGTCCTCCCACATCACTCCCTGATTATCCTGTTGGACAAGCATGACACAGCTCAGAGACACCTGGCATTTCTTAGGCACAAGTGACTTCTAGGAAGGGTGGTTGCTCTGCCCCCCCCCCCCCCCCCAACTCAAGAGCTAGTTTACATTTACAGGCAGTTTGGGGATAAGTGAGGTCATCACTTTATCTAAACACCCTAGTAGGATGGCAGAGAGGCGACTATTAAATTATCACTTGCCCACCTTTTATTTAGCCATTCCTTTGTTCTCCATTGGCTGCCATATACTGACTAATTTGTTGAGTAATGTATTGTGTAACTGTTGTGTTGGGTGTCGTTTCAGGTGTATCAGGTGTATGCCAGGAGATCTCCGGAAGACATCTACACCATACTGAGAGATTTTGGGACAGACTATGTTATAATGGAAGACAGCATCTGTTATGAACGCAGACACCAAAGAGGGTGTCGTCTACGTGACCTGCTGGATATCAACAACGGCCATGTAAGAGCCCCTGTCAAAACTCACACCTGTAATGCCAACACCACACCCCCAACATTGTTCTCCAGCATGCATTGCAGCAGCTACATGTGTCATCATAAAGAAAGCAGGGAGGAACACCACCCAAGAGCGTGAAACTCCCTGGTGCAAAACTAAAGCTGGCAATTTAATCTCAGGTTTTCTACCTCCTCCCTTGGGCATACAGATTATGAATGCTCCGCTGTCTGAAATCCCCCAGATCCCCTTGTTTACTTACCTCACTGGAAATCCTGTGTAGACCACCAGTAAATTAGGTTAATTAGCCGCTCATTCGTATGCACTGCTAGGGATCCTGAATGGTAGTCTAGAGTGCTAGGGGAGTCTGGCTGCTCCCCTTCTTCTGTGTGTACCTGCACCAGCCATCCGAAGTGACTGGCGTGGGTCATGACCCACCCATGCTCAGTGGGGTTGCTGTTGAGGTGTGTAAACATGGCACTGGACCTGGAGTAATTTAGTTCCTCGTTAAAAAGATTTAGAATTTTCTGTATATGCATCTCAAATTGGGATGCTCCAGGGATGAGGCCAGCGATCTCTTCTTTAACAGCCATCTGACACAATCTGATTGTAAGGTAAGTGGGCACAATCGCCAGATGATCTTACAGACTGCACAATGGAATATGCTCCCACATACACAGCACCCAGAGTTTGCATTAGAGGACACGTACAGTATCATTTTCTCTCTGCCACAGCTCTCCTTCCCTAGAAAATGTAACAATTTCTTAGCAGCAGCACATGTTACATTGTATGATGTTAGCTCAGAAGAAATTTTTTACATTTGCTCAGGTAGACTGAGCAGTGATTCTCAACCTTATTAAGGCAAGTACCCCCTAGCCACAAGAAGTTCCAAACAAGTACCCCAAAGGGGGGAGGGGGGGAGAAGTTGATCCATGTCATGCGAGGAGTAGCAAATGCATCGAAGACTTGAGAATATGTGTTAGAGATACTTTACATGTATATTACTCCATAAATATCAGTAAATACAACATCTGGATGCCCCATTTCTTTGTAATCCCTTCCCACTTTTTCAACTGAATGTGGAGTTAAGCTTCTATATCACTGATATTTATTTGTAACCCTTCCCCCCCCTCCCATTAGACAATGGATGGCCCCGGTGAAGATGATCCAGATCTGAGGCCCTCCCTTTTCCCGCGCTTCTGTGATGAAATTAAGAAAGATTCCATGGCCTACACTGCATATTTCACCCGCGTGTTCAAGAACCGAACGTTTCATGTTTATAGATTATCCCGGAAAACCACTGTGAAGTAAGCGGGACAGCATGGACAGTGCTCGGCCACACTAAGACTTGGTCCTATTGGTCAGTGCCAACTCCTCCCTGGAGAGGAAACAGGAATCAGAATTTGTGTTTGTTCAAAATGGCCGCATCGGTTTTTTGTATTGTGCTTTTCTAACGGTGTGATTGTAGAGTGAAAGGTCTTCCTTGATTTGCTTTGGGGGGGGGGGGGGGGGGGGCAGGTCTGCTGATCACACTGGCCAATCAGATGTATTTTTTTAATTTGAAATCTTTATTCCCTCTTCACTTGGGAACACATCACTGATAGGCTAAAACGGGCCAAAACTCTTTATTTCTTTCCAATCCATTCCAGCCCGTCCAGAAGTCATCACGATTGGGAGTTCACCCCTAGGGGGCGCTGAGTGCAAGATCAAAGATGTAGCTCCTCCCGGCCCCCTATAAAGGCAGCTGCCTCTCAATCCAGCCCTAGTTCTTTTTCTTGCAGTTGACTGCAGAGGATCGCTTTCACTCTCTCAGAATTTTATCAGCAGAGCGGGGCCACCTAGCCTGTTGGCTGGCTGCAGGACCCTATTTCCTCGGATCTCATCTGACCCATCCTAGCCTCCGAGCCTTGGCTGATAACAGGGATCCGTGTACGGTAGGGTGAAACGCCGGGGTCTGGGGCATTCTGGCAGAGCACATGGCGTCACGGCCGGCGGCGCAGGCTGGCCGTCGCTCCAGTGATGCTCCCCCGGCTGGATTGTTCTGGAAGCGCGCACGGCTGGGGACCTCCGAGGTGATCCCTCTTGCTTACTCCTGTCGTAGCACTGGGCTGGCGTGGTCGTGAGTCCCTCTTGTTGTAGTCCTTCCTTAAGGGGATAAAAGGAATAGATATTGTATTTATGCAATGTATTATGCACTGTATGGTCACTTTTTTATTGCCATGTATATTTTATGATTTCTTATGTGTTAATGCATGACATTGTGGGCCATTTTGTAATTGCTGTGTTTTTCTCTTTTTAATTTTAGGCTGTGGGCTGAAGGTTGAGGGTTGTGGTTTCTCCCGGTCCCCATTGTTAAAAAGAGGGATCGGCTATTAGGCTTAGGCCATTAGTGTCTATTAGCCTTATTGAATATTTTTATTCAAAATCACCATGATGGAGGCATCAGGGGATAGTGAGCCGGGCACCCCACTTGGGCAGGACAGGCTCTGCTCCTTGTGCAGACGGAATCCCCTGGGCGGATTCAGCACAATTTGTTCCACTTGCGCCAGAGGCATTGTTTTGGTCCATGAGCGGGCGGTCGCTCCTGACCCTAGCCCTGCGTTACCACCTGCCTCTCCGGATCCTCCGCTGCTGCAGTTTAACCCCTAGTGAAGAGGGAGCCAGCAAGTGCACACATGCTGATCTTGTGCACAGGCTGGCTAGCCTTGAGAAACAGATCTTGTTGGCAGCCCCTAAGAAGGCCTCGAGTAAGAAGCGGCATTTGGAGCCGGTTTACTCGGATGATGATTTTTATGATTTCTTGGGATCTGCGGAGGAAGGTGAGTCGCCAGATGACCCACTCTGTGACTGAGTTGCTCTCTGCCGGAGATGACAGCATTTCTGGCTCCTCCTCGGATGAGGATTCCTTCCTTCCGGATGATACGGAAAGTTTACTTTCTTCCGTTTTTGATACCTTGCACATTGTTCCTCCCAGAACGGCTAAGAGGAAAAAGGGTGATTTGTTTCGGCCTGAAAGACCGCAGCGGGTTTTTCCTGAGCAGCCGCATTTTTCTAACATGATACTTAAGGAATGGGAAAGGCCCAACAAGCTACCGTCTGTTCCTAAAGGCCTGGATAGACGGTATCCTCTCCCTGCCGAGTTGATTCGGTTGTGGTCTCATCCTCCCAAGGTGGACCCTCTGGTTTCAGGTCTGTCCAACACCACGGTTATGCCGTCACCTGACAATGCTTCCTTACGTGATCCTGCAGACAAACTCATGGATCAGTTGGCCTGCCATGCTTTCACCTTTGTTGGTGCCCTCTTTCAGCCTGCGTGTGCCACGGCAAATGTTTCCCTAGCCTCCAGGAGAAAGGTTAAACACCTTGTAGCTAAGGCTAACTCTCGCAAACGGGCGGAGGAGTTTAAGGAACTCAAGGCCTGTTTGGATTTCATTGGCTTTGTTGTTACTGCCATGGATGATGTGGTCAGGCTCGGTGCCAGAATTTCGGCCTTGCTTGTAGCATTACGCCGCTCACTGTGGTTGAAGCAGTGGTCGGCCGATGCGACCGCCAAGAAGTCCCTCACGAGTCTGCCCTTTGTGGGAAGCCGGCTCTTTGGGGAGCGACTGGACCTTTTGGTCAAGGATGGTATGGCATGAGGGGGCGCCCTCACCCGTACGGGTGGGGGGACGGCTTCTGCTGTTTGCTCCAAACTGGAGACGTCACGTCTTGGATGGTTGGATTCAGGAGGTGGTGTCCTCAGGTTACAAGAGCTGGCAGCCAGACCACCCACAAAATTTCTGTGTTCAAGGACATCCCGAAATCTGCTAAAAGCTCAGGCTTTGAGAGCAGCTGTTCAACACCTCCTGCGGATAGGGGTGATTTGCCATGTTCCCCCGGCAAGAACAGGGTCAGGGGTTCTACTCCAACCTGTTCACGGTCCCCAAGAAAGACGGATCGCTGCGGCCGATCTTGGACCTGAAATTTATAAGGGTCAGACATTTCCGCATGGAAACATTGCGGTCGGCAGTGAGATCACTTCGGCTTTATGACCACGGTGGACATCAGGGACGCGTATCTGCACATCCTGATTTTCCAAGGATATCAACAGTTTTTGAGGTTTGCACTGGAGGATCAACATTACCAGTTTGTGGCACTCCGCTTCGGCATATCCTCAGCTCCCCGAGTGTTCACCAAGGTTCTGGCGGGCATCATGGCTACCCTGAGGAGTCAGGGTATTCGTGTGTTACCCTATCTAGACGATCTTCTGATCTCGGCCCGGTCCCTTCAGGAGGCAGAGAACGACACCCGGACTGTACTGTCAACCCTGGAAGCCTTCGTTTGGGTGATCAACTACCCCAATTCGTTTATCACGCCTTCAACAGTGAGATCCTTTCTGGGAATGACGCTAGACACCGGTCAGGTCAAGGTCTTTCTGCCACAGCAGAAGGTTTTGGGACTCCAGACGCAAGGGCAGGCCTTGCTGGCTTGTCAACAGCCATCGGTGCGTCTGGGGATGAGATTGGTGGGCCTAATGGTGGCGTGCTTCGAGGCAGTGCCTTTTGCCCAATTCCACGTGAGACCTCTACAGCTGAACGTGCTGACCAACTGGAATCGGTCGCCGGAATCTCTGGAACAAGGATTTTTGCTGTGGCTCCTCGCTGGCCAAGGGGGAGTTGGTTTGCGGACATAGTACAGATGTCAATAAATCACTACATCATGCCCGACGATCCAGGCCTTCTCACAGAGGGGTCGCTACGGCACCTAGTGCTTACAGAGTGTTTACAGACGCAGGCTTTGACGACCTGGCTATTGAAACCTCCATCCTGACGGAGAAGGGGTTATCGGCCACGGTTATTCACACGATGATTCAGGCACGGAAGAAGTCTTCTTCCATGATATACTACAGAGTTTGGCGGGCCTATATAGCTTGGTGCGAGGCCAGGAGCCTTCCTTGTCGGAAATATTTGGTTTCTAGAGTCCTTGAGTTTCTACAAAACGGTCTAGACTTGGGCCTCCAGCTGAGCACCCTCAAGGGTCAGGTCTCGGCCTTATCCATTTTTTTTCTAGAGGTCCATTGCCAATCTTAGATTGATCAAGACTTTTTTCCAGGGGGTCACCCATGTCCGTCCACCGCGTAAATTAGTCTTACCGGTGTGGGACCTAAATCTAGTGCTGTCTGCTTTCCAGGGTCCTCCCTTCGAGCCATTGAATGACGCTACATTGTTTATGCTTACACCCAAGGTGGTTTTTCTGGTGGCGATCACCTCGGTGCGTCACGTATCAGAGCTGGCCGTGTTATGTATGAAACCATCCTACTTTGAGATGCACAGAGATGAGGTGGTTTTTCGTTTTAAGCCAGATATTTTGCCTAAAGTCATTTCTCCTTTTCACCTTAATGAGGAAGTTGTCTTACCTTCCTTGTGTCCCGCACTGGCTAATCACAAAGAACGGACTCTCCATGCTTTGGATGTGGTCAGAGCCATAAGGTATTGCCTGGCTGCATTCTTCAGGAAATCGGATCTGCTTTTTGTTTTGACTGAGGGTTCTAGGAAGGGATTGCCACCAGCAAAGTCCGCTCTCAGTAAGTGGATTAGACAGGCGGTGGTATAAGCCTATTCTGCCAGGGGGAAGGAACCCCCTTTTCGGATCACAGCTCATTCTACTAGAGCCATTGGTGCTTCTTGGGCTTTTCAGCACCAGGCCTCGGTGGAACAAGTTTGCAAGGCTGCTACTTGGTCTTCATTTCATACTTTCACGAAGTTTTACATGGTGGATGTCAGGGCCTCAGCTGATGCTGTCTTTGGCCGAAAGGTGCTTCAGGTGGTAGTGAAATGAACTACCTGCTGTTCCGCACTGGGGATCCCGCCCATATGGATACTGCTTTTTGATGTCCCAATCGTGCTGACTTCTGGACGGGCTGGAATGGATTGGAAAGAAAAAGGCAATTCTGTGAAACTCTCCTGTAGAATTGCTTTTGTTTCCGATCCATTCCACCCCGTCCTTGAGGTTTATTATGTCCTGCATGCCTGTTATGGTGATTGAACCATTTTTGCTCAGGAGACTAGTCATACAAGTTTTTAGTTTTACGTTTTTTATTTGAGTACAAGCGGAGGCTATGTGAGGGTAACATGGCCTGCCTTTTCTATTGAGTACTGATTTTAAATTACTGGGGCTGGATTGAGAGGCAGCTGCCTTTATAGGAGGCCGGGAGGAGCTACATCTTTGATCTTGCACTCAGCGCCCAATAATGATGACTTCTGGACGGGCAATTCTACAGGTGAGTTTCACAGAATTGACTTTTCCCTCCCCCACCCTGAGTATATGGAAGTGATCCCTCTTTTTTTTTTTTTTTTTTTTTTAATGGGGCTTGAATGGCCACGCCCACCCGACAAATTGGAGATCGGGAATTGACTGATCTCAAAAATGCCTGGTGGCGTAGACAAACCACTGGCCGCATAACCCCCCCCATTTCTCTGTGGTGTGCTCCTGCCCCCAAGCCTATGTGAATGGATGAGTGCCAATGTGCGCCTCATTCCAGATGCCGGGGATGCAACCGTGGCTCATGAAAGCACTGTGGGATGGTCGATGAGGTAAGTTTATCAGTTATTTCAGGGGACTTCACACTTTTTCCATAGGTAAAAAATATTGAGAGAGCTTTTATGGTGCCTACGCTAAAATATTTGAATACTATTTAGGTCAGTGACAGTGGTCAGTTAGGTGTCGGTGAACACCTATCGTCAGTCTTTGCTAACTGAACAATCTGTTTTTTTTATAGAGCAGTTCGTGCAATCCCCTTCTCCCAAAGCCAAATTCAATTTGGACCGAAAGCTATAAAAAAAAAAAAAAAAAAAATCTTGTCACCATGATACTTCTCTGATCACCATGGAAGCCAGTCTCTCTGCCACAGCTGCTGTGAGGCTAGAGTTTACATTGAGCCCTGGGTCACCCAAACACGGGTCACTGCAGGTCCTGGCTCCAGGATAGTAACGCATCAGCTCCCATCAGAGCAGCATTGCACTGACAAAATTAGTATTTTTTTTAATGTCCCTTAGTAAATGGGGCTTAGCTTGTAGTGAATTGCCTGGAGGTCCTCTTTAATTACCAGGAGCATTGATCAACAGACTTCAAATTCAGTTCCCATGAGCCAACCCCTGAAGCCCTCTGAGGGAGCTATTAACAGAGTGGGTTGTAATGCTTATTTGGAGGCGGGGGGTTGCCGAGACTGAACTGTGTAGGGCTGGTTGGGGGCACTGGCAAGACTGATCTAGGTAGTGTTAAGTGTGGCACTTCTGAGACTGACCTGGGTAGTGCTGGTTGGGGCACTTCTGAGGCTGACTTGGGTAGTGTTGGTTGGCGGTTCTGCCGAGACTGATCAGTGCTGGTTGGGGGCTCTGCCCAGACTGATCTGGGTAGTGTTGTTTGGGGGCTCTGCCCAGACTGATCTGAGTATTGCTGGTTGGGGGTTCTGCCCAGATTGATCTGGGTAGTGCTGGTTGGGGGTCTGCCCAGACTGATCTGGGGCCTAGTGGAATACTCCACTTTAAAGTTTTTGTTAAAGGTATGTGGTCAACTTAAAGGAAAACTCTATGAAGGTTTCTTGAGAACAAACCCATATGGCCAGGAATCGGCAAACCTGGATGTATTGGAGGAGCAATAGTTTTCCTATCTCTTTAGATGTTCATGTCCTGCACTTGGAAGACTTCCTCATGCATTCACGCTCTGCAGAGCCTCCTTTATCACCCCCCACATAGGTACAAGATCTGAATAAGTGCATGCTGGTGCTCCATAACAGGTTAGAAGACACATAGATGGCCACTCCCTTACCTCCCAATATTACAGACATCTTCCTGTTTGTGGCTTCAAAATACCCAATATAAAAATGTTCTTTTACAATAGAATGCTCACAAGATATTCACATTGGGGGCCACTGTTTAATAAATTGATACAGCTGTCATTAAAGCCAGTGCTAATAGAGCAACCATCAGTCAGTTATGATATAGTAAAAATAAATGGAATGTATGCTATAACATGTATATACTTTATTTTTGCATAATTGCTAGAAGAATTGGGAATTAAATCATTTATATTTAAAATACATGATTGTAGACATTTCGTTGCTACATCAACAAAATGAATGCTCCAACAACAAAACGCGTCAGGCTGGATATGGCATTACCTTAATGGATTATCTGTTTAAGACCTTTTGGATCTAAAATCCCTGGCCTATATTGGAGATCGAATGAGAGATAAGCAATTCACTCACGCTACTTAAGAATTGGATTTTAAACTCTTTTTGTACATCTGTTTGTAAGTGCATTACCTTTATTAAATAGTGAGAATCTTTTATCTTATGGGGTTGCACTAGGTCTTTTTATTTATTTTCTTTCCTGTATCATGTATACGCTGACCCAATACCTGAGAACAAGGTCGGTCATTTGGCATTTATTTAAAGAGCCTTGTTCCTGTTAAGAGCATTACAAGAGGATCTGATGACAAATAAGGATTTAATAGATTATTATGACTAAGGCTTTTCATCTTATTTTCTGGTAAGCAGTTCCCTTATAAGGTGGAGAATACCACATCACAAATTTGTGAGAGTGCATGCACCATGGGATTGTTTGTTTCGGTTTAGTTAATGTGTCTTCAAAGAGACTATTAAAATTTTTCCCTTTTTGCTCTGTGGTTCTTATGTTCTAATTCTAGAAGCAGCAGAAATATTTGTGTCTTGCAGATCAGATCTGAAGAAATGGAAACCTGAAGCCATGTTGCGCTCTTTTCACATCTTGCTCTGTGGGCCTCTACAACTTTGTGTTAGGCAGCTGCTTAGAGGAAGCTATGGCTGTAGTATTTGGAACAAAGCTAGAGGAGTTTGGGGTATTTAAAAATCCATTTGCATCACATGGCCTTTCCTAATGATGAATGTGTACAAGCCTTTATTCTAACAGGCTAATTAAAGCCGAATACCAGGCTTGAGATACACCCCCCCCCCGGCCCCCATTATAAAGGGCTTGGCTTTGGCTTTCTTGGGATCTCTAACTGTAGAGGCATACTAGTCCGGGATGCCCCGGTGAAGAGTGCTAAAAAGGGCATGAAGTAATTTTGATTGTTGGTCCACTATAACTCTTCACATTAACAATAGTTTTAACCAGAGGTGCCAAAACTTTGCATGCAACTCTATACATTATTTTGGGCAAGATAAACTTATGGTGGTGTTATTGTTTCTGAGGAAGCCCAATGATGATTTCATTCTCCACATGTACTTCTATGGAAATTATGCAAGAATAAAGTACATACATTTCATGACATACACGTTTCAATAACCATATAATGTATCATGACCCAAGGAAGTGACAGCGGAGACTGGGAAATGAAGACCCAAAGAAGCTTGGATAATTGTGGGGCCAAATGTGGGTTAAGGTTGGGCCCAGGTCTGAGGCTCCTAATGAAGGTCACACACTGGGGTCTGGTGTTACAAAGTCCTTGATGGGCAGAATAAAATTCAATGAGATTGATCGCAGTATTTTTCTATGTGAACACTGAGCGCATGTTCATGTTTGGTATGTTTTTCCAAGTATACAGCACGTCCTGTTTCACTAATTCCTTACGTCTGGGTAATCCGCCACAAGGTGGCGCAGTGGACTGCAGAAAGACTTGTGGCGTCTCCCGGCCCTATAAAAAGCCAGGAACCTCCCACAAATTCCCAGTTTTCCTTCTGCAGTCGGACTGCGAAGATAGAAGATGGCTCTCTATATGCGCAGGACTATTTCCACCCTTTCTGGACCCACTGCCTCCCAGCCTCAGCTGACTGTTCGGGTGAAGGTAGGGCGGCGCCAGGGTCAGGTGCCTGAGGAGCGTTGCTCCGAGCCGCAAACCTTGTTTCACAAGGGTAGTCGGTTCAGGCTTTATGGTGAGCCTTTGTGCGATGCCGGGGTCCTAGCCGTCAGCCTATCTGATAAGTGGCCCATCACCCCCCCACCCCCCTCCCTTCTAACCTTCCTTGGGTGGGCCCCTGCCGCTGCTCCTTGTCCCCTTGCTCTCTCCCTGGGTGATCTCGGGGAGGGGGGGATGGGCGGCTGGTGGGGGTGCCCTGGGGGTCTCTTGGCGTGTTTAATTGTGTTGCACTGTTTATTGCTGTGTGTTTCGCCACCGCCATTTTCTGAGGTGCTTTTTTTTCTTGATCTGTCATGGTGCTGGCGTGTCACGTGACCGCGATTCGCGCTCTTTGGGGGGGCGCGGATGACGTGTTCTGCGTCATACCGCCATGGCCCGCCCCTCAAGGACCACTCCAGCGCCATTTTGAGTCTTCTGTGCTCTGGGGCCCTCGTCTCTCCGGAGCTGCGGCACGCGTCTTGTGGTCTAGCGGTTGGTGCTATCAGCTCTCTCGGTCCGTGAGTCCCCGGCGGGGTTGTGTTTTTATTAGTACTTTGCTGCGCCATGGGATATTTATGTGTCCTTATTGTGTCTTTAAGGCGGGACACCGTGACTGTGGCTCTCCTGGCCCTGCCCTAGTTCTCTCCCACCTTCCCTAGCGGGCGTCTGGGCATCCCTGGGGGGGCATCCCGGGTTGGCTATGGTTAGCCTTGACCCTGTACTGGCCGTTTGCGCCTATATCAATCACCATATGGAGGCTTCCGGGGATAATGTGCTTGGGGTTCCTTCGGTACAAGTCCAGCTGTGTGCTGCGTGTGGGGTATCCCCTGTGAGTGATGGTGTCAGGGTGTGTTTGCCCTGCGCTCAAAAGGTACTTGCGCTGCAGTCTGGGTTGCCTGCTACGCTGCCCAGTTCTGCGCCCCCTTCTACATCACCTACTCCCCCGCACCTGCATTTGACCCCTAGTGAGGGACATGCTAGCGGGGAATCACTTTATGATTTGGCTATGCGGGTGGCCAGCCTGGAACGGCATATTACTGGGCCTGCCCCCTGTGGCCGTCCCGGTCTCTCATGGGGTCCCAAGTCCAAATCTTCCCCCAAGCCCCCTCAGGCATGAGGATGCGCCCTCACCCTTCCGGGTGGGGGGACGGCTTCGGCTCTTCACTCACGTCTGGAGGCTGCGCGTCTCAGACCGGTGGATTCATGAAGTGGTGTCCTCTGGGTACAAGATAGAGTTTGCAGCCTGGTCGCCCCCAAGATTCAAGATTCCCGGATATCTCAAAACCCTCTGTCAGCTCAGGGCTTGCGTCTGGCGGTCCAGAACCTCTTGGAGTTGGGTGTCATCTGCCCGGTGCCTTTCCTGGAAAGGGGTCGAGGCTTCTACTCCACTCTGTTCACGGTCCCCAAAAAGGATGGGTCCCTAAGGCCCATCCTGGATTTGAAACGCCTCAACAAGTTTGTCAGGTTTAAGCATTTTCGCATGGAGACGCTACGCTCAGCTGTCAGTACCCTTCGCCCAGAGGTCTTCATGTCCACCGTGGACGTCAAGGATGCCTATCTTCACGTGCCAATCTTTCCAGGTCATCAGAGATTTCTAAGGTTTGCTCTAGAGGATCAGCATTACCAGTTTGTGGCTTTACCTTTCGGTATCACCTCGGCGCCTCGGGTGTTCACCAAGGTGCTGGCGGGCGTGATGTCTCTGTTGCGGACCCAGGGCATTCGCATCCTCCCACCTGGACGACATTCTTATTGCGGCTCAGTCTCTTCATCAGGCCGAGAAGGATACTCAGGTGGTGACCTCCACTCTCAAGTCCTTCGGCTGGGTGATCAAATTTCCCAAGTCTTCACTGTCTGTCTTTGGTGAGGTCCTTTCTGGGCATGACTCTGGATACCTCTCAGGTCAAGGTGTTCGTGCCTCAGCAGAAAGTTCAGAAGCAGGCACAGGCTCTGCTCTTGTGTCCCCATTCCTCCATCTGGCAAGGGATGCAGTTAGTGGGCCTGATGGTGTCCTGCTTCGAGGCGGTCCCCTTTGCTCAGTTTCACATGAGACCTCTTCAGTTGCACCTCTTGTCAGTTTGGGATCAGGACCCTGTGTCCCTGGATCAGGAATTTGGTGGCTGGACTCAAGAAACCTTCTAGTGGGCAGGACCTTTCTGCCTCCGTGCTGGGAGACTGTCACCACAGAGGCCAGTCTGACCGGTTGGGGGGCTTTTGGAAGTCTCTGAAGTTCCAGGGTCGGTGGGGCCCCCCAGGAGGCCCATGCTCCCATCAATGTCCTGGAACTGAGGGCGATCAGGTTGGTTCTTTCTCAGCTGACCACACACCTTCAGGGTCGGGCTGTTCAGATCCGCTCGGACAACCAGACGGCGGTTGCCTACATCAATCATCGGGGAGGGACTCGGAGCAAGCGAGCCCTCAAGGAAGTGTCCCTGATACTGTCTTGGGTGGAAGAGAATGTCCCTTGCATCTCGGCGGTATACATTCCCGGGGTGGAGAACCAGGAGGCAGACTCCCTGAGCAAGGGGACGTCTCGGCTGGGGAGAATGGTCCCAGATTTTTCACTCCCTGTGTCACTGCTGGGGTCAGCCGGATGTGGACCTTTTTGCGTCCACATACAATCACAAGCTTCCAAGATTTGTCTCCCTGTCACAGGATCCTCTGGCCCTCGCCACGCATGCGCTAGCGATTCCTTGGACGAAGTTTGGGCTCCTCTATAGCCCAGGAAGAGGTACCAGCCATTCTGGTGGCCCCCTGTTGGCCAAGGTGGGTGTGGTTCGCAGACGTCGTGCAGTTGGCAGTAGATCGGTACATTTTGGCCAAGGATCCAGATCTTCTCATTCAGGGACCGCTGCGCCATCCCAATTTACAAACGCTGGCTTTAACGGCTTGGCTGCTGAAACCTCCATCTTGACGGATAAGGGGTTGCCGGCCTCCGTTGTTGATACCATGATTCGGGCTAGGAAGAAGTCCTCGTCCTTGACCTACTACAGGGTCTGGCATGCTTACATTGCCTGGTGTGAGTCCAAGTCTCTTCCTTGTCGGGTGTTTCTATCCGAAGGATTCTGGAATTTTTCAACATGGTTTGGATTCGGGCCTTCAACTTGGTACCCTCAAGGGACAGGTGTCAGCTCTGGCAATTTTCTTTCCAAAGATCCTTTGCCAATCACCGGCTGGTTAAGACTTTTTTCCAGGGAGTTACTCATGTGCCTCCGCCACGTAAACCTATGCTACCGGTTTGGGACTTGAATCTGGTGTTGTCTGCTCTGCAGGTTCCTCCCTTTGAGCCTATCCATGGGGCTGTGTTGCCTATTCTGACTCTTAAGGTGGCCTTTTTGGTGGCTATTACTTCAGTCAGTCTCTGAGCTGGTGGCACTTTACATTAAACCTCCTTATTTTGAGCGGCATCAGGATAAGGTGGTGTTTCGGCTTAAGCCAGATTTCTTGCCTAAGGTTGTGTCTGCCTTTCATCTCAATCAGGGCATTGTCTTACCTTCCTTGTGTCCTAACCCTGCTAATTCTAAGGAACGGGTGCTTCATTCTTTGGATGTTGTCAGGGCATTGAAGTTTTACTTGGTGGCTACTTTTAGGAAATCTGATGCTCTTTTTGTTCTTCCTTCTGGTCCTAGGAAGAGTTTGCCTCCGGCCAAGTCTACTATTAGTAAGTGGATTCGTCAGGCGGCGGTGGTAGCCTCTTCAACTAAGGGGAAGGTACCTCCCTTTAGGGTTACTGCCCATTCTACTCGTGCTATTGGTGCCTCTTGGGCTTTTCAGCACCAGGCTTCTGTTGAACAAGTTTGTAAGGCCGCAACCTGGTCTTCTGTTCATACTTTTTCCAAGTTTTACAAGGTTGATGTTAAGGCCTCAGCTGATGCTGCTTTTGGCCGCAAGGTACTTCAGGCGGTAGTGGTCTGAACTGACTGTTGCTACTCTTTGGGGATCCCACCCTACCTTATGGACACTGCTATTGGATGTCCCATACGTAAGGACTTCTTGAAACAGGACGTGCCATGCAATAGCAAAAATAAAATTCTGTGAGTACTCACCTGTAGAATTGTTTTTACTATGCATGGCACGGCCTGTTTCACCCCACCCTTGTTATCGTTATTCTTGGTTGCCTCTTTTAGTGATTGTTCCAAGTTAGTTATGGTTTTTTTTTTACCTTTATTACCTCCCGGGTTCTTGGATAACTGCTTGTCAACACTGAAGAGGTCTATTGGTGATCCTGTTTTTATATGGTACCGGGAGGAGCCACAACTCTTCTGCAGGACACTGCGCCACCTTGTGGCGAAATATTCCATGCGTAAGGACTTCTTGAAACAGGCCGTGCCATGCATAGTAAAAACAATTCTACAGGTGAGTACTCACAGAATTGTATTATTTTTCCCTTTTCAGTTACAGGAGTATAGAAAAACAATGGTTACCCCTAGCAACAGGTGCTAAGAGATGATTGGTAAAGGGTAGAACTGTAGGGGAAAAAAAGGAATAAAAGCAGACCAACAGTCAAAAATGACCTAAACCAGACGCACACAACAAACCGTGCTCATAGGCATCACACCCCAGGCAATTTAGATTGCTACATAAAAAAATTCATTTACCGTACTTTTCGCCCTATAAGGCGCACTTATTTTTCCCCTAAAGTGGGGGAAAATGTGCCTTATCGGGCAAATGTAAAAAAAATAAAAATAAAAAAGTAAACGGGCGCTCCCGCGTTGCCTGCCACACTGCAGGAGCCCAGAGGAGCGGCGGGGACAGGGACAAAGCCCGCCTCTCCTCCATCTGCTGCCTCTTCCGGGTCCGTGCAGCAGGTGGACCTAGCCTGCACCAAATCGGTGCAGGCCACACCCACCCGCTGCACTGACCTGGGTGTTCGCCTGTGCCCAGGAAGAGGCAGCAGATAGGGGGAATGCCACACTACCTATGGAAATGGGGGGAGGGGGGATGCCACACTACCTATGGAAATGGGGGGAGGGGGGATGCCACACTACCTATGGAAATGGGGGGAGGGGGGATGCCACACTACCTATGGAAATGGGGGGAGGGGGGATGCCACACTACCTATGGAAATGGGGGGAGGGGGGATGCCACACTACCTATGGAAATGGGGGGAGGGGGGATGCCACACTACCTATGGAAATGGGGGGAGGGGGGATGCCACACTACCTATGGAAATGGGGGGAGGGGGGATGCCACACTACCTATGGGAATGGGGGGAGGGGGAATGCCACATTACTTATGGGAATGGGGGAATGCCACAATGCCTATGATAATGGGGGGGGGGTGCCACACTGCCTATATGGGGAATGGGATGGGGGGGGATGCCACGCTGCCTATGCCATTGTGGTATCCCACACAGCCTATGGGAATAGGGGGGGATGCCACACTGCCTATGGGATGGGACATGCCACACTGTTTGTAATGGTGTGTTTTTGGTTTAAATAATTTTTTTTCTTATTTTCCTCGTCCTATAGGGCAAAAAATACGGTGTCTCTTTCGAACTCCTATGATGAATTTTAAAAACAAAATGGTGTCTCATGCATTTGTAAGCCACCTGCAAACAGGAAGTGCTGCTGGGTTTCCTGTTACTGTGCATTGTCAGTTATGTCAGTTGAATCCAGGCAGAAGCATGGCTGAGATGCTGGGAGAGGAAGCTCCAAAATGGCCGCTACCTTTCTTTTCCAACTGTGCCAGGCTGTTTGTCCGGTTGAAGAACAATCTGTCTCTTAAGCTAAAACCCTGAAAAAAAACTGAGCGGAGGGAGGCAGCCCGACTGCTGATGCCCCTTGCTCCTTACCAATGCTATACATGAAAAATCTTACCCCCCCCCCCCCCCCCCCCCCCCCCCCCCGGCGAAATCAAGCACTTTGATTTGCCTCTGTGCTCAAGTATTTGCTGCTGGCCAGATACCCAGAAATAGTCTGGAGATCTTGACCAGCAGCTTTAATGTGGAACAAAACCCAGGATTTTGACTTTCGCAATTGGGGATTGCCCGCTGTGTGAAAACTTCCAGTTTGCCCAGGTAAAACTTACCTCTCCTTGGACCAGCGGCGCGGGCGCTCAGCCAATGAGAGACGTTTGCTATGTTTACATCTTTTGGCAAATGGCTATAATAGGGAGCGGGGGAACCCCCTAGGGTTCCCGCACATGCATGGGCTCTCATCCAAAGAGACGCCTGCTGAACTGACGTAATTCGTCAGGCGTGCCTGTGAAGCAGGGCAGTTACCAGGCAGATTTAGGTCCACGTTAAGCAGAGTGTAGAGGAGGCAGGATTTGTGTGTAAACCTGTTGTGTTAGAATAAAGCACACAGAAAGCCTGTTAAAACGATGATCAGTTTTTAATAACATCAGGAGCAATCAATGTAACAAGATAGGAAAGCTAGACCCCCCCCCCCCCCCCACATATGGTAAGTAAGGTGGTGGCCAATGCAGTGCAAGCCTGTCCTGACAATCACTTTATAAAGCAGGCGTCATAAAGTGGCTGCAGCAATACTCGCCCACCTCTAGCTCTGCTAGAATCTCCCTCCCAAGGAAAGTAATCCCAGCAGTGATGCTCCCCCAATATACTTACTGATTAAGTGATGCCACTGCACATGTGCGGAACGCTATGGCTTTCCTGCCTTGCTTTCGCAGATGCTCGTTCCTGCACCAGGCCTATCTGAATGGCTGGCATGGGCAGAAGGGGCGCACACTGGGAGGTGCCTGGCACTTGATTCACGCAAAATAATCTGCAATCTACTCTGACTGGCTGATGTGGACCACCAATTTCTTGTGATTGGAGGGAGCCCACATATGCATCATGGGATTGCCAGAGAGGTAAGAATACTGGGAGAACCAGGGAGTTTCCCAAATAGGGGGCATCCTGCGAGATGCCACAGTAAAGAAGAACAAAGCCCAGAGGCAAAACCTGGATTTGGGTCCATTTAAAGCTGACCAAAACCCACATTTTTAACTAGCATGCCCTGAATTGCTCCCACCACCGACCATCTGATCCCAGATAATGGTGCCTGTTTTAGCTGTAAAGCTCTGCCTCCTCCATTCATTGCCACTGTTGTGTGTGGCAATGATGTTATTGCCACACCTATTCAATGACTGATCGCCTGCCATCTTACGGAGAGGGACAGCAAAAAAATAAGGGCGATTCGAAATACAAAAATATCTATTTCTAGTTCTACACCCTAAGAAGGGAGTATAGGCAGGGGTTTTGGCCAAAGGTATTTTACAAGTTCAGTGGGTTTTGGTCCGCTTTAATGGGTTTCGTCTGGGCCTTTAAGCCATAAGGGTAGCCCACTTAACCAGTGACATGGGAACAGGCAATTCTGGTGGCTCAGACTGTAGGTGAGCATTTACACTTCACATAATTTGTTCCAGTTGCCAGCACAGGCTGATTTTAAAGGCCAAGTAAACTTTTATTTTACTTTTGTAATAACCACCCCAATAAACCAAAAGAAGGTGGGGTATTATGGCGGCCCAGTATAAGTATAGAAACAAATCCCCACAAAATGGTGTTAAACACATTAGGATGCATTGACATTAATAAAAGACATTGTAGCCTGCCGACCAATCGGGGGCATTTGTAGGGTCAGCTGTACAAAGTTTATTGTAGCCTCCCGACCAATTAGAATGGTTTGTGGGGCATTCTAAATTTAAAATAGTTAATCACAACCTAAACAATTAGGGATATTCATGGGGGTAAAATCTATGGCTGCCAGTCGGGGCATTTGAGGAATGAGCTATGCAAAGTTCATGACAACCTCCTGACCAATCAGGGGCATCTGAGGGGTGACCTACAAAATGCTTGTGGTTCACTACTGACAACTTAGGGGACATGTATAAGAATAAACTACTCAACGTCTATGGCATCCTCCAGACCAATCAGGAACCATTGATCTAAAAATAAAGGCATTCGTGGGGGTGATTTACAAAAAGATTTTGGCTGCCTTTTGGCCAATCAGGGGCATTTGAGGTGTGATCTACAGAAAAAGTTTAAGGTGGTCAATCATGAGGGTGAGCTGCATAAAGTTCATAGCAGTCTCTCATCCAATCAGACATCTGGGAGGTGAGCTACTTAACATTTTTGGTTTTTGATTCCCAACAATTCTGGGGAATTCATAGAAGTTATCTACTCGAACTTTGACAGCCTCCAATCTAATCAGTGACATGTTTCTGGCAGCCTTCTTTCTGCCTTATCAAACGTTGGTTTTGTTCACAAATGTTTATCATCTGAATTACAAAAATTGGAGTGACTGACTTTTGCTACAGATACAGCAGGCTCTAAGGAGAGTTTTATCAAGTGCAATGAAACTTTCTGCACTACTGTAAATATATTGTATGTGTAATTTACACTTTCACCACTAGAGGGTATTAAGTACTATGTTACAATAGCCTGTAGAATACAGTAACTTTTACACATGGGGCAAGTGCTAGTGTCTGTTCAGGAAGAGAAAGAAAGATTGTTCGGGCCCCCATCTGCCCCTTCCAAAACTGATTATAGGTAAATACCTTATAGGTGTATTTGAAGCAAAGCTGAATTCTTTGTTTCAGTTTCTGGGTCATGTTCTGAGAAAGGCATGTGTGCTCTGCTCTGGTCAGAGACCAGAAAATTGGAGGAGAAGCATATGGGACAGGCATCAGATAAGCTGCTCACTGCCTTATTATTGCCATTGAGTGTACGGTCCCTTTAAGTTGTTGCACAATGGCACTAAACACTGACCCCAATCTGGCATTTTCACTATATCCAGTCCAGGTCGTCCCAGAAGTAATTACATGTGGGTAATCCACCGCTAGGTGGCGCCTGACTGCAGGATCAAAAGCTGTAGCTCCTACCGGCCCCCTATAAAAGCAGGCGTCTCTCTCTGTCATTTCCCAGTGTTCTTCCTGCAGTCTGCTGCATAAGGATCGTATGGATACTCTCTCCTGGATACTGCAGCTGAGCGGGCCTCCTAGCCCGTCGGCCGCTGCATCCTTATTGCCACCGTGCCTGTGGACCCACTACTGCCTCCCAGCTTCGGCTTACCGGGTCGGTGAATGTAGGATGAACGCCGGGGTCAGGCGGCCACAGACCCTGCCTAAAGGGTTGCTGGCCATAGGCTAATGGTGAGCCTATTATAGGGGGGAGAGGAACCACTTATGCCCATCGGGCTTATGCCGTCCTTGCCCCACAAGCTTTATTGTTTTTTTGTGCTGGTGTGCCTTTCTCTGACTGGACTCTTAGCGTTGGTGTGTTTCTTGTGCTTTTTACTTTACCTCACGTATTTACCCCCCTCGCTCCCTCGTCGCTCCTGCTCTCTCCCCTCTCCCTCATGCTGCCGCGCTGCAAGGGGGCGGGGCGGCGACGACGCTGAAGCTGCGGTCTCCGGCGCTGAGTGCGCGTGCGGCTGGCCGGCCCGGCTCTACTGCTGGGCTCCCCCGCAGGCCTCTTGTTCTCCAGGGTTTTCCGCCATCTTTGGGTGCGGGCACGATTTTCACCGGGGGGGGGGCACACAATGACGCTTTTCGCGTCACTACTATGCGGCCTGCCCCTCGAGGAATGTCTGCTGATTGCCTGATCTGCGCCATCTTCTCCTCCTGCACGCTGCTGTCGTCCTCTGCTGGCCTGTGAGCGGTGTTGTGAGTCCCTCTTTTCGTTGTCCTTATTATGCGCTGGACATGTGCTGTGGGATGCTTATGTGTTCCCATTGTGTCTTCCAGGTGGGCCCCTTGATATTCAGGGTTGTGGTTCCTCCCGGCCTCCGCCCCCCCACTCCCGCCACCCCCTCTCCCCAAGCCCTCTCCCTGTAAAGAGGGATCACATAAGAGGTTAGAGATAAGATGTTGCGGGCTGGCCAGGTTAGGTCGTCAGTACCTTGTTCCTGTTTACTTATTCAAATCACCATGATGGGGCTTCTGGAGATAGTGAGCCTGGGGCCCCATCTGGGCTCTGTCCCATGTGCGGTGCTAGCCCTCTGGGCGGACTCAGCACGGTTTGTGTCACTTGCGCCAGAAGTGTTATTTTGGAGCATGATCGGCAGGCGTATCTGCCCCCAGCCCGTTGTTGCCTGCAGCCTCTCCTGATCCCCCACATTTGCTCTCGGCCACCAGTGAGGGGGAAGCCAGTAGGGGGTCCCAATCTGAATTGGTGTATCGAGTGGCTATCCTTTAGTGACAGATCTCTCGCTTGGCTCCTAAAAAGGCCACTAGTAAGAGGCGGCATATTGAGCCGGTCTTTTCGGATAATGATGGAGATGATGATGATGATCTCCTTGGAGGCCGCGGCTCCGTGGAGGAGGGCGAGTTGTATGAGGACTCCATCTCCACAGTGGATTATTCTGCTGGTCTGGACAGCGGGTCCGCCTCTTCCTCGGATGAGGATGCATGGCTCCCTGATGATACAGAGAGGTTGCTGACTGCGGTTTTTGAGACGCTGCATATTGTCCCTCCTATAGCGGCTAAAAGTAAGCAGGGTGATTTGTTTCAGCCTGAGAGACAGAGGCGAGTCTTTCCTGAGCAGGCCCATTTTTCTGACATGATATTCAAGGAATGGGAAAGGCCTAATAGGTTACCGTCGGTGCCCAAGGGCCTAGACAGACGGTACCCCTTTCCTGAGGAGCTGGTCCGTCTCTGGTCCCGCCCTCCCGAGGTGGATGCCTCTGTGTCGGGCCTGTCCAACACTGTCCAGTCATGCCATCACCCGATACTGCTTCTCTACGTGATCCAGCTGACAAACGCATGGATCAGCTGGTTTGCCATGCTTTCACCTTTGCCGCTGCTTGGTTCCGCCCTGTGTGTGCCGCGGCTATTGTCTCCCTGGCCATTAGAAAGGAGGTGAGATGCCTTGTAGTTATTGCCAAGTCTCGCATGCGTGCTGAGGAGTATAAGGACCTCAAGGCTTGCGTGGAATTTATTGCCTTCGTGGTCTCTGCCATGGACGATAGCGTCCGACTCGGTGCCAGGGTTTCTGCCCTGCTAGTCTCTCTTCGCCGCTCGCTCTGGTTGCGGCAGTGGTCGGATGATGCCCCAGCTAAAAAGTTGCTCACTAGTATCCCCTTTGTGGGTCACAGGCTGTTTGGGGAGCATCCTGGTCAAGGACGGGAGAATCCCTCAGCGGCTAAGGCCTGTGCGGCCCTTTTGGGGTTCATCTGCCCATCGCTCTTTTCGAGGAGAAAGAGGCACTTCATTTTCAGGGTCCTGCAGAGATTCCTGGGGACGAGGTAGGTCCTGTGGCCGACCCAGTCCCTCCTGGGGATCCAAGTCCAAGCCCAATGCCAAGCCACCTCAGGCATGAGGAGGCGCCCTCACCCATCCGGGTGGGGGGACGGCTTTTGCTTTTTGCTCACATCTGGAGACAGCGCGTCTCGGATCTGTGGATTCAGGAGGTGGTGTCCTCCGGTTACAAGATAGAGCTGGCAGTCCGGCCGCCCCCAAGATTTCTTCAGTTTCGGGTGTCCCAGAACCCGGTGACGGCTCAAGGTTTGAGGTTGTCGTCCAACAACTTCTGCTGTCAGGTGTTCGCCTGGTACGGGGTCAGGGCTTTTACTCCAATCTGTTCACGGTGCCCAAGAAGGACGGAACGCTGAGACCCATCCTGGACCTGAAGGGTCTCAACAGGTTTGTCAGGGTCAGACATTTCCGCATGGAGGCCTTCTGGTCCGCAGTAAGCTCACTTCGACCCGGCGACTTCTTGACCACGGTGGACATCAAGGATGCTTATCTGCACATCCCGATATTCCAGGGGCATCAGAAGTTCCTGAGGTTTGCGCTGGCGGATCAGCATTACCAGTTTGTGGCCCTGCCGTTCGGGATATCCTCAGCTCCCTGTGTGTTCACCAAGGTGCTGGTGGGCATCATGGCACTCCTGAGAATCCAGGGCATCCGCGTGCTGCCTTATCTAGACGATTTGCTGATTGGGGCTCAGTCTCTTCAACAGGCCGAGAGCGACACCCGGACGGTGTTGTCTACTCTCGAGGATTTCGGTTGGGTAGTCAATTACCCCAAGTCTTCAATCACTCCCTCTATTGTGAGGTCTTTTCTGGGCATGACGCTTGACACATCTCAGGCCAAGGTTTTCCTGCCACAACAGAAAGTGGAGGGTCTTCAGACGCAGGTGCAGGCCTTGCTGTCTTGCCAACTTCCATCCGTCCGTCTGGGGATGAAACTGGTGGGCCTGATGGTGTCATGCTTCGAGGCAGTGCCCTTTGCTCAGTTCCACATGAGAACTCTTCAATTAAATATCTTGACCGGTTGGGATCAGACGCAGGAGTCACTGGAACAGGATTTTTCACTGTCTCCCCCGGTCAGGCAATCCCTCTTATGGTGGCTGGACTCCAGAAATCTGCTGGTAGGCAAGTCATTTCTGACTCCACGGTGGGAGATTGTCACCACAGACGCCAGCCTGACCGGCTGGGGAGGCTTTTGGCTGACCCACAAGATCCAGTGGGGGCCACAGGAGGACCACTTGTCCATAAATATCTTGGAACGGAGAGCGATCCGGCTGGTGCTTCTTCACTTGACTCCCCATTTAAGGGGTCATGCGATCCAGGTCCGCTCGGACAATCAGACGGCTGTTGCCTACATAAATCACCAAGGTGGTACTCGGAGCAAGCGAGCCCTCAAGGAGGTCACCCTGATTCTGACCTGGGCAGAGGAGCATGTTCCCTGCATCTCAGCGGTTTACATTCCTGGGATAGAGAACCAGGAGGCGACACCCTGAGCAGGAGTGCCTCACGCCTGGGGGAATGATCTCTCAGCGACAAGATCTTTCATGATCTGTGTCTCCGCTGAGGTCAGCCGGACGTGGACCTATTTGCCTCCAGACACAATCACAAGCTCCCGAGATTCGTATCCCTGTCGAGAGATCCTCTGGCCTTTGCCACAGACGCCCTGGCGATTCCTCAGGCTCCTTTATGCGTTTCCTCCGTTTCCGCTCCTGGGCCAAGTGCTGCGCAAGATAGCCCAGGAGGGGGTACCAACCATCCTGGTGGCTCCTCGCTGGTTGAGGCGGAGTTGGTTCACGGACATAATTCAGATGTCAGTCGATCGCTACGTCATGCCTGACGACCCAGGGATTCTCACGCAGGGGTCGCTGCGGCACCCCAATTTACAGACGCTGGCTTGATGGCCTGGCTATTGAAACCTCAATCCTGATAGAGAAGGGGCTATCTGCCACGGTTGTTCAGACCATGACTCAGGCACGGAAGATGTCTTCTTCCATGATATACTACCGAGTTTGGCATGCCTACATTGCCTGGTGCGAGTCCAAGAGTTTTCCTTGCCTCACTTTCTCTATCTCTAGGATTTTGGAGTTTTTACAACACGGCTTAGAATTGGGTCTCCAGCTGAGCACCCTCAAGGGCCAGGTCTCGGCCTTGGCCATCTTTTTCCAAAGATCCTTTGCCAATCATAGACTGATCAAGACTTTTTTCCATGGAGTTACCCATGTACGTCCACCGCGTAAGCCGGTACTACCAGTGTGGGACTTGAATTTGGTGCTTCTGCTCTACAGGGTCCTCCCTTTGAGCCTTTATGCGATGCTGCATTGTCTATTTTGAGCCTAAAGGTGGTCTTTTTGGTAGTTATCACCTCTGTGCGTCGCATGTCAGAACTGGCCGCGCCTTGTATGAAGCCTCCTTAATTTGAGCGGCATAAGGATAAGGTAGTTTTTCGCTTTAAACCTGATTTTTTGTCTAAGGTTGTTTCTCCTTTTCATCTTAATGAGGAAGTGGTCTTGCCCTTCTTGTGTCCTGCACCGACTAATTCTAAGGAAAGGACCTTCCATGCCTTGGATGTGGTCAGAGCCATTAAGTATTACTTGGTTGCTACTGAATCCTTCAGGAAATCGGATTTGCTCTTTGTCCTAACAGAGGGCTCTAGGAAGGGTTTGCCACCTGCCAAGTCCATGCTCAGTAAGTGGATCAGACAGGCGGTGGTTCAAGCATATTCTGCCAAGGGGAAGGAACCCCCTTTTCGTATTACAGCTCATTCTACTAGAGCTATTGGTGCCTCCTGGGCCTTTCAGCACCAGGCATCTGTTGAACAAGTTTGTCTTCTGTTCATACCTTTACCAAGTTTTACAAGGTTGATGTTAGGGCCTCAGTTGATGCTGTCTTTGGCCGGAAGGTGCTTCAGGCAGTAGTGAAATGAACTACATGCTGTTTTGCACTGGGGATCCCACCCTAATGGACACTGCTTTTGGATGTCCTACATGTAATTACTTCTGGGACGACCTGGACTGGATATAGGGAAAAATACAATTCTGTGAAACTCACCTGTAGAATTGTTTTTGAATATATCCAGTCCAGGTCGTCCCACCCCGCCCTTGTTTCATTATCTCTTGTTTGCCTTTATGGTGATTACCATTTTTATATTGGACCATTGTCCTTGAGTTTTTCGTTGGAGAGAGTACATGCTGATGCTATGTGAAATAACATGGTTTCTTGGCCTCCTGGCCTGTCTCTTTTCTTACTGCTGTTTAACCACTGGGAAATGATAGAGAGACGCCTGCTTTTATAGGGGGCTGGGAGGAGCTACAGCTTTTGATCCTGCAGTCAGGTGCTACCTAGCGGTGGATTACCCACATGTAATTACTTCTGGGATGACCTGAACTAGATATATTCAAAAACAATTCCACAGGTGAGTTTCATAGAATTGTATTTTTGCAGGCTTTCTCTCCAGTACTCTCTCTAAACATGTTTTTTAGAGCCATGGTTCTGTTAAGCTATTGCAGGATCAGGCCTAGGTTTAGTGCAGTCGAACAATAGCTTGATTAGTCAATTTTTCAAAAACAGTAGTAGAAAATTGCTTGGGGCTTACTGTGATTATGCAAGAGCTTATAAGCCTTAAAGTGGACCAAAACCCATCATCTGGCTAACAGGCGTTGGTCTGCTTCTCACTGCATTGAAACAGACATCCAGAAATGTTGAATCCCCCGAGAACGCCCGTAATTCTTACCTGTCCCGCGATCCTCTGCTCGAAATGGTGCCCTGAGATTGGCCGATGGTCAGTCGTGGGTTGGGTTCATTTTCTTTCATTCATTGGCACTGTTGTGTGTGGCAATGATGTCATTGCCCCACCTATGCAATGACTGATCACCTGCCACCTTACATAGAGGGACAGCACAAAAGAAATGTTCCAGGACGATTCTAAAAGCGAAAATATCCATTTCTAGTTCTTAACCCTAAGAAGAGAGTATCGGTAGGGGCTTTGGCCAAATGTATTTCACATGTTCAATGAGTTTGGTCCACTTTAAATAAGCTGTAATTTTGTGTGATGGTACCATGGCCTAATAGCAACATAATCCTTATAAATGGTTTAGAAACATTGCTGGAAGAGAAGAGGGGGGCCCAACATTACGGTAAGGGTTTATTGTGGTTCTGCAATAGCTTAATATCATCATAAGCCCTAAATGGTTTAGAAACAGTGAAACAGTGCTGGAGGAGAAGAGGGGGGGGGCAACATTAGGGTAAGGGCTTATTGTGGTTCTGCAATAGCTTAATAGCATCATAAGCCCTAAAATGGTTTAGGAACATTGCTGGAGGAGAAGAGGAGGGTCCAACGTTCGGGTAAGGGCTTCTTATTGTGGTTCTGCAATAGCTTAATAGCATAATAAGCCCTAAAATGCTTTAGAAACATTGCTGGAGGAGAAGAGGGGGGTCCAAAGTTCGGGTAAGGGCTTATTGTGGTTCTGCAATAGCTTAATAGCATCATATGCCCTAAATACCAAATCCTAAATCTGGGTTAGACTTTTGTGCGATCACACAAGATAAGCCCTGAAAACTTGTGTAGAAACTTGTGTCTTCCCTTTGTCGACTCGAGGACATGGTTTTGTGCGATAGCGCAATACCTTGATAGCACAGCGTTGAAAGGGATGGGGGCTCCCAACATTGTTCCCTTATCCTCAAGTCTACAAAATGCTAAACTGGCGTCAGGGGTTTAGTGCAAAATAAGTGGAAAATAGAAATTAAGTTCCTCTAGAAAAGCTGCCATTGCAAGATCCACGGTGTGCCGGCACATTGTGAGACTTGCTGTACTTAGACTCACAACAAAACATGGGAATGGGGGGGGTGAGCTACACAAAGGTTATGGCAGCCTTCTAACCAACTGGTCATTTGAGGGGTGAGCTATACAACGTTAATAGCAGCCTCCCAACCAATCAGGGACACTCATGGGACGGGGATGGGTGAGTAACACACAAAAATGATCACAATAAAAGTCCCTAGAAAATCTCACAGTGCTCATATTGTGTAGGTAAACATTGCGCCGGCGCTCCTTGCCGGAGTGCTAGCTCTGTGTACAAGTGAGCATTGCTTCAGCTGCACAATTTACAAGTTCTTCAGGTCAGCACAGGAAATTTGTGCTTATTCATTAAAGTTAGTTTTAGCAATAAAGATTGAGTTGCTGATCAGGTTGTGCAGATAAGCATTGCAAGTGTGCGAGAGACTGATTCACTGCGCGTCGTCGTCCTCGGTGTAGGAGTAGAGTTTACTGAGATAGTAGAATTTGGGTCCCCAGGCCCGCACGTCCTCGTACTCCAAGTCGGAGTCCATGCCTGAGGAGGCCAGTGTGCTGAGACTGCCAGCGCTGGAGCCTGCCCCCTCCGTGTCGTACACCTTTAAACTGTCGCAAGACGAGTGCACGTAGGCGGCGTCCTGGCACACGTCATAGACGTACTGACCCAAAGTGCCGCCGCTAAAAGAACAGCTCAGTCTCGGCGCCGGCAGCTTTGATGGAGCCTTCTGGCTGTCAGATGCGTGGTAATCGCAGCTCAAGGGGCTGTGGACGTGCCGATCCTTCGCTCCCCTGCCGAGAGAAAGTGCTGGGCTGCTCCGCAGAGACAGCTGGAGATCTGTCATGTTGAATGCGTCCTGCGGTAAATAATCACCATAATTAGACCTGATTGGCAAGTCACATCGCACTGCTGCGGATGGAGAAGATTGCATGCTACGGCTTAACCCCTTCCTTACCAAAACTCTGCCGATTTATTTCTTTATGTCAATGCCTACATAGCTCTGATGATGTACAGTGGTTATAAAAAAAAAAAAACACACACACACACACACACCCCGGTTATAACGGCAGGACCAACAAGAATCATTTCAGAACTTTTTCCACCTTTAATGTGATCCATAAACATCCTGTAATAATTAGATTTGTACCAATCACATTTAAATTCATGTTAAATATTCTGTACACTGCTGCCACCATTTAAAGTGGACCAAAACCCACCACAATCAATGTCCCTCCCCCCGGGGGATCCAAAATTGGAATGACCCACTGTGTGAAACCCCCCCAAGTCGCCCCATACACTTACTTTATTTCTCTGTCCAACGGTGCATGCACAAGCCGCGGCCGCACCCCGCTATCCCTCTAGCAGGGCACAAATTGCCGTCAGCGCGCTCGGAGCCGCTGTCAGACGGCGTGACGTCAGCGGCTCCGAGCACGCTGATTAGACGAGCATATGCGCCATAGGACCGGGAAGAGGTGAGTTGACTTTGGCGATCTAGGGGGATTCACACAACGGGGCACCCCCGATCGTGGTGCCCCTGGGGAAAGTACCAAAATCCAGGATAGTCAAACATTAGAGTGATTCTCATTAACCCCATATAAAGTTCAGCTGTTCTAATTAGATTTTCCTGACATTTTCTTAGCTGCATTATACAGCAAAAGACATGGTCCGTAAACAAATCATCAGGGAAAAAGGCCCATTTTCCAAGGCATTAGGTATACCATGCAACACAACGAAGGTCATTAGGAAGAGAATAATATTCGGCACAAAGAAAATTGGTCAGAATGGTTCCCATTTTTGAATGGCCGAACCAGAGCCCAGAACTGAATCCAAAGGTAAATCTGTGAGCTGACCTGAAAAACGCTGTAGGCAATCTGACTTGGAGCACTTTTCTAAGGAGAAGTGGGTAAAGGCCAAATCTAGCTGTGCCATGCTGATAGACTCCTACCCCAACATGCTGCCATCAATTTGTTTAATGGTGTGCAGATGTATGCAACCACACTTTATTTTTATTTTTCCACCCAAAAAGATTTTCAAAGAAGTAACAATTTTTGGTTTTCAAAGGAATTATACAGATTGGTATAGGTGACAGCAGTGGCTGACTGGGGCCAAAAATCAGTCCTGGATTTTACCAGCCCCTGGCCGACCCAAGACGTCCCTGCTGAGCCCCCGCCATGATGCTGGAGCTATAGCATTGGGGGCTGGGCCTTGTGGGTACAGGGGGCTGAGAGGAAGACTAAGGGGGCAGGGATTGAATGTGGGTGTTAAAAGCAGCAGCCCAACTGGCCCTAAAGCAGTGCAGCCCACCGGGCATTGTCCCGGGTCTTCCTATGGCCAGTCCACCCCTGGGTGACATTAACGGTGGAAAAACTTCTCAACTGATTCTTCTTGATCTAATTTTTTTACATGGCATTTCAACAAGGGCGTGTAGAGGTCTAATACACACCAGTAAATCTGCAATGTACTGTAGTTAAAACCCATAGAAAGTACCAGGGCTTCTGGTCCATGGCACCCCTAAAAAACCCCCCTCACCTGATCTTCCTCGCCGCCTCCTTCCTCATTATAATGGAATATATTCTGTCTTGTGTCCCCCGGCTCATCGTGGTAAGCGGACACGTGATAGACACCCTCATTCAGCCCTCTCTTCTTCTTACAGCGAGAGAGCAGCATGGCACCGCCAATCACGGCTGCAATAGAGAAATGGTTTCCTGTTAACAGCAATAACTTGTCTGTCGATAATGGCAGGGCTCACCTTTAGCCAGTTAATGTATTTGTAAGTAGATAGAGGAGACTCCCCTTTAGCTAAAAATCAAATTCTGTCACCCGTAGCTGTTCTATCCAGCTCCAGTTACATAAATCTGGATACTGCAGACAAAGGTAATTGTTACACCAATGTGTCGGGCTACATTTGGCTCTGCCCTAAACTGTTTTCCATTTTAAAATTAGAGCAGAAATAGCCAAGATATTGGGGTTTACAGGTTCAGCCAAATACATTCTCTTTATCATCCCATCCCCCAATCAGCTCAGCAGAGGAGGACGGTTCAGCCATTCTCTTTATCATCCCATCCCCCAATCAGCTCAGCAGAGGAGGACAGGATTGCTGGCCCCTCCCTCCTGCCCCTTCCTCCTTCTCAAGATTCATCACATTGCTGTCAGCGCAGAGAGCTGATTATTATGCAGCATCACAGATCGACAGACCACGCCCACTTTTTTCAGAAGAAAAATCATAAGCTGAACCTATAAACTCCAATATCTCATCCATTTCTTCTTCAATGGAAAAATAGAAAAAAACAGTTTAGGACAGTACCAAATGTAGCCCAACGCAATGGTGTAACAATTTACCTGCAGTAGCACTTTAATGAGTGCAGAGACTGACCCCTCTGGGGTTCAGACCAATCCTTCATTCACCAGCAAGCTTTGGACAAATCCCCCCCCCCCCCCCCCGTGTTAAAGTGGACCAACACCCTCCCCTGATCGGCCCGGGAATCTATAAGATTCCCGGACCGATCAGCTCCCTGACTGCGGGGCACCCCCCAGCTCTGACAGCTGTGTGAAACCCCCCCAGATCCCCGAAAATCCTACCTGATCCTCGTTCCAGCGGCGCATGCGCGGGCCGCCGCCACCACCTTCCGCGCGTCCCTCTAGAAGGGCGCACACGCGCCGGCCGTTTGGGAATGGCCGGCGCGGGCGCGCTCCCTGTAAGAGGGACGCGCGGGAGACGGTGGCGCCCCCCCGCACTCAGCTTGTCCGTCGCTGCCTCTCCTTGTCCGTCGGCGGCGATTGGACGAGCGAGTCACGTGGGAGCGGGGTCAGGTGAGTTTTCGGGGCTTTCTGGGGCATTACCCACGATTGGGGTGCCCCGTGGAAGTGGACCAATACCCAGGATAGTCAAAATCCTGAGTGTTGGTCCACTTTAATGACAGTAACTCAAGGAGACCCACTTTATTCACTGCAATGGTGGCCATTTGTCTGAAGCTCGCCGGTGAATGGATCGAGCCTTGCATGCCGCTGGACTTTATCTTGACACCCATTATATTTTATGTGACTGGAACAGCTGGGGCAGACAAACAGTTGAGTATGGCTTTTTTATTTTTTTGCCTGGGTAGACTCTTTAACATTTAAGAGGAGCAACCACTGGCCTAGAGTCTATATAGGTGGTCTCCCTCTTTGTGGAGCATCCCAGTTTGGTATGGCTTTTTGAAACCCCCCCGGTTTGCTGGGTCGGAATGCCCCGCGAAGGAGGATCAAAGCCTGGGATAGTGAGAATCCTGGGTTTTATTTCTCTTCAATTTCGAACTAACCAATCAGGGCAGTCGATGCGATGCAGGTGATCAGAAAAGTGCTGAGGGTGAAGCCCGGGTCCAGGACATGAAGAATGACATCACAGTGGCTGCCAGCGAATCCCTGAGAGCAGAGGCAGGAGAATTCCGTGACCGATCGCGGTATACAGGTTCCATACTTGCACGGGCTTTGTACACACATTGTGTATGCGCACCACTGGCTGGTGCTGTTCTCCATCAACAGGTACCCTGGGGGGCAGCTACACAAGATATAGAGGGCAAATAAATTAACTAAAGAAAACCTGTTGTTATTCTATATCATATTGATATGACGTGTGATTAGAAAACATTGTACCTCTGTGATATGCGTTAGATCCGTACACCTCTGGGTCCACAAAATAGAATATGGCTTAGAACTACTGTCTACAACCTTAAAGTGAACCAACACCCACCCCTGATCGGCCTGGGAATCTATAAGATTCCCGGGCCGATCAGCTCCCTCCCCGCCGGCATTCGAAATCGGAATGCCCCGCTGTGTGAAACCCCCCAGAAAGCCCCCAAAATCTTACCTTTTAGGCGACGGATAAGCCGCCGCCGCCGCCTTCCGTGCGTCCCTCTAGCAGGGCGCGCACCCGCGCCCCGGCCGTTTGTGAATGGCCGGCGCGGGCGCTCCCCGTAAGAGGGACGAGCGAGAGGCGGCAGCTTGTCCGTCGCCTAAAAGGTAAGATTTTAGGGGCTTTCTGGGGGGTTTCACACTATCGGGGTGCCCCGCAGAAGTGGACCAACACCCAGGATAGTGAAAATCCTGGGTGTTGGTCCACTTTAAAGTCATTCTTCAGGCAATAAATTAAAAGTGCTATACTCACCTTTTATCCCCCACAGGCGATTGCTGCTAGTCCATCGCTCAGACACTTACTTGTCTGATCCATTCCCGTGCTGCGCGGCACCGCCACCTCCGCTGCATCGTCAAGCTACTCTCCTTAGCGCAAATGCTGATGGACTGGTACAGGTCTTTGGTCATAGGGACTATGGGGGTGCCATTGTTCCTGTGACAAATGGTGCAGGGAGGTCCATTAGCAATTGCACGGAGGAGAGCGGCTTGATAATATGGTGGGGGAATTACTACCATAAAGCATTTAGAGGGTTCAGAAGAGTTCAGAGCCCAGACACATGGCAACATGGTTTGAAACCAGATCATATTCTGGTCCAATCACAAATATCAAGAGATTAAATTAAGGATTTTCAAATTGACCACAAAACCTAAGTCCACTTTCGATGGAATTTTTGAAAGTGTATATTGTTTTTATGCCAAAAGGATGTGCTCACTTTATCAGATTGATTATCATTAGTGTTTTACATATTTGGCTACTATTCAGATACTGATAAAGTATGTGGACCTAACATACACATTCAAAGCCATAATATTGTTTTCTGATTTGATTTGTCTGTCAATAACCAAAGCCATTTTTTATTGAAAATCTGATAATAAAAAAAAAATTGAAAGTTTAACCCTTTAAGTGCCAGCCTACCTGCAGCTTTTGTCACCCTCTGTTGCCAGACCATGTTTCACTATATTGCGCTATACATGTTCAACTGTGATTTTTGAAAGGATTTCCTGAAAATCCTTTCAAAAATCACAGTTGAACATGTGTAACTCAAAATAGTGAAACATGGTCTGGCAACAGAGGGTGACAAAAGCTGCAGGTAGGCTGGCACTTAAAGGGTTAATAGATGTCCTCAAGGTGCTGAGCTTATCGACTATTTTTTTTTTTCTATGTTCACAAATGTGTCTTTTTTAGGAAGCAGTTTTCACTAGCTGCAATCTGTTACCATTGGCAACATACACCTAGGCCCTTATTTATGAAGGAATAGCGACAGTAGGGACTGGTGAGCGACCGGTAATGACGGGCCCCGCCACGAGAACGCCAGCTCCCCACCACAATCACACATTTATCAAGCCGATCCTGCTTAGCGACTGAGATAGCGCCAGATAGCCACTCATTCATCATTATTCCAGCCTCAGCCCACAGCGCCAGCGTCCGACCTTGAACAGCGACAGGTATGACCTCTCGCTACCTGGCGCTCTCCAATGCATTTCAATGGAACAATCTTTAAATATTCATAATTAATTGTTATTAATGTTTTTTTTTTTTTTCAATGTGAAAAATTCTGTGACCACTTCTGCCATGTTAGATAATTTTTTTAAGGTAAAAAAAAAAAAAAAACAATTGTGCAGAATTGATATTACAGGTCTGATATTATTGTATTCATATTACTAAATTATTTACATTTTTTTTTTTGTTTCCAAAAATATGGTGGTTTGGGGGTTAAAAACGACTTTTAACACATCGCCGCCAGTGCTCTGGGGGTTTAAACATGCATTTCACAGCGCTTGAATTTTTGGAGCGTGATTTTTTGATGAATATGGTGGGAGCCGGTCGCTCTGACCAGTCGCTATCATGTGCTCCCATACAGCGCGGAACCTGTCAAATAGCGACTCCTAACCCTGTCTTCAACATTACAGCAAACCGACTGAGTCGCTATCAACAACCGAACAACGGCCAAGCACAGCGACTACTAGCGGGCACTGTGAAAATACCGCTACAGTCGCTCAACTGTCGCTACCTGCCGCTATTAATGAATCGGCCTCCCCGTCTGTACACCAAGATGAGAGATGTGATGCCTGTACACACACAACACTGCTGATGAGGCAGCTCACCTAACCTTACACAAGCCCAGCAGCAGTGTTCTGTGTGTACAGGACTCACATCTCTCTTCTTGGTGTTTGTTGCCAATGAAAGCCGATTGCAGATAGTGAAACCTGCCTTTATTAAAAAAAAACACACTTTTTAACATAAGAAACCATTCCATTGAGATGTTGATTTGATTATTCTGTCAAATCATCTTCATGAAAACAGTGCCACATGTATGGCCAGCATAATGGGGTTAAACTGTGCACCAGAGGAATATAGCCTAAATGACTTTTAGTCAGAATTAGAAGGAATGTACCAGCCAAGGATATGGCAAATGGGTCACCTCACTGGGATCCAATGTGATGACGATATTCACGGAAGTCCCCTCATGGCTCCTACAAGAAGAAGGAGCCAGGTGTATATAGGTGCAGGGGAATAAGGTTTCCATGACTGGAGGTGAAGACTGGCTCTAGGTCTAATCTGAAGTTGAATATATATTGCACGATGCAAAAATTATATTGTAAAGGTACAGTTAGCCCAAAGATTCAGATAAAGTGATAGAACGCATTTCTTATTAGGCGCTCCATCTTTCCTCCTGTAATTCTTGGGCAGTTTGATCCCAGACTGAGCCCAATTATAAAGCTGGACACATTAAAGTGGACCAACACCCAGGGGGGATCGGCCCGGGAATCTATAAGATCCGAAATCGGGATGTCCCGTGGGGAGGAACCCCCCAGGAGGCCCACAAACCTTACCTCAGCCCCGTTCCATCGGCGCTCCAGCCAATCACAGCGCTCAGAGCCGCTGTGGTATGCGCGTCCAAGGCCGCGGCTCTGAGCGCTGGAGGCCGCGTCTCGCGCTTCCCTCTAGCAGAGCGCACACCCGCGCCGGCCGTTTTGAGAATGGCCGGCGCAGGCGCGCTCCCTGTTAGAGGGAAGCGCGAGACGCGGCCTCCAGCGCTCAGAGCCGCTGAGCTGCGGCCTTGGACGCGCATACCACAGCAGCTCTGAGCGCTGTGATTGGCTGGAGCAGTCACGTGGGAGCGTGGTGAGGTGAGTGTTTCTGGGCTTTCGGAGGGGGTTTCAGACAGCGGGGCACCCCCGATCGGGGTGCTCCACCGAAGTGGACCAAAACCCAGGATAGTCAAAATCCTGGGTGTTGGTCCACATTAATTACATTTCCTTCTACTCATGCAGTTACTTCTGGTGAGAATCAGGTGACACGAACACTGGCTGTTATAGGCCAATAATAGTAGAGCCCACACAAACCGAGTAGAAGCCCCTGTGTAAACCGGAAGAGAGGTACATTTCAGCTAGTGGGAGAAATTCAAGGTCGGTCTGAACACCTTACCTGCATTCATGTATCATCCACAGATCAGTGCAGATAAAGCCCTGGCTACACGGGCTGCTCCTACAGACGTCGGATATGCACCCTCTGGTGACTCTGTGCCTTTTAATGATGGTCACTGGAGAGTTGGACTGGTTCTCCATGGGCAGTTTGTAACCATTCAGCCTGACATCCCTAATGCAACCTGTTGGAAAAGAAGTTATCTATCAGTTTCACCTGACAATCAGAACCCCCAACCCAGCTTAAATATCCAAACCCTCATCCACCAGAATCCTATCAAACATGATAACTCGCATTGGTTGTTCTGCTATGACCATGTGCAGCCAATGCTGAAAAAGAGAGCATGCGCATTGCTAGGTGGATACTATTATAAGTAACCAGTGGGATCTGACTAATCAGCTGTGTCTGCAAAATAAATCAGGATTTTAGAACTCATTTATTGGGGGCAATCTGAGGGGGCCAGAGCTGACCAATCAGGTACCACCGGGTTATGCTCCACTCTTTAATCATATCTGATTTGTCATATGTGGTTCCCATGAAATGGAAGGGAAACCAATTTTGGAATTTTAATTGAAAATGTTTTTTTTTTTTTTTTTATATATGAAAGATCCAGCTGATCAATGAAATATCACAAGCTTATGCTTCACTCCAACGCAATCTGTCTGCATTTCCAATGAACGAAAAAGAAAATTACACTATATTGTTTCTAGTCATCAGGCAGAAGAATCTGGAAACAAGGTAGGTAGGCCGATGGGAGCATATAGATGGGAAGTAGAAATACAGTATAGATTTCGTAACTGACCACCATGACGTAAATAGAGGCAGCTTACAGCAGCGACAACAGTGTTATTGGGACAGGAAGTAGTGGTTATCCCCCCCAACAACAGTCCTGTGCCAGTCAGACAAGCTTCCTGTCCCAGGAACAGCCATAATGAGTGAGAGTCACAGACAACTTGATCCTATCCACAAAGTAATAACAGAGGCTGATGATGATGAGGTTTGATGATGTTTTTTCTTTTCAATCTAACCTTGAAAACTGGCCTCTTCTGTGTTGCTGCCCCCCAGAGTAACACTGCTGGGGTCCACTCGGATTTCTTTGTATGTGCCGTTTGCCACAGTGACCTCTCCATGATGTGCTCCCCCGCCATTCATGTATAGACTAAACTCATTTTGAATCCGCTCCAAATGAACTTCATGCCACTCTCCAGAATCCAACCTGTGGCCAGCGAGGGTCACCATGTAGTCACCATCACCAATATTATAGGAGACCCCAAAAGTGCCGTGGAACACCTGTTGGGAGATGGGCATAAGAGGTTAAAACTATATACCAACAATCATAGCCTTTGGAAGGATACAATGTACCACGAATAACCTGCAGTATGATGTACTCGCTTCTGTCTCGGGAAAAGAGACTCAGGATGGTACCGTGAGACTGGCGAGTCCTGATCATCGCCTGAAAATGCGTCCTTTGGGGATGAAACGGGTGGGGGAATCTGTACTGAATAAAGCTGCCAGACTGGAAGAGATGTTCTGCTGCATCTGTAAAACACAGAGAATATCACCATGGAATGAATATAAAATAAAAAGGGCAAGCAGCAGCATGGTTTGTGGAGGGGAGAATATACAGCATGTCCTACCCCAAAGCTTAACACAGAGGTCCCCTTTAGCCAGCTATTGTATTTTTAGAAGAAAGAAGATAGAAGTAACCCTCTTTGGTTAGATTAAACTATATCTACATACTGTAAGTACTGCTTATCACAGTAAAAACAATACATTGTACAGTAAAGGGACTCCTTTAACTAAAGTAAACCATCTGAATATGGCATTAGGGTTCTATATAACAAAATAAAGCATTGCCGAAATGAAATAAATGTCCCCTTTAATTACCTGTAACTGAATTTTTCTTTACAATCATTTTAATTGTTTTACAAGAAAAAGCAGTAGGTTGTACAGTCAAATATAGACACATCACAGTACAAATGATGTACAAGATTCAACATATACATATAATATTGCCATTGCACTACTCAATCAAACCCATTCATCCTTGGGAGCTATTGAATGGTTATTATCTGTACTGCCTCATGGCAAGCCATAATTACAAAAAACGTTTAGCATCAACCTACTGGTGTGGAGGTTAGATCTCACAATACACATAATCATTTGCAGAGAAGAAGGATGGAAAGAAGAAAACTAAAACAAAAAGAGGTAAGAAATAAGGGGGAGGGAGGGGGCTGTCTCCAGTATCCGCACTCCTCACTACAGGCTTTAAAAGTGGACCAACACCCAGGATTTTCACTATGCTGGGTGTTGGTCAACTTCAGCGGGGCATCCTGATCTCGGAGTGTGAAACCCCCCCCCCCAAAGCCTCAAAAAACATACCTTTTCGGCGACGGATAAGCCGCCGCCTCCCGCGCGTCCCTCTTACAGGGCCGCGCCCGCGCCATCCATTTACAAACGACGCGCGCACTGCTAGAGGGGCGCGCGGGAGGCGGCGGCTGATCTGTCGCCGATAAGGTAAGGTTTTTTGGGGGCTTTTGGGGGAGTTTCACCCGCGGGACATCTCGATCTCGGATGCCCCGCGGCGAGGGAGGTGATCGGCCCGGGAATCTTATAGATTCCCGGGCCGATCACCCCTGGGTGTTGGTCCACTTTAAATGTCACCTACTATCTTATTTACACCTATGTGTTCTATCCAAGGGGACCAGATGCTATGAAAGCGATCATAGTCATCATGGGCTATTGCTGTCAATTTTTCCATCACTAGGATGTCTGAGATTTTTGAGGTCAACATCCATCAAGGCAGTAATTTTCCCTTCCAATTTCTTGCTATTACTAATCTTGCTGCTGAAAATATATGAAGAGCAAGCTTCCATTGTCTCATGTCAAAATTATTGGCTTTGTAAGATAATAAGACTTCCCATGTGCTTGGGGAGTAATTGGCTCCAAAAAGCATGGATAGGAGGTTGTATACATTATTCCACAGCTGGTTAACATAAGGGCAAGACCACCATATATGGTACATTGTACCCTCTTCCTGGCACCCCCGATAGCACATGGGCGAACAATCAGCGTTGAATTTATGTAGTCTGGCAGGTGTAAGATAGCATCTAAATAAAACTTTGAAGGAGTTCTCCTGTATAAGGGTGTTACAGGACTGTAACTGTATTTTTATAGAGAAAAGGAGTAGTAAACTTAGTACCCTTTTCATGCTAAAGTACTTTCATTGTAACAGTACTAAAAAGGTGACGTAGTGTTATCTCTCATCCTCCCCCTGCAATACCTCTTTCACATTCATGTCTTTGGTCACCATGCAGGCAGCCACAGTAGGAGGTGATGGGATCTCCAGTGCAGCTCTGTGGACTCCCGCATGGAGCAGATTGAGATTCAATGCTGTTACAGAAAGCACAGCCTGCTGAGCTATTAATAGCTTCAAGATGGGCTCCAAGGTCATATGTCTTCATGATTACCGATGTACACATAGAAAGAGACAAGAAATATCATAGTCAGGCTTGATTTGGAAAAAAATCATTAGAAAATAATAAATCGGAAGGAGAGATTAAATCATTGGAAGAAGTGACGACAATGGAATAAATGTTGACGACATGGCATTATTAGAAGGAATGAAATCTTTGGAAGGGACACGATCATTGGAAGAGATTAAATCAGTGGAAAGGATGCGATCATTGGATGGGATCATTGGAAGGGATGCGATCATTGGCCAGGATGAGATCATTGGATGGGATCACTGGAAGGGACCCGATCATTGGAAGGGATGCGATCATTGGCCAGGATGAGATCATTGGATGGGATCACTGGAAGGGACCCGATCATTGGAAGGGATGCGATCATTGGCCAGGATGAGATCATTGGATGGGATCACTGGAAGGGACCCGATCATTGGAAGGGATGCGATCATTGGCCAGGATGAGATCATTGGATGGGATCACTGGAAGGGACCCGATCATTGGAAGGGATGCGATCATTGGCCAGGATGAGATCATTGGATGGGATCACTGGAAGGGACCCGATCATTGGCCAGGATGAGATCATTGGATGGGATCACTGGAAGGGACCCGATCATTGGAAGGGATGCGATCATTGGCCAGGATGAGATCATTGGATGGGATCACTGGAAGGGACCCGATCATTGGAAGGGATGCGATCATTGGCCAGGATGAGATCATTGGATGGGATCACTGGAAGGGACCCGATCATTGGAAGGGATGCGATCATTGGCCAGGATGAGATCATTGGATGGGATCACTGGAAGGGACCCGATCATTGGAAGGGATGCGATCATTGGCCAGGATGAGATCATTGGATGGGATCACTGGAAGGGACCCGATCATTGGAAGGGATGCGATCATTGGCCAGGATGAGATCATTGGATGGGATCACTGGAAGGGACCCGATCATTGGAAGGGATGCGATCATTGGCCAGGATGAGATCATTGGATGGGATCACTGGAAGGGACCCGATCATTGGAAGGGATGCGATCATTGGCCAGGATGAGATCATTGGATGGGATCACTGGAAGGGACCCGATCATTGGAAGGGATGCGATCATTGGCCAGGATGAGATCATTGGATGGGATCACTGGAAGGGACCCGATCATTGGAAGGGATGCGATCATTGGCCAGGATGAGATCATTGGATGGGATCACTGGAAGGGACCCGATCATTGGAAGGGATGCGATCATTGAAATGGATTTTTGGAAATAGATCCGGGGGTTAGGTACCCCCGGTTTCTTTTAAGATCTCTGACTGTGACCACACCAATTTTAGTTAAAATAATTTACATTTTATTAGTTATTTCATAAAAAACAAGCAACGGTGAGCATTCATCTGTACAGATTAACATTCAATAAATACTTAGATTTTGTTTATTCATGAGAACTTTTTTCTGGCCATTGCCACTCTTTTCATTTAACCTTAGAAATACCTTTCAGGTGGGCAGACATGTTTCGCCTAAAAATAGGCTTTATCAATGCCCCTTCACCTGAAAAAAGAGAAAAAGATATACATGGATATATTTAATGAATTTTTTTAAAGTATTAATAAATATATCCATGTATATCTTTTTCTCTTTTTTCAGGTGAAGGGGCATTGATAAAGCCTATTTTTAGGCGAAACATGCCTGCCCACCTGAAAGGTATTTCTAAGGTTAAATGAAAAGAGTGGCAATGGCCAGAAAAAAGTTCTCATGTATAAACAAAATCTAAGTATTTATTGAATGTTAATCTGTACAGATGAATGCTCACCGTTGCTTGTTTTTTTATGAAATAACTAATAAAATGTAAATTATTTTAACTAAAATTGGTGTGGTCACAGTCAGAGATCTTAAAAGAAACCGGGGGTACCTAACCCCCGGATCTATTTCCAAAAATTACTTGAGTGATCTTGACAGTGTACCCACTTTAATATATCCATTGGGGCATCCAGGGGAAAAGGGTCGCACAAGGCGGGGAAACCGATTGGTGGGTAACCCCGCACCCCAAGACATTGAAATGGATGCCAACATCTGAATGTACTGTATGTATATGATTATTGAAAATGATGCAGTCATTGGAAAGAAAGAAATAATTGGAAAGAATGAGATCATTGGAAAGGATGGGATCTGTGAAAGGGACAAAATCAGTGTAAAGGACAGGATCACTTAAAAGGGCAGGATCATTGAAAAGGACATGATTATAGGAAATGCAGAGATCACTGGAAAGGACAGGATCACTGGAAGGGACAAGATCATTGGACAGGGCAAAATCACTGAAAAGTACAAGGTCACTGGAAATGACAGGATCAGTGGAAACGATGGGATGACTGGAAAAGATAGGATAACTGCAAATGTATGGGAAGAGTGGAGCTTTCCTAGAAAGGAAAGTATTTGCACAGTAATCAATACAAGGACAGATAGCATTACCCATATATCCTTGCAGCAGGCAGAGCTATGCAAATCATCTCCATGTCTCTGTGACATCCAAGGGCCTAAGAAATGCTAAGGGTGCAATGCCAAGGAATAGCTTTAAATTTACACAGCCAAACACATCTAACTAGTGGACACGCTTTAGGCTCTCATCAGCACTAGGGCAGATGTTTCTGGCTGTATGGGGGGTGAGACTTGGTGAGTACCAAAACGCAAGCCACTATGTGGAGAGACCCATGGTAAGCTTAATATAGGGGGGCTAAAGAGACCAAAAAACCTCTACTAAGGTAAAGGAAAAGAGTGGCTTTCCTAGAACGGAAAGTATTTGCACAGTACCCAGTCCAAGGACAGATAGCAAGTTAGGTATAAATGAAGGCAGCCGGCAGATAAATATGGAGGGCAGCTAGAGAAAGGGGAACATATTACCACCCTCAAGGGACTAGCTGGAGACAGCCACTGCATTTTAATCATGTCTTGGTTTCCTCTGGCTGCCCCTTCCCCATTTTTGGTTGGTTTGCTCACCCGCTTATTGATGACAAGGTTACGTATACATCCTTTAAAGCCAGCAGAGGTCAGGTGAGATTGGGGGATAGGTTCCTTAATTCCTCCTAGCAGCAGCATGTGATGTGGATTCCAAGATCTTTGGATAAAAGCAAAGTGAATAAAAATAGATGAGCAGCAGAATTTTACAGGGGAACATTGCTGTGGACTTCACTTGAAATCTTCTATTTGTCCTGTCATAATAACAAGGTGAATACTGCATTGGAAAAGGCGTTCCCATGCCCCCCCCCCCCCCCCCAGATGCTCATACGGCTCTCAACAGCTTTGTTTTCATTGGGATGGGGGTAATTTCCTACAATGTGGCAAGCTTACCACCTAATATGGTAGAACTTAAGGACTTATGTTGTGAGCTGTGTGTAGGCCAGTTTATTCTAGTTACCGCCATTCATGCTCCATCCTTCCTTGAAGTTCGCAAACTGTTCGGTCTTCTGATAGTAATCTCTTGCCGACTCCCTCCTTTTCGAAAATCATGGCAGAACTGCAGTGGTCCAGGGTCACAAGCACTTTCTAAATATAAATACGAGAGGTTTCAGGTAAAGGAATCTGCTCAGGTTTTTTATTTTACAAACCCTCCCTCTGCCCTGCTCCTCACTCCATTCCTGAACCTTAGAGCCCACCCAGGGGCAGCCGTCTGTCGAAGTTGCAGTCCGCCCTTAAAAAGTAGTTTCCAGAGAAGCTCTGTTGGTTAGCCACCATAGTGAATGTCACTGATAATGGACAACCCTTTACCCACTGGAGTAAGAGGGTGAGAAAGTCCCACCAACAACCAAAGGAAACAGAAAAACAGGTTCTTCTATAAATTGAAGTTTTTTACCCCAGCCATTGAGAATTTGAGATGCACCCCTGTAGTACTTGAAATATTAAATAATTAACTATTTGTTATGTGTATGTCTAGGAAGGGGTTAGTAGTCATGTTTTCCTCTCTATTTCTTGTGAAATTTGAAGAGGTGGTTAGTTGGGAGATTAATATTGTTTGGGTCTTAAAGTGGACCAACACCCTCCCCTGATCAGCCCGGGAATCTATAAGATTCCCGGACCGATCAGCTCCCTGACTGCGGGGCTCCCTGATCGGGGGTGCCCCGCTGTGTGAAACCCCCCAGAAACCCCTAAATCCCTACCTGCTCCTCGATCCAGTGGTGCCCGCCACCGCCTCCCACGCGTCCCTCTAGCAGGACGCGCACCTGCGCCGGCCGTTTGTGAATGGCCGGCGCGGGCGCACTCTCTTGTCCGAGTGATGCGCGGGAGGCGGCGGCGGGCGTGCTCTCTTGTCCGTTGCTGCCTCCCGCTTGTCCGCCGGCGGGGATTGGCTGCAGCTGTCACGTGGGAGCGGGGAGAGGTGAGTTTTTGGGGCTTTCTGGGGGGTTTCACACAGCGGGGCACCCCACCGAAGTAGACCAAAACCCAGGATAGTCAAAATCCTGGGTGTTGGTCCACTTTAATGGGACCATCCTTTTGAAAGTCAGAGGTTTTCTTGATGTTATTTTGCAAAAGATGAGGTGAAGATGAATTGAGGGGGACTCCTTGCCTGGATATTATTTGTGACCTCAGAAAATGTTGGGTTCCAATTCTTTTTGAAGATAAAAATAATAATGACTTGGTTGTAGCATTTCCCCGCACTATCCACATGTTTAAAAAGCCTGAGATTGCTTTAATTATGAGCCTTCAGTAAGAACCTCACCTTGTTCTTCAGTCTGATGTCAAGTCGATGCCACTTGCTGTCAGTAACATTTACACTCTCAGGGAATCGGAGATGTAACAGGGAGTCATGGGCTTGCCCAATCTTCAGTCCTAGAACGCCCTGTACAATATCTTCACAGGAGTTAAATGAGTTTGTTAGTATTGCAGGTGAACAAACAGCCCCCCAACTCAACCCAACTAGCTCCAGTGCTGTAAAACCTACTGATCACCTCCCCCCCCACTCTCCATTCTCTGCCTCTTCCAAGACAGCAGCATCATTACTGCTGGTTAAAGTTTAACTCTACTACTTTCTATGGTTCATTTACTGTTAATAAAAGGGGGCTTCTGCATTATCTAATTGGGGTCATATATGTGTTACACTTACCGACAAGCATGAAAGTCTTTGTGTACCAGCCAGATACAGGTCCGTGGTACAGTACTGTCCCATCAGGTTTGTCGCTAATAAACTCTAGAGACAGATGGTTCTCAGAGCAGAATCTGATTGAAGGGAACCAAGTGTATCCATCCCCTTGGAAGTTCCGGAGAGTCAGCTGGCAGAGTGGTCCATGGAGGGGTGAGGAGCACTGGCACCTAATGCACAGGCAAGAGAAATACATGCACTGTCTCTGATCACTTTTTACATTTAAGCAGCCCAAATCCCAGGACCCCCCCCCCCTTCCTGATTTCTATCCTCTTTACAGGAGTATGTGAATGGATATTGGACTGTGCATTGTCAAATTATATCATGAAAGTGGAAGCTAAGTCTAGGTGCATCACTTGTAACCAAGTTGTTGAACATCCAGGAACAGATTAAGAGTGTCTATGGTACAGAGCAGTTCTTTTACAGGGCCCACTTACCAACACTACACCCTCTATGGCAGGCTTCCACCCCTCCCCCCACCACCAGGGCTGGATTAAGTGTGATGGAGGCTCCTGGGCACAAAATCTGGTGGTGGCCCCAGATACACCAAAAATATTTCCCTAAAAGCCAGGGAGTGACCTTCAAAATATATATAAGGTGACTAGTGCACTGCCCTTGGCAGACAGGCGCCCTGTTCAACCTGAAGAACTTAATAGAAGAAAACACATAAACAAGACAAATGGTTGTTCTACAGGGCTGGCACTTAAAAAATCACCACTCATTTTTGCCAAAAAGTATACAAAATTTAATTATTCATAAATGTTTGGCACATGACATATATTCTACACAAATTTACCCAAAAAACACATGTACACCTTTAAAAGTTGCAATTGCTGTCTAAAGAACACACAAGGGGCCCCTGCCAGGATTATCCTGGGTTCCACGCCTCACCCATTCACTCTGCACTCACACATGCTGGCCAGCATTTCATTGCGGGGAACTAATCCACCAACGGGGAAAGGGCTAAGCAGCAGCTATATGTCACACAGTTATAATGGTGCATCCCAAATGCAGATCCTCAAAGTTGCCTACTGGGTATACAGTCATTAGACCTTCTCATATCCACTGCATGTGGTAATTATGGAGACCGAGTCTGTGTAACCAAACAACTATTTTTGCCCACAGGCACTCACGTGTCCCGATTTATAGGGTATGTTGCATTCTCCATAGGTCCAACGTAGAGCACGCAAGGTAGTACATAGTAGCGGTACAATGGCCCAAGAAGGACAGAGATAAAAACCGGCGTCTTTCGCGTAAGTCACCGCCGGCGCCGCCACCACCATGCGTCATGTGTAGTCTCCACGTGAGTACTCAGAGGTAAACAAAGGCGGCCTCCTAGAGCTGCATACTGCCAACCATCGCACGTGGCTTCAGCGCGGTGACATCAGAACGAGATGGGGGGGCGTGGTTAGGGGCCAACACCGACGTACGTTTCACTCCCCAATGGGAGTTTCCTCAGATACAGCATTTTTTTCCCTTAAAATAATAGTCCAGCCAAGTAACTGATTGGTGGTTGTCTGGCACCTGCCCACTTACTGGAATATAAGATCAAGTCCCTTGTGCGGGTGCGTGCTGCTCAGGAACTCCTGCTTTGCCATTCTAGCCGGGGGGGGGGGTAGTGTAGTTACCCAGACGGTTCACCAGAAAACAGTTCCCTGCATTGAGCTGCCAGGGGCTGTGTTTGGTGGCTTATGTGCAGTGAGCAGCCACAGATTGAGAGCAATGCACCGATCACTGTAGTGTTGCTGACAGTGGCTTTGCTGCTCTAGACTCTCCATTTGGCCTCTGGTGGCTTTGGCTGCAGATTTGCAAAAACAAAAAAAAAGGCTTGCCCAGGTGGGTAGGGGGCCCCCACTGCCACCGATAGCTTTGTTGCCGACCCCGCGGCACGTCAGACCAAAGACTGAAAACCCTCCTGGACCAGACCATAACCCAAAGGTTGATGGAGGCCCCCTTTGCAGGGCAAGTGGTGGGGGGCTGTGCCCCTGCGACCAGCAACCAGGGGGCTCGCTCCTCAAGTAACACATGTAAGCACGTCTTTTGGTGTTATATGTTTGCTATGCTTTACCCTGACACTGAGTGGGTCAAAAGGTCTTGCACAAGTTATATCTGAGATGGAGGCACTTTATAAAGCACTGTCACTTTAATTGTAGTAGGTTAGGGTTAGCATCATGTATGTTAATGAATAGATTAAATTGTGTGGTTTGTATATATAAATGGTATATTGAGGATTAGTTATAAGATATGGATTAGAGGTATTTTGATTGCTTTTGAGGAAGTGCACCCCCCGGCGGTGAATCATGTCAATGGCACAGAATGATTGTTTAATGATTAATTTCTGTTTTTAATTCATCCATAATAAAATGTATACTTACTTTAATTTTGTGAGTGCAATAGTCAGTCTCTGTGGGGTTAATTAGCTGGGGTGTTTAGAGGTCACCCCATTTAAAGAATTTTGAGTGCGTTGGGCAGTACCCCTCAGGGCAGTGCACCTTGGTAGGAAAACTTTAAGTGTGTGCCGCCCTTACCCTTGCCCGGTTGCCCCTGGGCTGTATAAGATACTGCTGGTAGAACTGTAATTCGATTGTTGGCCCACATACAAGCCCAATGTCAGTGCTCACTAGACCCACTTTGTTTTTTCATTATGAAAAAAAAAACTGCTGCTTGCAAACCCAGAGCATTGCTTGTCTGCCAGAATTACAGATGCCAATAACAAAGATATAATTTCATTTTATGTGCAGTAGAATGTTTTACACAACACCCAGGGCAAAACACTGCCCCAAGAAACAGAACAGAGGCTGCTTAGTAGTGGGATGCAGTTGGGAGCGAGCACCTGGATCCCTCAAAAAAGTGGAAGCAGGTGAGAAGTCACACGCTGCAATCCAGGCCAGCTCCCAGACCCCCCCCCCCCCCCGAGTGATGGGGCCCCCCGAGTGATGGGGCCACACACCTTGAGTCCTTGACTTCCCTGATGCCATATAGATAAGTGGGTCATAGAGGTGGTATGGTGAACACCTTTGATGCCTATCCCCAAATTAGCCTGCAGCTGTTGGCGCCGGTGAGACAGGTGCTCTTTGATAAAGCGGCTAAGCGGCAGTGGCAATCAGATTTATAGTGGGATTATAGAAATACCATCAGTACATACATTACACAAACATCGTTTTCTGGCAGCGCAGCATTTAATGAATACAAATGACTCCTCCATCTGCCGGGGCTTCTCCTCTAATCCGCGCTCCCCGCTCGATTTCTATAAAATATATCGCTAAGCCTCGCCGAGCAGAACAGCGTGTTAAAAAATGAACAAAGATGTCTGCGGAAAAAAAAATTATTTAAAGAGCGCCTAAGAATATTACGGGTTGGCGGGATAAGAGGCAAGCTGGGGTTTAATCCATCTTTGCTGCCGCGCCGGCATCGGCGGAGGGGGGAAGTGCGGAGGAAAAAAACAAAAAATGAATTATTTTAGGTAACAATTAAAGAGGAAGCCGTTCTAAAATGTTTTACATTGTATCTGAGAAATGTAAAACCAGCCATTGAACCACTGAGCCGTCCCGGTAACTGTGGTTTCCGGGTATGCAGTTTAACAACAGGTAGTTGCCATGGCGAGATAGTACAGCAATGTTCACAAAATGCTGTATAAGCCATATAAGCAGAGCTCCAGGCAAAATACCATGAGCGAGGATTTTAATATACTTGTAACGGACATATAACAAACCTCTGCTGGGAGGCTTCTGGAAAACTCGTGTGTGTGTGGGCGGACTATGACTAAGGGCCGTTAAGGGCCCGAAACGCGTCAGAGGACTACACACACCCTTTTGCCCGAGTCTTGAATTGGATTTTATGTTGTTGCTGCTGTCACTTGTACCGTTCGGAGATGGATGATTTTAATGTGTATTCAATAAAGACACGATTTTAAGGAAGTGCGGATCCACCATCAATTTTTTCTGCTGTGTGTAGGCGGAGCCAGCCATGAGAGAGAGGCTGGTGAGGTCATTCCTGCAGCCTATAAAAGGCACAGCACAGCTCTGAGAGACCAGAGTCAGTGAGGTGGGTCAGTGGGAGCACGTCTGTGTCTGTGTCTGTATGTGTTTCTGAGCCACATAAATTATAGGGCCACAGTGAAGTTTTTGGTTGAAACTAACACTCTCCTTATTTACCTCACTGCTGAACTGTGCTGGGCGCTATCATCACCTTCACATATAAGGATGGGGGATCGAGGGAGAGACTGCACGGGCACCTTGAAAAAGTGGTTCGCAGGTATGGGGGATCAGAGACCGGGGAATGCTGGAGATGTAATAACGCCCGCGGAACCTTGGCTCACATTTGGTGGGAATGCCCTGCTATAAAAACCTTTTGGGAGGGGGTGTTGAAAGTATTTGAGTCTACGACGCTTGAGAGTGTTCCCAACTCTCCACAGGTGGCCCTTCTATCAATAACTTCGGGCTCGGTGGTGGCGGGGGGGGAGGGGCCTGCTAAGGCATATGCTCACGGCAGGCAGAGCAGTGATACCCCGACACTGGCGCTCAAACACCGTGCCCTCCTTGATGGAGTGGTATGGAGAATTGGAGAATATTAAGAGGATGGAGGAGCTGGCGCTGGACGGTATCGAAGGGGGGGCCGAGAAACATTACAGGGCATGGACAATATGGGAGACCTCTAAGAGTTCCCCCAGGATTCGGGACATGCTGGAAAGAAACGGTTGAGGGGACGTTCTTTTTCTTTTGCTTCTCCTTATTCCTTGTACTCTTTCTCGTTATGCTTTCTTTTTCTTTTTTCGCCTCCCCTGGGCTCCACCCAGGGGTAGACAGAGCTGTAAGCAGGAGGGGCTGAGAGGTAGGTGTTCAAGGGTGGGTGGTGGCGGGGGGCTGCCCCCCGCAGTACCCGGGGAATTCTTCCTCAGGCACGATGGCCTTTGGGGACCCCGGTCGGGGGGTAGGTGCCTCTGTCCCTCATCTTCCGAAGATGGACTTATGGATTTATCCCGGGTCCCCCCTATCTAATGATCTACATGGTGATTAGCGAAGGGGGAATAACTGATGGGGTGCATTGTGGGATAGTGGGGGCCTAGTACCATCATTGTCCTCGATATGGTGGATCTTGCAGTAATATCAGGACTATGGTCGACTCATGGAATATCTAGATGTTCCCATCGATCACCTCCGTGTATAATGAGGTATCATGGCTCTGTAACTTTCTTATGTTGTTTTCTTGCTGTTTTTCTCAATTTACTGTATATGCAAAACTCAATAAAAACATATTGCAAAAAAAAAAAAAGTGGTTCGCCACGTAACGCGTGGGGGATAAGAGGTCTGGTTGATACAGCGACGCGGTCTCCTGACAAGGGTGATATTGTTTTTTTTTTTTCTATTTTGTTTCTCACTGTGATTGGTTGTTGTTTATTTTCTCTTTCTATTTTTGATCATCTTATGCATAAAGCACTTTAGCACTAAGTTCACTTTATTTGTATTTGATTTGCTTTAGATAAATGTATTTTGCTTGGTTTGCACATTTAAAGGGGCCATGACCGCTGTAAAGTTTTTCTATATGGAATGTCTTGTATGTTATATGTTAAATGGTGTATTGTAAATGTATATGTTTTTTAAATTTGATTAAATAAATGATGCTAATGATTTGATCATATACATTGATTGGCTTTTGTGCTGACCCAAACTGAACACTGTGGTAACTGGAACCACTCTTTTTTGCTAGTTTTGTCTGCAGCTCATGCACTGTATTGAGATTCTTTTGGCTCGGGCACAGGTACAGCGTTTAGATTTAAGATGGTGCAGGATTGTTTGGTTTTTATGAGTCACTGCTGAACTGTGTGAGGGGTGTTAAGGCTTATTTTTTTGTGTGTTATCACTGTGTGAAGCCTCCCGCGGAGCGCAAAGAAAGGGACTCAGCGCGGTTGGAGGACGCCCTTGGTAATTTTATTTAGGAGAGTTTTTGAGGCCGTGACCGCTTGAAGAAAGAAATATCCGGAAAATTGCATCATTTTTTTTTTTTTTTTTTTTTAACATTTTTTTTTTTTAAATGCATAGGTCATTTTAGTCAGCAAATAACAGGACATTTTCCACCAAGATCGTTTGGTCTAAGGATAAGTGAACTTTTCTCAGTTCTCCTCACTATTTACAGCATAGTTACACATTTAGAGAATCAGCTATCTGAAGTTTATTATATAGAGTTAATCTTACATTTTAAATAGATGTTTGTGTATGTATTGATAGATTGGATAACTTTCTGTGCAATTCAAACAAATAGCCATATATGATAAAGTGACCTAGACACAGGTTTATCCTTTGTTTGAGATATTCTCCCCCCCCCCCCCTCCCCATATTCTTCAAGTAGAAATTGTAATAGATTCTTTTAGAGTCATTTATTGCCTTAATCCAGTGGCTATATACACCAACTATTGTGTTCAATGCTTTGCCTAATATTCAACCGTTAAAGGAGCAGTATCGCGAATTTTTCTTGGTGACATATTTAAATGGTACTTTGAATGTAGTTAAGTGTTGGAGTAAGAATTACAAATTTAGAAATAAATGATGTCTGTGTTGTGCAGCTGGAGACTAATAGCTCATGTTTATGTCTGCTGAGCGTCGGGGCCCGACACTCTGGCCTATTCCACGCTGAGGAGAGGGGGACACAATGTAACATAGTATCAGCTGTTCAGTGCTGGCAGCCGTCCAGCATAAGATAACAACATTGCCTGGCCAGAACTCATATATCTGAAACAGAAAGAAAAGCTCTAGAAGTAATTTAGCTCATTGGTAAATTCAATGTCAGTTTGAACCAGAGAGTCATTGGTTCGAATCTCAGACTCACCATTTTTTTTTTTTTTTTTTTTTGGGGGGGGGGGGGTTATTTTATTTCAGAATTGGATTTTTATGTTTACATCCTGTTTTTTTGCTCTAAACATTTTTTATTTTGACAGTTTTCTCTCTCTTTTCTCCACACATTTTTCCATATGATCTTTCTTTCACCTTTGTGTGTTTTGAGCCAACCCAGGATTTTCACTATCTGGAGTTTTGTTTTGTGCCCCTAGGGGCATCCTGACTTGGGATGCCCTGATATGTGAAATCCCCAAGTTCGCCTGTGAAAACGTACCTTTCCCTGTCCCACAGCGCATGCGCGGGCTCTCATCCAATCAGCTCTGTTTGCACGCAGATGGGGAGCCTGAGCAGTAACCTTCCTGGCCGCCCGGCCTGTCTAAATGACTATCTGCGTGAGCGCGCCAGAAAAATGGGGGGATCTGTGGTTATCCAGGGGTCGTTTCACACAGTGGGCATCCTGATTTAGAATGCCCAAGGGGCAAGGTCAATGGCCGGGTCTTATAGACTTCAGGGTCGGCAACTCAGGGTTTTGTTCCACTTTAATACCTTTAGATTTTCCTGCACAGTTATTCAAAGAAGAATTTCAGTTATTTTCAGTCAGTTTAGTTTATTTTGTATAGATTTTACACATTTGAGTCACCTGGTCTCATAACAAAAGCAGCACCTCACACACACACAGCCGTTACCACAGTGTCAGCCTCTGAGGTAAAGTGTTGCTAGGAGACCAGTGGGCTAAATGAAGCAGCTCACTAAATACAACCCAGCAGATCCCCCTATTCAGCAAATGGACTGAGCCATTGGCATTATACAATTTAAAAGAAAGGCAGATATTTTTTCCTTTTTCTATCGCCACATTATTTATACACATGTTAGAAGCTATTGTGTGGCTATTTAATTATTTTTTTTTTTAATGCAAATTTCGCGATACTGCTCCTATAAATTCTAGATTGGTTCTTATTTATCTGGTGTGGTGTGTTTTATTCCATTATTTAGACTACCCCACACTACATACTCACCAAAATGTTTTTTTTCTTGAAATGCACTTGGGTGAGCAGCTGATGCACCCAGCAGCATCCCTCCACCCTGTGCACTTATGCCACTAGACAACCATGCCAGAGGGCGCAGTGCCAGGCTGCTGCCGTTGGATTGGGGACCGAGGAAAATAAAACATTACCTAACTTAATCCTTGCAGGCCCGATCCATCGGTCACCTGCAGCCTGAATAGGTCCTGTTCTTATGCTGACAGAGCGCTCCCAGACTGGCTTTGGTGGTCAGGGTGCTTCCTGACAGGGCCGGCTCCAGGGTTTTGTGGGCCCCTGGGCAACATAGTCTTAGTGGGCCCCTTGTGTCACATGACATGCCTCGCGATGTAATACCCTCTGGGATCGCTCATATACTCACCTCTCATATTAATGATTGGCATAAAGAGCTGGGAGCACATCCCTCTTATGTGTCAGCCATAGAGATGCCAGCAATGCACCAAGACACGAGAATGCGGCCTGGGACCCTGGAATGGTTAATGTTTGTTCCTGGGGTATTTTACACAATGGGGCGTCCCAAATTGGAGTGTCCCAGGGGTTGTTACCTGGATGGCTGGCCGGTCCCCTTTAAACTCCCCCACTGGCATTAGCCATTGATTTAGCGAGTGGCCCTGCCTCTAGAATTACTGGTGGAATAGTGGGCGCCACCTTTCCCAACGAAAAAATACCAACTTTTCACATGTGCGGGGTATGTTCTTTAATCAAAAAAAATGGATGAGGGAAAAAGAAAAAAAAAGTGGAAGAGAGGGAGATAAAAGAATAAGTATAAAAAGAGATTTAGAAATAGAATGAGGGGGAAAAAAGAGATGAGAAAGAAGAAAAATAGAAATAGACAAAAAGAAAAAAAGAGAGAAAGCAGGGTTGAAAAAAGAAAAGAGAAAGGAACGGAAAGAAGGAGAAATGGGAGAAAGAGAGAGTGGGGAACAGAAACAAAAAGAAAGTGGCAAAAGAAAAGAGAAAGAAAGGAGAAAGTGAGGAGGAAGGGATGAAGAGGAGAAAAGAAAGTGAGAGAAAAAAACAGAAGGGAGTGAAGCAAGAAGGAGAGGGGAAACAGAAGGGGGACATGTAATGAAGGTAATAAAAGAAAGAAAGAGAAAAAAAAAAGAAATAAGGAAGAAATAAAGTAAGAAAGAAAGCAAATGAGCTATAGAAAGAAGAAAAAGTGGGATAGAGAGGTGGAAGGGGGAAGAAAGGAATGAAGGAAAGAGGGTAGAGAGGCGGGGAAATAAAATAAATAAGAAAAAAAGAAAGAAAAAAGATAGAAGAAAGAAAGAAAGAAAAAAGAAAGAGAGAGAAAAAAAAGAGAAGAGAAGTGAGGGGAGAGGGAAGGAAAGAGGAGATGAGGAAGGGAGTAAGAAGAGAAATGGGGAGGGAAGGCGAGAAAGATAAGGAAGTGACCACTGAGGAAAGGAAGGAAAAAAGGAGAGAAGAGCAAGGAGAGGGGATAAGAGGAATGGGGGGCGAAAGAAGAAAAGGAAGGAAGGAGGCAGTAGAGGAGTGAGAGAGAAAGAGAAGGAAAGTAAGAGAGAGAGAGAAAGGCACGGAGAGAGGAATGTAAGGATAGAAGAGAAGGTAAAACCATAGCTAGGCCTGTTAATAAGAAAAAGCACCAGCGTTGGGGCCCTGTCACACTTACTGGGTTGGCTATCAATGGTTTCTACACTGATTTTGGGCCCTTTTGTTTATGTTAGCGATGCAGATAAGGGACTGAAAGAGAATTCATCAGACAAGGGGAAATATATCAATCAATTTGCCGCAACTCCTGAGCAAAGCACAGAGAAGCGGCACCAGGATGATTAATGCCACAATCCAACCCTACTCTGTGTGCTCCAGGGAGTCACACTGCAGGTCACCTGTTATTGCACCTGTCTATGATTAAGGGCGGTATGGCGCCGAAACGCGTTAGAGGGCTGCTGCTATTGTTCTCATGTTTTTATGTCTTTCACCAAATTTGTATCGTTTTAAGAGGACTGGATTAAAAGCTATTTTTTAGGAATGCTGACCATCCATTGTTATTTTTCGCCTGTTGGGGCCGGTCATTGCACCCGTGGACACATTTTCTTACCAGAGTGCATCCTATTGCTTTCACTCACCTGTTATTGCACCTCGGCAACCCGGCTGGGCTTTGTAGTCCGTTCACCACACCCGCGCGACTGAAGTTTAGATAAGAGCCACCTGCTCTTTTCTCCTGCTGCGTAACTCTCCTGCTGAACTCTTTGGCAGCATCATGCTGGGGGGGGGGGGGGTGATCTCCTCTCCTCACCTATCAATCCAGGCAGTCAGCGTACTTCTAGCTCCTGCCACTGACAGTATGCGGGCGGAAGGGAAAGATAGTCCTGCACCCCATTAGGAACACATCACTAACCCACCGTCCATGGCGCTGATGTGCAGCACAAACAGCCTGAAGCAGTTATTGATTGCCCCTGGGCCCTCGGCACGTGACCGACCTTGCCGGGTGCTAGCGCCGGCCCTGCTCCCTGACACAGTCTATGGCCTGATTCAACTTGATTGTGTTTAAGAGTTAGATTTCTTAACAAGTATAACAAGTATGCAGCACATTCAAATTTAACCTGGTCTCCTATTTAACTTCAGTGGCAGCAATGCCCCTGAGGACTGGGATCAAGTGCATGGGAAATCAGGGGTTTTACACATAATGACATCCTAAAAAGTATTTCAGATTTTAGTCCTCTTTACCTGTCCTTAAAGTCCCAAATCTGATGTAATTAATCCGCTGTGTGTGGTCTACACTGGTGGCCAAATTGGTTCACCAGGTACACTTGCGTTGTGCATGTGCATACGTGCCACGCAAAACTGATCATGCTCGTGGTACGAACTCCATCCCTACATGATACCCACCTGTCTGGGTGCCCTGCTTACAGTCCTGGCCCTCTGCTTATTGAGCGCCTGGTCAGCTTTTTCTTACTTTCAGCCCTTTATACAGCCCCAAAGTAGACAATCTCAGCACTGACGTGGTTAAATCCAAGTGCTGTAGATGTGTACCTAAGTTAATATTATAAATCTATGGATTTTAGTATTAAATAAACCACAATCCTGGTCTTACCTGTACCCGATAGCAGTGTCTATGCAAGTGCCGCCATGCAGGCAGGGATTTTGCGGTAGAGAAGAACAAGATGGCCGAGCTCGGGCAAAGTATGGACATCTGCATGCTGCCGCCAGACCATGGATGACCGTCACGAAGGATGCGTTGCCAGCATCCACTACGTTCTGGGAGTCTCGGCTTGCGTCGCGGCCGGGGCACTGGGTGCTTTTCAGACACACGGCGTGCAGGCAGAACTCTGGCTCCCCCAGGAATACTTCAGTCTGAACAGCTGCCTGGATCTGATGAGAACAAGACAAAACAAACTGGCAGTGCTGAGGGAAGAAGACTCATCAGCTGTGGCCCCATCACAGTCAAGGCATAGATTTTGTGTCAGCAGACAAATGGTATTGCCATGTCGGTCTGTATCCCTCCATACATAATTCAAGCAACAAACACGGCTCTCACATATATCAAGCCTCCCCCTATCCGACCTGAGCGCTTCCTTCCTGATGTCTCGTGTCTGATTTTATTCTGTGTGTTAGCTTTACATCGAGAGTAAATGGATCCATCAGGAAGAATTAGCTTCCCCCCTGAAAGGCTGTCCAGTGCAATATTCTGGGGATTCCTAAAGGAATACATATATTCTCACCAAAAACCATTCCCTCTTGTGGTCCTCAAAGCCAGTTCTATCAGGGAGTGTCCCCCAGAAATTGGTTGTTTTTGGGTTTTGGCAGCTTACCTGATGAAGTGGCAGTCCCATGCTGTCTCTTTGATCTTCCTCTTCCTCCAGCAACCCCCCATCCTGATCTGGACCACCAATTCAATTCTGAAGCTCTAGTCAGGTTTACGCCAACTCTTTTATTAATAGGCTAGAATCAATCCCTGCTCTAATGCAATGCACACCCTGTGTTTGCATCACTCAGCCCTGCCACTTCTATCACACAGAGTACAGCACAACTTTAATTTAACTCTGGCAATATATCTTCATTTCTAAAAAGGGAAAAAATGAAAACATAGCCATGTGTAGCCGTATACAATGGGAATACTTTGAGCGTGTCTGGACAGTGACTTTAAGAACAGATTCTATACATTAGCTGTCCACTGTCCATACACTGAGCAAACATTAAGACTACACAGACTGCCCCTCCATTGTTCACACCTTAGCGACCTGTTATTTACCTTGTTTTTTTATTCCTTCACCCTATCAACCCAAATAGTTCCTTCTATATACGTATGCACGTGTATGTATATACCTGACGAAATGGATTAAATTCTCCCTCTACAAATATTTCTTCTGAAATGCATTATCTTGCGAGGTCCTCAAACCCAGCTCTCCCCCCCCCCACCCCCACCCCCACCCCACACATCATTTTGTGTTTTTCCCCGAGGGGAAGCTTGCATATGGGGGGTTCTTTCAGGCAAGATTTTGTGTCTACAAATATTCTCTTCGAAACACATTCCCAACTAGCTCTTCCTAACCAGTGTGGCTTTGGGCAATGTAGCACTTGGGGTTCTTAAAGGCCAGGTTCTCCCTCTACAAATGTTCTTGCATTCATTCTATAGGTCTTCACACTGGCATACATAATTCAAGCAACAAGCACAGCTCTCACATTTATCAAGCCTCCCCCTGTCCAACTTGAGCAGTTCCATCCTGGTGTCTTGTGTCATCAGGTAGAATTAGCTTTACCCAGAATGGCTGGTGAATGTGCTGACATTCACTTCATAGATTCTCAAAGCACAAAAAATACAATTCTGTGAAACTCACCTGTAGAATTGTTTTTGAGTATATCCAGTCCAGGTCGTCCCAGTGATGACATGTGGGTATTCCGACATCAACTTTGTAGAACTTTGTAAAGTATGAACAGAAGACCAAGTAGCAGCCTTACCAACTTGTTCAACCGATGCCTGGTGCTGAAAAGCCCAAGAGGCACCAATAGCTCTAGTAGAATGAGCTGTGATCCGAAAAGGGAGGTCCTTCCCCTTGGCAGAATATGCTTGCATCACCGCCTGTCTGATCCACCTACTGAGAGTGGACTTGGCTGGTGGCAAACCTTTCCTAGATCCCTCTGTTAGGACAAAGAGCAAATCCGACTTCCTGAAGGATTCAGTCGCAACCAGGTAATACTTAATGGCTCTGACCACATCCAAGGCATGGAGAGTCCTTTCCTTAGAATTAGTCGGTGCAGGACACAAGGAAGGCAAGACAACTTCCTCATTAAGGTAAAAGGGAGAAACAACCTGAGGCAAAAAATCAGGTTTAAAGCGAAAAACCACCTTATCCTTATGCCGCTCAAAATAGGGAGGCTTCATACAAAGCGTGGCCAGCTCTGATATGCGACTCACCGAGGTGATCGCTACAAAAAAAGCCACCTTGAGAGTCAAAATAGGCAATGCAGCATTGCACAGAGGTTCGAGGGGAGGACCCTGAAGAGCAGACAGTACTAAATTCAGGTCCCACACCGGTAATACTGACTTACGTGGTGGCCGGACATGGGTGACTACCTGGAAAAAGGACTTGATCAACCTATGGTTGGCAATGGATCTCTAGAAGAATATGGCTAAGGCCAAGAACTGGCCCTTGAGGGTGCTCAGCTGGAGACCCAAGTCTAAGCCGTGTTGTAAAAACTCCAGAATCCTAGAAATAGAAAATGTGCGGCAAGGGAGACTCTCGGTCTCGCACCAAGCAATATAAATCATGGAGGTAAATCATGGAGGAAGACTTCTTCCGTGCCTGAATCATGGTATGCACAACTGTGGCCGACAGCCCCTTTTCTATCAGGATTGAGGTTTCAATAGCCAGGCCGTCAAAGCCAGCGTCTGTAAATTGGGGTGCCGCAGCGACCCGAGTGAGAAGCCCTGGGTCGTCAGGCATGATGTAGCGATCTACCGACATCTGAACTATGTCCGCAAACCAACTCCTTCTTGGCCAGCGAGGAGCCACCAGAATGGTTGGTACCCCTTCCTGGGCTTTCTTGCTCAGCACTGCCCAGGAGTGGAAACGGAGGGAATGCATAAAGGAGCTTGAACTCCATCCAGGGAATTGCCAGAGCGTCTGTTGCAATGGCCAGAGGATCTCTTGAGAGAGAGGCAAACCTTGGAAGCTTGTGATTGTGTCTGGATGCAAACAGGTCCACATCCAGCTGACCCCAGCGGAAACACAGAGCGTGTAAGGTCTTGCTGTTGAGAGACCATTCACCCAGGTGCAAGGCGCTCCTGCTCAGGGAGTCTGCCTCTTGGTTTTCCACCCCGGGGATGTAGACCGCCGATATGCAGGGAACATTCTCCTCTGCCCAAGCCAGAATCTGGGTCACCTCCTTGAGGGCTCGCTTGAGTCCCGCCCTGGTGATTGTTGTAGGCAACAGCCGTCTGATTGTCTGAGCGAACCTGGATCGCATGACCCCTTAAGTGGGGAGTCAAGCGAAGAAGCACCAACCGGATCGCTCTCAGCTCCAAGAGGTTTATGGGTAAGCGGTTCTCTTGCGGACCCCACTGACCCTGGATCTTCTGAGTCTGCCAAACGCTGGCCAGACAGCGAAAATTCCTGTTCCAGCGACTCCTGCATCCGGTTCCAGCTGGTCAGCAGGTTCAATTGAAGAGGTCTCATGTGAAATTGGGGCGAAGGGCACCGCCTCGAAGCATGGCACCATTAGGCCCACCAGTCTCATCCCCAGACGTTTCGACAGCCTCTGACAGGACAGCAAGGCCTGCACCTGCGTCTGGAGACCCGAAACCTTCTGCAAAGGCAGAAAAACCTTGACCTTAGCGGTGTCTATCGTCATTCCTAGGAAGGATCTCACTGTTGAGGGAGTGATAAAAGACTGGGTGATAGATTACCCAGCCGAAGGCCTCCAGGGTTGACAATACCGTCCGAGTATCGCTCTCGGCCTGCTGCAAAGACTGGGCCGCAATCAGCAAGTCATCCAGATAGGGCAGCACACAAATACCCTCGTTCCTCAGGATAGCCATGATGGCTGCCAGCACCTTGGTGAAGACACGGGGGGCTGAGGATATCCCGAATGGAAGTGCCACAAACTGGTAATGCTGATCCTCCAGAGCAAACCTCAGGAACTTCTGATGCCCCTGGAAAATCGGGATGTGCAGATAAGCATCCCTGATGTCCTTCGTGGTCATGAAGTCTCCGGGCCGAAGCGAGCTCACTGCTGACCGTAAGGTTTCCATGCGGAAATGTCTGACTCTTACAAACCTGTTGAGACCCTTCAGGTCCAGGATTGGTCTTAACGTTCCGTCCTTCTTGGGAACCGTGAACAGGTTGTAGTAAAAACCTTGACCCTGCTCCTGACGAGGAACAGGGCAAATCACACCTAACCGCAGGAGGTGCTGCACGGCCATTCTCAGGCCCTGTGCCTATAATGGGTTTTGGGATATTCGAGACGAAGAAATTTTGTGGGCGGCCTGACTGCCAGCTCTATTTTGTAACCGGAGGACACCACCTCCTGAATCCACCGATCCGAGACGTGCCATCTCCAGATATGAGCAAATAGCAGAAGCCGTCCCCCCACCCGGATGGGTGAGGGCGCCTCCTCATGCCTGAGAGGACTTGGCAGGGGGCTTGGACTTGGCTCCCCAAGCGGTCATGATCCAAAAATATGCTCTTGGCGCAAGTGGTACAAACAGTGCTGAATCCGCCCAGAGGACTTGCACTGCACAAGGGGCAGAGCTTCACCCGCCCAGAAGCTGCCCCCAGCTCGCTATCCCCAGATGTCTCCATTATGGTGATTATAAAATTGGCAATGCAGGTTACAAGGCGCTAACGGCCCAAACCCATATGATCCCTCTTAATAATAGGGGAGGGGGGGACCGGGAGGAACCACAACCCTCATTCACTGGGCCCACCTAAACAAGACAAAAGAGAGGCCTATCAGTATCCCACAAGCGTATGCAGAAAAACACAATAAAGGCATTATTAAGAGGGACTCACAACACCGACAGTAGCGGGGGAGCAGCAGCGGAGGGGCGCCAGGCAGCAGTAGCAGCAAAATGGCGAAGAGGAGCTGTCCGCACAAGCACGCAGCCAGCTTCGGCGCGATCCTCGAGGGGCGGGCTGCACAGCGATGACGCGAAAAGCGCACCCTCCCCGGCAGCGCGAAAAGAGCGCCCACCCATCAGGGAAGCCAGGGCCACGGCAGGGGACATAAAACAATCGCCGCCAGCAGGAGGGTGGCCCGACCGCGGGCATACATATCCAGCCCGTGCAGTGCCACGACCGTGCCCGTACTCCTCCGCCCACCTGTCACCGAAAAGACCGTGCGAGCGGCGTCCCGTCCCTCACAGCGTATGTGCATCAAAATCGAGGGGAGAGGAAGGCAGCCAGAACCGCGAGGGAGGTAAGCATAAGTTCAAACCGCACACAGTACATCAGTAAGTTGCAAAAAACACACTGCACACAAAAATAAAGCTTGTGGGATGGGGAGGGATATAAGGCATCTAGCCAGCAATGTGGTTCGCTCAGGTAGGCTCACCATCAGCCTATGGCCGGCTACCCTTTAATCAGGGTCTATGGCCCAGAGCCCAGCTCTGCCAACAAACGCCTGACCCCGGCGTTCCCCCTACCGTTACAATCCCGAGTCAGCCGTGGCTGGAAAGCAAGAGTGGGTCTCACAAGATTAGGGTCAGCAGTGGCCGACGGGCTAGGAGGCCCCGCTCAGCTGCCAAAATTCCAAGAGAGAGTATCCAACGATCTTCAGCAGCCAGACTGCAAGATGAACACTGGGGAATGATATTGAGACACCTGCCTTTATAGGGAACCGGGAGGAGCGACAGGTTTTGATCTTGCAGTTGAGCGCCCCCTGGGGGCGGAATACCCACATGTCATCACTGAGATGACCTGGACTGGATATAGGGAAAATACAAATATTCTTTAAAAAAAACTTTCCCTTGGTGATCCTCAAACCCAGTTTAACCAACTACTGTGTCCCAGGAGGAGGTTGCACTTGGGTTTTCTCTTTACAAATATTCCTTCCAAAAGCATTCCCAATGTGGTCTCTAGCTTTTCTCAACCAGATTATCCCTGGAAGAGGTTGTATTTTTGTTTCTTAAAGTGGATGTTCAGTCTAAGAAATAGACAAATATCCATTCTGAAATACATTACCGACTTAGTCCTTAAACCCAGATGCATTTGGAGTTCATAGAGGCCAAGCTCTATCAACATTATAGGTCTGCTTTAGAAGGACCTATAATCCCGAAATGAAGTCTGGCCCTATTCTACTGGAGGCCATTCTGTTTATTCTAACAGAAGTATCATGTGCGTCACTCAGAGGTGGCACTGGCACAAGAATGGGCTCTCCAGCAGCCCAATAAACCCCATGTTGCACCATGATCACCCACCTGGTCCTTGTGTCTGGCAATCACATTGCGCAGGGTGTCAGATTTGTGGTAAGAGGAGGTGGACGCCTGGATGGCCAGCCTGAGCTCTGTCACTCCCCCCTCACTGGACAGCCCAAAGATCTGGATGTCATCTGGGTGGGATGTTGCTGCTTTTGCCAGGGCGCTGCGCATGCAGTCCTCCTTACTCACGCCATACTCATTCTTCTCTATGAATTCCTCTGCGGTGATGTCTGGAGGAAAGAGGAGAGACAACAAAAACCTGTCTGGGTCCACCATAGATTGCAGGGTGTTGGGGCAACCCATATCTTTTATATACCCAAATATATAATATAATCTGTACCACACTCCTTTATACACTGGACCACCTTCTGTATACTCCTGTATACACTAATAGAGTATAAGCTCTACTCTCCTCAGTATCCTCCCTAAATGACTGTATGCCCATCCTCCTAGATCATAGATTGTAAACTCATATCTTCTGCATTCTGCTTTATACGCAAATGGATTCTTCACCTCATATATTCTTAGCATTTATAGATTGTAAGCACTTCCTCCTTCTGTATCCTCCCTTATACCCTAATAGATTGTAAGCTCTTCCCCCTTCTGTCTCCTCCCTTATACCCTAATAGATTGTAAGCTCTGCTCCTTCTGTATCCTCCCATATACCCTAATAGATTGTAAGCTCTTCTCCTTCTGTATCTTCCCATATACCCTAATAGATTGTAAGCTCTGCTCCTTCTGTATCTTCCCATATACCCTAATAGATTGTAAGCTCTTCTCCTTCTGTATCTTCCCATATACCCTAATAGATTGTAAGCTCTTCTCCTTCTGTATCCCCCATATACCCTAATAGATTGTAAGCTCTTCTCCTTCTGTATCCTCCCTTATACCCTAATAGATTGTAAGCTCTTCTCCTTCTGTATCCTCCCTTATACCCTAATAGATTGTAAGCTCTTCACCTAATGTATCCTCCCTTATACCCTAATAGAGTGTAAGCTCTTCTCCTTCTGTATCTTCCCATATACCCTAATAGATTGTAAGCTCTTCTCCTTCTGTATCCCCCATATACCCTAATAGATTGTAAGCTCTTCTCCTTCTGTATCCTCCCTTATACCCTAATAGATTGTAAGCTCTTCTCCTTCTGTATCCTCCATTATACCCTAATAGATTGTAAGCTCTTCTCCTTCTGTATCCTCCCTTATACCCTAATAGATTGTAAGCTCTTCTCCTTCTGTATCTTCTCTTATACCCTAATAGATTGTAAGCTCTTCTCCTTCTGTATCCTCCCTTATACCCTAATAGATTGTAAGCTCTTCTCCTTCTGTATCCTCCCTTATACCCTAATAGATTGTAAGCTCTTCTCCTTCTGTATCCTCCATTATACCCTAATAGATTGTAAGCTCTTCTCCTTCTGTATCCTCCCTTATACCCTAATAGATTGTAAGCTCTTCTCCTTCTGTATCTTCTCTTATACCCTAATAGATTGTAAGCTCTTCTCCTTCTGTATCCTTCCTTATACCCTAATAGATTGTAAGCTCTTCTCCTTCTGTATCTTCTCTTATACCCTAATAGATTGTAAGCTCTTCTCCTACTGTATCATCCCTTATACCCTAATAGATTGTAAGCTCTTCTCCTTCTGTATCTTCTCTTATACCCTAATAGATTGTAAGCTCTTCTCCTACTGTATCATCCCTTATACCCTAATAGATTGTAAGCTCTTCTCCTACTGTATCATCCCTTATACCCTAATAGATTGTAAGCTCTTCTCCTTCTGTATCCTCCCTTATACCCTAATAGATTGTAAGCTCTTCCTCCTTCTGTATCTTCCCATATACCCTAATAGATTGTAAGCTCTTCTCCTTCTGTATCTTCCCATATACCCTAATAGATTGTAAGCTCTTCTCCTTCTGTATCCCCCATATACCCTAATAGATTGTAAGCTCTTCTCCTTCTGTATCCTCCCTTATACCCTAATAGATTGTAAGCTCTTCTCCTTCTGTATCCCCCATATACCCTAATAGATTGTAAGCTCTTCTCCTTCTGTATCCTCCCTTATACCCTAATAGATTGTATGCTTGGTTCCTTCTGTATCCTCCCTTATACCTTAATAGAGTGTAAGCTTTTCCTCCTTCTGTATCCTAGTGGGACAAAACAAGTTCCATCACAGAAGACCTTCGCACCGCGTTCATCAGGTGCTACCCACAGATTTTTTTTCTTTGCTAACTTTCAGTTATTTTTAAATATAGATGGGGTGGGGGACAGCCACTGTCACTACGTACTTGTTAATATAAGAGATGTAGAGTAGTAGATGGCATCGCTATGGATCTCCTTTAGGTGAATCCTTACAGTAGATGTGACGTCTGGCCAAACCCCATCCGAGACCTTCACCTCCAGGTTATAGACGCCATGCCTGGCATTCTCCAGCATAATCAGAGTCCCAGTGTCCGAGTCCAACAGGAAGTGCCTAAACAATGGAAATAAATAACCTATAAGAGGGCCGGAAAGTCTGTGAAGGTTATAAGCAATCTAGGTCATAGTGAAAAGTCAAAGCAACTGGACTATTTATCAATCTTTATTTCTTTTTCTCTATCTCTTTCCTCTATTCCTCTTCCCTTTCATTCGTTCATTTCCTCTTTTTTCTTTTCTGGTCTTTTTCTTTCTTTGTCTTGATATCTATTTCTCTTGCTACATATTTTTTTTTTATGTTATTAGAATCTATTTATCTCTCTTTATCTCTCACCCCGATCGGGGTGCCCCGCAGTCAGGGGCTTATAGATTCCCAGGCCGATCATGGGAGGGTGTTGGTCCACTTTAAAATTTCACACAGTACCCTGATAACAAGCATTTTTACCATTCATAACCTTAACTCAATAAAGAAAATTTAAAACTAAAGACCTCCAAGAGGTAATGACCATAGAAAAAAGAAAGAAGGAGAAGAAGTATAGAAGAGTTTTGTGATGCTGGATACCCCCCCATATTTAAGTAAATTCTGCAAGGAAGCCAGCAAAATATCCACGTTACAGTGCCTGATCCACGGAAAACCATGACTCATGAAATGTCTCTAACGTATCCATAGTTACAGCTGTCTTTTTTCCCTGCTTTCCTACTTTCTTTTATACTTTCCTCTCTTTTCTTTCTTTCTCTTTCCCCATTTTTCTTTTCTGTTCTCTTTCTTTGTCTTTGAATGGCTAGCTGAGGGCTGCTCCCCTTCGGCTGTGTGTACCTCTGCAAGCCATTCTGATAGGCCTGGTGCGATAGTGAGCAGCTGCTAGAGCAGGGGTACTCAACCACTTCTTGTAAAGGTCCATTTAAAGGCATCCACTAAGAGGTGAAGGTCCGGGCGAGGGCTGTCATGGGGGTGGATAGTTCGAAATCAACAAAGATTCCCCAGACAAAATTGGATTGAATGGGGTAAAGAGACCGAGAACCAAAGTTTGTATGTACCCTGCGATGCCAAGTCCTGCCCGTGCTTTACTAACATATTGTAATGCTGGTGCCAGGGAGCCATGACACTGGCAGGAAGACTAAGCACTACATCGCCAATCAAGGGGGCAGGTCTGAGCACAGCAACACAGAAGCAAGGGCAGGGGTCCGGAAATCTGGCATTGAGGTCCACATTTGGACCCCGGTCCGCCAGTTGAGTATCACTGTGCTAGAGGAAAGCAGGGGATGGAAGTCCAGAAGTCCCAAAGTCAGAATTGACTAGCCCTAGAGACTCTGGGGCTGGTTTTGGTCCTATTTCTGCCTGATTTAAAGCGGATCAAAATCCTTGATAACTCAGCTCTAGAGTCAGGATTGGGCTACTGCTGGTCCCCGGGAGATCCAGGTTTTAGCCTACACCCGGAAGACGGCTGGAGCCGAAACGCGCGTCGTGTTTATTTGAACTCACGGAGCGGGGAAGACGCCAAAGCGCGCCCCCGCAAAGAGTGACAGACTACAGAAAGGATTATCCCCTTCTTTTTATACTGAGGATTATTACATCACGAGGAACCCGGAAATACTTACAGACATTTTATACATTGTTTACCAACAGAGACAGCTGACAGAGGCAGCGCTGCTGACACCATCGCCTATTATTTCAGAGCAGCGCCCTGGCAGCAAATCTCCCTGCGGGACACATAGCAGGGCACCCAATTACCTTCCCCATGCACCTTTTAAACCCTTGTATTTTAACATCAACAATAAAATATTGTTTTTATTGATTAACTGAAGACCTCCGTTTTTACAAGAAAGAACACAGCCTGGATTACTTTTTTAAGGAAGACATCCACAGTGCAGGGGTCAAAGGTAAATATAATATCCAAGTTACATTGTAGTAATTTGGATTTTTTCCTGTGATACAATTAAACAGAGAGCGCAACCTAAAGCGAGTTTTTCGTAGAGGTTACAGTTGGTGACAACAAGAAATATCTCCATTCTCTTCTTACTCGACAAAATTATAAGGAAACGGTCACTTATATCTTAGGTTGCAGCACTCCCCACCATTCTATTCCAGTGCTCGATACCATACATACTAGATCCAGGTTTTAGATTTTAGTGATTGAGCTTGAATTGCCATTTGAATTGCCATGAGCACAAGCAGGGAGGAATTCAGTCAATATGGATTTCTCCCTGTGAAGTGTTCTAAAGGGAGGCTGGCAGCTTCCCAGGTGAGTAGCTCTCAGATATTTGTCTGCATTGCATGTCCCAACTTTGGGGACTCAGAATTAAGAGTAGGGACCACACTAAACACAGAGTGCCTTGCCGGGGCAGTGTGGCTTCCACATGTATCTGCAGATATGTGCAACCAAATCTCTGTCTTTCCACATAGCTAGACATGTTTGTTGCTTGATATTTAGTTGATGAGAGGGTTAAACTGGGCGGTAAATTAGTTCCCAGGCCCTGAATAATAATAATAATTTTGTATAAATAATAGTGATTGAGCTGCTCCCACCCCCCCTTTGTTCATTTGAATTGCCATGAGCACAAGCAGGGAGGAATTCAGTCAATATGGATTTCTCCCTGTGAAGTGTTCTAAAGGGAGGCTGGCAGCATCCCAGGCGAGTAGCTCTCAGATATTTGTCTGCATTGCATGTCCCAACTTTGGGGACTCAGAATTAAGAGTAGGGACCACACTAAACACAGAGTGCCTTGCCGGGGCAGTGTGGCTTCCACATGTATCTGCAGATATATGCAACCAAATCTCTGTCTTTCCACATAGTTAGACATGTTTGTTGCTTGATATTTAGATGATTAGAGGGTTAAACTGGGCGGTAAATTAGTTCCCAGGCCCTGAATAATAATAATAATTTTGTATAAATAGTGATTGAGCTGCTCCCACCCCCCTTTGTTCGTTGCCCATATACTCTTCTCGGGAATGGATCCCATGCATGTGCGGGGCTCCTCCCTAGCTAATGCATGCACCCTCTGCCATCAGATCTGTGGGCTGCACGCAGCAGCGGGACGCAGTCATCATTACATTTAGAACTCATTGCCAGGCATGAAAATATTTTAGGCGGTGAGTTTGGATTGTACGAGAGCCCACGCATGTGAAGTGGGAGAGTGGATGAAGGTGAGTAAACAGGTGATCCTGGGGGTTTCCTAAATAAGGATGCCCCTGTAAAATGGACCAAAACCCAAGTGGAATTCTGCTTTAAGGATTAGCCAGTCCTGTTTGGCGGCGCACTTCGAAGCGCTGATCATGAGCGCGTCGTTGGGAATGCCGCGGCGCTAATCTGCTTCTGTCATTATCTCGCCAGGAATATGAAGCGGCTATAAAATTCCCAATCTAATTAATCTTTAATAACTTCTGTGCAGCCTCGGGCTGAGATATATGGCATTGTTTCCTTGCGCTGACATGTCCCCGAAAGCCAATCAAGAGCGATGCGGAATGAAACAATCTTATCGCCGTGCTTGTCAAGCGAGCATTGAGTTATGGCATGAAGCTTACGCGGGCATTTCCGAGATGGCGCTGAATGTTTTATTGTCCCAATCATCTTCATCTGGAGCGAAGACCTTGCCGACCTCCAGGCGGGAGCGTGGCGCTGTATACGGGAGACAAGAAACACAGGACACCTTCACTTTCATCATAATGTCAGGGATAATGAGCTCCATAAATACACAATGCCAGGAGCGGCTCACAAACAACCAGAAGGATCATTTACTAAAGAGTGAAGAACGTCCACTGCTATATTGTAGATTTACTCTGTCCTATTGGAAGATGAAATAGAGAGTTTTCCACATATTAAAGCAGACCAAAACCCAGGTAATCCAACTCTAAAGTCTAAGCGACTACATTTTGCCCTTGCAGAAATAGAGCTTGTCTGGCAATAAGTTGCCAGGGAGGGTTTAGGACGGCTTTAAAGTGGACCAACACCCAGGATTTTTACTATCCTGGGTTTTGGTCCACTTCTGCGGGGCACCCCACTGTGTGAAACACCCCAGAATGCCCAAAAAAACTCACCTCACCCCGCTCCTATGCGAGCGCTCGTCCAATCAGAGCGCTCAGAGCCGCTGTGGTATGGACGGACAAGCGACGGACAACCGCAGCGGCTCTGAGCGCGCTGGGAGCCGCCGCTCGCGCTTCCTTCTAACAGGGAGTGCCGAAATCGGGATGCGCGGGCCGCCTCTCGCGCTTCCCTCTAGCAGGGCGCGCACTCGCGCTGGCCATGTGTGAATGGGAAGCACGAGAGGCGGCCGCGGCCCGCGCATGCGCCGTTGGAACGAGGAGAGGGTAAGGTTTGTGGACGTCCTGGGGGGATTCACACAGCGGGGCATCCCGATTTCGGATGCCCCGCGGGGAGGGAGCTGATCGGCTTCCCGGGCCGATCAGCCATGGGTGTTGGTCCACTTTAAGGTGCGGACCAAAAACCCATTTCACCTGACCAATTTGGGTTTCCCTGCAGTGTGAATACCCCCTGCAACGCTATGAAATGCACCTTTCCTGTGACCTCACAGTGTATGGGTAAGGCGTCATTCCAGCCAGCTGGAGACACCTGGCAATCCATGAATTCAGAATGGCTTGATGGGGATTATATTCTCAGAAATCCATTCTGATTCTATTCTAGAAACCCACACATGTGCCGTGGAAGTGTGATAAAAATCCTGGCAATATTCAGCATGTTACTGGCAATCCTCAGGATACTGATTACTGATAGCTGCAAGATGAGTGGACAGTGTAGCCAGGCAGTGGGAAAAGCAAGCAGCATGCTCGGCTGCATAGCTCGAGGCATCACCAGTAGGAAGAGGGAGGTTGTGATGCCGCTGTATAGAGCCCTGGTAAGGCCACAGCTAGAATACTGTGTGCAGTTCTGGAGACCTTACCTGCAAAAAGACATTATTCAAATACAACGGGTCCAACAAAAATGGTAGAAGGGCTTAAACTTAAAACTTATCAGGAAAGAACTTAATTTGTACAGTCTGGAGGAAAGAAGGGAGAGGGGGGACATGATTGAGACCTTTAAATATGTGAAAGTTTTCAATAAGGTTGAGAAGGGAAGTGTTTTAATGATAGAACAAGGGGGCACAACCTGAAGCTAGTCGGGGGGAAGATCAGGAGCAATGTTAGAAAATATTGTTTTACAGAAAGAGTAGTAGATGCTTGGAACAAACTTCCAGCAGAGGTAGTTGAAAAATCAACAGTCACTGAATTTAAACATGCCTGGGATAAGCACACATCTATCCTAAGATAAAGAGAACATACAGTATACACATAAGATAAAGAGAACATACAGTATACACATAAGATAAAGAGAACATACAGTATACACATAAGATAAAGAGAACATACAGTATACACATAAGATAAAGAGAACATACAGTATACACATAAGATACAGAGAACATAGAGTATACACATAAGATACAGAGAACATACAGTATACACATAAGATACAGAGAACATACAGTATACACAAGATAAAGAGAACATACAGTATACACATAAGATACAGAGAACATACAGTATACACATAAGATACAGAGAACATACAGTATACACATAAGATACAGAGAACATACAGTATACACATAAGATACAGAGAACATACAGTATATACATAAGATACAGAGAACATACAGTATACACATAAGATACAGAGAACATACAGTATACACATAAGATACAGAGAACATACAGTATACACATAAGATACAGAGAACATACAGTATATACATAAGGGCAGACTAGAAGGACCATATGGTCTCCTTTGGCCGTCAACCTTCTATGTTTCTATGTTACGCATAGGGGCATTCCCATGCCAGCTGGCAGTGCTGGCGCTAGGAGTGTCCTTATTCATCTTCCTGTAGTCCCAGCCATGGACCATTTCAAAGGAACGCTGCCACTGGCCAGGGACAGGGAATCGAGGCTCAGGTGAGTTACAGGTGAAGCAGGTTGATGGGCCGCGTTTCGGTCTGCAGGCTGGATGCCGAGCTCGAATACGGACTTCTGGCTAAAATCTGTGTCTGGGAACCTGAACATGCAAATCCCGGTACAAACGCAAACTTTGCAGTTCGGGTTCATCCATCAATACTAGTAAGAAAAAAAACTTGGTTTTGGCCCGATTCCCCAGCATCTAAAACTAATATATTTTAAGTTTTTAGTCACTTACTTATTATTCTTTCCCCCACTGGACTGCAACTCTGTTAATGACTTTAGGATACGGGCGCCGCCATCTTGACTCAGAAGCATCACACTTACTGAGGAGTGTGGTATAAAGTACAGGGGGCGGGGTTATAGCTGTGCTTTGCTGAGACAGAGCAAAGCTGGGGTCAGGAAAAGGTCAGCAGTCCCATAATGCAGAGCGACATAGTCAGAAGGCACTTCCTGTTTGCAGGCTGCCTGACGTTCCATAAGCCGCCATTTTGGATGTTTAAAGGCTCATAACATGCAATAGGTGCAGGTAGGATGATTTTTAATGTGGGCAATCTGTAAGGGTGTGGGAAACATATAAGATAGACTCTTATTCAGGGTGAAGGTCGGCTTTAAAGTATACCAAAACCTGATTTGGCCTGTCCAGGGTTGCCCTTACCAGGGGTATCCTGATATTAATGAAACTTCCTGGTTTGCACAATGATTACTTTGATCCAGAGGACAGATTGCTGCAGCATGCAGCGGCATCCCCGGCTGAGTCTCGGAATCCCTCCAGGGGCACAAGCATGCACCGGGGGAGCGATAAAGCTGCCCTACACAAACCCCCCCCCTTCCTCAGTTGCCCCCCCCCTTTTGATCTGATGATTCTATGGAACACACACCAGGCAGAGCGGAGGGAGATCACTTGAATATTGGACATCGGGTCAACTCCTAATCGAGGGGGGGGGGGGGTCACTGGATCAAGGCGAGTATTGGGCAGACCTGAATGCACCTGGGAAGCAGGCCATGTCCCGGGGAGGCAAAATCCCAGGTTTTGGATTGCTTTCAATCTGCACTAAACACTCCCCCCATTGGCTCAGTACTCACCTAGACCTGATGAGCCTATGGCATACCACACCAGACAGACCAAGGGAGGGTCACTCGAATGGCTGACAGCAGCTGCACGCTGCCAGAGGGTGCGGACATGGCCCATGCATGCGCTATGGCAGGAGTCTCGCTGAGGGCCACATCAGCATTATGGTGGCCTTCAAAGGGCCGATTAATAACGGACACAAAATAAAATGCAAACATGACAATTCAAGGACAGAAGATGCCCAGGGCCCGGCACACCTAGCTAACAATAACCTTGCAGCACCCTTTGCTGTGGCAGTTAGTTGGGTAGATTAGGTTCCCCTCTTGTGTGGTAAGAGCTGGTTGTCACAAAAGAGTTCTCATTACTACGACTACTCATTACTCTTAGCTTGGTAAAAAGGCCTGGCAGCAACTATTATGGGCACTGTGCCTGGGAACAGGATAAGAGGCGGCACTGCACAGTGGAGGGCAGCTTACCAGCTTACTGGAGGCAGTGCCACACCAGTATCACGAGCCACATAAAAGGGCTTGCCCCCAGGCCTTGAGTTTGACATATGTGCTGTCATGGCCGAGGCCTGATTATAGAATAAACATATGTATTATGAGTGTATATATGTGTATATATTAGACCTTAGCTGACCACTCTGCCAGCGTAACTTTCCCTCCTGCGTCATAAACCCCCCCCTTCATGCACACAGTTTTATGGGGGAAGTCAAATGTCTTTGAAGCAGCAGGATGTTGTCTCCGCCCAACCATAAACCAGAATCAGATAAGGGGACCTGGGAGCAGTGGCGTAGCGACCCGGGGGCGGGGGGGGCGGACCGCCCCGGGTGACACCAGACCTAGAGGGTGACACCTCTCGGCCGGTCACCTTGCCTCAGCGTATCCGCCCCCAGCACCAATGAGACTCCTCACCCCCCAACTGCAATACAGAACAAAGGAAATGTGTGTCTACTTACATGTCGGGCTGCCGCCCCGCCCCTCCCCTCCCCTCTACGGGCTGCCTGGCAATGGATGAATGAGAGGCCTCAGCCCCGCCCCTGGCTCCTCTACAGGCTGCCTGGCAATGGACCAATCAGAGGCCTCAGCCCCGCCCCTGGCTTCTCTACAGGCTGCCTGGCAATGGACCAATCAGAGGCATCAGCCCCACCCACTGACTCTGCAGGGGCAGCTGGGAAAGAATGATGTCTGTCACAGCGCGCTATTTACTGAAGAAGCCGAGTGCTGCAGGCGAAGCCACAAGGTAGGAAGTGCAATAACTGGAGGAGCTGAGAAACAGGGGAGACAGGGAGGAGGCAGCAAAGATATCTACTGAGCCACCAATGCTAAGCTGTGTAATGTAACTAGAGGCCATTGTAGAGTAACCACGGGGGAGGGACAGAGAGAGGATGGCTGCACTGTGTGTAAAGGTCATGTCTGTTCTTTATTTCTGGCTACTTCACTCCACAAGTTTGTTTATCCCTCTGTCAATTTATTCATCAACCTCTCCCTCTGCCTGTCTATCTATCCACCCACCCCTGTATCCATCCATCCATCCACCCCTCTGCCAGTCTATCTATCTACACATCTACCTGTCTCTATCTATCTATCTATCTATCTATCTATCTATCTATCTATCTATCTATCTATCTCATATCTATCTATCTATCTATCTCATATCTATCTATCTATCCCATATCTATCTATCTATCTATCTATCTATCTATCTATCTCATATCTATCTATCTATCTATCTATCCCATATCTATCTATCTATCTATCTATCTAGCTATCCCATATCTATCTATCTATCTCATATCTATCTAGCTATCCCATATCTATCTATCTATTTCATATCTATCTAGCTATCCCATATCTATCTATCTATCTATCTATCTATCTATCCCATATCTATCTATCTATCTATCTATCTATCTATCTATCTAGCTATCCCATATCTATCTATCTATCTATCTCATATCTATCTAGCTATCCCATATCTATCTATCTATTTCATATCTATCTAGCTATCCCATATCTATCTATCTATCTATCTATCTATCTATCTATCTATCTATCTATCTACCAGTCTATCTATTTATCTATCTATCTCATATCTATCTATCTATCTATCTATCTATCTATCTATCTATCTATCTATGAGAGTCTGTGCATTAACATCCCCTCCCTGGGGGCTTAACACAGCGGGGCATCCCGATTCAGACTGCCCTGGTAAAAAGCCAGTGGCCGGGCCTGGAATCTGCACTGATGGCTTTTGTTCTGCTTTAAAATGGACCCCTAATGCAGCATGGCATCCTGAAAGAGGCAAGTAGTAGCACTGGAGAAAGTGCTGCTATGGCTTTTATTCATATTTCAAATTCAATTCTCAAAAATGTTTAGAGGTTCTCATGAAAAAAACAAACTGGCTTATTAATTCCAATAGTGCCCTACCTCCTACCACATACACAGAAGCCTCTAATTGTCATTATCCCATGTACTACTGTGTGTACCATGTGTAATGTTTTTTAATGTCGTGCTGGACAATAATAGAGGGGGGGGGGGGGGGGGGGAGTCCAAAAAGTGCCTAGGGCAGCACAAGTCCAAAATACAGCCATGCCCTCGGTATAGAGACACTTACCTGCAGGTCCGGAGCGTGGAGGCCGGCGCCGCTCTCAGCTGTCATCTGAGGGCGCGTCATCAGATGACAGCTGAGAGCGGCGCCGGCCTCCACGCTCCGGACCTGCAGGTAAGTGTTTGCTTTTTTTAAAAATGCCGGCATGGTGGGAGCGGGCCGGCCGGTTCCGCTGACAGCAGAGCGGGCCGGCCGGTTCCCACCATGCCGGCAAAAATGCTTTTTTTTTTGTTTGTTTTCTTTGGGGGGGGGGTTGACACCATTGGGGGGGGGGGGGGGGGGTTGACACCATTGGGGGGGGTGGGGGTGACACCATTGGGGGGGGGGGGTGACACCATTGGGGGGGTGACACCATTTCCTACCGCCCCGGGTGACACCAGCCCTAGCAACGCCACTGCCTGGGAGAGGAATCCCTCCTCCCTTTGGAATCCCAGGGAGATGGGGGGATGTCATGTAAACCGGTTTCCCTCCAAAATTAGCTAAATAAATGCTAAGGGGCACATGCTTTGAAAACATAACCTAAGGGGGAACCTGGGACTGAACATCGGTCTCAAGCAACAAGCACCACTGGAAAAGGACTGCGTAAGGACTTTATTTTTTGAACTGCTCTTTGCTGTACACTCTTTCTGTATTTTTGTATGTCATCTTATTATTGTAAATTACATCCAGCACTGTGATACCTTTTTATCAGATTAAATGTTTAATTAATCAGCTGTGGCCTTTGATCTCTAAATATATGAGCTCACCTTCCTGAAGGAAGCTCTGGTGAAACACGTTTATTAGGGTTAATTGATGACTTGCTGGGACTAGTAGTGCATACCCAGGGGTTTGGTGGCTTTAACCCTTGTACCATCACACTCTCTCTAGTGTATTGGCTGGGCTGATAGAGTGTGATCGTGGCATGTGCGCTATGGGGTTGCCAGATCTAGGTGAATATCAGGTTCACAAATCAGGGGGAATCCAATATTGGGATGCCCTGTGAAGCAGACCTCAGCCTTGGGGAAGGAAATTCCTAAATTTTGGTCTACTTTAAAGCTGCCTGTAACCCTCCCTCCCAGAGCTGAGTTACCAGGAGTTTGGTTCACCATCATCCTCCACAGGAACAGAGAAAATCTACAATTGGGAGGGGGGATAAAATCAAGGGCTTTAGTCCACTTTGAAGCTTCCCTAAACCCTTCCTGATAACTTTGTGCCAGTCAAGCTTCAGGTGTGACAACTCGCCCGAAAACCCAAAATCCAATTCCTGGACAGGAGCACAGAGGAGCAGCCGCTGACTCCAAATAGAATTCTATCCAAATGAGGGAACCAGCTGCCGCATCCAGGAGAAAATCCATAAAACTATGGTCCTTATTTAAGAAGGGATAGCGTCAGGTAGTGGCTGGTTAATGAGAGGTAGCGACTGATAGCGACTGGTGAACAGCACGCAATAACACATTTATCAAGCAGAATCTGTATAGCGACTGGGATAGCGCCATGTAGCGTCCGATTCATCATTTTCCAAGCCTCAGCGAACAGCCCCTGCATTCCGCCTTGCACAGCGCCAGGTATGACCTCTCGCTACCTGGCGCTCTCCAATACATTTCAATGGACGAACCTTTTCCTCTCTTTAAACGGGTTATTTTTTTTTTTTTAAATCACTAATAATTCTGTGACCTCTTCTGGCATTGAATAAGCAGTTTTTTCACAATTTTATCATTTTATATATATTTCTTCAGAAATGACATTACAGGTCTGCCATTAAAGTGTTCATGTTACAATGTTATTACAATGTAATTGCATATGTTTTCGCTTTGTTACTAGTGGATAGATGCTGAAAAACAGACTTTAAACACACCGCCTCCTGCGCTCTGGGCTTCAAACAAGCATTTTTCAGCGCCAGAGATTTGTGAGGCTGTTTTTTTGCTGAATATGGTGTGAGTCGGTCGCTATGACCAGTCGCTAACATGCGCTTCCATACAGCACTGTACTGGTCAAATAGCGACTCCTCACAATGTATTCAAGTACGAAGTAGCGACCCACGGCCGAGCACAGTGACTACTAGCGGGCGCTCTGAAAATGCCTGCTACAGACGCTCATCGGTCGCTACCTGGCGTTAGTGATGAATCAGCCTGCCCGTGTTTAATTGTCCATGTTAGGGGTTAGAAGCACCTCCTTAGTCACGTACCGCTAGGACCTGCTGTACCTACCTATTCCCGCTGTCCGTCTCATTCAGTAGATGTCTCACATTCTTATGAAGCTTTGTATAACAGGGGGTAGAAAGCAAGTGCACACTACAATGCCCTCTGCTGGACGAGGTGTGGCTGCCTTATATGAGCTCTTTTATGGAAAAGATGTGGGTAGGCAAGGTGAGTTTAGTGTCCCAAGGACAAGGACCCACCCTGGTACATAGCGGCAAGGACCTGTTTAGGCCTGCTTTGAACACTCTAGGGAGCAGGTGAAAGTGCTTACCAGTTTAGGATGACCTGCAGTGTGTAATCCCTCAGGATAACAGATCTCCTACCTACTCCACGCTCCCGCATCACGTGCATCCACTGCATGCACTTCATCCAGGCGTATCTGAACTGCAGATGCAGGCAGCAGAAGGTACCCAGCAATAAATAAAATGCAAATAATTATGCACGCTCACTGGAGGCTGCACCGGAGACCCAAAGGTTTCACACAGGGACATCCCAAATCGGAACGCCGCTGTAAAGTGGACCTACACCCCGAGGACTGAAAATCCCAAGTATTGGTCTGCTTTAAGCTGCCCCAGTTATAGACTAGTGTGACGAGCCGCCATCAATTAGCAGAGCATTCATTTGAATAATGGCGTATCACCGGTCATGTACACTCAATAGGACAAGCAGCCGCTACGACAGCACTGGCCTCATTATTCGATGCTTATTCCCATTAATGTCGCTGCTCACCCAGGACCTCTGTGTGCAATCAATCTCATACATATCAGCCCGGCTGCTTTACACCTTATTACCCTGCTTACCTGAAACTCACCTCTGCTGGCGCAATCTACCCCAGATTCATTGGGGTTAAAATGTACCTAAACCCCCCATTGCACCTCCTTACCCGTTAAAAGAGACACGAGAAGACATTTTTAAACATTTAAGCCACACCCTGACCACACCCTGACCACACCCCCAGCCACGCCCTTAATGGGAAACACCACCTAAGAATGAAATAGATTATAAAAATACAGACAAAGCCTCCGCAAACACATTACAGCGAAGGGGTGTAGTGAGAGGGGCATCCCTCCAATACAACCAGTGAGGGGCATCCCTCCATTGCAGCCAGTGAGGGGCATCCCTCATTGCAGCCAGTGAGGGGCATCCCTCATTGCAGCCAGTGAGGGGCATCCCTCATTGCAGCCAGTGAGGGGCATCCCTCATTGCAGCCAGTGAGGGGCATCCCTCATTGCAGCCAGTTAGGAGCATCCCTCATTGCAGCTAGTTAGGAGCATCCCTCATTGCAGCCAGTTAGGAGCATCCCTCATTGCAGCCAGTTAGGAGCATGCCTCATTGCAGCCAGTGAGGGGCATCCCTCATTGCAGCCGGTTAGGGGCATCCCTTGTTACAGCCAGTTAGGGGCATCCCTTGTTACAGCCAGTTAGGAGCATCCCTCATTGCAGCCAGTTAGGAGCATCCCTCGTTACAGCCAGTTAGGGGCATCCCTCATTGCAGCCAGTTAGGAGCATCCCTCGTTACAGCCAGTGAGGGGCATCCCTTGTTACAGCCGGTTAGGGGCATTCCTTGTTACAGCCAGTTAGGGGCATCCCTCATTGCAGCCAGTTAGGAGCATCCCTCATTGCAGCCAGTTAGGAGCATCCCTCATTGCAGCCAGTTAGGAGCATCCCTCATTGCAGCCAGTTAGGAGCATCCCTCATTGCAGCCAGTTAGGAGCATCCCTCATTGCAGCCAGTTAGGAGCATCCCTCATTGCAGCCAGTTAGGAGCATCCCTCATTGCAGCCGGTTAGGGGCATCCCTTGTTACAGCCAGTTAGGGGCATCCCTTGTTACAGCCGGTTAGGGGCATCCCTTGTTACAGCCAGTTAGGAGCATCCCTCATTGCAGCCAGTTAGGAGCATCCCTCGTTACAGCCAGTTAGGGGCATCCCTCATTGCAGCTAGTTAGGAGCATCCCTCATTGCAGCCAGTTAGGAGCATCCCTCATTGCAGCCAGTTAGGAGCATCCCTCATTGCAGCCAGTTAGGAGCATCCCTCATTGCAGCCAGTTAGGAGCATCCCTCATTGCAGCCGGTTAGGGGCATCCCTTGTTACAGCCAGTTAGGGGCATCCCTTGTTACAGCCGGTTAGGGGCATCCCTTGTTACAGCCAGTTAGGAGCATCCCTCATTGCAGCCAGTTAGGAGCATCCCTCGTTACAGCCAGTTAGGGGCATCCCTCATTGCAGCCAGTTAGGAGCATCCCTCATTGCAGCCAGTTAGGAGCATCCCTCATTGCAGCCAGTTAGGAGCATCCCTCATTGCAGCCAGTTAGGAGCATCCCTCGTTGCAGCCAGTTAGGAGCATCCCTCGTTACAGCCAGTTAGGAGCATCCCTCGTTACAGCCAGTTAGGAGCATCCCTCGTTACAGCCAGTTAGGAGCATCCCTTGTTACAGCCAGTTAGGAGCATCCCTCATTGCAGCCAGTTAGGAGCATCCCTTGTTACAGCCGGTTAGGGGCATCCCTTGTTACAGCCAGTTAGGGGCATCCCTTGTTACAGCCAGCTAGGGGCATCCCTTGTTACAGCCGGTTAGGGGCATCCCTTGTTACAGCCAGTTAGGAGCATCCCTTGTTACAGCCAGTTAGGAGCATCCCTCATTACAGCCAGTTAGGAGCATCCCTCATTGCAGCCAGTTAGGAGCATCCCTTGTTACAGCCAGTTAGGGGCATCCCTTGTTACAGCCAGTTAGGGGCATCCCTTGTTACAGCCAGTTAGGGGCATCCCTTGTTACAGCCGGATTAGGGGCATCCCTTGTTACAGCCAGTTAGGGGCATCCCTTGTTACAGCCAGTTAGGGGCATCCCTTGTTACAGCCAGTTAGGAGCATCCCTCATTGCAGCCAGTTAGGGGCATCCCTTGTTACAGCCGGATTAGGGGCATCCCTTGTTACAGCCAGTTAGGAGCATCCCTTGTTACAGCCAGTTAGGAGCATCCCTTGTTACAGCCAGTTAGGGGCATCCCTCGTTACAGCCAGTTAGGGGCATCCCTTGTTACAGCCAGTTAGGAGCATCCCTTGTTACAGCCAGTTAGGGGCATCCCTTGTTACAGCCAGTTAGGAGCATCCCTTGTTACAGCCAGTTAGGAGCATCCCTTGTTACAGCCAGTTAGGGGCATCCCTCGTTACAGCCAGTTAGGGGCATCCCTTGTTACAGCCGGATTAGGGGCATCCCTTGTTACAGCCAGTTAGGAGCATCCCTTGTTACAGCCAGTTAGGAGCATCCCTTGTTACAGCCAGTTAGGGGCATCCCTCGTTACAGCCAGTTAGGGGCATCCCTTGTTACAGCCGGATTAGGGGCATCCCTTGTTACAGCCAGTTAGGAGCATCCCTTGTTACAGCTGGTTAGAGGCGACACAGACACACACACTCACCAAGGCGATTTCCCCTCCTGCTCAATCTCCAGCGAGGCTCTTTCCTGGAGTCCCGCCCCCCACCCACTTAACCACCAATGAAATTAAAGAATAGACTCCCGGTTGCCGCGGCCTCTCAGGCGCCCGCTGGCACCGAGCTAAGTGCTTACACTCGGGGCGGCGGTGGGCGTCTGAGAGGCTGCGGCAACCCACTGGGCGACTGCGTGGGACAAGTGCATGCGCTGCAGGACCAACTGGATTGTCCCGGGGAAATCAGAACAGTTGGGGGGTATGCACTTCCTCACCCTTTCCTGGTGCAGGAACTAAGGAAAAATGGTGTTGACTGGCTGCAGTTGTACTTTAATACCATAGCAGATGATTATTCCAGAAATGTAACGTGTCGCCATGCTGTATAATCGAACCTGAAGCAGAATAATAAGCAGCGCGGCGCTCTCCCGCCATCAGGCCGCGTGGATGCAACGCGTGTGACTGGCGTTCCAGGGGAGGGAAAACATTAAGATGAATGGCTTCGGTAAATGAGAGGAATGAGCGAGCGGGTGACTGCTACATGTGAATGCCAATAAATGCAAAATAATGCATCTGGGACACAAACATCCAGGCGAAGCGGCGGATTAATGGCGTCTCACTGACAGCTCCAGCAACAAGGAGAGAAGGATGGGAAGAGCGAGACATTACTTTACATGATTTACAGGCCAGCATCATGTGCATGGCTGGGAGGAAGGCAGGTGGATGGGGGACAGGAAATTACAGCAAACAAACACTCCCCTCACTTTATTTCCAGATCTTTATCATCTTAAAGAGGAAGTATTGTAACTTATTTTGTTATCATTTACAGTATAAAATCAATATATATATATATATAGTAAAAATGTCTGTCCATCCGCCTGTCTGTCCTCTACAGACTTTCAAACGCCTGAACCGCTTGACCCCAAATTTGGCGGCAGGTACTTTGGGCGCCTGGTAAGCTTAGAGCTAAGGTCATTAGAGCTGCAGCTCTCCCAGCAATGCACAGGTGAGGTCATTAGAGCTGCAGCTCTCCCCAGAAATGCACAGGTGAGGTCATTAGAGCTGCAGCTCTCCCCAGCAATGCACAGGTGAGGCCATTAGAGCTGCAGCTCTCCCCAGCAATGCACATGTGATATAATTAGAGCTGCAGCTCTCCCCAGCAATGCACAGGTGAGGTCATTAGAGCTGCAGCTCTCCCCAGCAATGCACAGGTGAGGTCATTAGAGCTGCAGCTCTCCCAGCAATGCACAGGTGAGGTCATTAGAGCTGCAGCTCTCCCCAGCAATGCACAGGTGAGGTCATTAGAGCTGCAGCTCTCCCAGCAATACACAGGTGAGGTCATTAGAGCTGCAGCTCTCCCCAGAAATGCACAGGTGAGGTCATTAGAGCTGCAGCTCTCCCCAGCAATGCACAGGTGAGGCCATTAGAGCTGCAGCTCTCCCCAGCAATGCACATGTGATATAATTAGAGCTGCAGCTCTCCCCAGCAATGCACAGGTGAGGTCATTAGAGCTGCAGCTCTCCCCAGCAATGCACAGGTGAGGTCATTAGAGCTGCAGCTCTCCCAGCAATGCACAGGTGAGGTCATTAGAGCTGCAGCTCTCCCCAGCAATGCACAGGTGAGGTCATTAGAGCTGCAGCTCTCCCAGCAATACACAGGTGAGGTCATTAGATATATATATATATACCGAGATCAGAACTGACTTACAGCCACTCTGTGAGATTTTCATTTCACATTTGTAAAGTGTATTGTACTTGGTAGACACGACTACTAATGTTAACTTCAATTTAGCAAAATGCCTCCAAAGATAACTCGCTTATTTGCCAGGAAATCTCGCATGGAGTCTCGCATGAGCAAACTCAGACACGACAGCAAGCCGATCAAATGCTGCTGCTCGAGCTTCTGCAATGTCTCATTCCCATGTCCTGGAGCAACTATCACATGATACAATACCGTTTAAACGATTACAGTTTCCTGTTACGCTATCATTTGCAATGACAATAAGCAAGGCCCAAGGCCAATCAGTGCAGGTGGCTGCCATAAATCTGGATTCTGCATGGGTTTTGCATGGACATTTGTATGTTACCTGCTCCAGAGATGAATCAGGTAAAAATCTTTATGTCTATGCACACGGCAATAAAACTGTCAATGCTGTTTATAAACAGGATCTGTCACAAGTCTTATGACACGACATCTTAGTTTGGCTATTTGGTGAAGTGGCATTAGGACGTTGCCACGCAACGCGCCGGTGGTGTTAACGTGCAGAGCCTCCAAGTAGACCTAGACCTCTTTACCTGGTAATGTTTACAATTATGACGTTATAGTGGTTATTTAAAGTCATTATCTCCTTTGCCATTGCTGCTTTTTATGCCTCGATCCCTTACTATATATATATTTTTTTTCTGGCTCTTTTTTTGAACTCTGCACAACTTGCACATCGCACTTTCACTTGTGCACTTATGCTTCTATAGGGACATTTTAGTTCCTTTATTTAATTTCTACTGTGAATTTTGCACAACTTTGCTCTTTTGCACAATTAGCATTTTTTTGCACAAACTCTCTATGGCACAATCCAATCTATTGTACTTCTTTTGGCACTAGCACTTCCTTTCGGGGAGATTTGAAGGCATAGCTAGCATCTATTTTTCTACATCAGAACTCTAAATTGTGTGATCAGTAGTCTAATATGTCCCTTGCCTCCGCATATAAGGTTTTTAATTGTTTTTTAAGATGTATGTCCCCTTTTGGCTCTCTTTATAATCAAATACAATAAAAATATTCCTTTTTTATATATTGACTGTAGTGCGGCTGTCTTATATACAGGGGTGAGCAGCTGGGGTCTGTGCTGGCAGCCCAATTCCTTTGCACTATAAATATACGCCCAGTTTTTGGGCGATGGGCTCCCCCTCAGCCAGCATCCAGCTTTTCATACTAGAATATATTGTTTGCTGTGCGGGAATTTCTTTTCTTTTTTTTTGGAATTGAAGGTTTTTATTAAGGATGACACGAAACACAGGCCAACATTAACTGAAACAATCAGTAAGGCATCAGAAGTGAGCATGAGATTATATGACAACTGAGTTATTATATAATGATTGCCCAGAACAATGACACATAGAGGCCGATTCATTAATAGCGCCAGGTAGCGACAGATGAGCGACTGTAGCGGTATTTTCACAGCGCCGGCTAGTAGTCGCTGTGCTTGGTCATTGTTCGGTTGTTGACAGCGACTCAGTCGGTGTGCAGTAATGTTGAATACGGGGTTAGGAGTCGCTGTTTGACAGGTTCCGCGCTGTATGGGAGCGCATGACAGCGAATGGCCATAGCGAACAGCTCCCAGCATATTCATTAACAAATCACGCTCACAAAATTCTCGCGCTGTGAAATGCTTGTTTAAACCCCAGAGCGCTGGCGGCGATGGGTTAAAAGTAGTTTTTTAACCCCCAAACCACCATATTTTTGGAAACCAAAAAAAACAAGTTTTTAAAAACATTTTGTAATATGAATACATTAATATCAGACCTGTAATATCAATTCTGCACAAATATTTTTTTTTTTTTTTTTTTACCTTAAAAAAAATATCTAACATTGCAGAAGTGGTCACAGAATTTTTGACATTTAAAAAAAAAAAAAAATAAATACATTAATAGCAATTAATTAAGAATATTTAAAGATTGTTCCATTGAAATGTATTGGAGAGCGCCAGATAGCGAGAGGTCATACCTGTCGCTGTTCAAGGTCGCTCGCTGGCGCTGTGGGGTGAGGCTGGAATAATGATGAATGATTCGCTATCTGGCGCTCTGTCAGTCGCTAAGCAGGATCGGCTTGATAAATGTGTGATTGCGGAGGGGAGCCGGCGTTCTCATGGCGGTGACCGTCATTACCGTTCGCTCACCATTCGCTACCTGGCGCTATCCCTTGTTAAATAAGGGCCATAGTATATAATAAAGCTTTTCCGGACATAGGCTGCGTCCTGTCTCTCCTTATAACATTTTTAAAGGATGACGACACAAGCAAAAACTAAGAACAGAAACGAGGACACACCAATGGTGCATCAGAAAAGAAAGAGAAGAAGGGGAGAAGGGAGGGGAGAAAGGAAGGAAAAGGGACAAAAAGGCAGGAAAGGGACTCCCCCCAAGAGCCGCCCCCACGGTCACTCCTGGAGAAATTTAAGGTAATCTGCAGATAACGTGAACTGAGCCCAGGAACGCCAGGTTTCCCAGTGCTTCCCACTGTCATCCCTGAGAGAGGCCGTGAGCTCCTCCATCCTGCAGATGTCCCCAACCCGCGACAGCCACATAGCCGTAGTGGGTGGATCCGACGATTTCCAGCAAGTGGGGATGCAAGTCTTAGCAGCGAGCAGAAGAGGGGCCAAGAGGGATTTCCCCCTAACCCGCAGGGAAGTGGGCGCAAGATTCAAGAGATAACTTGCCGGGTCCCCCCCCCAAATCAATACCTGGGGAATTTCTTTTCTTATTGGTCATACTATTCTATGTTAAAGCGTGCACACCTGGGTAAGAATTCAAAAAAACGTACTAAACAAGAGAAGCGGGGGGGTCTCACAAATCCCCCAAATACCCCCCAAAAAATGGCACCACTCTTAGAAATATATAGACTTAAATGTTTATTCAGTAATGATTAACACAGAAGACAAATAAAAAACCTCTAAAAAACCTATAACCACATACAAACACTAGAGGGCGCTAATGTCAGACCTTCTATTCATTCTATAGTAAACCATATAAGTCCCTATTAACAAGGGCTGCTACCTGTGCCCTATAGTCTCCCTCTAATGCCAATAATAACTACAATGTTATGTAAACCATAACCCCATGTGCAAAAATGCAATATACCTATAATGTGCAAAATACTACTACATATAAATGAGGACAAATCCGGGTGAAGAGAGGGACAATAAAACAAACATATAAAGCATCTTACAAATCCATGGTAAATGGTGATTGGGGGGGGGGGGGGTTAAGGTACTTAAACCGGTACCTAACTTTTGGAGAGCTTTGAATGGGGGTTCTCATTAAACACAAGGATTTACAATGATTTTAAAACACATTCACAAATTTATTTCACATACAGAGATATTGTGCATTGTTTTCTATATTTTACACTTTTACCATTGGGGAGTATATATGATGGTAAAGACTTTGGCTCTCCTCTATAATTGTCCTGGAGGGACTTTGCTCATGCATATATAGTATCTTCACAAGAACTTAGATAAACTCCACTCAGTTGTAACAAGTATAACTTGTGCACGAGCATGAGCAAAGTCCCTCCAGGACAATTATAGAGGAGAGCCAAAGTCTTTACTATCATATATACTCCCCAATGGTAAAAGTGTAAAATATAGGAAACAATGCACAATATCTCTCAAGAATCTATTACTGTAAAATATGTATGTGAAATAAATTTGTGAATGTGTTTTAAAATCATTGTAAATCCTTGTGTTTAATGAGAACCCCCATTCAAAGCTCTCCAAAAGTTAGGTACTGGTTTAAGTACCTTAACACCCCCCCCCTCATCTTACTTGCAAATAAGGAGAGTAGGGGCACACATTATTCCAGTCCAGATATATCTTTAGGGCTCTGACCAATAACAGGTCACAACCCTTCCCCCCAATCTAAATGGTGATTGACAGAGTGCTGTTCCCCCTGGCCGACGCTTTGCGTGGCGGCTATCTTGTCACTTCATCAGGGCAGAATGTCATTTACATAAACAGTGCATAACTTTCGGGGGTATATAAGGCTTTCCCGATTAACAAAAAAATTGAGGGAAAAGATTGGCCCCCTTGGAACAAATCTAAATGCCACACTTTATACCCGGGCAGCACCGGGTACATTTTCTAATATATATATATATATATATATATATATATATATATATATATATATATATATATATAGCAGCATCTATCCTAAGATAAAGAGTACATACAGTATACACATAAGGGCAGACTAGATGGACCGTATGGTCTCCTTCTGCCGTCAACCTTCTATGTTTCTATGTTTCAGTTTCTATGCAATAAAGCGCTTGGTACGGAAAGTAATAATTTGTGCCCCTTTCTCATTATGCTTACCTTATATTGCTGCGGCTGTCCGATGCAGGCATGTGGCAAGCTGTGCGTCTTTCTTGCCCCTGTAATGCCGACCTCACTTAAAAATGGAATTCCACTCTGAAAACACCCCCCCCCCCCCTCGGCCTGCCAACCTTTTCTGGCGCTGAGGCAGGACAGGAGGGGTTACAAAGAAAAAAAACTCAGTCTTGAACCCCTCTCTCCTGGTTCTGCTCGGCCCACCACAATAAAGACACAAGGTGGCATCCCGCAGGGCTGTGCTGCTGCCATCTGTGCCCTGGGAAACTGGCACTGGAGTGTGGCGGGGGTAAGGATTTTTTTGCTTTGTAACCTCGGTCTCGGTGCCAGGAAAGGGTAGAGGGGTGAATAGAACACTTCTTCCCAAGTTATTGTATGACTGTGACAGGAATCCGAAGAATAACATGCCTTCAGGGACATGACATTGCAAGTTTCTTGGCATGTCAATGGGATGATAGACTGCATCTGCCTTAGAAAGAATTGGGCATCAAATGGACCACAGTGGGGATCCCCGTAACAGAGATTCTGGCAGCCAGCATGAGTGTGCAATGAAGTTCCCACACAACAATGCACCGCCAGAATGAAAACAAAAATGTTGCACCACCAGAATAAAAAGAGCCATAACTTGGGTGGTAGAATGTAAGTAAGGTCCTATAAAGTAACACGAATAAAATACTGAAGATATGGAATCTCACAAATTGTGGCAGAAAAAAGAGGGTCAAGTGAGAACAATGAGGGACAGGAAGACACAGGCTCAAAAGAGGGACAGTCCCTCCAAATCAGGGACAATTGGGAGGTATGCCTGTTCTGCCCCGATGGTTGTCCTGAATTCAGAGTGCCTATTATTTTCTGTTTCCAGAGCATACTCAACTTATGGTGAAAGCTTAAAACTGTCTGCATGCCCCCAGTACTAACCCAGCACACACTTTAAAGTGGACCTTCACCCTAAATAAGAGCATATCTTATGTTTCCCACACCCTGTACATACAGATTGCTCACATTAAAAATCATTCTACCTGCATCTACTGCATGTTATGAGCCTTTAAACATCCAAGACGGTGGCTCATGGAGCATCAGGCAGCCTGCAAACAAGTGTCTTCTGACTGTGTCGCTCTGCATTCTGGGATTGCTGTCCTTTCCTTGACCCCAACTCTGTGCAAAGCACAGCTATAACCCGCCCCCTGTACCTTATCCCCCTTTTCCTTTCCTCGGTATGTGTGATGCTTCTGAGTCAAGATGGCGGCACCCGTAGCGGGGCAAAGAATTATAAGTGACTAAAAACGTAAAATATATTAATTTTAGATGCTCGGAAATAGTTTTTTAAGGGTTTGGGCTTTTCATAAATCACGCTGAAGGTCCTGTTTAACTACCATCCTGGTAGCAGTACAGCTCATGCTGGGGAAGCTATTGAATCAGGTCAGACTTTGGATTCGGATTCAAGAGTACGCAATCTCAAATGTCATCCTTACTCAATTGACCGAGATGCCTTACTCATATCAGGAATACATTACCCAAATCAACTGCCCCTCCCCAGACATTATTGGTAATCAAGAGTACATGAATCCTGATTTTACTCTGAATCCAATAGCCCAACAATACTCTTCTAGCTTTTTCGAGTTTGGGTTCACATTAACGCACAACAGAAAATCAATGATCATCAGCTTACCTCCGTGAATATAGATGTAGACCTCTTTGTGGCCCTCTCTGTGCCCATTATCGTTCTCATCACCAATGGTTATCGTCAATGTATTGGTAGCACTCATTGGAGGGTTCCCACTATCTGTGACAATTACAGGAAGAAGAAACTCTTTCTCTTGTTCATGGTCAAAGGACCTCTGAGTTTGAACTGAGGCTGTGTTATTTCCATGGTCAATGAGTAGGAAATCTGAAGAATTCAACAGATCACTTGGAAGAGAAAACCGAAAGGGTTGTCCATTTTCTGGGGAGTCCATATCTACGACATGCAACAAGTAGGAGCTCTCGTTCATTTGTATTGTCTGGGGCCAGACTGAATTCTCCCAAATTACAGGTGTGTACAAGCCATCGAACTCTGGACCATTGTCATTAACATCGAGAAGGGTGAGAAAGACAGTTGCTGTGCCTGTCTGGGGTGGAAAACCTTCATCCACGGCCAAAATGATAACAGCATATTGAGAAACTACTTCCCGGTCCAGAGATTTAGCTACTATTAAAGTACCATGTTGGTCTACAAGAAATCCCTCAAGAGCACCAGGATCATCCTGAATTATGTAGGAAATCTGTCCATTTTCTCCAGAATCAATATCTGTTGCGATAACTTGAGTTATAATGCTTCCTACTGTTATGTTTTCAAAAATAGGGGTCACATGAACCACTGACTGAGTGAACACTGGAGGATTGTCGTTAAAATCTTGTAATTCAATCAAACAGTAAGAAATACTAGAGAAATGTAAATCTTCCACTTTGATGGTGAGATTAAAGTGACGCTCCTGAGGGTTCTCATAATCCAGCAACTTTTTTAATTTGATCTCGGCCTGTTGTTTTTTTCTGCTGTTTTCAATCGAGAATTTTTTGTCTGGATCTCCAGCAATTATACTAAATGTTAATAAAGCATTCTCTCCAATGTCTTCATCAACCACAGAAACCTCAAGGACCTTAGAGTTAATTTTGCTGGTCTCGGGGATGACTACAGTCCAAACATCTTGAGTAAATTTTGGCGTGTGGTCGTTAATATCTATTACTGTGATTGTTGCTGTACCAGTGGTAGACAGTCCACCACCATCTTCGACTTTTACCAAAATAAAATAGGTATCATTCCTTTCCCTGTCAAGGTTTCCGGTGGTAGTATAAATTGCCCCGGTCTCATGGTTTATTGTGAACAACTCTTGGTTTGAAGAATCCAATGGATTGGCCACCATAGAGTAGGTCAAAATTGCATTTTCTCCTTGATTTTTATCGTCATGGTCTATTGCCGTCACCTCCATGATAAAAGTGTTTGGTGGCGAATGCTCTATCACACTGGCATTACAAATGTTAAAAGTACATATAAATTGTGGGGCATTGTCATTGATGTCATTTACATAAATTATCACATCTGCGAATCCTGTGAGGCCGTCACCTTCGTCGTCGGTTGCTAAAACCACAAACCTCCACACTGAGTGTTCCTCTCGGTCTAAGGTTTTTAGAGCGAATACATGTCCTGTCCTTTCATTGATGGTGAAGATGTTCTCAGCCCCACTTCCGTGCAAAGAATATTTTAAACCTCCATGGTCATTGTGGTCTGGATCGGTTGCCGAAACCTGGATGGTGTAAGAAAAATCATGAAACTATGTAGGGCCATCAGAAGACACATTTAAGGTTTGATGAGGATGGTTTTGTATCAACTCTTACATTACTCCTCAAATCTTAAATTATTTTTTGATTGGTTTTGGGGTTGAAGGAGGGCCACAAATTCTTTACAAATGCAGTAGACGTAAATGTAAGAAGGCACCTGATTCATAGAGACTGATCAATTTGTAGGGTACAACCACTGACATATGAAAACCTTAAGGATTCTAGTTCCTTTTTCATGACAGTGAAAATATTTGTCTCATGTTACACTAAAAAAATGGTATGACTGTGCTTCTTGTTTGGTGGAAACAAGCCCAATAGGTCATCAGGACAGACTGGGCCAGGGACCTCAATGGGGTTGAAGTAAAATTAGGCAGATGTACCTTCCACTCCTTCTCTATGGCAGGGGTCCCCAACTTGTAGGTCAGGAGCCACATGTGGCCTGTCCCCTGCTATGTGGCTTGCTGGCCAACTGCTAGGCCAGAACGCTTGACAAGGTCTAGCAGACCCTTGACGCTGGGGGATACTTAGCATTCAGTTTTGGTTATTGTCAGCACCATAGATGTGGTTGATGTAGTGTCAGGCAGATAGGGTAGCATGTGGTATAACTATCTTGTTAGCTTCTAGCATTACATTACATTAGGCTTCTCAGCCTCCCAGCATTGCACTTTTTTTGATTCTGCTGTTTAAAGTGAACCTCCAGTCAAAAATAACTGAAGGTCCGCCTACTTGCCCGCTATGGTAAATAAAAAGGAGCCCAAACTTGCCGTGTCTGCACTCCCACACCGCTCACATGACCAACAGTTTAATAGACTTTAATGGTCACCACTAGAGCAAGACAAAAGTGGTGTCGAAGCTTGGTTCAGGTGCAGCTGTCTCCAGGATTTGCATTGTAATTTTAAATGGTTATCAGGGGTTTCTTGTTTTTTAGCTCCCATGATCTATGTCGAATGTGGCTCCCCATAATCCGTCTATGGTCTCCATTTGGCAATGGGCCTTAATGTAGCTTAAAGTGGACCAACACCCAGGATTTTGACTATCCTGGGTTTTGGTCCACTTCGGCGGGGCACCCCGATCGGGGGTGCCCCGCTGTGTGAAACCCCCCAGAAACCCCAAAAAACTCACCTCTCAACGCTCCCACGTGAGCGCCGCAGCCAATCCCCGCCAACGTCCAGGCGGGGATCAGGAACGTCCAGGCCGCTTCCGCCGCCGCCGCCTCCCGCGTGTCACTCTCGGCGCGCTCGCGCCCCCGCCGGCCATTCACAGAGGGCCGGCGCGGGCGCGCGCACGTCTGGAGGGGTGCGCGGGAGGCGGCGGCGGCGGAAGCGGCGGCGGATCAGGTAAGGTGTTTTTGGGGTTTCTGGGGGGTTTCACCCCGCGGGACATCCCGATCTCGGATGTCCCGCGGGGTGGGGGGTGATCGGCCCGGGAATCTTATAGATTTCCGGGCCGATCACCCCTGGGTGTTGGTCCTCTTTAAGCTGGTTTTTTGCCTCAAGATAATGATACACATGAGAAACCAGGTACAGGTAAATAGCTCGCCCTGCTTGCCCCAGGTGCTCAAAACAGGGAAGCTGGTGCCTTAGCAAGTCCATGAGTAAACAATGGTTTCCAGCAGTTCATAAAGTCCATAAAACATTTAATTCAGAGTGAAATAAAATATCATAGTGGCCGTCAAAATCCACATTGCAGCACATCTATGTGCCTAGGTCACTCATTTTGGGTGGCTTACCTCTCTTAATCCACAGCTACCTGACCTCACTTTCTAAAAGGAAATGCCAGGGCGGCCCTCCCACAATTTCCAATCAGTGTTCAAACCACAAACAGTAGCACATGAGGTCTAACATAGTAAGTAACATAGTAACATAGTATGTAAGGCTGAATAAAGACTTTAGTCCATCCAGTTCAGACTGTTTATCTTCTTCCAGTGGTCTAGTAGCCATAGCTGGAAATGTTATTACATGCCAGGAAGGCATCAAGGCCACTTTTGAACGTTTTTACTGTATCCTTCATAACTACCTCCTCTGGCAGCAAGTTCCATAGTCTCACTGCTCTTACAGAGAAGAATCCCCTCCTATGTCGGTGCAGAAAGCACTCCGAGGTATAAATAGATTGTGGGACAGATCCTTGTATTGACCTCGAATATATTTATACATAGTTATTAGATCACCCCTCAAGCGTCTTTTTTCTAGACTAAATAAACCTAACTTGGACAATCTTTCTGGGTACTCTAGCCCCCGCATTCCTTTTATTAACTTTGTTGCCCTTCTTTGAACGCTCTCCAGTTCTGATATGTCCTTCTTAAGCACAGGTGCCCAGAACTGTACACAGTACTCCATATGGGGTCTGACCAGTGAATTGTACAGGGGTAAAATGATGCTCTGGGCATGAGCACCTATGCCCCTCCTGATGCACCCCATGATCCTATTTGCTTTGGCTGCAGCTGCCTGGCATTGATTACTACAGTTGAGCTTATTGTCAACTAAAACCCCTAGGTCCTTTTCCATTGTTGTTTTACCAAGTGTTTCTTTATTTAGTGTGTAATCATGACACAGATTTCTCCTTCCCATGTGCATAACCTTACATTTATCTGTCTTAGACTTCCTTTGCCATTTAACTGTCCATGCTTCCAATCTAAATCTGTTTGTAGCTGCCTGCTCTCCTCTTTTGTTTTAATTGCTTTACACAGCTTAGTATCAGCTGCGAAGATTGAGACTTTACTGTTTAATCCATACCCAATGTCATTTATATATATATTGAAGAGAATTGGTCCCAGAACTCCCTCCTCCTCTCCTTCAACCCCAGCCCATGATGGTTGGCTTAGTGGTGATTGGTAAGACAGGTAAGGGCGATGACAGTATCTATTGTGGTGGCTAACCTTTTCTCCTACTCTCTCAATCATGCTGGGGGGGGGGGGGGGGGAGGCTCAGCCAGTACCAGACACATATGGTGCTAAATACAGTTTGGTGAATGGTTGGTGGTGCAGGTAGGGGAATTGGGTGGCTGGCCCACCCCAGCATTAAGGCATCGCAGGGGCCTCTATGGACATTAAGGTGTCGATTTAGTACCAGGTCCAAGTGCAAAAAGTGCACTTTGGCATAAATGCACAAGAGATAAACATTTTACATCTGCCAATAAAACATCTAGGGAGACAATGGAAGAGAATGGAAGTTTCTAGTCCCAAAAAATGCACTTTTTTCTCTCTGTGCTAAATCGAAGGGGTGATTCAATATCACATGCAAAAAGTGCATTTTTACACCTAATGTTGAATTGTCTGTAAGATTTAACTGCACTTTTTTGTGAAGTGCAAGAAGATGCTAGGCCAACTGAGACTGGGGTCATCAGGACATGAGATTATGTGTTTAGATATGACAAGTGCCATTGAACCACTGAAACATAATATTATATAAAAGTGCACTGGCCAAAGTACTGGCCTACTTAAAGCCATGATCTGTCCACCACATTTTTGGAAGAGGCCCTAAACATTGAAATGACAGTTCTAGTTAAAAGAACATTAAACATGCAACAACTGATTTTACTGAAAACTAGAGATTTTACTATAAACTTCTATTTCTTACTTGCAGCACGAAAACTGGAACATCTGTTCTTCCCTCTGCAACACTTCCTCTGTACTCGTTAAGGGAAAAGACTGGAGCCTCGTCATTTTTATTCAGCACATTGATGGTCACTGTAGTGTAGTCCTCCCACTTCCCATCCGATGCCCCCAGGGTGAGGACATAGACTTTTACATCCTCAAAATCCAGCGGGTGGACAATTAAAATAGATCCCGTCTCTGGGTTTACATCCAGCACCCCGCCTACATTGCCAGCAGTTATCTGGTAACGGATATTTGCATTCATACCTTCGAAAAAGAAATCATATAGAAAGAATATAGAAAGGTTAAGCCACCCTCTAATGTCATCAGTGACCCCTGCTTTAGATAGATTCCCACCCTTTCGAATCAAGGTTCCATCCGATGGGAGACAAGAAGTAGCTACCTACACGTGCAACAGCTGCACCTCCTCCAACAGTAGTCCATCACTGTGGTGTGCAGTTACTTTAATGCTCTATAAAGAAGCACTATTGCAAAATTGTGTAATATTAAAAATACAGATAAACATGTTGGCTAATGAGAGGAGGGGTCACTTATAAACCCGAACTGAATAAAAAGTCCACCAAACTTGTGATTTATTCTGTCATGGTAGGAATAAAATCCAGGGGTGGCAGGTTTAGTCTAGGTGACAGAGCCTGTCGTGTCTTTTTCCTTCCATTAAAAGAAAGAAAAACAAGCCTGGCTGTATATTTATTGATGCAGGGAGTATAAGTGACGCCTCCTCCCGCCATCCAGCAAATTTATATGGATTTTTATAATTGGGCCATTTTTCGCAATAGCAATAGTGCTCCTTTAACTGAAGGGGCAACCTAAATCAGGATGAGTTTTAGAGCAGACCAAACCTCCTGGATTTGGGTTGACTTTACATGTGCATCCCGATTTAGGAGTTCACCTGCTAACTCACCTCCATTCCCACTCCAACAGTGCATACGCAGGCTCTCTTCCAATCAGCATTCATTGGCGTTTATATTATTGCCCAGCAAGGAACGGCGATGTAATAAATCGCAGGGGCCTCTTTCTGGTCGCTCCATCCAGCTGCAGGCACTTGTGCCAGGCATATCTGCATGGCAGGGGATGGCCAGGGATTGCATTGCATGAATGGAATTACTGAATTAAAGTGGACCAACACCCAGGGGGGATCAGCCCGGGAATCTATAAGATTCCCGGGGCGATCAGATCCCTCCCCGCGGGGCATCCGAAATCGGGATGTCCCGCTGGGTGAAACCCCCCAGGAAGCCCACAAGCCTTAGCTTCTCCCCGTTCCAGCGTGGGCCGCCACCGCCTCCCGCGCGTCCCTCTAGCAGGGCGCGCACCCGCGCCAGCCGTTTGTGAGAGTAAGAGTGACGCGCGGGAGACGGCGGCGGCGGGCGCGCTCGCTTGTCCGTCGACGGACCTCACTTGTCCGTCGGCGGTGATTCGCTGGAGCGGTCACGTGGGAGTGGGGTCAGGTGAGTTTTCGGGGCTTTCCGGGGGGTTTCACACAGCAGGGCACCCCCGATCGGGGTGCCCCACCGAAGTGGACCAAAACCCAGGATAGTCAAAATTCTGGGTGTTAGTCCACTTTAAGTACATTTACGGTTGATTTGGGTAGTTTCAAACAGCGGGGCATCCCAAATCAGGAGGGCTTTCACCCAGCCCTTTACACTTTTAGACTATAGGGCAGTGTGGGTTGGGCCATTTGTCAGCTTTAAATGAAGGCAGTAATATCTAACTATGCCAACCCGAGTTATAACTAACTGGGTCCATCCAGACCTCATGGCCTCTGGAACACAAATAGAATCAGTCAGCGCTTAGCAGGAAATGTAAATAAAACGTCGTCTGGCGCCTGATATAAATAGGGCAATCTTTATGCGCATATTTATAAAGAGCCATTTTACATAAATGAAACTTTTCCCCAACCCTCCGGTCTTTCACGTTTCCATGTTGCGGTACCTTCATCCGGGTCACTGGCGCTCACGGTGGCCACAACGGTGCCGACGTCCCGGTCCTCATCCACATTTACATAGTAGGCGCTGCGAGCGAAGGCTGGCAGGTTATCGTTGACATCGCTAATAAAAATGCGCACATAGGCCGTGTCTGTGGAGACAGCATGCAGGAAATGAAAACACTTGAAAGAGCCGCTCCTGTCATCTGCAATTTCTCTGCCTGTCGGGTGAGCATTAAATGAAAACTAATACATGGATAATACAGGAACAGACCCCCAGGGGGCAGAGAACAATTTACACGGCCGTGTTATTCCAGAAGCGCTCACAGAGGCGACGGAACGTCACCAGCGATTCTTCTCAATAGATAACACACAGATAATTGATTTCTGATGTCACAAGCTTTTAATTTTCATCCTATTCCTCCAAAAAGGCCGTTTAGAGCATCACTCGGAAGCGATAAAGGAACAAGATTGTAACAAGTTTCCAAGTGTGCTTCCAAGTAATGGTCATTATGCTGATATATTTTCCCCCTATTCCAGTTATGTCACTCTAAAGCAGGAATCCTCAAACTATGGTCCATGGGCTGGATACATCCCTCCAAGGGTTTTTACCCAGGCCCCACTATGGCCGCAGGCAGTGCTGCATCCAGTGTTATTTGGGTCAGGAGATCAGTTCTATCCCCAGTCCTGGGGCATTTGTTTTTGCAGGGGGTGCAGGGTGTAATAAACATAGTAACTCAGAGGCCGATTCATTAACAGCGGCAGGTAGCGACAGTTGAGCGACTGTAGCGGCATTTTCAGAGCGCCCGCTAGTAGTCGCTGTGCTTGGCTGTTATTCGGTAGTTTATAGTGACTCAGTCGGTTTGCCGTAATGTTGAATATTGGGTGAGGAGTCGCTATTTGACAGGTTCCGCGCTGTATGGGAGCGCATGATAGCGACTGGCCCTAGCGACCGGCTCCCACCATATTCATTAAAAAATCACGCTCAAAAAAATCTCATGCTGTAAAATGCATGTTTAAACCCCAGAGCGCTGGCGGCGATGGGTTAAAAATAGTTTTTTAACCCCCAACCATATTTTTGGAAACCAAAAAAACAAGTTTTTAAAATAATTTAGTAATATGAATACATTAATATCAGACCTGTAATATCAATTCTGTACATTTTTTTTTTTAATTTTTTTTACCTTAAAAAAATTATTTAAAATGGCAGAAGTGGTCACAGAATTTTTCACATTTAAAAAAAAAAAATAAAAACATTAATAACAATTAATTATTAGAGATGAGCGAGTAGTATTCGACCGAGCCGGTATTCGATCGAATACTACGCTGTTCGTCATACTCGATTTCGATCGAGTACAGCGGCGATGGCGCACTCACAATTCGTTTCCCCTCCCACATTCCCAGGCGCGTTTTTTACACCAATCACCATGCAGGGGGGGTGGGACAGGTCCTGGGAGGACGCTGGCATCGCGAAAACGGCGTCTACACGCATTGGCTGGAAAAACCATGTGACCTTGAATATACAAAACTCAGCACTTCCTCTTCGTCAGCATTAGCAGCTTGAACTTAGTGAGGGACAGACGCTCACAGCAGGGAAAGACAGGCTGTCGCTGGCAGGGCCCCAGAAGCTCGGAATATCGCATTTACCACCATCTATACCAGCTACCAGAAGACAAGAGAGTCATTAAGAGCCCTTATTAGGGCTACTACGCTGAACGGTATATGGCTCATATGTAGGCAGGCAGGGCCCTAGAAGCTCAGAATCTCGCATTTACCACCATATATACCAGCTACCAGAAGACAAGAGAGTCATTAAGAGCCCTTATTAGGGCTACTACGCTGAACAGTATATAGCTCATATCCTATGTAGTCAGGCAGGGCCCTAGAAGCTCAGAATCTCGCATTTACCACCATATATACCAGCTACCAGAAGACAAGAGAGTCATTAAGAGCCCTTATTAGGGCTACTACGCTGAACAGTATATAGCTCATATCCTATGTAGTCAGGCAGGGCCCCAGAAGCTCAGAATATCGCTTTTACCACCATATATACCAGCTACCAGAAGACAAGAGAGTCATTAAGAGCCCTTATTAGGGCTACTACGCTGAACAGTATATAGCTCATATTCTATGTAGTCAGGCAGGGCCCCAGAAGCTCAGAATATCGCTTTTACCACCATATATACCAGCTACCAGAAGACAAGAGAGTCATTAAGAGCCCTTATTAGGGCTACTACGCTGAACAGTATATAGCTCATATCCTATGTAGGCAGGCAGGGCCCCAGAAGCTCAGAATATCGCTTTTACCACCATATATACCAGCTACCAGAAGACAAGAGAGTCCTTAATCCCTTATTAGTGCTGCTATGTTGAACAGTATATAGCTCATATCCTATGTAGTCAGGCAGGGCCCCAGAAGCTCAGAATATCGCTTTTACCACCATATATACCAGCTACCAGAAGACAAGAGAGTCATTAAGAGCCCTTATTAGGGCTACTACGCTGAACAGTATATAGCTCATATTCTATGTAGTCAGGCAGGGCCCCAGAAGCTCAGAATATCGCTTTTACCACCATATATACCAGCTACCAGAAGACAAGAGAGTCATTAAGAGCCCTTATTAGGGCTACTACGCTGAACAGTATATAGCTCATATCCTATGTAGTCAGGCAGGGCCCTAGAAGCTCAGAATATCGCTTTTACCACCATATATACCAGCTACCAGAAGACAAGAGAGTCATTAAGAGCCCTTATTAGGGCTACTACGCTGAACAGTATATAGCTCATATCCTATGTAGTCAGGCAGGGCCCCAGAAGCTCAGAATATCGCTTTTACCACCATATATACCAGCTACCAGAAGACAAGAGAGTCATTAAGAGCCCTTATTAGGGCTACTACGCTGAACAGTATATAGCTCATATCCTATGTAGGCAGGCAGGGCCCCAGAAGCTCAGAATATCGCTTTTACCACCATATATACCAGCTACCAGAAGACAAGAGAGTCATTAAGAGCCCTTATTAGGGCTACTACGCTGAACAGTATATAGCTCATATCCTGTGTAGTCAGGCAGGGCCCCAGAAGCTCAGAATATCGCTTTTACCACCATATATACCAGCTACCAGAAGACAAGAGAGTCCTTAATCCCTTATTAGTGCTGCTATGCTGAACAGTATATAGCTCATATCCTATGTAGGCAGGCAGGGCCCCAGAAGCTCAGAATATCGCTTTTACCACCATATATACCAGCTACCAGAAGACAAGAGAGTCATTAAGAGCCCTTATTAGTGCTGCTATGCTGAACAGTATATAGCTCATATCCTATGTAGTCAGGCAGGGCCCCAGAAGCTCAGAATCTCGCATTTACCACCATATATACCAGCTACCAGAAGACAAGAGAGTCATTAAGAGCCCTTATTAGGGCTACTACGCTGAACAGTATATAGCTCATATCCTATGTAGTCAGGCAGGGCCCCAGAAGCTCAGAATATCGCTTTTACCACCATATATACCAGCTACCAGAAGACAAGAGAGTCATTAAGAGCCCTTATTAGGGCTACTACGCTGAACAGTATATAGCTCATATTCTATGTAGTCAGGCAGGGCCCCAGAAGCTCAGAATATCGCTTTTACCACCATATATACCAGCTACCAGAAGACAAGAGAGTCATTAAGAGCCCTTATTAGGGCTACTACGCTGAACAGTATATAGCTCATATCCTATGTAGGCAGGCAGGGCCCCAGAAGCTCAGAATATCGCTTTTACCACCATATATACCAGCTACCAGAAGACAAGAGAGTCCTTAATCCCTTATTAGTGCTGCTATGTTGAACAGTATATAGCTCATATCCTATGTAGGCAGGCAGGGCCCCAGAAGCTCAGAATATCGCTTTTACCACCATATATACCAGCTACCAGAAGACAAGAGAGTCATTAAGAGCCCTTATTAGGGCTACTACGCTGAACAGTATATAGCTCATATTCTATGTAGTCAGGCAGGGCCCCAGAAGCTCAGAATATCGCTTTTACCACCATATATACCAGCTACCAGAAGACAAGAGAGTCATTAAGAGCCCTTATTAGTGCTGCTATGCTGAACAGTATATAGCTCATATCCTATGTAGTCAGGCAGGGCCCTAGAAGCTCAGAATATCGCTTTTACCACCATATATACCAGCTACCAGAAGACAAGAGAGTCCTTAATCCCTTATTAGTGCTGCTATGTTGAACAGTATATAGCTCATATCCTATGTAGTCAGGCAGGGCCCCAGAAGCTCAGAATATCGCATTTACCACCATATATACCAGCTACCAGAAGACAAGAGAGTCATTAAGAGCCCTTATTAGGGCTACTACGCTGAACAGTATATAGCTCATATTCTATGTAGTCAGGCAGGGCCCCAGAAGCTCAGAATATCGCTTTTACCACCATATATACCAGCTACCAGAAGACAAGAGAGTCATTAAGAGCCCTTATTAGGGCTACTACGCTGAACAGTATATAGCTCATATCCTATGTAGTCAGGCAGGGCCCTAGAAGCTCAGAATATCGCTTTTACCACCATATATACCAGCTACCAGAAGACAAGAGAGTCATTAAGAGCCCTTATTAGGGCTACTACGCTGAACAGTATATAGCTCATATCCTATGTAGTCAGGCAGGGCCCCAGAAGCTCAGAATATCGCTTTTACCACCATATATACCAGCTACCAGAAGACAAGAGAGTCATTAAGAGCCCTTATTAGGGCTACTACGCTGAACAGTATATAGCTCATATCCTATGTAGGCAGGCAGGGCCCCAGAAGCTCAGAATATCGCTTTTACCACCATATATACCAGCTACCAGAAGACAAGAGAGTCATTAAGAGCCCTTATTAGGGCTACTACGCTGAACAGTATATAGCTCATATCCTGTGTAGTCAGGCAGGGCCCCAGAAGCTCAGAATATCGCTTTTACCACCATATATACCAGCTACCAGAAGACAAGAGAGTCCTTAATCCCTTATTAGTGCTGCTATGCTGAACAGTATATAGCTCATATCCTATGTAGGCAGGCAGGGCCCCAGAAGCTCAGAATATCGCTTTTACCACCATATATGCCAGCTACCAGAAGACAAGAGAGTCATTAAGAGCCCTTATTAGTGCTGCTATGCTGAACAGTATATAGCTCATATCCTATGTAGTCAGGCAGGGCCCCAGAAGCTCAGAATCTCGCATTTACCACCATATATACCAGCTACCAGAAGACAAGAGAGTCATTAAGAGCCCTTATTAGGGCTACTATGCTGAACAGTATATAGCTCATATGTAGGCAGGCAGGGCCCCAGAAGCTCAGAATATCGCTTTTACCACCATATATACCAGCTACCAGAAGACAAGAGAGTCATTAAGAGCCCTTATTAGGGCTACTATGCTGAACAGTATATAGCTCATATGTAGGCAGGCAGGGCCCCAGAAGCTCAGAATATCGCTTTTACCACCATATATACCAGCTACCAGAAGACAAGAGAGTCATTAAGAGCCCTTATTAGGGCTACTACGCTGAACAGTATATAGCTCATATCCTATGTAGGCAGGCAGGGCCCCAGAAGCTCAGAATATCGCTTTTACCACCATATATACCAGCTACCAGAAGACAAGAGAGTCCTTAATCCCTTATTAGTGCTGCTATGTTGAACAGTATATAGCTCATATCCTATGTAGTCAGGCAGGGCCCCAGAAGCTCAGAATATCGCTTTTACCACCATATATACCAGCTACCAGAAGACAAGAGAGTCATTAAGAGCCCTTATTAGGGCTACTACGCTGAACAGTATATAGCTCATATTCTATGTAGTCAGGCAGGGCCCCAGAAGCTCAGAATATCGCTTTTACCACCATATATACCAGCTACCAGAAGACAAGAGAGTCATTAAGAGCCCTTATTAGGGCTACTACGCTGAACAGTATATAGCTCATATCCTATGTAGTCAGGCAGGGCCCTAGAAGCTCAGAATATCGCTTTTACCACCATATATACCAGCTACCAGAAGACAAGAGAGTCATTAAGAGCCCTTATTAGGGCTACTACGCTGAACAGTATATAGCTCATATCCTATGTAGTCAGGCAGGGCCCCAGAAGCTCAGAATATCGCTTTTACCACCATATATACCAGCTACCAGAAGACAAGAGAGTCATTAAGAGCCCTTATTAGGGCTACTACGCTGAACAGTATATAGCTCATATCCTATGTAGGCAGGCAGGGCCCCAGAAGCTCAGAATATCGCTTTTACCACCATATATACCAGCTACCAGAAGACAAGAGAGTCATTAAGAGCCCTTATTAGGGCTACTACGCTGAACAGTATATAGCTCATATCCTGTGTAGTCAGGCAGGGCCCCAGAAGCTCAGAATATCGCTTTTACCACCATATATACCAGCTACCAGAAGACAAGAGAGTCCTTAATCCCTTATTAGTGCTGCTATGCTGAACAGTATATAGCTCATATCCTATGTAGGCAGGCAGGGCCCCAGAAGCTCAGAATATCGCTTTTACCACCATATATACCAGCTACCAGAAGACAAGAGAGTCATTAAGAGCCCTTATTAGTGCTGCTATGCTGAACAGTATATAGCTCATATCCTATGTAGTCAGGCAGGGCCCCAGAAGCTCAGAATCTCGCATTTACCACCATATATACCAGCTACCAGAAGACAAGAGAGTCATTAAGAGCCCTTATTAGGGCTACTACGCTGAACAGTATATAGCTCATATCCTATGTAGTCAGGCAGGGCCCCAGAAGCTCAGAATATCGCTTTTACCACCATATATACCAGCTACCAGAAGACAAGAGAGTCATTAAGAGCCCTTATTAGGGCTACTACGCTGAACAGTATATAGCTCATATTCTATGTAGTCAGGCAGGGCCCCAGAAGCTCAGAATATCGCTTTTACCACCATATATACCAGCTACCAGAAGACAAGAGAGTCATTAAGAGCCCTTATTAGGGCTACTACGCTGAACAGTATATAGCTCATATCCTATGTAGGCAGGCAGGGCCCCAGAAGCTCAGAATATCGCTTTTACCACCATATATACCAGCTACCAGAAGACAAGAGAGTCCTTAATCCCTTATTAGTGCTGCTATGTTGAACAGTATATAGCTCATATCCTATGTAGGCAGGCAGGGCCCCAGAAGCTCAGAATATCGCTTTTACCACCATATATACCAGCTACCAGAAGACAAGAGAGTCATTAAGAGCCCTTATTAGGGCTACTACGCTGAACAGTATATAGCTCATATTCTATGTAGTCAGGCAGGGCCCCAGAAGCTCAGAATATCGCTTTTACCACCATATATACCAGCTACCAGAAGACAAGAGAGTCATTAAGAGCCCTTATTAGTGCTGCTATGCTGAACAGTATATAGCTCATATCCTATGTAGTCAGGCAGGGCCCTAGAAGCTCAGAATATCGCTTTTACCACCATATATACCAGCTACCAGAAGACAAGAGAGTCCTTAATCCCTTATTAGTGCTGCTATGTTGAACAGTATATAGCTCATATCCTATGTAGTCAGGCAGGGCCCCAGAAGCTCAGAATATCGCATTTACCACCATATATACCAGCTACCAGAAGACAAGAGAGTCATTAAGAGCCCTTATTAGGGCTACTACGCTGAACAGTATATAGCTCATATTCTATGTAGTCAGGCAGGGCCCCAGAAGCTCAGAATATCGCTTTTACCACCATATATACCAGCTACCAGAAGACAAGAGAGTCATTAAGAGCCCTTATTAGGGCTACTACGCTGAACAGTATATAGCTCATATCCTATGTAGTCAGGCAGGGCCCTAGAAGCTCAGAATATCGCTTTTACCACCATATATACCAGCTACCAGAAGACAAGAGAGTCATTAAGAGCCCTTATTAGGGCTACTACGCTGAACAGTATATAGCTCATATCCTATGTAGTCAGGCAGGGCCCCAGAAGCTCAGAATATCGCTTTTACCACCATATATACCAGCTACCAGAAGACAAGAGAGTCATTAAGAGCCCTTATTAGGGCTACTACGCTGAACAGTATATAGCTCATATCCTATGTAGGCAGGCAGGGCCCCAGAAGCTCAGAATATCGCTTTTACCACCATATATACCAGCTACCAGAAGACAAGAGAGTCATTAAGAGCCCTTATTAGGGCTACTACGCTGAACAGTATATAGCTCATATCCTGTGTAGTCAGGCAGGGCCCCAGAAGCTCAGAATATCGCTTTTACCACCATATATACCAGCTACCAGAAGACAAGAGAGTCCTTAATCCCTTATTAGTGCTGCTATGCTGAACAGTATATAGCTCATATCCTATGTAGGCAGGCAGGGCCCCAGAAGCTCAGAATATCGCTTTTACCACCATATATGCCAGCTACCAGAAGACAAGAGAGTCATTAAGAGCCCTTATTAGTGCTGCTATGCTGAACAGTATATAGCTCATATCCTATGTAGTCAGGCAGGGCCCCAGAAGCTCAGAATCTCGCATTTACCACCATATATACCAGCTACCAGAAGACAAGAGAGTCATTAAGAGCCCTTATTAGGGCTACTATGCTGAACAGTATATAGCTCATATGTAGGCAGGCAGGGCCCCAGAAGCTCAGAATATCGCTTTTACCACCATATATACCAGCTACCAGAAGACAAGAGAGTCATTAAGAGCCCTTATTAGGGCTACTATGCTGAACAGTATATAGCTCATATGTAGGCAGGCAGGGCCCCAGAAGCTCAGAATATCGCTTTTACCACCATATATACCAGCTACCAGAAGACAAGAGAGTCATTGAGAACCCTTATTAGGGCTACTATGCTGAACAGTATATAGCTCATATGTAGGCAGGCAGGGCCCCAGAAGCTCAGAATATCGCTTTTACCACCATATATACCAGCTACCAGAAGACAAGAGAGTCATTGAGAGCCCTTATTAGGGCTGCTATGTTTTAAAAATTGTGTGGAGGCCCAAGAGCTGAGACCTTTTAAAAATTGTGTGGAGGCCCAAGAGCTGAGACCTTTTAAAAATTGTGTGGAGGCCCAAGAGCTGAGACCTTTTAAAAATTGTGTGGAGGCCCAAGAGCTGAGACCTTTTAAAAATTGTGTGGAGGCCCAAGAGCTGAGACCTCTTAAAAATTGTGTGGAGGCCCAAGAGCTGAGACCTTTTAAAAATTGTGTGGAGGCCCAAGAGCTGAGACCTTTTAAAAATTGTGTGGAGGCCCAAGAGTTGAGACCTCTTAAAAATTGATTGTATTAAGCCCAAGAGGTGAGCCATAATTTTTTTCATTAATACAGCAATTCTACGGCGGTTAAGGAGGAGGAGGAGGAGGAGGAGGAAATGGCACTTCATACAGATGGCACTTCACTCTTGGCTGCTTTCCACTGTTGTACAAGCAAAGTCCGGGTCAATCCACTTGCTGTTCATTTTGATTAGCGTCAGCCTGTCGGCACTGTCGGTTGACAGGCGGCTGCGCTTATCGGTTATAATGCCCCCGGCTGCGCTGAACACCCTTTCTGATAGCACGCTGGCGGCAGGGCAGGCAAGCACCTCCAAGGCGTACAGGGACAGTTCCAGCCACGTGTCCAACTTGGAGACCCAGTAAGTGTAGGTCGCCGAGGGATCGGGGAGGACAGGGGTGTGGTCTGCCAGGTAGTCACGCAACATCCGCCGATACTTGTCCCTCCTGCTGATAGCGGGCCCCGCAGTGATGGAAGTTGCACGAGGGGGTGACATGAACGTGTCCCACACCTTGGAGAGTGTTCCCCTGGTGGCTGTGGGCCTGATCGATGTTGTCAGACTCTGGGAGACACTCTCCTCTCTGCCGCCAGCGATGCTGGGTGGGAAAATCTGCATCATGTTCTGCAAGAGTTCCCTCTGGTATTCCAGTAATCGATTCGTCCTCTCCTCTACTGGAATAAAAGAGGAGAAGTTATCTTTATACCGGGGGTCCAGGAGTGCGAAGACCCAGTATAGTTTGTTCTCCAATATCCGGACAACACGTATGTCCCGGGAAAATCAGCCCAGCATGAAGTCAGCCATGTGTGCCAGACTCTGAGTAGGCATGACCTCACTGCCCCCACCAGAAGGATCATTTTCCATTTCCTCCTCTTCCTCCTCCTCTCCGCCCCATCCGCGCTGAACCAATGGGACGCACACAGCCTGACTGCTACCCTCGCCGCCAGCATCCTCTTCCACAGCCACCTCCACGTTGTCCTCCTCCTCCTGCAACTGCCACCGAGCAGCAGACAAAAGTGTGGTCTGACTGTCTACCTGCGTTGCGTCTCCTCCTACCCCCGTCTCCTCTGTGTGCAATGCGTTCTCCCTTATTGCGATGAGCGATTCTTTAAGGACGCCTAGGAGCGGGATGGTTACGCTCACTATAGCGTCCTCGCTGCTGACCTTCTTAGTGGACTCCTCAAAGATACGCAATACATCGCATATGTCTGCCATCCATGGCCACTCGTGGTTGGCAAACTGAGGGAGCTGAGTTGGAGGCACGCGTGGATGCATCATCTGGTACTCCATCAATGCTTTCTGCTGCTCACACACCCTGGCCAACATGCAATAGGTGGAATTCCAGCGAGTGGGCAGGTCGCACAACAGCCGATGTTGAGGCAAATGGAGGCGTTGCTGGATTTTTTTTAAGCTAGCAGCAGCTACAGTTGACTTCCGAAAGTGAGCGCACAAGCGCCGCACTTTGACCAGTAGCTCTGCCAGGTTGGGGTAAGTCTTTAGAAACTTTTGTACTACCAAATTAAAAACGTGGGCCAGGCATGGTACGTGATTGAGTTCTGCAAGCTCCAGAGCCGCCACCAGGTTACGGCCGTTATCGCACACGACCATGCCTGGTCCTAGCTGCAGCGGCGACAGCCACATCTCTGTCTGCTGCAATATGGCGTGCCTCACCTCTGCGGCGCTGTGCTTCCTGTCGCCCAAGCTGATGAGCTTAAGCACCGCCTGCTGACGTCTCCCCGTGCCAGTGCTGCAACGCTTCCAGCTAGGGGCTGAGGGCGATGTTAAGGCAGAGGAGGAGGAGGAGGAGGAGGAGGAAGAGGAGGGGGGTCTATCAGAACCCGTGCTGGCAATCTTGGGCGGGGGTGGTATGTAGGCCGTCCCTGTTTGCGACCCCGTCCCCGCTTCCACAACATTCACCCAGTGTGCCGTCAAAGAGATGTAGCGTCCTTGGCCGCAAGCGCTTGTCCACGAGTCGGTGGTCAAGTGGACCTTTGCGCTGACTGCGTACCTCAGGGTCCGCCTGATGTTACGCGACACGTGCTGGTGCAGGGCGGGGACGCCACACCGGGAAAAATAGTGGCGGCTAGGGACGGAATAGCGAGGTGCGGCAGCCGCCATCAGGTCGCGGAAGGCCTGCGTCTCCACAAGCCAAAACGGCAACATCTCCAGGGCCAGCAGTTTGGAGATGAGGCAGGTTAAGGCTTGGGCTTGGGGGTGACTGGAGGCGTACTTCCACCTGCGGTTGAACGCCTGCGAGATGGACAGTTGATGGGACGAGGAGATGGAAGGTGCAGACGAAGATGCGGGGGAAGGGGGGGCTGAAGGAGAAGGCCCCAAAGTAGCCGAGGCAGAGGCAGATGTGGAGGTGTCCTGGCTGGAGGTCTGGACCGCAGTGGCAGCACACAACAAAGGGGAAGAGGCAGTGGCAGCAAGACGGGGCGCAGGTTGTATTGCGTTTGCTCTCTCCCACTCAGCCCAGTGCTTGAATTCCAAGTGACGGCGCATGCCTGAGGTGGTCAGATTGCTCTTCTCAGAGCCCCTACTCAGTTTTGAGTGGCAGATTGCGCAAACCGCGCTCAGTTTGTCATCCGCGCAAACATTAAAAAATCTCCACACCACAGAAGTACGAGGCCTCGATGGGGGAGCTTCGCGCGACTGCCTGCTGCCGGGAAGAGCTTCGGCCCTGCTGGCTGTGGCCTGCCTTCTCTGTCTGGACTGTCCTCTGCCTCTGGACTGTCCTCTGCCTCTTGCTGCCTTATTCGGTGATGCGCAGACCGCATCTCCACTGCTTTCCCCGCTGGACATCACCCCTGTCCAAGTGGGGTCGGTCATTTCGTCGTCCACCACCTCCTCTTCCACTTCCTCTCTCTGCTCCTCCTCCTGCCCACTGGACATTCCAACAGCCTCCCTTGATGGCAACTGCGTCTCATCATCATCATCGCTCATGATAGCAGATGCTGGTTCCGGGTCCACATCACTAGCAGATGGCGGATACTCAAGTGTTTGGGCATCACTACAAACAAATTCCTCTGCTAGCTCCTGGGATTCTTGCAGCACATCTTGAAAAGGACCCGAAAAGAGGTCCTGGGAGGGGTCAAGGGTGGGCTGACTCTGTTGGCCAGGTTGGGAGGAAGGAGGGTCAGAGTGAGACTGTGTGGATGACTGGGTGGTGGACAAGTGACTGGAAGCGTTATCGGCCATCCATTGCACCACCTGTTCTCGCTGCTCAGGCTTTAACAGAGGTGTACCCCGCCCCCCGCATAACTGTCCCATAAAGGCAGGGAAGCTGGATGAGCGTAATGCTGGCTGCCCCTCATCAGCACGCATTGTATCCCCACTGGCTTCAACGCGGTTTGTGCCCCCACCAGCATTTCCGCGCCCCCGTCCTCGTCCACGTCCCTTTGCGCTAGCCCTCCGCATTTCAGACGTTTTACTTTTTTGGCCACGCGTTATGCCAAATATAAAAATACTTTTAAGAAGAACACCTGGCTATACAGCCGTATACTGCCAGAAGGTGAAATGGTGCCTATACGCACCGGGTATATAACAAGGTTTTGTTGGTAAAGAGGACACAAAACAGTAGTGCCAAATATAAAAATATTTTTAAGAAAAACACCTGGCTATACAGCCGTATACTGCCAGAAGGTGAAATGGTGCCTATACGCACCGTGTATAAAACAGTGTTTTGTTGGCACAGAGGACACAAAACAGTAGTGCAAAATATAGTTTTGTATATAGGTGCTAATACACCACTGAAGTCTTTCTGTCCCTATTCCAGCATCAGCAGCTACCCCTCACTAAAGCAGCCGTTTTGAGCAGAGTGTATATAGTTTTGTATATGGGTGGTAATACACCACTGAAGTCTTTCTGTCCCTATTCCAGCAGCAGCAGCTACCCCTCACTAAAGCAGCAGTAGCTGCAGCACTAATAAGTGCTCAGCTCTTGGGCCTCCACACAATTTTTAAAAGGTCTCAGCTCTTGGGCCTCCACACAATTTTTAAGAGGTCTCAGCTCGTGGGACTCCACACAATGTTTGAGAGGTCTCAGCTCTTGGGCCTCCACACAATTTTTAAAAGGTCTCAGCTCTTGGGCCTCCACACAATTTTTAAAAGGTCTCAGCTCTTGGGCCTCCACACAATTTTTAAGAGGTCTCAGCTCTTGGGCCTCCACACAATTTTTAAAAGGTCTCAGCTCGTGGGACTCCACACAATGTTTGAGAGGTCTCAGCTCTTGGGCCTCCACACAATTTTTAAAAGGTCTCAGCTCTTGGGCCTCCACACAATTTTTAAAAGGTCTCAGCTCTTGGGACTCCACACAATGTTTGAGAGGTCTCAGCTCTTGGGCCTCCACACAATTTTTAAAAGGTCTCAGCTCTTGGGCCTCCACACAATTTTTAAAAGGTCTCAGCTCTTGGGCCTCCACACAATTTTTAAGAGGTCTCAGCTCGTGGGACTCCACACAATGTTTGAGAGGTCTCAGCTCTTGGGCCTCCACACAATTTTTAAAAGGTCTCAGCTCTTGGGCCTCCACACAATTTTTAAAAGGTCTCAGCTCTTGGGCCTCCACACAATTTTTAAGAGGTCTCAGCTCTTGGGCCTCCACACAATTTTTAAGAGGTCTCAGCTCTTGGGCCTCCACACAATTTTTAAGAGGTCTCAGCTCTTGGGACTCCACACAATTTTTAAAAGGTCTCAGCTCTTGGGCCTCCACACAATTTTTAAGAGGTCTCAGCTCGTGGGACTCCACACAATGTTTGAGAGGTCTCAGCTCTTGGGCCTCCACACAATTTTTAAAAGGTCTCAGCTCTTGGGCCTCCACACAATTTTTAAGAGGTCTCAGCTCTAAGCTTCCCTTACTGCTCGGGTGACACACTGTAACAAACCTCCTCCTGTAAGCTTCCCTGACTGCTGGGGTGACACACTGTAACAAACCTCCTCCTGTAAGCTTCCCTTACTGCTGGGGTGACACAATGACACAAGAGGACATGTCTGACCACATCACACACACACACACACACACACACACACACACACACACACACACACACACACACAATGACAATTAGGGGTGGGGTCTATTTATTTTCCCCCTTGCCTATGCCATCTGTGGTTGTCATTAGGCAACGTGATTTTAAGGGGTGCGGAATTTTGTTCTTCTTTTTTGTACAGTTTGGCTTGGGGTCCATGGCAATGTAGAGGAAAGAAGGTTTCCTTGTCTTGTCTCACTTTACGTAGAAGTTATATTGTGTTTGGAGTGTATTGTTGAGTGGCTGTGATAGTGGCGTAATAGTGCGACTTGGGCGCGTTATATGCACCCAGACATGCTTCCCCTGCTGTCCCAGTTGCATTCCAGCAGTGTTGGCATCATTTTCTGATGTTTCAGGGTGGACTTGGTGACCTCCAAGTGGTCGAATTGAGATTTCCAAGTGGCGAGCATTTTTTTCCCATAGACTATAATGGGATTCGATATTTGGTCGAGTAGTCGAGTAACGCGGTCTATTCGAATCGAAATTCGAAATGTCGAATATTTCACTACTCGCTCATCTCTATTAATTATGAATATTTAAAGATTGTTCCATTGAAATGCATACCTGTCGCTGTTCAAGGTCGGACGCTGGCGCTGTGGGCTGAGGCTGGAATAATGATGAATGAGTCGCTATATGGCGCTATCTCAGTCGCTAAGCAGGATTGGCTTGATAAATGTGTGATTGTGGTGGGGAGCCGGCGTTCTCGTGGCAGGGCCCGTCATTACCGGCCGCTCACCAGTCGCTACCTGTCGCTATCCCTTGTTAAATAAGGGCCATAGTATGTAAGGCTGAATAAAGACTTTAGTCCATCCAGTTCAGCCTGTTTATCTCCTTCCAGTGGTCTAGTAGCCATAGCTGGAAATGTTATTACATGCCAGGAAGGCATCAAGGCCACTTTTGAACGTTTTTTACTGTATCCTTCATCACTACCTCCTCTGGCAGCGAGTTCCATAGTCTCACTGCTCTTACAGAGAAGAATCCCCTCCTATGTCGGTGGAGAAAGTACCTTTCCTCTAACCTTAGTGGATGCCCTTGGGTTATAGTTACACTCCGGGGTATAAATAGATTGTGGGACAGATCTTTGTATTGACCCCGAATATATTTATACATAGTTATTAAATCACCCCTCAATCGTCTTTTTTCTAAACTAAATAAACCTAACTTTGACAATCTTTCCGGGTACTCTAGCCCCCGCACTCCTTTTATTAACTTTGTTGCCCTTCTTTGAACGCGCTCCAGTTCTGATATGTCCTTCTTAAGCACAGGTGCCCAGAACTGTAATAACCCCTGGACACCAGCCCTTCTTGCTGAAAGACTGGGCTTGGGGCTTGATACTACTCTCCTATGGGACCACCAGCTTGGAAATGGACCACACCGGGGTTGTTCCTCATCCAGCCAGTGAAACCTGTGTGTTTCAATGTGTGTACAATATCTCGCCCCCAGCCAATGACCCAAACTTCACGGCTAAAACCTCGGCTGACCCAATATCCCCACCTAATTCTACTCTACAGCCTCTGCCCTGTACCCTTCACCTAACCCTTATCCCCAGCCACTGACCTGACCCCTCATCTAACCCCCCTCCTAAACCATTGACCTATCGCCCCCACACCTAACCCCCCCTCCCTAGCCCCTGGCATGACACCTCACCATATTCTGCTCCACAGCTGCTGCTCTGACTGTAGTAGATGATCTGACCGTCTGTTTGGGGACCCTACTCAGTCCAGGCAATGGCAATTGTAAGACAAATAGCTCTTCTGAAGCCTGTCCTCTTCTTTAAATATGTTGACACCGCCACCCCTGTCTCCCAGTGTGAGTGGTAAACATAAGCAAACAATAACCAGCTCACCCTCAGACCCAAACAGCGCGGACCTCAGGATCTCCTGAAAAAACTCCCCAAATCGTTTCCAGTTGCAATGTCCAGCTTGAGAATGGTTAAAACTTAACTTTTACTTCATAGCTTAAAATGAGGATAATTCCAATTGTAAACACACAGCCATCAAACGTCTTGTATGTCAGAAAGTGCTCCCCTCCACCACTGGGACCAGGTAACGCGTTTCAGGACGTTGCCAGCCCTTAGTCATAACTAGTGTGAGTGAGTCTGGTGAGTGCAATCACTGTGGTTTGCCAGGTCCACTCAAGCTTGGAGCATGGTTGAGGAAATGTGGCAATAAAAGAGAGGGATGGAAAGAATAGTGGATATAAGGTGGAGGAAATGTGGAAAAGATGAGGGAGGGCGGAGAAAATGTGGAAGAAAGAGGATGATAGAGGCAATGTTGAAAAAACAGCAAGATGGGGAAATATGAAAAAGTGGGAAAGAAGAAGGCAATGAGAAAAATGGAGAACAACAAAAAGGGAAGTGGAAAAGAAAGACAGATGGAAGCAATGTGAAACATAGCAGGAGAAGGGATGGAATGTGGAAAAAGGGGGGAGACTTAGGGAATGTAGAAAACAAAAGAGGGAATGTGAAACAACATAAAAAGGAGACAGGGGAAATATGGAAAAGAGTAAATAAAGGATGGTCTGTGGAAAAGAGAGAGAATGTGGATAAAAGGCACCGACAGAATGTGAAAACGGGAGTATAAAAGGGAATTTGGAAAAAATGAGACTGAGAGGGAATGTGGGAATTTGAATAAGAGACAATGAAAATGTCGCTACATGTACCATAAATCTCCATGGAGAGCAGAAAATCTCATTCCCAATGCCCAATCCCAAGGATAACTCACAGCTGTTCTATCCACACACCCCAAAGGCCAGCCCTGGGCCTGCATGCAGAACATGTCCACTGAGGACTAGTGGCTTTTTCCTGCCTGTTTGGGTGAAATCAGTTCTCCTATAGACTCACAGGAGCACAGAAGACATTCAGACCAAATTTTCATTCAAACTGTAGACATTCTTTATACCAGAGTTGGGCTGCCCATGTTTTCCAGGTCGAGCAGATTCAAAACCATCAGATGATCTGACCTCCAGCAAGTACGACGTTTTAGTTTCTCTATCAAAGACTGCCGCAGTATAGATGCTCCCCGTCTGGGGGTCTATGTGGAACAGAGCATGGTCGCCACTGCTATCCTCCAGAATAGAATACGTGATCTAAAAGACGGGGCAAGGAGGAATGTGAGAAGACATGTGATCAACAGAACATTTAGCTAGTTTATTGTTACATTTTTAAAAGCTGAAAAAAAGCTTTATATTCACCTTCACCCTATGCCCCCCAGATGATCGCTCTCTTAGTCCGGCCCTGGGTGCCTGAAGGTCTGTTGCTTCGTTCTCGACGTTACGACAACCCCCACCATCAGTCATATTAAAGCCAGCACAACCCCTTTGTTGCAGTCAATTAAGGGGGGCCGTGCCAGGTTTTGACACCTCCCTCATGAAAGGCAATGGAGGGGCGTGCCAGCGTTATTGTAACTGATGGCGGGATGGCGCCAGAAGGAAGTAACAGATGTTCAGGCTGGAAGTAGTGCAGGACTTGGATCTGCTGATCAGGTAAGACATCCAGAGCTTGATTGGGAGTGACCAACTGCAGGGGACAAAAAGCGAGCAGAAATAATGTTTTAGGTTTGCCTGGACAGATGGGTCAATTTAGAGCCCGATGAGAAAACTCAGTTGTTTTTTAAGAGAGAAACTGCCATTAACTTTCATTGTCTACTGGGTGTAAATTTTCACCTGGCTCTGAAAAAGCTTCAAGGAAGACCATGAAAGTAAATGTCAGTTTCCTCTCCTAAAAAAGTTGAGTTTTCTCACAGGCTCTGAATTGACCCCAATGTCTTTAAATCCACTTTTTACATTTTCCTTTGCTATAGAGGCCCTTCTTGTATGTTGTAATGACATGGGGGGGGGGGGGGGAATTCACATAACCCTTACTGGCAACTTTGTGCCAGGGTGAGGTCCTTGTCCATGGGACACAACTTTGCAGAGATGACAGGAAAAAAGGAACCCCTCCCAGTCCATAAATACCTGGGACCTCCCACACATTCCCCAGTATATGACAGCAGTAAGGGGACCAGGAAGAGCCAAATATAAGCAATCATAACACTAAAAGGTTAACCATATAAAGGATCCAAAATACCAATAAGGGCGGGATGAAGCGGGGTGTGTGGCATACTTATAATACCCATTTTACAGGTGAGTAATCACAAAATGGTATTATTCCAAGTATGTCACACACCCCCAATATTCATGACATGTGAGACATCCAATAGCAGTGTCCATAATGGGTGGGGATCCCAAAAAGGCAATAATGCACAAAATTAAACCACTGCAGCTTGCAGAACCTTGCGGCCAAAAACAGCATCCGCTGAGGCCCGCACATCAACCTTATAAAACTTGAAAAAGTATGAACAGAAGACCAAGTAGCAGCCTTACAAACTTGTTCAATAGAGGCCTGGTGCTGAAAAGCCCAAGAAGCCCCAACAGCATGAGTAGAATGAGCAGTGATATGAAAAGGGGGAACCTTCCCCTTGGCAGTATAGGCCCCAACAATGGCCTGACGTATCCATTTACTAATGATAGACTTGGCGGGCGCCAAACCTTTCCTGGGCCGGGAGGGCACAACGAACAAGGCGTCCGTCTTACGAAAGGGAGAAGTAGCAACCAAATAGTACTTCACACAACGAACCACATCCAAAGAGTGCAAAACCCTCTCCTTGTCATTGCTAGGCCTAGGACACAAGGAAGGGAGAACTACATCCTGATTGAGGTGGAAGGCAGAAACCACCTTAGGAAGGAAATCTGGCTTAAAGCGAAAGACCACCTTTTCCTGGTGTCTTTCAAAGTAAGGGGCCTGAATGGACAGAGCCGCCAACTCAGAGACACGCCGAACAGAGGTAATAGCCACCAAAAAGGCAACTTTTTGAGTGAGCATAGAAAGTGCAACATCCTGCACCGGCTCAAAGGGAGGCCCCTGGAGGGCCGAAAGAACCAAATTCAAATCCCAAACGGGCAACAAAGGCTTTCTAGGGGGCCACACATGAGTGACCCTCTGGATAAAAAGTCTTAACCAGAGGATGCAGAGCAAAATACCTTTGAAAGAAGACAGCCAGAGCAGAGACCTGCCCTTTCAAGGTACTAAGCTGGAACCCCAGGTCCAGACCGTGTTGAAGAAACTCCAAAATCCTAGGAATCGAAAACACCCTGCAAGGCAATGCCCTAGCCTCACACCAGTCAATATAGGACCTCCAAGTCCTGTAGTATATGTTAGAGGAAGATTTCTTCCTAGCTCTAACAAGAGTCTGAATCACAGCCACAGACAAACCTTCCTCCCTTAAGATGGAGGTTTCAGCAGCCACACCGTCAAAGCCAGCGTTTGTAAATTGGAGTAACGTAGTTGACCTTGAGTGATCAGATCCGGGGCCAGAGGATCCAGAGACACAAACGTTGGGAGCTTGTGATTGTGACATGAGGCAAAGAGATCCACCTCCGGAATCCCCCACTTGTGACAGAGGGACCGGAATACCTTGTGGTTGAGAGACCATTCCCCTCGGCGAGAGGATCCCCTGCTCAGGGAGTCCGCCTCCGTGTTTTCCACTCCCGGAATGTACACTGCTGAGATGCAAGGAACATTGCTCTCCGCCCATGTCAGGATCAGAGATACTTCCCTGAGAGCACTCCTGCTGCGAGTCCCTCCTTGGTGATTGATGTAAGCGACCGCAGATCGGTTGTCCGATCGAACCTGAACCGGTAAGTCCCGTAGGTGATGTGTCAAGCATGACAGAACCAACCGAATAGCTCTCAGCTCCAAGACATTGATGGAGTGTGAGCCTCCTGAGGACCCCACAGCCCCTTGAACTGATGTTTCTTCCCAAAACCTCCCCAGCCCGACAGGCTGGCGTCCGTGGTAACCGTCTCCCAACAAGGGGTCAGAAAGGATCTGCCCCTCATCAGATTGCTTGGTTCCAGCCACCACAGAAGGGACTGCCGAACCCAGGGAGACATCAGGAATGACTGATCCAATGACTGCGGACATCTGTCCCAGGCCAACAATAGATGGAACTGAGCAAAGGGAACTGCCTCGAAGGAAGCCACCATCAATCCCACCAGTCTCATCCATATGGACTGAGGTAGGAACACCCTGGTCTGAATGGTATCCAGATTCATGCCCAGAAACGAGATCTCCCTTGATGGGGAGAGCGAAGACTTGGGATGGTTGATCACCCAGCCGAACCTCTCCAGGGTCGCCACCACCAACCTGGTGTCCAGCTCCGCCTGACTGAGAGAGGATGCCGTAATGAGGAGGTCGTCCAGATCCTTTTTGGGAACCGTGAAGAGGTTGGAATAATAGCCCCGGCCTCTCTCTCAGAAAGGCACCGGGCATATGACTTCCATGTCCCGAGACCTCAGGAATTCGGGAGGAGACCGGTAACCAAACTCCAGTTTGTATCCGGAAGAGACCACTTCCAAGATCCATTTGTCTGTGACCTCCCGGGCCCAGACCTGGAGGAAGCGCTGCAGCCGTCCCCCCACCCGCAAAGGTGAGGGCGTCCCCTCATTATTGAGCTGCCTTGGCAGTGGGCTTGGGCTTGGAACCCCAGTTAGGGCCTGGACGTGCGCGTCCTCTGCCTCTGTTCCAGGAATCACCTCTGAAATTAGAGTAGGCAAAACCTCTGCCCGCTCTGGCACCGCGAAAGGAAGGATTGAAGGAGCCTGCCCCCCGAAAGGGGCGACGCTGCTTCTTACGCTGAGGTAACTTTCCACCTTCCGCCACTGAATCCAATTTATCCCCGAACAGCCGCGTACCCAGGAAGGGTAGCAATGTCAGCCGCCCACTGGCGCAACCAGACCGATCGGCGAATAGCCACCAGCAATGCCGAGGTTCTACTACACATAATAATTGTGTCATCCATAGCAGATAAAACAAAGGTCATAAATAATTCACACCGCTTAAGGGTTGTGAATTCATCACTGGCCGGGTTAAGCTGGGAACCACTCAACAGGTCCCTAACCACAGACCTGGTAGCCACAGCCGCGAGCGCCGAGGCACAAACAGGCCGCAAGGCTGAACCCACACTGGCAAAGGCATGGCATGCCATCTGCTCAATGTGTTTGTCCTCACCATCTTTAAGAGTGGTGGCGTCTGGAGAATGTACAACAGAGGTGTCGGACAATCCCAGACCGGGCGCATCGACCTCGGGAGGGGACGACCAGCGCTTCACCGCGTCCGCCGGGAAGGGATACTTCCTATCCCATCCCTGAGGAATACCAGGGAGCCGGCTAGGCCTCTCCCATTCCTTAAGAATCATGTTATCAAAATGATTCTGATTTGGAAACTCCAAGCGGGGCTTAGAAATCCCAAAGAATTCCCCCTTCTGTGGAGGGGACTCTGCTGACGGAGAAATAGCCAGTACCTCAAATAGATGGGCCAGGACTTTGGGGGTATCCACAGCATCCCCCAGCGCCTGCTCGGCATCAGTATCAAAAAAACTGCTGATCCTCAGCATCAGATTGCTCAAACAATTCCCCCTCCTCAAGCGGGGAATCAGACCAGTCAGGGGAATCATAGTCATCAAAATCCCATACCGTCGCGGCCGGTAACAGGTGTCTTCTCTTAGCCGGGGCCTTTCTGACCGCAGAGCTAGAAATCAATTTCTCGATGTTGGCCAGTCTAGCACATACATCAGATTGCGACTCCCCGCTAATGACAGTGTCACTTGGGGTACGGATAATGCGGGGTGGGGTAGGAGATGAGACGGGTGGCACGGACCCAGACACCTGGGACCCAGACTGCCGCATTATGTCTGTTGAGCACATGGTATGAAAATTAGTACATTCTCCCCGTAAGGGATACCCCACAACCCACACACTGCCGGGATTGTCCCGAAGGGAGCCCGAACCCAGTATCCATAATATATGGAGTAAGGACAAGAGCAGAGCTGCCCCAGCGCTATTAATGGGGCCCGCGGCTCAGTAAATACAAGAAAAAAAGGGGGGGCCCAACAGGGCACTCACAATCCACAATGGCGTCCGACCAGCAAGGAAGGACCAAGGAGATAGGGAGAAGAAGGGCGGGCCAGCGCGGATCGCGGTTCCCAGCAGGAGGCTGGGCTCCACAATGGCGCCAAGGGAGACGTGCGCCCGCCCGCCCCCCCTCTATTCAGAGCAGCCTGAGGGGAAGAAGCTCCCCACCAAAAAAAAAAGAAAACAGGCCCCAGCAAGCAGCCGGCACGCACACACACACGCACAAAGAGTGAAAGGAAGAACATTAAGGCATTAAGGGGAAATGACAGCCACCCCCCCCAGCTGAAGGGTAACAGGGGGACCCGGAAGGGGGGGGATCCCGCACCGGAGGTGTAAGGGATAGGGAAGGGACGGGGCATCCCAAACCGGGATCACCAACCCGGATACCGTCTGCCCCTTAATATGGGGTCTCACGGGGGAGCATAGCTCCCTAAATACACCTCTAAGGTGTTGCCTACCCTTGCCCGGACCCTCAGCCAAGGCTGGGAGGCTAGTATTGAGCTTAAATTAATAAGGTAGAAATAAGGCAGAAATAGGGGCAAAGTGGCCGGGTGTAGACCCGGCTTACCTGCAAGGAAGAGACTTGCTTGCCGTCTGCAGAGACGAAAACTGGGGAATGTGTGGGAGGTCCCAGGTATTTATGGACTGGGAGGGGCTCCTTTTTTTCCTGTCATCTCTGCAAAGTTCGCCCTCTACTGGCCATAACCCACATGTCATGAATATTGGAAGCGGGGTGTGTGACATACTTGGAATAGACATCCTACCACTGCTCCCACTGCTGGTAACCTTAAGAGATACTGACAGGTACCTCTACAGAGAAATACATACCTGGATCTGGAGACAGATGCACACTGCAGCATTGAATGCCTCCTATTGTTGAAGGTGCACCTGCACACTTGTCTGGCCATAAAAAGTTAAACTTTTAAATGGATGAATGGATGGATTAAATGGATGAAAAAAAGCTGAGCCCGGCTAGTTATGTCCCTAGAGAAAGAGATGCTTAACCTTATGGTTGTGGGTTAGAGCCCCATGTTGTCCCTTTGAACCTTGAAGGGCCTTGCTGTCTCACACAGTAGAGCATGTAACTCCTAAACTCAGCACTGAGTTTTAGGCCTACATTGAGGGCCAGCCTTTTGATCCATAGAGAAGCTGGCTAGCTCAGTTGGTAGAGCATGAGAACTTTAATAGCAGGGTCATGAGTTTGAATCCCATGTTGAGCCCTGTCCTTTTGAGCCTTGAAGAGCCTGGCTAGCTTATCAATATAAGGGTAAGCCTTGCTACCTCAGCTGGTAGAGGACAAGGCTCCTAATGTTAGGGTTGTCAGACCCAAGTTGGGCAAAGTCTTTTTGTCCTCAATGAGCCTGTCTAGTTGAGTTGTAAGAGCATTACACTCTTAATCTCAGAGTTGTGGTTTCAAGTCCCGAGTTGTCAATGCCCTTTTGAATCATGAAGAGCCTGGTTAGTTCAGCTGGAAAAACTCCTAAGCTCGGAGTTGTGGATTTAAGCCCCATGTTGGGTGATGTCCCCTTGAATCTTAAAAGGCCTGGCTAGCTCAGCAGGTGGAAAATGAGACACTTAACTTAGGGTCATGAGTTCAAGGCCACAATAATTTATTTTAAAATGTCAGAGTTTACCAGCAGCAGGAGGGGGTCTTTTAGCGTGCCATAGATCAGAACAGTTGAGGTCCATGTCAAGGCACAAAATGGAAAAAAACCAATCACTCATCACTTATATTCCGTGCATCTAAACCATCCTTATCCCTCTAAATACAACTTACCCGGTCACAAGATTGAGACCTGCAGCGTCCCAGCATTCCACTGAGCGCTGTAACTAACTCTCTGCACCCACAGCCAACCCTTTAAAATATGCCTACAGGGGTGCACACATCAGATGGAGGGGTGCTGGAGATGCCACCAGAGAACCATGCATGCGATGTGGAAGAGGGGATCAAGGTGAGAAAGAAGGGTGATCCAGAGGGTTTTACACAGCAGCGGTCATTCTATATCAGGATGCCCCTAGGAAGGACTTTCACCTGGCCCTGGAGTCTCTTAAACTCTAAACAGGTGCATCCGTTTTTGGTCCACTTAGAGCAAAAAAGGATTATTCTAGTGCTGGCTGTGCTCTGCTTTAGCTTATGTTGGGTGACCAGGTAAGCTAGCTAGTTGACGTAAGCTGACATGTCTACAAATTATATTAATATGGGGGCAACTGTGCTGCTGCTTCTTACACCCCCATCAAATTCCTGTCAACATAGTCTCATATTCAGACCCTTGTACCTGGTTCCACTCTACTGTCCCTGCAAATTCCATCCCATGTTCTGCCTCTGAAATGCTATAGTCTTGGCATCATGGCTGTGGGTGGGGGGGGGATACCCATCTCTGCCACATTTTCTATACAATAGCAAAGCTTCAGCAACACTGTTTTGACCATATCCAAGGACCTGCCCCTGCAATGCTAAAGCCTCAGCCTTGGAGCACACTCATTGCCTGGCCAGGAAGCCTATCGAAGGCACTCTGTGGGGATGCTGTGGTCTGGTCATGGGCTGGCCAGGTTGGTACGATCCCAGGCTGGCCACAAAATCTTATTCGTAAGTAGACAATACATATTGGAAGTAAAGCCTTTAATCCTAGAGAGGGATATGACATCTAATAAATACATACTGTCAGTGAAAAGCTGGAAAACACGTGATGTCACCAATGAAATGATGCTAATGGACTGTTGACACTTAGTGATCAAACCAATGAAATGTTCCAGAATGTTGACACCACATGTGGAGAATGATGAAGTGGACAATCCTTCAAATAGCCTATGTCACTAAAGCACCTAAAGGGAAAAACAAACAATAACTGAGCATTATGTATTGGGTATATATTTGCAGGATCTCTAAATATGCATGTACTAAGAAATCCAATCAAGCTGTGTCTATTATTTTTCACAGTGCCCACCGCTGAGGGTAACCGCAATAGAATCAGGAGTGGAAGGCATTGTATGATCAGGTGATTCTTTATCTAAGTGATTAAGATAGCACAAGAGACAACAAGAGATGATTATGCATGGCTACCGGCTACTTGCTAAGAACAATGGGTCTAGTCTGTTATTCTTGGTCTGTATGTGGCATGTAAATACTTTTTGTTTTAACCCCCTAAATGTTTTGGCCAAGCACAGCTCAGACACTGAAAAAAGAAGCTTACAGACTACAGACCCTTACTGGCCCCTCACCCCATGTGTGCCTTGAGCTGCCTCTTCTAATGTAGGCACATGTTACATTTTTGTACAGTTTTTTCTATTTTGCTAGGGGTAATTTACCTTGTACCCTTGTGGCTTTTTGGTTTCTTACTATATTGAGCCTAACATGAGTCTCTCCCTGAGCGACTTGTCTACTCTGTTACAGTCCCCCCTTCCCCCGCAGCCATCAACTTGTGCCAATGAGGACCAAAGCTTGAAGCCCATATGAGATTATCTTGTCCCTTGATCCCAATTCAGGAGTTGAGAGTGGGAGATCAGCCTTTCATATGGTGGAGGGAAAGCTGATCACAAAAGACAACAAAGAGATATAGCAAGAACATCAGCTGAATACACAAGGGTTATTCATCCTGATTCTGTAGAGGGAATCCATATAATACAGAGGGATGACATTTGAAAAACATGAAAAAGAAATGTTGAACCCTAAAAGGCATAACATGATATGGAATTACATTAAAGCTGGATTTTAATCCTCCTTGGGGAAGTCAGTTGGGTGAAACGCGTTGGAGAAATCCGATACGATCAGAACATTTTAAAGCCTAACCAAACCAGCCAAAATGTATAATTGAACGCTTGTGTAATGTATTATGTAGAGAACAGTGCAGTTTTAATGTTTTGTATGTAGGTGTATGTAGTCTTTCATAGTAAAATTGATGAATTGATCTGAAACCTTTCTGATGTGATGTCACTCTTTTGAGATACTTCCTTGATCCCACATCCATGTGTGGGCCTATGGAAGCATCCACACTTTACACATTTGCCAAAATCATCGGGGCTGTGAAGGGCTGGGGGGGGTGTAGCAGGGATGATGCAGAGTGCTATATATAGCACTATAGAATGAAAATTTGCTGAAGTCGTCAATCAAGGTTTGAGGGGAGTATACAAGGCAGCAAATGGGTTTCACACTGGAGGTTCAATTTGGGATGCCCCTAGGAAAATCTCTTAGAGAGGGTCAACTCATTTACATGGGTTGGCTTTGATTTGTACATTTTTCCTTCTTTTCTGGATGGATGGAAAAATCACAGTGTCAAGGATTCGAATTGGCATGTACAGTTGCAGCATCTTGCAGCATATTGTACAGCTCAGCAGAAGCATGGGTTATAAAACTCCCAGTCCATGTATTAAGGACTGTATATGTTTTTGTAAGGATAATAGCACAGACGTAGGGGAATGTTCTCTGCCTTCTCTCATTTGAAACATTCTTCTCCAAATCTCAGGTATATGGTTTGGGTTTCAGTTACCTCTCCATTAAGACCAAGGTCTTGATCAGATGCAGTCACCTGAAGGACAAACGTCCCCAACTCAAGTCCTTCAGTCACCGAAGCTTCATATATAGACGAGCTGAAGAATGGAACATTATCATTCACATCTGCAAGTTTAAAAAAGGAGCATAGTTTTGGTGTTAAAAAAAAAATCATCTAACCTTAAAATTCACAAAAGGTCACCTGCATGGATCTAAATCAACAGACCCTTACTTTTAACCCAAGACCCAGAAGCTTACCAGCAACCTACTCTTGGTCAACAGTGGATAAGAAGTGAACAGTCATCAAGAATACACAGGAAATCCAGTAGCAGCTTATTATTACAGATTGTTTTGTGTTTTCTGATTGGCTCATTTGATATTACTTGCAAGGTTTGAACCGTACCTGTAATATTAATATACACTATAGTAAAGGCAGCTAGGGGCACCGCAGCGACGTTCTGAGCTCTGATCTTTAGTATGAAGTTCTTTGTGGCCTCATAGTCCAGGTTCTCTGCCACTAGTACCGAAGCAGAGCCGTCTTCTCGGTTCACCGTCAGATAGAAGCGCACTGGCATGTTACTCTCAGGAACAAGTCCCTCCTCCAAATTATACGTCACACGAGGGTCTCCTAGCAGGGATCTTGCTTTAACGGTCTACATGAAAACCAAAAAGACATGCTGAAATACTATTAGCACAGATAGGTAGGTGTTGTGATAAATATAACCCTCCTGCCTAACGACCCCAACTTTTTTTCTATTTTTGGAGCATGGCAGGATTAAGGACAAATACACTGGTCTTTATAATGTCCATGACCTCCATTAAGGTGATTTAGCACCAGCCTGAAGACCAGAGTACCATTTCAATCATTTTGATTATTATCAGATATAACAGAGCTGGTATAGTGTGCATATTCCAGTCACAGGAGAAGGAACAAACTTACAAGAGAATAGGACATTCTAATTATATCTAAAATGGAAATGACAATTTTAGAAAAGGATAGCGAATAACATCTTTTTTTTCCAAAATTTAAAAAAAGTCTGCGGCAATGGGTAATAGGACTGACTGGCTTAAAAAAACTTCTACACCATTCTAAAATAGTAAATCTAACCTTTATCAATTGAGAAGAAGAAAAAAAAAATGGAAGGGGCATAACATATTAGTATTGCTTGATTTCATTTAAATCAAAGCACAGTCATTTAAATATTCTCAAACACAAATTATTCTTTTACATATATTCAAACCAAGAGGACCCAATGCCATAGAAGGTTTATGTGATATGGTAGACAAATTCTAATTTGTGTTCAAATCATTCATCTGCTATTGTTTGTCTGGTGGCTGTGAATATATGATGGTAACAATGTAAGTTTGGGTTTCTTCAGGTTATGTATCCATCTCCCTAGAAGAATATTAACAGACAATCTATGACTTATGTCATAGGAATGGAAGATGGTAGCAGCACAAACTATAGGGTAACTCTGCCAATAGCACCCCTATAGTACCTAAGACATCCTATGCATTTGTCTGAATGTATTACTCTGACAGGATTTGGAGCTCTACTTCTCCCAAATGGGCTCACATCCCACAGAGGTGGACTGGAGCTCAAACCAGCTCATGACCAGCACACAACATCCCTACTGAGCTCAAAGACTACCCAACTGTTTAACAACTGTACCCAATGGCCAAGTCTAGAGTATTTCAGGGATCGATATGACTAGTGATATCCAGGCCAGAACATGGTTTGACCCATGCTGGATCAGATCATCTGGAATTGGCAGTTGGTATGACGACCACCACAATGTGTAACCTGATATAGGGGTCCCTTAGACCCCTTACCTATTCACAGACAGTTAATAAAACCTCACTTCCTGTCCCCCGTCAGACAGAGTCCTCTCTTCAGGTCTGCTGGGTTGGAGGCTCGCTCCTGGTCTGGTGGTGCTGGTGTTCCCTCCACCGCTCCCCAGCCATAATTGGCAGAGGTCAGGGAGCAGTGCCTACGTGAAACATATCACATTATATTTTTAATGGGAAATGGTGCCTGACTCAGCCCAGTTTATGTGGCTCTAAGGGTCCCCCCACTGCCAATCCTGAGAGAAACAAAACAATACTCCCCATTGGCAATTCTGAGCATTGCCACAGATCTTGTTAGGTGAGATGGGAAGGTTGTACCAAGCTCCCTTCTGCCATCAGCACAGTAGCAGCTGGCTCCGCTGTCTCATATATATGCCAGGAGGTTTACTATTGTAGGAGCAAATAAGTCACAGGTGAATATGCCACAGCCATGACACTAAGGCTATTGCATTGCACAGGCCAAACATGGGCAGGTGTTTCTTGGATGGGGGATACAGTGCATCTAGATGCGGGGAGTATTAGAAAAGCAGTCCAGATAGCCCCAAAACACTGTGGCCTATTTAGGAATTATCCAGGCTCACCCCATTGCTTGTTGCCCCTGCTCACAGATGCCCCTTCCCCATCACAGCTAATATGCTATTAAAATGATAACTTACTACCACAGGGGTGTCTCTCAACGTATTCTCAGGAATAATTATTTCATATTTATCTTTTTGCCACACTGGAGGCTGATTCTGGGCATCTGTAACCCTCACGGCAACCTCTACCCGGGTACTGCGGTTTCCACCATCTGTTGCAATGACTTCTTGTGTTATTAGCGATTTCTGAAAGCAATAAAAAGGTCACACACACATAGAAATTTTTTATATACATTTAACATAAGACCAGACAAAATTAAGGTCAAGGTGATGTTGAGAGGGATGTTGTCAGCGACATCAACTTGATGTCAGAAACAGATTTAATGTATCTATCAATCAACCATATCAATCAACCATAGCTAAATTCTGATATGGCTCTGATACGGCTCTATGGGTCATGATAGAGTCAAGAGCTTAAGTGCATCTCAGACTGTTTATGGGTTCACTACCAGGATCAAGTTCTCTTCTTCCCTTGATAGCCTCGGTATCGTAACAGAACATTTAGGACAAATACGGTATACAGTATAAATATTTAATCTTCTGAAAACCTCAGAGAGGAACTGAAAAGGATTGCGCTGCTGTGGTGAATAGGGAATACATTTGTTTCATGCATATATATATATATATATATATACAGCTTGTCTGGATCTCTGGGACCTGTGGTTGCCCAACAGTCAGGGAGCCAGAGGCTGCCTGCACACTATACATCTGGTGGTGTCAACACACGTCCCATCCTGCGAGGGACTTGGGCGGGCAGATGTCCACGTCCAGCTAGATTATAAGGGAGTGACAACAGTATTCTGACAGCCCCTTGCAACTGTTGAAAAATCTCTGCATACCAGCTGTGACCATATCCCCCAACCCCAGGACTCATCATAAATATATCAGCGGCAGCGAGGAAGAATTCTCCACAGATCCACCAACATGTTCCATTTTCTGCACTGAACCTTGATCTGTTACTGGAAATGCCAGTCTCAAAGCCATGCTGCTGACAACATCTCATATCTAAAGTAAATGGTGGCAACTGGCAACCTCTGCCCAATGCTTACCTCCATACTGCCTGTCATTTGGAATTAGCTTTGTAATTTGGGTGCTGGAGCTGCACATGAGTCCCCCAGCTTGCTGGCTCTCTCAGAGAATCAAGAGGTCAGTTAGAGGTAGAAGTCTATAGAGCCAACTAGTTCATTACTGGAATCTCCTTTAGAAAAGTCTGGACACCATAAAGATTAATTGTTGGCATCCCTTAAAGGAGCAGTATCGCGAATTTTTCTTGGTGACATATTTAAATGGTACTTTGAATGTAGGTAAGTGTTGGAGTAAGGATTACAAATTTAGAAAAAAATGATGTCTGTGTTGAGCAGCTGGAGACTAATAGCTCATGTTTATGTCTGCTGAGTGTCGGGACCCGACACTCTGGCCTGTTCCACGCTGAGGAGATGGGTGAAACAATGTATCAAAGTATCAGCTGTTCAGTGCTGGCAGCCATCCAGCATAAGATAACAACATTGCAACATTGCCTGGCAAGAACTCATATATCTAAAACAGAGAGAAAAGCTCTAGAAGTCATTTAGCTGATTTTGACAGTTTTCCCTTCATGTTGGCTCTGCTGCAGAATCGTTCAGTTTACCATTTTCTCTCTCTTTTCTCAACACATTTTTCCATATGATCTTTCTTTCAGCTTTGTGTGTTTTTGAGCAAAGCCCAACCCAGGATTTTCACTATCTGGAGTTTTGTTTTGTGCCCCTAGGGGCATCCCGACTTGGGATGCCCTGATATGTGAAATCCCCAAGTTCGCCTGTGAAAACGTACCTTTCCCTGTCCCACAGCGCATGCGCGGGCTCCAATCAGCTCTGTTTGCCCGCAGATGGGGAGCCTGAGCAGTAACATTCCTGGCCGCCCGGCCTGTCTAAATGACTATCTGCATGAGCGCGCCAGAAAAATGGGGGGATCTGTGGTTATCCAGGGGTCGTTTCCCACAGTGGGGCATCCTGATTTAGAATGCCCAAGGGGCAAGGTCAATGGCCGGGTCTTATAGACTTCAGGGTCGGCAACTCAGGGTTTTGTTCCAATTTAATACCTTTAGATTTTCCTGCACAGTTATTCAAAGAAGAATTTCAGTCGTTTTCAGTCAGTTTAGTTTATTTTGTATAGATTTTACACATTTGAGTGACCTGGTCTCATAACAAAAAGCAGCACCTCACACACACACAGCCGTTACCACTGATTACAGTGTCAGCCTCTGAGATAAAGTGTTGCTAGGAGACCAGTGGGCTAAATGAAGCAGCTCACTAAATACAACCCAGCAGATCCCCCTATTCAGCAAATGGACTGAGCCATTGTCATTATACAATTTAAAAGAAAGGCAGATATTTTTTCCTTTTTCTATCGCCACATTATTTATACACATGTTAGAAGCTATTGTGTGGCTATTTAATTATTTATCTTTTTTAATGCAAATTTCACGATACTGCTCCTTTAAGCTTCACACATTTCTAGACATGACTTGTAGTCCTAATATAAAAACAATGCTGCACACTTTTCTACAATACCCTGCAGTTCAAATACCATCAAACTGTGCTACATAGAAACATAGAAGGTTGGAGAGGACATGGTCCATCTAGTCTGCCATTATGTATGCATGTTCTGTTTATCTTAAAGTGCTACAGCAGGCAAAGGTAATTGTTACGCCACTGCGTTTGGCTACATTTTGCACTGTTCTAAACAGTTTAACCTCATTATTTCTCTTCTGAAAACTGTGGACGTGGTCCTTGGATTTGTGATGCTGCGTAATAATCAGCAATGTGATAAATCTGGGGAAGGAGGAGGTGGAGGGGGGAAGCAGAGGGGGGGGAGGCAGAGGGAGGGGGGGCAGAGGGAGGGGAGGCAGAGGGAGGGGGCAGAGGGAGGGGGGGCAGAGGGAGGGGGCAGAGGGAGGGGAGGCAGAGGGGGGGGGCAGAGGGAGGGGAGGGAGAAGGGAGGGACCACTCTGCTGAACTGATTGGGGGACAGGATGAAAAAGAGAATGTCATTGGCTGAACCTGTAAACCCCAATATCTCGGCCATTTTTGCTTCAATTTAAACACGGAAAACAAGTGTAGCAATTACCTTTGCCCGCAGTAACATTTTACAGTAGATGGCTGCTTAGGCATGGTATGTTTACATTTACTTACTGTTGATTTTTCAACCACCCCTGCTGGAAGTTTGTTTCAGACATCTACTACTTTGTCATTAAAATATTATTTTTTGATCTCCTGATCTTCCCTCCAACTAGCTTCAGGTTGTGCTCCCTTGCACATTAAATCATGAATTTTCTCTTAAAGACACCCTCCTGAACCGTATTCAAACCTTTCACATATTTAAGGTGTCAATCATGTCCACCCTCTCTTCTCTCTTTTTTCACCAAGACTTCACAAAGTTTTTTAAGTCACTCCAGAAACATTTTTAGTTTAAGTCCTTCCACCATTTCTGTTGCCCGCCTTTGGACCTATTCCATTTGAATAACGTCTGTCTTCCCCAGTGCTCTATACAACATCACATCCTTCATCTTTCTACTGCCATTCTGCCGATCCTCCTACTTCCTGAAGGGTTTTGTGTTGCTTTAAGATAGGAACCCTCACAAATGACATGTGTGACCTGACATGTGGGCCATGTGCAATAGAGTTGACAGGGTCTAGTTTAACTGAAACACGTGGTACCACAAAGATAACCCTCTATGGATCTATTGAGTTGTAACTGAGACAGAAAGACAGTATAAATCCCAACTTTGGGGACTCAAAAATAAGAGTAGGGACCAAACTAAACACAGAGTGCCTTGCCGGGGCAGTGTGGCTTCCACATGTATCTGCAGATATATGCAACCAAATCTCTGTCTTTCCACATAGCTAGACATGTTTGGTGCTTAATACTTGGATGATGAGAGGGTTAAACTGGGCGGTAAATTGGTTCCCAGGCCCTGAATAATAATGATAATGATTTTGTATAAATAATAGTGATGGAGCTACTCCCACCCCCTTTGCTCGAGACAGAAAGAAGCCTAAAGGTACAGCCATGAGAGAGACCTAGCATTGGAGAACTGGAAGATCAGTGACAGCCTATTGGGCCTTGTGGGTTGGAATCAATACTTGAGAACCTACAAATAGAGGTCCATCGTCAAAAGGAGTGCAACTGCATCTGTTGTTTGAGACCTTGTACTGTCAGAAGCTAATGTGTGCTGCTGCAACTATATCCGGCCCTTCAAGGAGAATAATTCCCAGTCCAGTGTAGCACAAACAGGAGTAACTTTGGGACAGTGCAACACCTCACCCCACACCTCATACACTTGTACATGTACCCTGGGTCCGAAGAGCTTCCACGCCTCACCACACTGTCACCAACCTGGAGGTTGGTGGGTTAAGTTATTTTTATTTTCATTTAAATAAAGTTAGTGTTTCAGCCACTGCAGTATTCTTCTTAAAACCAATAATTAGTGATGAGCAAACTCCACAAAGCTTGGGTTTGGCAAGTTTGGGTGAAGTTTGAACCTGAACCCGGTTCCTACTGAAATCAATAGGGACCTGAACTTTTGGGGCGATTCTGCTTCTGGGGGTCCCTCTGCCACCCCGGTGGAGGGAGGCCACCTGTCATCTAACAGGAACATGGACCACAACCAAGGACCACATCAGGGCTCAGTTAAGTTGTACAGCAGTTGTACAGCAGCGCTTCCTGCTGCTGCCCCCTTTAGGTGAAGCTAGTTGATGGGCTCCGAGTTATGCCGAACTTGAATACAGACTTTTGTCTGAAATCTGTGTTCAGGTTTGGGAACCCGAACTTTCAAAGTCAGCATGATAAACACTACTACAACAAACATTTTGGCTGGAATTGTCCGTCATAATTTATCGGAAGTCTCTCTTATAAACTGTGGTTTAAAAGGCACTAATGTTTGCTTTGCAATTAGACCTGTCACCATTCATGGAGGTTTAAATATTTCTATCTCATCTTGACTGTAAATTCACTTTTAAATAAACCTACAAACCATCTTTACTGTGATACTAAAGAAACTTTCCATGGCAGTGTCTGTGTATTTGCAGTGTTACATATATTCGGTCACTGAGTCATTATAATAGTGATGCATACTTTATCAGTACAGAAAAAATGTGACTGATCATATATACTATACCCGGGATATTGGCTGGTAGACATAGAGCCACCCAGTTGTACTGTTAATCTGGAAGACAGGCAGCTTTTCACCCGCCACCGAGTAAGTAAGTGCTGCATTAAGACCATAGTCTTCATCATGGGCAGTAAGGCGCAGAAAACTTGTGCCAATAGGTGTGTCTTCCTTTAGGAAATCTGATTAAGAAATTAAAAAAAAATGAATCAGCCATTATGAGAATAGAAAAGACATGGAAAAAATAGTATTCAATGTGGTTTGCTTACACTCGTAGCGGTTGTTTTCAAAGCTAGGGTCATTGTCATTCTGGTCCAAGATAGCTACATTTATCTGGCAGAGCCCAATGAGAGGATCGCTGCCCTGGTCTGTGGCTTTGATAGTCAGTGGATACTCCTTTTCTTTCTCCCGATCAAAAGTTTGCAAGGTGGTTATAACTCCTACAGAGATAAGACAAAAATGGAGCAATAGTAGGTTTTTAAGTTGGGTAGTAAATGTAATTAATTTGCTGAATTTCCAAGGTCTCTCCTTTCAGGAGCAGCACAATAGTCTATGCACCTTAATTCTTGTCACGGACCGGGTGGAGCGGACTCGGGTGTGGATCCGCTTTAACTGTGGGACCGACGGCGGGCACCGTGTCAGGGGAGTGGAGTCTAAGGGGCCACCGGTATTCAGCAGAGCCCACCGCAAGGCAGGTTGGTCTTGTGCGGCGAGTGACCCCCAGGTCGCTACCCCCCAACAGTGGCCCAGTCCCACAGTCAGCCGAGGTTCAGCGAGGTACACAAGTGGCAGGCAAAAGGCGTAGTAAGTACAGGCAGAGATCGGGGCTGGCAGCACAGATTCGCGGTAAAGGTGAGTAGCCGAGGTTGGGGCAGGCAGCAAAGGTTCAGAGTCGGGGACAGGCAGAGGTCGGTACACGGGTGAGCAGTCCAAGAATGTCTGACTTTCAACAAGCATGGAGAGACCAAGATCCGGCACTGAAGGAAGGAAGTGCCTCTTTAAATAGGAGAAGTGGATGCAGGCTTGGATGACCAAGCACCAATCAGTGCTGTACAGGCCCTATAAATCTCAGGAATCCAGTGCGATTGCCCTCTAGTGGACGGAGACGTGCGCGCACCTGAGCATGCGAGAAGAAAGCATGGGGGGAAGGGAGACAGCTGGGAACAGCCATGAGGGAAGTGCTGCAAAATGGATGACGGCTGGATGCAGCCATGGAGGTAAGTGAAGTGCTGCTAGATGGGCGTGCAGCGCTCGCCCTAACAATTCTATTATTCTAAACACCTATATCATGCCACTGGACAGTTGGAAAACTGTGGCTGGAGCTGGGGATGACATCCTGCTTTTGGTGGAAAATCTTCCCATAATGTCCACAAACTGTGTGACAAGGTGGCTTTAAAGTAAACCTTCAGTGAGAAACACAAGGTGCTTACTGCTTATATTGCTGGCATTTGAGGAACAAATCAGCATTCTATGCTACTTGAAAATGGGAATTCTATATGATTTCTGTTAATATTGTTGCACATTAATCTCCAATATCTCTACTAGAGATCAATATAATAAATATTGCAAATACTAATAATCATCAGCCCAGCGGCCACTAAACTGATTCCAAACAATGGCCGCTAAGGCTCTCCCAACACAACCAGTGAACTGTCCTAAAGAGAAATAGGTTATGCCTTTGATACTTTGCAACTACAATCTATTGTGTGAGAAATTATCCACTACACACACAGTAAGATTTATATATTAAAGACGAGTTAAGTTAGCAATAAGACGGGTTTAATTAGCAGCACAGTAATTAACCTTACTAACCCAATATTTTCCTAAAGTTTTCCCAGATAACCTTATATTACAGGCAGATGTTACATTAATGAATGCATTAGTTACAGTACAATACATGAATATTAGTGGTAAAGATAGTGGATATAGAGAGATATAATGCAGAGACAGATAGAGATACACAGAGATACTTAAGGTTTCATGGTCATTCAGGTCCAGGTGTCCATCCATTCATCGCCCCTGCCATCCATCGCACTCCCTGCCATTCATCCACAGCCTCCTAATGTATGAACAATAGGGGGAGTGGCCAGCATTCCCCGCCTCGTGGGAGTGTCTGCCAAGGTCAGCCCACATCAGAACTCTTACGAAATTAGATGTACATTTCATAAAGGGTATAACTCCCACAATATGCGTGTTATCATATTGTAATCAAGAAATTCATGATCCCCATAAATTTCTTAGTTAAATGAGCCCAAACACCAAATGTATATCATCCAGGGTCCAATACTATGTGGATTATCAGGCCCTGGACAATATATGTATGCCATGTTTGATATCAAATGAAAGGCCTCATAGTCCTGAATGAGAATCTCTCATTAATATAGTTATAACTGGCATATTACAAGAGTTAGAATACTTCCCAGAAATAGCATCCAATGCTCAGGTGTCCAATGTATATTGGCCGTCTGGACTTTTCAAGGCAAAACACCCCAGCAGTTGGAGGTAGCTCTCTGGCAGCTAGGTGTGATAGGTGTCTATTGTTCTTATAGGCATGGCAGGATGTGGGGCCACTATTTGAATGTTAATTAGGGACAGCGTCCTTTAACACTACTCATGTGTAAGTAGGTGTAGCTTTGCTCCCAACAACATATTCTAGGGATCTTTGGTCCATATAATATGTTGGTAATTGAGCCAATGCCAAGCCAAACCATGCATTCCAATACCACAAAAGCAGCTGTAAACTGACCAGACATCCTGCATTTGGTCGAAAATCTTTCCCATCATGTCAGCAAAGTGAGACATTTAGGTTTCCCCAGAGTTTTTGGAGGGGCAGCAGGACATAATTCCTAAAAGTGGGACTGTCATACAATGTATTTCTAATATTAGGCAACTGGAGGGTCAGCTGTCCCTGGCTGTGTTTTGGAAACGTAGGGCAAAGTTGCCAATCCAGCCAAGTCACCTGCAAATCTGACCATAAAGTTTTAAAGGCCCTCACAGACAGCTAATGGAGGGGTGAAGAATCAAGATTAGGTGTAATTACAGGCTCAGCATTGTAAGTAGTAACCACCTTGTGTTTCTCACTGGAGGTTTATTTTATCCTCCTATTGCCAAGGAGAAGCTCTGCAGGGATGAAGCCCATTTTCTAACAGGAAGCCTATTGCAAAAATATAGAAAGAAAATGTATTTAGTGGTTACCTGTATCAGGGTGAATTGTGAAGGCAGGCAAGTAGCCCTCTCGATGTACTATGCTGTATTTCACTTGCCCATTAACCCCACTGTCTGCATCCTTAGCCTCCACATGAAGCACGAAGGTTCCTGGTGGCTGATTCTCTAGTACAGAGGCATTCTGGGTATATTCCAAACACTAAAAGGAAAGATTTGCTGAAGGTTAGTGTTTCATTCAAATCTCATGCCCATTACCCTAAACACACATTTTTTTTGAACAATGAAGAGAAAAATCCCAGATATTGTTTTTTTCAGGAAAAAATTATTTAATTTTTTCCCCCTAAAATTAGGGGTCAATTAATGAAGTCTAAAGAATTTCTTGCCCCTCTCGCCTCTCAACCTACCTCGAAAAATGTCTTTGTCTCAACTTATTTAACTTCGTGTGAGGCATTAAAATGAATTCACAATTCCCAAAAGAGCCTGGAACACCCTGTTCTGGGCATTGGTGTAACTTAGGTTCTTTCAAAGAATAGAATTGATTTAAAGCAGAACAACACCAAGATTTTGACTATTTAGGATGCCCCGCTGTGTGAACCCTCCCCCCCCCCAATGACCATAATAAAATTCACCTTTACCTGGTCCTTTTCCAGTCGCATGGGAATCGGAAACAGGAGCGGGCACATCTTCAGCCTTTCTGAATGGCTGGGTGCGGGAGCACGCTTTAGCCTGGAGATACCGGGGATGTGACCATCAAAGTTTATACCGACAACCAAAAAGTTTCACACAGTGGCGGCTGGCCCTGAAAACGTTTAGGTTCCAGGGCAGCTTTGTTGGGATTTGTTCTGCTTTAGTATCATTTGTTTTTGGCATTGTTTGTCCACCTTCTGAACATGGGGGCTTACTTGGCTGCATTGGTGACCATTAGGGATGAGCGAATCGGTTCTAACGAACCTGAATTCGCTCCGAATTTCAGGGAAAATTCGATTCAGCACGAACCCGAATTTTTAGTGGTTCGTGCTGACCGAATTTTCCCTGAAATAAAAAAAAAAAATGCCGGCATGGTGGGAGCGGGGAGGCCGGCTGCACTGTCAGCGGGCGACAGAAGCCGGCTTCCGCCACCCACTGACAGCGCAGCCGGCCTCCCCGCTCCCACCAGAGATGAGCGATTCGTTAAAGTTCGATTCGGACGAACCCGAATTTCTTTGAGAAATTCGGCGAATCGCCCGAATCGAATTTTTGAGAAGTTCGCTCATCTCTAGTGACCATGTAATTCTGTCTCTTTAATTACAGACCATGCCTTTTTAATATATCCACTTCCCCTTTCCCTTTACTCCACAATCACTTCACAATTGATTCCTTTTTATAAAGGTTTTTAAAATATTTTTATTCTTTATTCTTTGCAGTAGATCGCATTGACTGTAAGCACTCTAGCATACAGAACTCCAGCTATAAGACATGTGTTACCCACGCCGTTCTTCTCTATTATACCGATATCTCGTTTTGGACTCCTGTCTTCACTTATTACCAAAAGAACTGGAAGGTCCCATCCCTTCCAAACACCCTCTATAATATATGGCACCACTACTGTATATATCTGAAAAAGTCCATATTTATTTACAAAAATCTATAATAAACTATACACACTGAAGACTCATTAAAAAACACAAAAGACATTACATTGTCGATAAGGGAAGGCAAGAAACAAAGGATTGGAGGGGAGAGGGACTGGCAAGTGGTACAATATTAAAAAAAACAGAATTTACTGAAGTTATACATTAATTAACCTACCAGGCTGGTATAAATCAAAGTGCTATAGTGCATATCAACATCCCACTTAAATGAATGCCACAGTGTCACAATATGTTAAAAACCTAATTAAAGTGCAAGGGCTAACCTAAACTACCCTATAACCTATAAATACCCAATTACATGCTAATAAAGCAGTGAGCACCAGCCAGGGAGAGCACAGAAATAATGATCCAAATATAACAGTGACTTACATCAAGAACGACCACCAGCCCACTGCCCCAACGTCTACGCGTTGCGTGACGTCACCAGCGTCACTTCCTCAGGACATACATGTCCTGTTGTGCTGTGAAGAGTTTTGTTGCTGTATTATCATCCTTGTTGTAAAGCTATGGTTGCAAATTTCCTATCAACATATATATGAGATATATATGACCTGGGGACCGGGGGGGGGGGCAGAAGAGCCGGCCCATGGGGCAAAACTGGCCCCTTCGCCCTGTTCCTACAAGCCCCCATAGCTGGTCCTGGGCTGGTTATGATGGGTAAGGAGGACCCCACGTCATTTTTTTTATTTTTAAGGGTTTTTAACCCTTAAAATTCCAAAAAATGGGGCCCCCTTATGTTTATAGTGTGGATAGTAGTATTTTATTTGTAAAAGTTATAAAGTGCTCTTTTCAGTTTGGGGGGTCTCCTGGGCAAGAATGGGGGGGCTACCAATACATATGTGGTACTGTTGTAATCGGGAGAAATGGGGCTTTCACATGCAATATGGTTTTCATTAATAAAACAAATGTTTTATTTAAAATAAAGGAGACAATTGTCTAAAAAATATTATTTTATATTTATTTTTTTGTTTTTTTACGCAAAAATATTTAAAAAACAGTAGAAAAATTACAAACAATACATTTCATGTTAAAGCCTAAGCTCTGCTGCAATATATATATATATATATATATATATATATATATTCCTGGAAATTCCGGCAAAAATTACGGTTAAACATGGCGCAAAATGGGGAAAAATGACCTGTCAACAGAGGGTGACAAAATTTCAAGTAGGCTGGCAATTAAAAGGGTTAATAGTACCTATGCATGTTGGGTATTGTTCTGTTCAGGGGATCTTGCGCTTTCAGATTTAGCTTGTTTTTTCTTGTTTGCATATTGATATTTTAGGGAAAGGTTTTTTATTCTGCTTTTTTATACATTTTTTAGGGAAACCCTGTGCAACCATAGAATTCTTTGACGGATTACGCTTAGAAAGCTTAACATGTGTACTTTCAGGGAATATATGGTTTGTGGGGGGTATTCCAAATATAAAGGGTTGTTCTGGTAGAAAATGCGCTCTGTTCTGCGCACTTTGTCAGCAGAGCTGAAATTTTCAAGTAAAATTACCGTTACGCACATGCTTTACTTTGGGGTGTTTGGCAACTCTTCCCTTGACAGTAGCTATGCATGTTGGGTATCGTTCTGTTCGGGGGATGTTGCTTTTTCAGATTTAACAAGCCTGGTACACCTAGAAAGCTTGAGGCGTGTACTTCCAGAGAATATATAGTTTGTGGGGGGGTATTTCAAATGTAAAGGGCTGTTTTTCTGGAAAATCTGCAAGGTGCACCTAGCGCATAGCACAGTTTCAGTTTGGGGGAGTCTCCTGGGCAGGAAAGGGTGTCTACCAATACATATGTGGTACTGTTGTAACCGGGAGAAATGGGGCTTTTACACGTAATAAGATTTCATTGACAAACTTACATTTTTTATTGCAACAAAACACTACAAATTGTAAAAAATTATTTTTTTTTTTCTTTTTTTGCACATATTTTACCCAAAAATATTGAGAATACACCTAAAAAATGGCAAACAGGACATTTCATGTTAAAGCCCAAATGTTTCCCTACAAATATTCAATTTCCCTGGGAAATCCCTTCAAAAATCACAGTTGAACATGTGGAGCGCAAAATAGTGCAAAATGGTCTGGCAACAAGGGTGACAAAATCTCCAGATAGGCTGACAGCGAAAGGGTTAATATAATTTTAATTATTTGGATGGCAATGTATTTTAAAATAAACTAAAAGCAACTGAAAAGCAGAGTACATGTAATAAGTTAAACTCCCCTGCCTGCATAGGCAATGGTGTGCCCCACACAGTCTGTTGCAAAAAGGATAGAGACATGTCCAGATTTCAGTGCTAAAAATGGGGGACACGCATAAGTAAAATCTGGAAGCTGGGCTACAGAACAGGAACAGAATCTTAGCTCCAGCAACTTTTTGCAGCAATACACCAGAATATATCAGCTGCATGGCAGGTAAGACAATCTTGTTTTAATTTTACATTTATCCTGTACTGTCCTTTTATCAGAAACCACCCACTGTGACGTTGGTCAGAAGAAAATTGTATATATAGCATTAAATTGGTGAATTACCCACCTTATGGAAAATAGGTTTATTATTATTGATATCATCCACTCGCACAACGACGGTGGCTGTGCTGGAGAGGCTGTGCGGGCCGCCAGAGGAGTTGTCGTCAGTTGCTACAACAGACAAGACATATTCGGTTCTGTGGAGCTGGGGAAGAAGACTTGAACCAAGACGAATGATTCCTGTTAATACAACAAACATAATATTGCTGTAAAATCTGTAGCACTTCCAATAGCCTTTTTTTTTAGGTCTTTTAGGATTTTTATAGGTCTTCGGTGGTGTCAAAGGCTTCAGTAGAAGCTCAACTTTCAGCTTGGGATCTGGTCAAAGGACTTATCATTTGAGTTAGATACTGTAAGTCCACTTCATGTTAAGAAGGAAGGGATGGTGGTGAGTAGTTAGATTTCTCCTCGCTTACTTACATCCTTCTGAACGTTCTACTGCTGGAGCTGAGGAGTCTGCTACCTACTAAACCCAGCCAAAAGGCATGTCATGTGAGTTGCATTACTCCAACCCATGAGAAGAACTGTGAAGCAAACGTCCTTCACAGTGGTCGGTTAATATGAGCAATGTTTCAACTGATGCCCCATCTCATGTGATTTTTATCTTGAGAACTGGTCAAAAGCCACTTCGTATAGGTTTAAGTTGAGTCCAATCTATGTTAGGAGGGAAAGGACAATGAGTAGTTATGGTTCTCTCAGCTTATTCCTTTTCTACAAACCACAATAAGGGCTGAGGGGTCAGCTGCACTTGGTCAAAGGAGAACTCATGTGAGTTGAAATATTCCAACCATAAGAGGAGAAACCATGGTTGCTCTGCACTTACCTAAATTCTTCTGAATTAATGTACTACTGCTGTGGCTGCTGAGGCTAATAAGGTAACCGGCTGCAAATTAGTAATTAGTTAATTAGTCAAACCCATTGGATAAGTAGGGAGGGTGGGGGTAGGTATGGTTGCCCCCCTCTTTCTTTGGTACCAGGATTGTTCTGAATTAATTTACCAATGTTATGAATGAGGAGCCTGTTACAAGCTACACCCAGTCATATTTCATATTATTTTGATTAAATTAGTCTGATCCAAAACTTTATTGGTGTTCTTCCAGGGGATCCTTGATCCCAACATCAATAAATTATTTCAGAAATGGTGGCTCAGAGGAAAGCAGCAGGTAGAGAGATACATTCTTAAAAAAAAACATGGAATTGTTGAACGCTGCCAAACAGGTAATACCCAGATTCTGGAAGCAGAAGAAAGCTCCTTCCGTTAGGGATTGGGTAAAGGAAGTTACCCACGTCAAAGAAATAGAGGATTTAACTTTAGCCCTTCATGACAGGGATGAGCAATATAGGGTCACTTGGCTACCCTGGCTGATTTTTGAGGAATCAGCAGAGTTCCGTAATTTGTTCACGTGATTGACTCGATACAATACCCGCTGTGGTGCCTCTTGTGGCCACGCTCCACTCAAACGAGATGTGTCTTGTCCTTTCCCGTGAGGGGCCTGACCTGGACAGTTGTTGGGCGGTGCTCGGCCTGGAGCTCTGTCCCGCACGCCATACCCATACCTATCCCTCCCTCTTGCCTCTTGCTCCCCTCCCCCCCTATCTGCTTCCTCCCCCTCCTACCCCCCCCCCTTATCCTTTACCCTTCCACTCCCTCTCTGTCCCCCTTGTACGTCTATCTCTTTACCCTGGGGAGGGCTTATGGCTCTACTCGAAATGAGGGAATTGAAACTGACTCTACATGAAGGCTCCGTGGCTAAGTGTATCTGCGGAGGCGGAGGTGTGACAGGATGGATTGACCGGACAGGCACTGGGCGGCATTTGCCGTGTGTAGCTCCCTCGCCTTGTGACCTCCTGTAGTCGGTAACCGCACTATACTACATTATGCAATGTTGTCTGATATCATTACTCAGCTGCGATTTGCTACTTCTGATATGTTATTGATCTGCAAGAGCCCCCCCATTCCTTTTATGTCTCCTGTACTGTTGACTCTACTGTATGTATGTCTGTTATAAAACTGCAAAATCTTTAAATAAAGAATAAAAAAAAAAAAAAAAACATGGAATTTCCTGTTAAGTCCCTGCAAGAATATAGCCCATGGCAACCAATCAGAACTTCTCTCCTACTGATTCGGTTACATCGAAGCAGAATACAATGGTCTGTGCACATCTTTGTAATTTCTCACTGAATAATAGCCTGGAAGGAGAAAGCTTGCAATCTAGCAGTTTGCTAAGGCGACAAGATTGGCCATGGAATAATTACATCCCAGCCTGATGACACCAAGCGCTTTATTGCATTGATTTCTTTGGGCAGAAGACACGGGGTCCAATCAATAAGTGCCTTCAGAAACTCTATTTGCACAGCCTGACACGTAAACACTCTCCAGTCTGCTCCTCGAAACCGTGATTACCTTTCTGGGGATCAATAACGAAATTTCCCTCCTTGTTTCCTTCAGAGATGGTGTAAGTGACACGGTCTCCATCAGGGTCGAACGCTTGCACGGTGGCCACCAGAGTGTTGGGGGCTGCATCCTCAGACACAAATGTCCTATATCTAGATAGAAAGACAAAAGCCAGAAAGTGTCAGTGCAATGCACCATTTGAAGTTCATAAAAAATTGAACTGCACTAACTAAATAGCGGCATCCTAATTAGCCTCGTTTGGTGGTTGTCTGGCACCCGCCTACCTAGTCCCATGTGCCACCCCTGTGCGGGTGCGTGCTGCTCCGGGACTCCTGCTTTGCGATTCTTGGCGGGGGGGGGGGGGGAGGTGTAGTCACCCAGCTGTTTCAGCAGAAAACAGTTCCCTGCATTGAGCTGCCAGTGGCTGTGCTTGGTTTCTTATGTGCAGTGAGCGGCCACCAATTAACAGCTCTGCACGCACCCATCACTGTAGAGTAGCTGACGGCGGCTTTGCTGCTCTAGACTTTCTGTCCTGCCCTGTGTTGGCTTTGGCTGCAGGTTTTCACAAAAATTGCTTGCCCTGGTGCATGGTGGGGCAATTGCCCCCGATAGGGGACCGTCAGTCCAAAGACTGAAAAGCCTCCTGGACCAGATCATAACCCAAAGTTTGGTAGAGGTCCCCTTTGCAGGGTAAGTGGTGGAGGCCCCAGGGCAGGTGCTCCTTGCGTCCCCCGCATAATAAGCCCTGGCTATGCCCAGTAACAGAACATTCTACAATTGAATACAAGATATAGAGATACGGAAGCATATGGGCTACAATCATAAAGAAGTTCACACCTTAGGCCCTTATTTAACAAGGGATATCGTCAGGTAGCGACTGGTGAGCGGCCGGTAATGACGGTCACCGCCACGAGAACGCCAGCTCCCCACCACAATCACACATTTATCAAGCCAATCCTGCTTAGCGACTGAGATAACGCCATTCATCATTATTCCAGCCTCAGCCCACAGCGCCAGCGTCCGACCTTGAACAGCGACAGGTATGACCTCTCGCTACCTGGCGCTCTCCAATGCATTTCAATGGAACAATCTTTAAATATTCATAATTAATTGTTATTAATTTTTTTCTTTTTTTAAATGTGAAAAATTCTGTGACCACTTCTGCCATTTTAGATATTTTTTTTTTAAGGTAAAAAAAAAAAAAATGGACAGAATTGATATTACAGGTCTGATATTAATGTATTCATATTACAAAATTATTTAAAAAACTTGTTTTTTTTGGTTTCCAAAAATATGGTTGTTTGGGGGTTAAAAAACTACTTTTAACCCATCGCCGCCAGCGCTCTGGGGTTTAAACAAGCATTTCACAGCACTAGAATTTTTTGAGCGTGATTTTTTAATGAATATGGTGGGAGCCGGTCGCTAGGGCCAGTCGCTATCATGCGCTCCCATACAGCGCGGAACCTGTCAAATAGCGACTCCTCACCCAATATTCAACATTACGGCAAACCGACTGAGTCGCTATCAACTACCGAACAACGGCCAAGCACAGCGACTACTAGCGGGCGCTCTGAAAACGCTGCTACAGTCGCTCAACTGTCGCTACCTGCCACTATTAATGAAATCGGCCTCCTAGTGTCTTAAAAGTAAAGATGACAAAAGACAAATTGAGGAGATGATACAAAAGATCTGCAAGATTGAAGTGTGAAAAGAGAAAGACAGAAGATAAAAAAGGAGGATGTGGTAGGGAGGGGGAAAGGGAAGGGTAAGAAAACACATGGTCGGCCTTTCACCATGCAACAAGAGCTGCAAGAGATGGGAACTCTACAAACAGCTAAGAAGGTCTGGACTCAGGCCCAAAAGATGATTTACAAAGGCCCCTTACATGGTGCTTACAGGATGCTCCCCATCTCCTCACTGCAATCATTGAGGGAGCCTGCTTCCTTGTGGCATTAGCGACCACGTCCATGTGGATTTTAGCAAAGCCTTTGACACTGTACCACATAAAGATCTCATAGATAAGTTATTGAAGGTAGGACTCAATCCCTGGATAGTTCAGTGGATTTCCAGTTGGCTGAGGGATCGGTATCAGAGCGTTGTTGTAAATGGTGTGCAATCTGAACAAAGGCGAGTTACAATTGGTGTGCCGCAAGGCTCTGTCCTGGGCCCCATTCTTTTTAATATATTTGTAAGTGACATAGGAGAAGGCTTAGTAGGAAAAGTTTGTCTGTTTGCTGATGATACAAAGGTTAGTAATAGGGTGGATATTCCTGGAGGTGTCTGCAACATGGAAAATGATTTAGCTTTACTGGATAGATGGTCAAAACTGTGGAAACTAGAGTTTAATGTCTCTAAATGTAAAATCATGCACTTGGGTAGAAGGAATCCCTGCTCTGAGCACCGTATGGGCAGCACTGTGTTATCCAGGACCTCGGAGGAGAGAGATTTAGGGGTACTGATTACTGATAGCTGCAAGATGATTGGACAGTGTAGCCAGGCAGTGGGAAAAGCAAGCAGGATGCTCGGCTGCATAGCTCGAGGCATCACCAGTAGGAAGAGGGAGGTTGTGATGCCGCTGTATAGAGCCCTGGTGAGGCCACAGCTAGAATACTGTGTGCAGTTCTGGAGACCTCACCTGCAAAAAGACATTATTCAAATAGAACGTGTCCAAAGGCGGGCAACAAAAATGGTGGAAGGACTTAAACTTAAAACTTATCAGGAGAGACTTAAAGAACTTAATTTGTACAGTCTGGAGGAAAGAAGGGAGAGAGGGGACATGATGGAGACCTTTAAATATGTGAAAGGATTGAATAAGGTTCAGGAGGGAAGTGTTTTTAAGAAGAAGCTTAATGATAGAACAAGGGGGCCCAACCTGAAGCTAGTCGGGGGGAAGATCAGGAGCAATGTTAGTATCAGAGTCCGCTCACCAGTGCCCCGTTCCAGCGGCGTCTGGGGTCCTCAGCCGCGGCGGGCGGCAGCTTCTGTCCCGGCTGGCGCGCACGCGCCTTCCCCCTCTCTCGACGGCTCCAGCGCCGCCTCTCGTGCTCGCGCACGTGCGCGAGCACGCTTTGTTTATACCCTCCGGCGGCGCTGCTCTCAACGCGGCCGCCGGAGGAAGTTTAATTAATTACCTTAAAGCCCAGCTGCATTAGTGGGAGCGCCCCTCTGACACTGAGCCAATCAGCTACTCTTAGTTCTGGGCTGTACGCCCTAGGTTACCAATCCGTGTAAAGTTCATAGTTGCACCAATCACCACACTGATTCCCCAGGGCCAATCATACCTGTTCCCTATATAATCTCACCCCAGTCAGTTTGTCATTGCCTGTTATAGCGCCTAGACCCTAGTATTTGCTTATCCCTGATATTGATCCTGATTCCTGTTGCCGACCCTCGCTTGTTTGACCATCCTCGATCTCCACTCCTGTTGCCGACCCTCGCTTGTTTGACCATCCTCGATCTCCACTCCTGTTGCCGACCCTCGCTTGTTTGACCATCCTCGATCTCCACTCCTGTTGCCGACCCTCGCTTGTTTGACCATCCTCGATCTCCACTCCTGTTGCCGACCCTTGCTTGCCTTGACCATCCTCGATCTCCACTCCAGTTGCCGACCCTTGCTTGCCCTTGACCATCCTCGATCTCCATTCCTGTTGCCTACTCTTGCCTGTCTGTTGGACTTCCACCTTGCGCTCACATACCGGCTACCCGATTCCACTTCCAGCCGCGGGCTCTCCAGTTCTCTGTACCGTAAGACCTCATCCTTTGAGCCATAAAGTCCTGGGTGCAACCGATCCCGAGCAGGCGTGTTCTGCGTCTCGGCAAGCGGGGGCTCCTATAGGTGAAGCTGGCTGTGGAGATTGGGGGTTGAGGTCCTTACCAAGAGAGCTGGAGTTGTCCAGGTGGTAAATTGTGGTTCCGGGAGCGTGACAGTTAGAAAATATTATTTTACGGAAAGAGTAGTAGATGCTTGGAACAAACTTCCAGCAGAGGTAGTTGAAAAATCAACAGTCACTGAATTTAAACATGCCTGGGATAAGCACACATCTATCCTAAGATAAAGAGAACATACAGTATACACATAAGGGGAGACTAGATGGACCGTATGGTCTCCTTCTGCCGTCAACCTTCTATGTTTCTATATCTAATGTTCTTGGGTGGGCCCCAAGAATGATTTCCTGCGGTGGGTCCAAGATACACTGGTTTGACAAGCTGACAGTGATGCTGATCCCGGTCTCTTATTGCTCCCTGACACAGCCAGAACCAAGCATCATGCTCAGCCCATACTTCCTAACAAAAGTGGCAACAGAGATAAAAGTTGTGAATCATTACATCCTCTGTAACTATGCCGTTAGTCATCTGCCAATAACCAGTACGTCATGGTCATAAGTGATCTAGGAGATTATAAAGAAAATAGTATATTTTCGTATAAAAAGAGGCACTTCCGCAGCAATCTAAAAATGTTAGCAATGATCATCATAGCCAGACGAGGTCTGTTCTGTTTGCTCCATACAGCCACAAATCAAAAGCGATGCAGAAATATCTCCCTCTATATATATTTGTGAAACCCCCGCTTTCATCCCAGAGATTAGGTTAACGTTGTGATTTCGTTTCAGCCACTCAACAGCAAATTGCAGCCCCGAGGCCACTGTCTTCGCCTAAAGACTAACGAGCAAATCGATTCCAGCACTGACAGCTTTCAAGATGTAAAACAAAAGGCCACGAAGAGACGGGAGGCTCAGACACTACACGGAAGAGGCCTTGAAAGACGCGGGAGGACTTTAAGAAGAAATAGGCCACCATCGTATCTGTAACAAGCTGCATTCTGTTGAGCTGACAGCGGGCTGGGGGAGCGGAGGGGGGGGGGAGGAAGGTAGCTTGCGGCAAAATACAGAGAACTTAGATCTAATTGAGGGTAAAAATACAAACTTTAGACTTAAAGGCACAAAAGAAAATTGGGTCTTGGGGACAGAGAGCGATATAGAGTGCTTTTAGAGCAAATTGGAAAAGTGTTTAATCTTGTGGATATGAAAAAAAAAAAAAAAAAAAAAAAAAAAAAAAAAAATATATATATATATATATATATATATATATATAAATGTATATATATAAATAAATATATATATATATATAAATATACATATATATAAATATACATATATATATATATATATATATATAAATATATATATATATATATATATATAAATAAATATATATAAATATATATATATATATATATTATATATATATATATATATATATATATATATATATATATATATATATATATATATATATAAATAAATATATATAAATATAATATAATATAAATATATATATATATATATATATATATATATATATATATATATATATATATACACATTGCAGGCATCAGGAATTTCTGAGCATAAAACCTTAGGCCCTTATTTAAGAAGGGATAGCGTCAGGTAGTGGCTGGTTAATGACAGGTAGCGACTGGTGAACGCCGGACACGGCACGCAATTACACATTTATCAAGCAGAATCTGTTTAGCGACTGGAATAGTGCCATGTAGCGTCTGATTCATCATTTTCACAGCCTCAGCGAACAGCGTCGGCCTTCAGCCTTGCACAGCGCCAGGTATGAGCTCTCGCTACCTGTCGCTCTCCCATACATTTCAATGGACAATCCTTTTCTTCTCTTTAAACTGTTTTTTTTATTTATTTTCTTTTTTCAAAAAAATCACAAATAATTCTGTGACCTCTTCCTACATTGAAATAGCAGTTTTTTCATAATTTTGTCATTTTTTATATATTTCCTCAGAAATGACATTACAGGTCTGCCATTAAAGTGTTCATGTTATAATGTTGTTACAATGTGATTCCATATGTTTTCGCTTTGTTACTAGTGGATAGATGCTTGAAAACAGACTTTAAACACACCGCCTCCTGCGCTCTGGGCTTCAAACAAATATTTTTCAGCGCCAGAGATTTGTGAGGCTGTTTTTTTGCTGAATATGGTGTGAGTCGGTCGCTATGAGCAGTCGCTAACATGCGCTCCCATACAGCGCTGTACTGGTCAAAATAGCGACTCCTCACAATGTATTCAACATTACTGAACAGCGACTGAGTCGCTATAAAGTAGCGACTCACGGCCGAGCACTGCGACTACTAGCGGGCGCTCTGAAAATGCCTGCTACAGACGCTCATCTGTCGCTACCTGGCGTTAGTGATGAATCAGCCTGCCCGTCGCTATGAAGTAGCGACCCACGGCCGAGCACTGCGACTACTAGCGGGCGCTCTGAAAATGCCTGCTACAGACGCTCATCTGTCGCTACCTGGCGCTAATGATGAATCAGCCTCTTAGTATCAGGGCTCTCCCTTTTACTTGTTCCCATTTCCAGACAGGTGATGATGATCAGGCATTTCATTTAGCTGTTAGCATTCTGATAAAGAAAAGGGCAACACATTTTTTAGTTTTCCAAGGCGGACTCTTTTTGACATGATACTGGGGGGCCTGGACACAGGGCTGCTATCTGGGCCACATTTACCGAATGAAAATTAGAATAATAGTCAGAATTGTAAAGCCCTCCATTTTAGCCTATCGCTGCCAACTAGACAGGAATGAATTAGCGGCCTAGATTGGGGGGAGGTGCTGAAGGCGGACCAGAGAAAAAAGACAGCATGGGACTAACACGTCATCAGCTAAGCTATCTGACGAATGATTTTAAAGCTTGACTGGTCAATTAATGCTTGTAGTACAATTTAGTCCAGATCAATCAAGTTAATATATTTAATCAATCAAAGATTATGAAGAAATACACTAAAAGGGTCATTTAAAGGGCCAGTCTAGCCTGATAGCCTTTTTTTTATTAGTCACGGGGGTGAAGCCAAGCCCTCTCCATTCACTACAATGGGGGGGGCATGTCAGGCCTCGACACACCCTCTCTTTTGCAATGAATGGAGAGGGAGTGGCCGCACTTCTGTGACTGTTGTCAGGTCAGTGTGGGATGCACAAGCTGGGATTCAGTGATCAGGTGAGTTGCTAATTGCTGGACTAGGACTGTTCAGCTGCGCTGGGCGAAAGGTAAGTACCCTTTGTTTTTTTGGTTTGTCAACCGCTTTAAAGTGGACCAACACCCAGGATTTTGACTATCCTGGGTTTTGGTCCACTTCAGGGGGGCACCCCGATTGGAAACCGCCCAGAAAGCCCCAAAAACTCACCTCACCACGCTCCCACGTGACCGCGCCGTCCAATCCCCGCCGACGGACAAGCGGGTGACAGCGACGGACAAGACAGCGCGTCCACCGCCGCCTCCCGCACGTCACTCTTACAGGGCGCGGGCGCGCGCATGTCTAGAGGGGCACGCGGGAGGCAAGGTTTTTTTGGGGCTTTCACCCCTCGGGACATCCCGCGGTGAGGGAGGTGATCGGCCCGGGAATCTTATAGATTCCCGGGCCGATCACCCCTGGGTGTTGGTCCACTTTAAGCCAAAAGTTGGGCTGCTCTGATGATGTCACGTTATTGCAAGTGATGACACTGGCAAGGAAAAGTGAGAAAGTTAGCAAATAAGGTATTTAAGCTTATATTGAGGACTGTAGCAGGAAGATAGCTCTTACAAGTAGAGCAGATACTACTGAACAGACTGGAACAGACTAGTGCCACAATTAGCTTACCTGCGCCTCGTTCCAGCGGTGCCTCCGCCGCCTCTCTGCCTGATCGTCGGCCGCGCCGGGCGGCTGCTCGCTCTCCTGGGAGCACGTCCCCCAACGCCTCCTCCTCTGCCTGCGTCCGTACACGTGCTCACGCGCGCGCACGTGTCTATGCCTATGAAAAGTTAAAGGGCCATGACCCCAGGTGGGGTGGGGGGGAAAAACGCCCCTTGCAGGGCCAATGAGCCCAAAGGAGTTGTTGGGCTACACGCCCTGTTCTGCCTCTTATCCAATCCTAGTCTGAATTGTACTAAGCACCAATCACATCCAGCTCCCCCATCTCCAATCATATCTGTCCCTATAAAGGTTCACCCCTTCAGTTGCTCAGTGCCTGTGATAGCGCCTTGTACCTAGATTGCCTTGTATTATTCTCTGTCTGATCTCCGTGGCCGACCCTTGCCTGAAACCGACCATCATCTGCCAGATTTCTGTTGCCGACCCCTGCTTCGTACCCTGACCTCGAGCTGCCTCATCCTTCTGTACCGCTGCGATCTCCGATTACCCGGTGTCGACCTCTGGCCTGTCTTTGAACTTCCTGCTAAACTCGCTCTAACCTTGGATTCGCTCTGATTATGCTCCCAGCTATTGGTTCTTCAGACCTCCAAACAGTAAGCTCCCATCCTTTGAGCCATTGAAGTCCTGGGGGCAACCGATCCCGGGCAGGCGTATACTGCGTCCCGGCAAGCGGGGGCTCCTACAGGTGAAGCTGGCTGCGGAGATTGGGGGTTGAGGGCTTACCTGGAGGGCTGGAGTTACCCGAGCGTGACATTAGAGTACCCAGAGCGTGACAACTGGAAGCTGTGTGTAATCTCTATTAACTTGTGCTGCAACTACCTTAAAATAAAGTAATGTGCAGAGAAATCTTTATCAATAAACGTAGATAGACTAGAGGAGATGAGTAAATTAAAATCTTGACAAAGTTTTGAACGGATATGTAAATAGACAGAACCGTCACTGACATGGTCTGAGAAAATTCCGGAGCTTCATCATTCACATTGGACACCCGTATTCGCACCGTAGCTGTCCCGGTGTTCGGTACCTCGCCCCGATCTATAGCTAGAATTACAAACTCGTACATGTGACCGGACCGCTCATAATCCAGGCCCATAGCCGGGGTAATGACACCATGCTTGGAGATGCTGAAGTCGGGGCTGAGTGTGAAATAAGAGAACTCCCCGTTGATGCCAGTGTCACAGTCAGTGGCCAACACTGCGGAGAGAGAAGAAAGGAAATAATTGCTTTAGCAGGGGAACAATTATCGGATGGGATACACAGATAAACCGTACCATTACAGGGAAAAAAATGACTGCTAGCGTAGAGCCTGGATAATTATGCCATTGTTATTTACTATGAGCAAGCCGATTCCAGCTCCAAAATCTCAATCCTTTGTTCATGGTTTTTCTCTAGAATCCATGTAAGATGGAACATGCGGTGTAGCCACACGCAGTAATATTGGATTTTACTCTAAAGAATTCCGTTTATACTCACACAATTGGGAAAAATCCCCCGTTGTCTATACTTTTAGTTTTGTGCCATATCAGACAATGGACGTAAACCAGTTCAGTTAATATATGACTTCCTTTTGTAAAAAGGTAACTGTAATTTTCTAAAAAATGTGATTATGTATACAAGCTAACAAGAGAGCAGGAGCTTAAATTAAAAAAAATTAGGCCTAAGAAGAAGGGTCCCTCCAGGTACGAGATAAGCAGACAAAAAACACGAGGTCATGACAAACCTAACAAAGGTGGGTTGCATCCAGTGGCATGCATACAATGAAGGCAGGGGAGGTAGCTATTGCCGGGGCCCATAGCAGCAGAGGGCCTGGCACGCCTTTTAGCACCTGTTGCAACCAGGGTTATATTTCTCCTTAGGCAACATAATGCCTAAACCTGGGGCTTAAAGTGGACCAACACCCAGGATTTTCACTATCCTGGGTTTTGGTCCACTTCCGCGGGCACCCCGCTGCGTGAAACCCCCCAGGTCGCCCTAAAAAACTCACCTCACCCCGCTCCTACGCGAACGCTCGTCCAATCAGAGCGCTCAGAGCCGCTGTGGTATGTACGGACAAGCGACGGACAACCACAGCGGCTCTGAGCACGCTGGAGGCCGCATCTCGCGCTTCCCTCTAACAGGGAGCGCGCCTGCGCCGGCCATTCTCAAACGGCCGGCGCGGGTGCGCGCCCTGCTAGAGAGAAGCGGGAGATGCGGCCACGGCTCGCACATGCGCCGTTGGAACGGGGATAAGGTAAGGTTTCTGGGCGTCCTGTGGGGTTTCACACAGCGGGGCATCCCAATTTCGGATGCCCTGCGGGGAGGGATCTTATCGACCCGGGAATGGGTGTGGGTCCACTTTAAAGTTGCAGGGGGCACTACTACCATGCTATCTATTTTCCTTTATAGACAACATTGGTGTCTCAGTTGGTAACATTGGTTTTTATTTAGTGGTATCAGTGTACAGTGGGCACTTTTCAATATTTGTTTTTTTCAATTGGTAAAACTTGTATCATTTTCTTTACACTTAAATACTCACTACATTGTGTTTTATACATAGATCATATAAAATCTCAATAAAATACATTTCAGTTTGTGAACTTGTTCGAGGACGACAAAGGGGGTCTGGATCAATACCTAAAGTTAACATGTATTATTACATACAGTTATTACAACCTGGTATTTGACATCAGACCAGAACATTTAAATGGATACAGTACAGCAGTATATAAATCAGATTCAGTTCTTGCACTTAGACAAGGTATGTAAGTACTTCCTATTGTAACTATTTAACCTTAGATGATGAGCAAGGCCCCCTTTGTCCTCCCTGAACAAGTTCATTGTAATGTAGGTGGGATTGATACCTCATCACCCACTAGCATTCTGTCCTGTGGTTCTTACCAAAAATAATTTCCCAATGTAACATTTTAGTTTGTGGAAAAGTTCATTGAGAATTAATACTTTTTAAGGCACTGTAGGAAGAACTAGTGGACCTACAGTATTAAGAGGGCGGGGGGGGGGGTTCAATTCTGTAGCATGTAGGTATTGCTAAGTAACATGAAATCCAATCTGGTGGTATATTGGAGGACCTAACAAAGATCCAGTTGTGGTATTGTGATATATGTCGGTTAAATAAAACAGGATCTCTCCAGTACTAAAAGGGCAGACTCAAAAAGGGGGTTTACCTGGTACTAAAAGGGTGGGTTGGGATACTATGAGGTACTATTATTATTACTATGAGGAACAATTATTTTTTCCTAAATAAAAAGGGGTATAACCTAGTTGTTTTGGATAGACAACCTAAGTATGTGGGTCTAATATAAGAGGTCTAAAAATTATAGTGGAACTAATAGGTGAAAGGTCTGATTAGTAGACAGCTGGTTAGGAAGCCCCGCCCCCATACCGCCCCCAGAGCACTGCTACTGTGAATGGACGAGGCTCGCGGTAAACAAAGTCCCCCTTGGTATCATGACTAAGGAAGTCTTCCCAGGTAAAGATCCCTAGGAGAGCTCCCCAAAGACGAGGACAACTTTGGAATCCTTGACTTGAAGACTGTTGGATACAAGCAGTTATCTAGAGACCTGAGTGTGGAGTCAATGCGATTAATTTGATCTAGCTCTGGTAAGAGTTTTGACGCTCTATTTGGTGTGCGATTGGTTTGGTGGTGGAGTATGCGCATTGGATCAACACGCTTTTGCCATTGAAAACTAACTTCCAGCTCTGTGCTTTATTACACTATTTTTTGGGACTAAGTTGGAAGGACTTTATGCACGTTGAGCTTTAATTTTATCTTGTTAGCGCGGTATTTACATTGTATTTTTTGTATAATATCAGGCCTTAGGATAACTTTTGATTCTGTCCCTTTAAGCTTTTAATGCATGCTTAGTGATATATGAACAATGTACTATATACAATATACTGTATTATAGAAACTTGCCCACGCTGGCTTAACAGCTTATCGGGAACATCGCTGACACAAGTAGCACAAGTTGTGCTTAGGCCATTTGTGTAACTAGAAGTAACAAACAGCATTTCTAACAACATATGAAACTGCTTAGACAATGTATTTGCAAAGGTGGGGCCGAAATCCCTCCCTGCGTGACATGTATTTAAAGACCAGTTGAAATGAGTCTGAGTTTTTGTATGGTGAACGCTGTTATGTATTTCCTTGCGATCCGTACAATCTCCCGATCTAGATCATACAGTACTGACTAAGGACGATACGTCTGGGGCCGTAATCCCAGGGTACTTTAGGGCGTCTGGGGCCACAAACCCAGGGTATATACAGGTTACCCCAACAAGACGGATGGCCTTAAAATTGGGATTATAACTGGTGCTAGTAGATAGGGATAATAAAATGGGTCCTATATATAGATCTATTAAAGGTTTCCTACCCAGTAGCACATAGGTCTTTCTAATTAAAATGCTACAACCAGGTACGAAATAATCTAAGCTACTAACTGGTAACAGGGTAGACAGGTTAGGGTTTTTTAGGGAAACGTTGACCTGTCCTGGCAATCTGTTCCTAAGGGATCCTACATTTAATCACAACAGGTGGACCTAATATATTTGTTCATAACTAGTACAAGTATTGTAGATAGGTCGAATAATGTAGGTTAAAAAAACATTTTAGGCAATAGACCAATATCTCATAGGTAACCCTAAAAAGCTAGTCAAACCAGGTATGAGATGATCTAATCTAAGCTACAAGTTTCTGCTAGGATATCCCAGTCTTGGTAATATATTTCTCTAGGCTCCAGGTAGTTTGCACTATACTATAAGTATAACCTTATACCAGAGAGGTAACTTAAATAAAGAGGCCCAACCAAGTGTAAGATGATCTAATAAAATGGTACTCACTGGTACTAGGATGGTAGATCTTTATTAGTGGTCTACTACTAGGATTATAACGGTAATGGTAGGAGACCTGGTCTTATGTGCGGCAGTGTGCGCACGCTCATTCACGCAATTGTGCTCTTGCATGGCCACACCCCTTGGGTGCGCGCACGGTCACGAAGGTGGTCTGTGCATGCCCAGGTGGCTCCTGGACTCAGCTTGTGTGTGCCGGTTTTCGCACATGCACACTTTTATCCGTGCTGCTATCTGCAAAATATGCATGCACGAGTTTCCGCGCTTCTGCGCATGCATGGCGGGCACTTCCTGGCGCCAAGCGGACTTTAAAAAGAGGTCTGCAGCGCTGGGAAGTTACCTGCAGATCTTTCTGAAGTGACGCTTGCCTCCTGTTGCCGTGTACGTTTCAGCTCGACTTTGGCTTTGACTCCCTGGCTTTGGATATCAACCCTGCTCTGGCTCTGACTCTCTGGCTTTATCGACCCCGCTCTGGCTCTGACCCTCTGACTTTGGATACTCACCTCACTCTCTCTCTCTCACCTGGCTCTGGACTCTCTGGCTCTGTTGCATCATTCTTCCTGAACTGGACTTTTTCCTTGTAGGACTTTGGGCTCACTAGCCATTAGTAACAATAGTGGGATCCCGGCTTGTCTGCAGCACAGTCCGACCCTCCTTACGGAAGGCTCTGGCGAAGACCAGACCATTTTACATACTCCCCACGCAAGGAACCAATGCTCTTTGCCCAGGGTACAGTCAGCCCTAACTATCTATTGCCTTCCAGATCTTTCTCAGCTCTAATCTGGTGTCCCTGATTCACACATCTCTACACTTGACACACTGGCCATCCCCTCTGCTGAGTTTCCCAGTATCCCCCCTCTGGGGGGGCCGCAAGCGATATTGCCGGAAGCTGTTTGTATTTACTCCGGCCGAGTCTACATTCAGGAACGTGACAATAACTTAGCTAGAGATATTAAAATAAGTCCTATCTTAAAATTAACAGGTGGACCAAATAAATAGGATCCTATTCATTTCTAGGAAAAACGTAAAATTATGAGCTAGTTCATGTTAAAGGTAAGTTAATCGAATGAAGAGAGTATTACTAACTAAAGAGTAACTAAAGACGAGGTGGGTAGACTACTTCTATATATTTGATAGCTAGATACTACTAAGGTCTAAACAGGAGAAACTTATAAATTGCTTCTAACTGGTAGTAACTAGTTGGACTTCAAATGCCAGCTACATAGACCTAATATTGTAGGTCCAATATATTATTTGTCAATAGATCTAATAAAGGAGGTACAACCAGGTATAAGATGATCTAATTATAAAATGGTACTAGGAGGATGGATTTTTTTATAGGGAAAGGTGTACTCAGTTTCAAACTGGGTTGTCTTGGGTCAACCAGTGGACCAGTTACAGTACTGTATTGTGTGTGGGTGCAGTAGTGTAACCGAATGAGACAAGGCCACTGATACTACTAGACAACTAAAGGCTAAAACAGCCAAGGTGCTTATTTAAAATATGTGTGCCCTTATGGTATCATGTACAAGAAAAATAAGGTACAGGAGCCACATTGATGGGGCCCAGTGCGATCCCAACCCTGCGTAGGTGAATAACCTGCTCTCTCCTGCCATAGGACAGCAACATCTAATAATACTTACTATTCCTGTCATAGAACATGACCCTTATACTAAATAGGTAAACCTAAATAAAATAAAGCAGATACTACTAAAGTCTCAAAAAGTTAAGCTAATAAAAAAGGTTTTACTGTTTCTGGCAGAAACGGCCATGCCATCGGGGCCAGCTGGTTCAAAACCTATAAATGCATGCAGATATATAAGGGTCACTTCTATTAATGAAAACTGTGAGTTATACCCTTTAATAGATTAGAAATTAATGTAACATTTTATTGGATGTTATCTTGCTTCCAATTTCCTCATACAAGCTGGTAGCAACCAGCTGTACTGAGGTCCAAATGCAAGATAAATTGACCTAATACAGTGGAAATAAATAAGGTGTATAGTATATGTTTGTCTAAAAAAATATTAATTGCACAAAATAGTTAGCCAGTTTTATTACAGTTCTTCTTGTATAGTGTAACAGGAGTTATTTTTCCAGCGAGGCATTTATAAAGGGAATTTCAGGAGATATTATTAACACAGCCCGACATTACTAACCTTGCAGCAGTGTGGTCGTCTGTGGCGTGTTCTCAGGGACGCCTTCTTTGCTGTAGATAGTCTGCTGAAATTCTGGGGCGCAATCATTTATGTCTGTAATCACCACCACAACCTGCGAGACATTTCCATTAAACACGGAAGAGTTCCAGCAGAGCGCCATAAAACGGACACTAATATCTTGATATAAAAATGATTCAGTGTGCATCGGCCACAGGCAAACAGAGCAATAAAGCGTCTGCTCACACGTCAGCGCTATGATAGGGTCATAAAGCTGCTCCCGCCAGAAGCTGCAAGACCCTGGGCAGCCACGGGCCGGCCAGACGCAGAAGGTTTGAACTGTCAACAGCAACACCAGGAAAATGCTACTACATTCAGTGCTGGAAATAACATCTCAGTATTCTAATCTGCCATCCTCCTTTTACACATTAGGGTGCTATCTGGAATTTCTAATCTCTATATTGTCCATTTCCAGACATGAGCACTACCTATCATATTACCCTCCTGCCCCCTTTGTCTTACAAGGGTTAAACTGGACCAACAGCCTGGCACAGTTGGAAAACAAAGGTAGCGACCATTTCGGAGCTTCTACTCCCAACTGACATAACAGATGATGCAGGAAGCCCAACAGCACTCCCTGTTTGCAGGCAGCCTGCAAATGCATGAACCAACATCTTGTTTTTAAAATTGACCCCAGTAGGAGTTAAAAAAAAGTAAATTAATTTTTATGTGCAGCAATTGCCCTGAGGAGGGACGTATATGAGCATGGTTTGTTGTGTTGGTCTGGTTTCAGTCATATTTGATTGTTGGTCCGCTTTAAAGAATGCCTGTAATGATAACCCTACCTCTTTGTAACCTACCTATAATGACATATTCAACTCTGTAAACGCCTAACAACCTAAAGAAGCCAGAACCTCCAAGAGACTTCCTGATTCCCAGGTGAGTAGCCCTGGCTGCATTGCATGTCCCAACTTTGGGGACTCAAAAATAAGAGTAGGGACCACACTAAACACAGAGTGCCTTGCCGGGGCAGTGTGGCTTCCACATGTATCTGCAGATATATGCAACCAAATCTCTGTCTTTCCACATAGCTAGACATGTTCGGTGCTTAATACTTGGATGATAAGAGGGTTAAACTGGGAGGTAAATTGGTTCCCAGGCCCTGAATAATAATCATTTTGTATAAATAGTGATGGAGCTACTCCCACCCCCTTTGCTAGGCTTCCTGATACCCCTTAAATACATAAGGAGCCATGCATCTGCCAGAAAGTGGGGCAGAGTAGGTAAGGGGGTGGACGGGAACTGAAACAGGTTCTCATTTTTAGACAGTAAGGGGACAAAAGCAAGCTTCTTTTCCAACTGTGATTTTTTTGCTGTGGTATACAAGGCAGGGTTGGATGTTTAAAGTGATCCTATATCCAGAAAGAAAGTTTATGTCGTCACCTTCTGTCCCCAGCCCAACGCCCTCAAAACCACCTGTGTTTCTTTTTTTTACTAAAGTCTTTACTAAACACTGACAGGAAGCAGGATGATGTCCAAATGGTAGCCATATGCTAATTTATTCATATACAAGCTAAACTGCCAAAAAATGGCAGTTCAGTTTAAAGTGCTTTCCGATTTATTGCAGTTATTATAGCTGAAAAGGATGACCCCCGATGAGCTGTGATTAAAAGAATATATCATTGCTGGAGAGCACCGGGGGCTCTGTTGCATGGTCAGGGAGCAATATGGCAGTATTCTGCTTTCTGTTTTTATCAATACTGGGCAAAGGCTTTAGTAAAAAAAGAAACAGGCTGTTTTGGGGGCACTGGGCTGAGGATAGAAGGTGAGGACATAAAATTCCTTTATAGGTATAGGATCAGTTTAAAGCAGAACAAAACCCAGGGCATCTGGCCCTGGATCTTTACACTGCTTGTACCCCCACCACTGGGGTACGCTGACAAACTCACCTATTCCTCATTCCTATGGCACATGTGCTTGTTTTAAATGGGAAGCGGTAGCGGACGCATCCCCTGCATCTTTGGGCGGTGTATTGAGATAGGCTGGAGTGGGAGTGCACTTGTTACTGGGGGGAGCGGTGGCTCAGATTCCCCATTGAAATCAGTCAGGGCCCTTGCTAAAGGATATAAACAATGCAACGGACTCTGATTGGATGAGAACCTGTGCATGCGCGGATGGACTGAGGAGGGGTGAGTTTTATTGGGGGAACTGGGGGTTCAAACAGCAGAGCATCTCAATTTAGGATACAGTACAAAACCTGGTAAAATCAAAATTCCATGTTCTGTTTTGCTTTAAAGTGGACCAAAACCCAGGATTTTTACTATACTGGGTTTTGGTCCTTTCCTCCAGCGCACCCAGATCAGGGATGCCCTGCTGTGTGAAACCCCCCAGGTCGCCCAATGTGCCTCACCCTCCCCCGGTCCTATGGCACATGCGCAGCCTCCCAACCAATAAGTGCGCTCAACTGTGCTGGTGCAATGTTGGCTTGGCTCATCTAAGGAGCCGAGTCCAGCCATGATCCGCCGAGTGCACCGCATGCCCGCGCTGAGCGTTCACAAATGCCTGACGTGGGCACGCGCCCTGCTATAGGATAGCAGGGATACGGCGCGACTCATGCATGCGCCGTTGGACCAGTGAAGTGAAGGTGAGTATAACGGGCGACTTAGGGGGGTCTCACACAATGGGGCATCCCGATTCTGGATGCTCCAGGGGTAGGGGATCAAGCACTCCTGGAATCTTATAGATTTTGGTCCACTTTAAGCAGTATGTTCTTTTATGTTGTCACTCTGTGGCTTCCATTCTTAGTCCCAGAAGCAACTGAACTCTCAACGGTCACTTAGCCAGCAACACCACAGCTCTGTTGCTAGGGCATGCCATCCCATATAAGAATTATCCCTGAAAGAGTTTTGTAAAAGAACCAGCACTCCAATGCAAAGGTAAAAGTAAATAAGCTTATACTTGTAATTCAAACACCATAAATCGTGCAAAACAAGGATTGGTTTCTGGTCGACGTTTCGGGGTGCACTGTGGCCCCCTTCCTCAGGACCAACCACATACAACCAGAACAGACAGTGAATAGCCATTAAATACAAAAAGGGGGCCAAGTGGCCCATATCCATTCAAAAATTCGCGCCTGACGTCATCAATGACGTCACCGGCGCTCGGAACTTAGCATATCAATAAGAATGTAAATTAATGCTGTAAATGACAATCGAGGGGCCCCTTGAGGTCCCGGCTTACCTCTGCTATGCGCCCCTGCCATTCGAATCTGCAGGGCACCGCCGCTATTGTCAGCAGGCAACCCCATGCTGTCCCCCAATCAGGGAAGGTCAGGCGTGATGTCACAGGTCCCGGGAAATCTGCCCGGTAACCGATGATGCTACCCAGCCTCAAGGGGCTCCTCGATTGTCATTTACAGCATTAATTTACATTCTTATTGATATGCTAAGTTCCGAGCGCCGGTGACGTCATTGATGACGTCAGGCGCGAATTTTTGAATGGATATGGGCCAGTTGGCCCCCTTTTTGTATTTAATGGCTATTCATTGTCTGTTCTGGTTGTATGTGGTTGGTCCTGAGGAAGGGGGCCACAGTGCACCCCGAAACGTCGACCAGAAACCAATCCTTGTTTTCCACGATTTATGGTGTTTGAATGTATAAGCTCATTTACTTTTACCTTTGCACTGGAGTGCTGGTTCTTTTACAAAACTCGACATGGGATACATATGAGTAAGAGTGCGACAGCCACTAGAAAATTTGTTATCCCTGAAAGAGGGATCCAGGGATACTGCTACTGCACCCTAACACAAATTTAAAGAAGAACAAAAATAGGCGATCGGTGCAGACCAGCCTGCGGGGATCCCCCCCCCCTACCCTCCCCTCGTCCTTCACCCCCTCCTCCCATCATGTCCACCCTTCATTCCCCCCTCCCCTTCTTTGCTTCTCTTTCTTCCTGTGATTCTCTCCGCCTCTCGTCGTGTGGCCGGCCCCCCGTCGGTCTCCTCGGCCATGGCCGGGGTTGGGCGGCGGAGGGGCGGGCTACGATGAGATGCCATTATGGTTTGCATATGACGGCAATTAATCGACGCGAGAGACAACGTGATTGATGATTGATAAAAATTGACAAATTTTGATGTACTAATTGTTTATTCAAACTTTTGCCACACTGTAATTACATTGCCAATCATTTTCTTGCTGATCCGAAATGCCGCGTCTCGCTACTGGCCTAGATCACGAGAACTTGCTGTAACCACTGTGTTGTTTGCCTCCCCTGCGCGGGATGGATTCCTGTTTGGCTGACCATCTATTTTTTTTTTTTGTACTGCCTTCTTTGAATAAAATAAAAATATTGAAAGATAAAGAAGAACAAAAAATGGAACTTTAACTCTCCCGGGTTTTGTACATCTTTAAGTTTGGCCATGTTTGGGTGCAGTAGCAGAGTTATTGTTAGGGATGTGCAGTTGCTGGCTGGGTGACAGCTGGGATTGGACAGTTTCTCCTGGCTCTGGAAGTGAGAGATCACAGAGCGACTGTGTGAGAGGAGACACTGCTTATGAGGATCATGCAATGCAGATCAGGTAGGCAATAAAAAAATAAAATTCACCATTGGAAAGGAAGTCTGTGTTTACATCTGAGGAACTGCCCTAATACTTCTTTCTCTAAACCCTTCTTACAAGTATCAACAACGAGCCACCAACTGGTAATGTTTTGTGGATGTCCAGTTGGAGATGGTTGGGGAACACTGTTATACATAATAAGTCACACCTGGGAAATAGGGAATAGTGCAAAGGGAACTCTGAAATGTACCATAGAGGCCAAAAGGATCCAGGAAGAGCCACTGCCAATGAGCACTAACCAACATAGACCCTTATTTATGAAGGAATAGCGACAGGTAGCGACTGGTGAGCGGCCGGTAATGACGGGCCCCGCAACGAGAACGCCGGCTCCCCACCACAATCACACATTTATCAAGCCAATCCTGCTTAGCGACTGAGATAGCGCCATATAGCCACTCATTCATCATTATTCCAGCCTCAGCCCACAGCGCCAGCGTCCGACCTTGAACAGCGACAGGTATGACCTCTCGCTACCTGGCGCGCTCCAATGCATTTCAATGGAACAATCTTTAAATATTAATAATTAATTGTTATTAATTTTTTTTTTTTTTTTTTTTAAATGTGAAAAATTCTGTGACCACTTCTGCCATTTTAGATAATTTTTTTAAGGGACAAAAAATTAAAAAAAATTGTCCAGAATTGATATTACAGGTCTGATATTAATGTATTCATATTACTAAATTATTTAAAAAACTTGTTTTTTTTGGTTTCCAAAAATATGGTGGTTTGGGGGGTTAAAAAACTACTTTTAACCCATCGCCGCCAGCGCTCTGGGGTTTAAAGTTGCATTTTACAGCGCGATAATTTTTGGAGCGTGATTTTTTAATGAATATGGTGGGAGCCGGTTGCTAGGGCCAGTCGCTATCATGGGCTCCCATACATCGCGGAACCTGTCAAATAGCGACTCGTCACCCTGTATTCAACATTACTGCACACCGACTCAGTCGCTATCAACTACCGAACAACGGCCAAGCACAGCAACTACTAGCGGCGCTGTGAAAATACTGCTACAGTCGCTCAACTGTCGCTACCTGCCGCTATTAATGAATCGGCCTCTAAGTCACACCTGGGAAATAGGGAATAGTGCAAAGGGAACTCTGAAATGTACCGTAGAGGCCAAAAGAATCCAGGAAGAGCCACTGCCAATGAGCACTAACCAACATAGTCTTTGAACAGCATATATACATGACAAAGCAATTGACTCAAGGACAAAATCACTTTTCTTTGCATACCTCGGCAGTGCTGCTTAGAGACTGTTGGTCTTCCTTCGCCATCACAACTAGCAGAAACTGGTGGGGATCACGCTCGTAATCCAAGCTCTTTGTCATGGATATTGCCCCCGTCAGACGGTGAACTGTGAATAACTTGTGTGGATTGGAGATTAAACTGTAGCTTAGGGTCCTGTTCTGGTGGGACACAGCCGATGCCGTCACTAGTCTAGATCAAGGGAACATTTATATGGTTCAAGATGTTAGATTTATATGCGGGGTACTCATAGATACACAGCATGACTGTAGAACATTCATTGCATAGAGAAAGTGGTTCACAACCCATCATTCATGATCATGTGTAGAGATGAGTGAACTTTTTAAATGTTTGATTCGGGCAATTTGCAGAATTTCCTTAAGAAATTCAGGTTTGTCTGAACAGAACGTTTAATGGACTCGCTCCAAAATTAGAAAATAAGCTTACCTCATCTCCAATCCAGTGCAAAATGATGTCTTCATCATCTGGCGCTGTCCTGCCCCGGTCTCCACAGCCTCCATAGCCCCAACTGGGCTTCTGACAGCTGGACACAGAGAGGGGCTTTTATAGCAGGAGTGAGCTGTGATGTCACAGCTCACTTTCGCTATAAAAGCCCCTCCCTGCAGCGGGGAGCACAGCCGCCAGAAGCCCAATCGGGGCTTTGGATGCTGCCAGCATGGGAAAGTGGCAGAGTGAAGCAGGACAGGCCAGAGGACAGCAAGAGAGCAGGTGAGTTAGGATTTTAGGTAAAGTTTGGTCATCAGGAACCCTAAACAATTTGAGTTGAATCCCATTCTCACTGAAATTGGGAGCAAACTCTGGTTCGTTAGAACCGGTTCACTCATCTCTACTCATGTGTCCATATCTGACACGGATTGTGTCTAGCAAAGTGTGAACATTTGTATTCAAGATTAAATAAAGGAACCTACATTTTGGATTGTATGTATACTGAAGCACAGGCTTATACACTCCACTAGAGAAGGGGCACTTTCAGAGATCTGTTTGAGAGGTCCATTGGGCTCCTGCGCTCTAAACTTTCATTGAGTCTTCAGCTTCCTTCCATAGTCCTTAGAACTTACTTCAGCTTTCTACCACCCTCTAGATCTGTTTTCAGGTTCCCACCATTGGCTTACTTGGCTCTTTTCTTGGCTAACTACCACTATCTTCCTTTAGCTTTCTACTACCTTCCTTTGCTTTTTCTTCAGCTTTCTACCACCCTTCTTTGGATTGTTTCAGATTCACACAATTTCCTGACAATTTGGGGAAATGAGAGGGGAGAGGGGTAAATTGATGAAGAAGCAAGGATGCATCTTGGTAACTAAAGCTGGTCATTTTAGGAATATTGCGAAAATAGTTAGTAACTGGCAATTATCAGTAATATAACTTTTATGTAATTGTATTCATTTTTTATGTTATGTGTACCTTTAAGTTGAAACCTCTACAGTCTAGGAGTTAATGTAATTGTTAAGTCCCTAAATAAATAAATATATATATTGATGTCATGATTAAGGACCTGTTGTCCGAAACGCGTTGGCGTTAGGGCTTATTGTGTACATATTCATCTATGCTGTGACCTGTTGGATTATTGATTTTAAACGAAGATAATAAATGCTGAAGGATTTTACAACATTTGCTGGCTGGCTCAATACTTTCTACAAATATATATATATATATATATATATATATATATATGCAACTGTCTGTTTACAATACCATATTTTATACACTCATTGGTGTGATTCCTTTGCCCCACAACTTACAGTGAGCGGTTATTGTTATAATAATCACTTATTTTATTATTGATAATTTTTATAATAATAATTCTTTACACTACCACCTTTAGTTTCCTACAACCCCCTCTCTGGGTCTTACTTCAGCTTTTACCACCTTCCCAGAACTCTCAGTTTCCTACCACCTTGGATCCTTCTTCAGCTTTCTACAACCTTCATGGGTCTGTTCAGCTTGGGTCTTTCTCCAGCTTCCTACTACCTTTTTTGGGTCTATCTTTAGCTGTCTTCAACTTTCTATGGGTCTTTCTCTAGCTTCCTACCACCTTTCTTGGATTTTTCTTCAGTTTTCTACCACACCTGATCATGTCATTTTTAGCCTTCTATTCCCCTTTCCTGGGCCTCTCTAAGCATTTCCTAAGCATCCCTACCACCCTTCCTGGGATTTTCTTCAAATTTCTGCCACCCCTCCCTGTCTTTTTTCACTACCTTATGTGGGTCTTTCTTCAGCTTTGTACCACCTTCTTTGCAGGTATTCCCTGGTTCTGAAACCGGCAGTCTGTCTTGTTCTCTCTTACGCTCTCTTTAAAAAATATTTTTTTATGTATATATTTTGAAAAAGTACACTCAGGATGAGCGATTAGAAGGAGACTGATGTAGTTGTAGTAGGGGTGTGTTGGCCAAAAGAAGTAACAGTGGTGGCTTTGAGGAACAGCACCACCTCTGGGTGAAAGCTTTGGCAGAATTTGCTGCATTGTCTATAATAATTGTATGCTTAGCATTGGTGGGAGCTTAGATGGATGGAGTGTTAGAAACATGGTTCAAATTTGGTACTGATGGAGGAGGGAGGGCTATAAATAAAAGGATTCATATATTCAGAGAGGTAAGGCAATAGACATGTGTATTGCTAGCATGCTAGCATGTGGGGATTGTTACATATGGATGTAGGGGTGTGGTGGAAGGACATACAAGTAGAGGTTGTGGGCAGCTTGATTGTTGCCATACAACATACAATATATATGTTACCTATACCTGGGTCACTTACATGCGTCCTGCAGGCGTGTTCTCTGAAATGTAGACAGTATATGAGACGTTTTTGAACTGGGGTGGCCTGGCACCGACGACCACAGACACAGTAGCTGGAGAACTTTTATTTCCAAGTTTGTCTGAGGCTTGCACCAGCAGTTGATATTCTGCATCTTCCTCCAGGCTAAGTCCCGTAGTCTGTATCCATCCGGAGCTTCTGTCCACCACAAACCTGTGCCCTCCTCCTGGATGAACAGAGATGTTATCCATCATACATAAAATATAAAAAGTAAATGCTGCACTTTACTCCTCTTCTCTCCAACTTCCAATTTATTGCTGCAGGGTCAGATCAACCCCAAGGTAACCTAGGGGGGTTATAAACCCACTAACAGTTCTAGTAAAACAGCAGGGGAAACTCCAGGCACGCAGTGCAGAGTGTGGGATCCTGGCACACGCCATTTATAAATGCCTGGTCACAGCTCGGCAAAACTGCTTGGTGGTAAAGAACGAGTCATTTGACAATGGGCAAATAGGACAAATTCTACATTGCTTGTATCCCTTTTGTTAGTGCACAATGGAGTACAATATCTATGTATCCACTGTCCCTAACCTGTTCTTGTTGAGTGCAACCAACCACTGAGGAACCAAGGCTAAAGATCACAGTTGGCTGCTAATATTCGTTCTGTACAGTTTAATAGTCGCTAAGGCCTTTATTTAACAAGGGATAGCGACAGGTAGCGACTGGTAAGCGACCGGTAATGACGGGCACTGCCACGAGAACACCGGCTCCCCACCACAATCACACATTTATCAAGCCAATCCTGCTTAGCGACTGACATAGCGCCAGATAACCACTCATTCATCATTATTCCAGCCTCAGCCCACAGCGCCAGCGTCCAACCTTGAACAGCGACAGGTATGACCTCTCGCTACCTGGCGCTCTCCAATGCATTTCAATGGAACAATCTTTAAATATTCATAATTCATTATTAAGGTTTTTTTTTTTTTTTTTTTTAAATGTGAAAAATTCTGTGACCACTTCTGCCATGTTAGATATTTTTAATTGAAACCCCCCAGAAAGCCCCCAAAACTCACCTCTCCCCGCTCCCACGTGGCCGCGCCGTCCAATCGGTGCCGACGTACAAGCTGATTGACAGCAACGTACAAGCAGCTTGCCCGTCGGCGCCTCCCGCGCGTCACTCTTGACGTGTGCGCGCCCGCACCGGCCATTCAGAGACGGCCGGCGCGGGCGCGCGCACGGCTAGAGGGGCGCGAGGTAAGGTGATTTGGGGTGCTTGGGGGGGTTTCACCCCGCGGGACATCCCGATCTCGGATGTCCCGCGGTGTGTGAGGTGATCGGCCCGGGAATCTTATAGATTCCCGGGCCGATCACCTCAGGGTGTTGGTCCACTTTAAAAACTTGTTTTTTTGGGTTTCCAAAAATATGGTTGTTTGGGGGTTAAAAAACTACTTTTAACCCATCGCCGCCAGCGCTCTGGGGTTTAAACATGCATTTCACAGCGCGAGAATTTTTTGAGCGTGATTTGTTAATGAATATGGTGGGAGCCGGTCGCTATGGCCAGTCGCTATCATGCGCTCCCATACAGCGCGGAACCTGTCAAATAGATACTCATCACCCAATATTCAACATTACTGCACACCGACTGAGTCGCTATCAACTACCGAACAACGGCCAAGCACAGCGAATACTAGCGGGCGCTGTGAAAATACTGCTACAGTCGCTCAACTGTCACTACCTGCCGCTATTAATGAATCGGCCTCCCCGTCTAGTTTTGTATTTCAACACAATTCCTGGTACCAAGGGGAGCAGTAGATAGCACAGTTATGTTGGTAGGTGAGTGTGGAAGCCTTGGTTATGGACAGCGAGGGTCTGATTGAAAAGTCCACCAACATGTACAGAGGCAACAGAGTAGGGAGTAGAAAAAATTCTGGGAGTTTAAAGTGGACCATCACCCTCCTGTGATCGGCCCGGGAATCTATAAGATTCCCGGGCCGATCACCTCCCTCCCCGCGGGACATCCGAGATTGGGATGTCCCGCGGGGTGAAACCCCCCCAAACACCCCAAATCCCCTTACCTTGCCTCCCTCGCGCCCCTCTAGAGGTGCGCGCGGACAAGCGGCTCCTCCGCCGCCGCCTCCCGCGCGTCACTCTTGACGTGCGCGCGCCCGCGCCGGCCATTCACAGACGGGAGGCGGCGGAGGAGCCGCTTGTCCGCGGCTGTCAAATTGCTTGTCCGTCGGCGCTGGGAGCGGGGAGAGGTGAGTTTTTCGGGTGATCGGGGGGGTTTCACACAGCGGGGCACCCCGATCGGGGGTGCCCCACCGAAGTGGACCAAGACCCAGGATAGTCAAAATCCTGGGTGTTGGTCCACTTTAAACCTCACACTGTTGCCTTGCTGTGCAATGTAACAAGCAAGACAGGAATCTTGCTTTTACATTGTGAACAGCCAAGTGTGTATCTGCTGTTACAATGTTGCAATGAGTAGACACTACGGTTTTACATTGTATAACAGCCAGGTGCCTTGCTGTTTTAAAGTGGACCAACACCCAGGATTTTCACTATCCTGGGTTTTGGTCCACTTCGGTGGGGCACCCCGATCGGGGGGTGCCCCGCTGTGTGAAATCCCCCAGAATGCCCGGAAACACTCACCTCACCACGCTCCTACACGGGCGCTCGTCCAATCAGAGCGCTCAGAGCCGCTGTGGTATGCACGTACAAGTGGCGTCCAACCAAAGCGGCTCTGAGCGCTGGAGGCCGCATCTCGCGCTCCCCTCTAACAGGGAGCGCGCCCGCGCCGGCCATTCACAAACGTTCGACCTGGGTGTGCGCCCTGCTAGAGGGAAGCGCGAGACGCGGCCACGGCCCATGCATGCGCCGTTGGAATGGGGTTAAGGTGAGATTTCTGGGCTTCCTGGGGGGTTTCACCCCGTGGGACATCCCGATTTCGGATGCCCCGCGGGGAGGGATCTGATCGGCCTGGGAATCTTATAGATTCCCCCCTGGGTGTTGGTCCACTTTAAGGTAAACCGCCTCACAGCTGACTGCAGAGTGTAAATGAGCTTTCCATCGCACTGCTGTGATACACAGATCACATTTATAATGCTAAAAAATACTTTCCCTTGATTCCAACATAACAGATGCTAATTTAACTTAACCTTCATTAATCTTCCAGCTTATTTTCTATGAGGCATATGACGGGGGTCAGCTTTGATCTTTAGCCTACCCCAAAAAATGTTTACCTTACAGCAAGACCAGGGGACAGATTTACTAGTGACAGATAATTGATTGATTAGATTTGCTCATTGAACCCTGTGCCTGGACTGTCCATTTAACATAAACCTACCGAAAATCATTCCCACACCAGCCACTGTAAGTGGAGGAATGGCTGCTTCCACCATCACCCTATTCATTCGCCCGAATGACCACCATCAGGCAATTATATGTATGCCCGCACAAGATGGGTGGATTTTACCCAATAACCAGCCTACCACTTTCTCATTCCCTTGTATGGAGGACAATCTTGTGACGACCACTGACCAATTCAGTTTACTGGGAGGGCTTGCAAATTGAAGATAAATGATTGGCAGCAGACAATGAACGGCAGCTATACAAGGTAATGAGGAAATGGTAAGCATCAGGTTACTTCCCCCCCCCCCCCAGCCAAAACCTGATTTTATAATTAAGAAAACAAGCACACATCTTGTCCCCACAGTCCAGAGGCAGCCCGGCACACTTCCATGGCAACAGAGGAGCCAAGACCTGTTGTATGTATGTAGTCAGACAATCACAGCTGCAACAGATAGCTCCTATCTGCTATGCTATGAAAGAGTACCAAGTGGCCACGCTAATCAGGGCAGGATCATGGCAATAAGGTGGGCAACCAATCAGGCTTTGCCCGGCGGAGAGACTGGGGGGTGACTAACTTGCTGTAAAAGCAGGTCAGACCAGATCTGATAACAGGTTCCCTTTCCCAAAGTTCCCACATCTTAGATCAGCCAAGAGCATGAATGTAAAGAAGACCAAATGAGTAAGTGAGATGAACACAAGGGATGAATTCCAAGGTTGGTAATACTACCCTAGTGATTAAACTGACAAGATGTCCCATTTTCGGTGGGGCATAGAAACATAGAAGGTTGACGGCAGAAGGAGACCATACGGTCCATCTAGTCTGCCCTTATGTGTATACTGTATGTACTCTTTATCTTATGTGTATACTGTATGTTCTCTGTATCTTATGTGTATACTGTATGTTCTCTGTATCTTATGTGTATACTGTATGTTCTCTTTATCTTATGTATATACTGTATGTTCTCTTTATCTTATGTGTATACTGTATGTTCTCTTTATCTTAGGATAGATGTGAGCTTATCCCAGGCAGGTTTAAATTCAGTGACTGTTGATTTTTCAACTACCTCTGCTGGAAGTTTGTTCCCAGCATCTACTACTCTTTCTGTAAAATAATATTTTCTAACATTGCTCCTGATCTTCCCCCCGACTAGCTTCAGGTTGTGCCCCCTTGTTCTATCATTAAGCTTCTTCTTAAAAACACTTCCCTCCTGAACCTTATTCAATCCTTTCACATATATAAAGGTCTCCATCATGTCCCCTCTCTCCCTTCTTTCCTCCAGACTGTACAAATTAAGTTCTTTAAGTCTCTCCTGATGAAGTTTTAAGTTGAAGTCCTTCCACCATTTTCGTTGCCCGCCTTTGGACACGTTCTATTTGAATAATGTCTTTTTGCAGGTAAGGTCTCCAGAACTGCACACAGTATTCTAGCTGTGGCCTCACCAGGGCTCTATACAGTGGCATCACAACCTCCCTCTTCCTGCTGGTGACGCCTCGAGCTATGCAGCCGAGCATCCTGCTTGCTTTTCCCACTGCCTGGCTACACTGTCCACTCATCTTGCAGCTATCAGTAATCAGTATCCCTAAATCTCTCTCCTCCGAGGTCCTGGATAACACAGTGCTGCCCATACGGTGCTCAGAGCAGGGATTCCTTCTACCCAAGTGCATGATTTTACATTTAGAGACATTAAACTCTAGTTTCCACAGTTTTGACCATCTATCCAGTAAAGCTAAATCATTTTCCATGTTGCAGACACCTCCCGGAATATCCACCCTATTACTAACCTTTGTATCATCAGCAAACAGACTATATCATCTGCAAACATGGGGCAAATGGGCAGTCTCACTTTGGGGCCAACTGTCCCTCTGGGGACCAACAAAAGCTTAAATGCTAGATGTCTGGGTTGTTTACAACTGCTCTGACGCTTTGGTTGAATGGTGGTAGTGGAATAAATGGACTTCTTAACATTGGCTCAATATCCCTAAGGCGTGTGACCTGCATTTAAGCTATGTGCTAAACCACACCCCTACCACGCCCATCACCCACAAACTGATTTCAATTGTCCCACTTCGAGGACCCAAAACAAACCTTCTAGTAGGAAGTACTCCACTTCTCCATTGTCCCCTTTGTCCCTGTCAATGGCATTCAGTTTGTAAACATAGGTCCCCGATGCGGCCAGAGGTGACACGGCGGCCAAATAAGGGAAGGGCTCCATCATCCACTTCGGAGATTCATCATTGACATCAGTCACTGTGAGCTGTAGATATAACAGATGCCAGCCTTCACCTATTTAAATAAAAAGGCATATTAATTTTATATAAATATAGACCCGCAATTAAACATAACACTATATATAAATTTACAGTGCCTCGAAAAGTATTTATGCCCCTCGAAATTTTCCACATTTTTAAAGTTACAGCCACGAACCTAAATGTATTTTATTGAGATTTTATTACACAAAGTAGCAAGTATTTGTGAATTGAAATGTAATTGTAACATGCTTTTCCAAATGTAAAAAAAAAAAACAAAACTGAAAATCGTGCCATGCATATGTACTCACCCCCCCCCCTCCGACAAGTACATACTTTGTAAGCCCAACTTGATCTGCAATTATCTTTGTACCTGGTGGGACTCCAGGGCTAGCCCACCTATAGGTCCACAAACACTAGTTGCACACTCCTATACTCATTAATACAGTTTATTAGAAAATAGAGTACATACACATAATACTACATACAAACAATACTACATACAGACAGTTAAAAAACATATAATAAAAACCCAAAAAGTGGGGAGGAACTTGGGGCTGTAAATATAGCCAATAGATTATTCAATAAAATGTACATCCAAATAATAATAAAATTCATACATCGTAATGTGCAGTGGCGCTTATGAGAAGTGCAAAGTGCATAAAGTGCCTGGTGCCTACTATATGAAAGTGTCCTATCCAAAAGTGAAAAAATACACTGCTAAGAACTTGCAGTTATCAACATAGTTAAGAATCGTGCATTTCATGCAAACCAATAACTCTAAAATAAAGTGCAAAGTGCAAAACAAAACATGTGCATCTGCCCTAATACTATACCTATACAGTGCCCCTATAAAGTCCAATAAGCGCCATCCACAAACAATGTATTACACATTACTACAATTAATCCGTATAAGATCTATATGCTCAGATAACAGGCCAAGCCCACTGTCCTCCCCACTTACCTCACCGACGCGATGCGTGGTCCTCCACCACTTCGCTAGGGTGTTTATTATTATTTGGATGTACAAGCCCCAAGTTCCTCCCCACTTTTTGGGTTTTTATTATATGTTTTTTAACTGTCTGTATGTAGTATTGTTTGTATGTAGTATTATGTGTATGTACTCTATTTTCTAATAAACTGTATTAATGAGTATAGGAGTGTGCAACTAGTGTTTGTGGACCTATAGGTGGGCTAGCCCTGGAGTCCCACCAGGTACAAAGGTTATATGCGGTGTGGTCCCTATAGTTAGCACCTGTCTGTTAGTGTTTATTAGGGTTGTGCATACCTAGTAGGGGGGATATAGTGTAATTGATCTGCAATTATAACAGCAAAGGAAAGGGGTTACTGGGCCTCCCCTATTTGGTCCCAACATGGACCAGGGGCTCCATATAACAGCAAAGGAAAGGGGTTACTGGGCCTCCCCTATTTGGTCCCAACATAGACCAGGCGCTCCACCACCCTAAAACCTCGCCCAAAATACCAACAATGTGTACTATAAACACATATTATGTTTTATTGTTCAATTCTGGCATTAAAAACAGTTTTTAGACACATTAACACAATTGTACATACATTCAGGTAGCCAACCAAAGACTGTTACAAATACAAACTATTCAGTTGCTAATGCGGGTGGGTTGGTAATGCATCCCTTAAAGTGGGCAAACTAGTTTCGCCTATCTATAGGCTTCGTCAGTGCCCATGAACATGCCCTACGTTTCATTGAATAATGAATGCAGTTGGAGACAACCCCTGGTTCCTGCAATATAGTAGGTTGTAATAGAGCCTGTATACTGGTCGATGGTCTATATCCAAATAGAAAGAGCAGAAGTGCACACAGCAGCCTAGATAGGGCAGTAACACCTTGTAGGCTCACTGAAGCATGAGGGGGAGCACTGAATGTATCTCGTCCCTCCCCCCCTGCAATTACAAGTCTTGCCACAGATTTCACATGGGATATTCGTCTGTACTTTGACTAGGCTATTCCAATACATGAACATTTGATTTAAACCATTCCATTGCAGGTTTGGCTATCTGCTTCGGGTCGTTGTGAAGGTGAACCCCAGTCTCAAGTCTTTTGCAGTCTCTATCAGGTTTTCCTTCAGGATTGCCTTGTATTTTGCTCCATCCATCTTCCCATCAACTGAGACCTTCCTGGCTTTCTTTCTGCCACTCTTTCATGAAGGCCAGATTTGTGAAGTAAAAGGCAAATAGTTGTCATGCAAACCAATTCACCCACCTGAGCAGTGGATCTCTGCAACACAAAGATCTGTCCCACAATCTATTTATACCCCGGAGTGTAACCATAACCCAAGGGCATCCACTAAGGTTAGTGGAAAGGTGCTTTTTCCACTGACATAGGAGGGGATTCTTCTCTGTAAGAGCAGTGAGACTATGGAACTCGCTGCCAGAGGAGGTAGTAATGATGGATACAGTACAAACGTTCAAAAGTGGCCTTGATGCCTTCCTGGCATGTAATGACATTTCCAGCTATGGCTACTAGACCACTGGAAGGAGTTAAACAGGCTGAACTGGATGGACTAAAGTCTTTATTCAGCCTTACATACTATGTTACTATGTTACTGGGCCTCATGGCTACTTCTGTAATTAGTGCTCTAATTGCCTGAACTGTTTAGGCGGATAGCCATGACCTTGTAGGTTTCCAGTTGTGCAATTCTCCTTCCATTTAAACAGAATGGCTTAACAGTCCTCTGTGAGATGTTTAATGCTTGAACTATTTCATAGCCTAACCCTGCAAAACACTTTGCCCTAAGCTTTTCCCTGAGCTGCCTGGTGTGTTGCATTGTTTTTATGATGCTATTTGTTCCCTAATGTACTGTAACAACACTTTTCAGTTCTGAGAAATGTCAGGGATCTGGCGGCTCTGATGCACATAAGAGAATACGTTTTGCAGTTGTGTCTGCAGCAAAGTCTGTCCTTCCTTGCAGAGGCCTCCAGTGAACACCAGACCAGCCAGGACCAGTGTTCCCTCTAAGCTGCGCGCAGCCCTACGCGCCGTCCGCGCATATCTGTCAGCTAATTTAAAAAAAAAAAATGCCCAGTCAAGTCCGGCGCCGCCGCTCACAGCTGCTGCCGCTTTCAGTTGTTGCGGCTGTGTTTAAACCCCAACCCTCCGCTGACATCATGCCTCTGGTTTCCCCCTATTGGTCAGCAAGGCGTTCTCACACGCTGCTCCTTCTCTCACACGGGGGCTCGATCAGCATGTCATCCGGCATATTTAAGGGAGTGAGCAAGCCCGCCATTTTCGTGTGAGGGAAGGAGCAGCGTGTGAGAGAAGGAGCAGCCATTCGTCTCGTGTAAGGGGAGGAGCAGCGGTCTGAGAAGCAGGTAAGTTTTAGGTATTAGGTATACAAGGTAAAATGGGAGCGAGAGAGGAAAGAATGTGGAAAAGAGGGACAAAGAAAAAAGTAGGTAATGTGGAAAAAAAAGAGAGAAGGGGGATGAGGAAAAGACAGAGGAGCAGGGAATGTAAAGAAGATAAAATCAATGTGACAATAAAGGAAAATAGGTACTGGTGCTATGAAAACCAAGAGAAAATAATACAGAAAAGAGGTAGGAAAGATGGGGAAAAATAGGAAAGTGGACCAACACCCTCCTTGATCCGCCCGGGAAGCTATAAGATTCCCAAGCCGATCGGATCCCTCCATGCGGGCATCCAACATCGGGGTGCCCCGCTATGTGAAACCCCCCAGGACGCCCGCAAACCTTACCCTACTCCCGGTCCAACGGCGCATGCGCATCTTGCGCTTCTCTCTAGCAGGGCGTGTGCCCGCGCCTGCCAATTCTGAATGGCCGGCGCGGGCGCGCTCCCTGTTAGAGGGAAGTGTGAGATGCGGCCGCTGCCCGGAGATGCGCTTTAAAGTAGACCAACACCCAGCGGGATCGGCCAATCCAATCCCTCCCCACGGGGCATCCAAAATCGGGATGCCCTGCTGTGTGAAACACCCCAGGACGCTTTCTGTTTCTTAGATCTGGATCTTTCTGTTGAATGCTCTTTACCTTTTTTTTTTTTTAGTAGTAGTTTGTTCCAGTGTATTTATCTCAGTTTTTTTCCATTGCCCACCTTTTATCGCGCATTGCCCAGCTCCCTCGCTACTCCGCTCAGCAACTGCTCCGGCTTAGAGGGAACATTGGCCAGGACTCTGGTCCCTGAGGGTTGGTTGCTTGCCTAGGGGCCTAAGGGCTCCTCCTCACACATGGGACTCCACCTTGCCTGCTGCTGTCCTGAATCCAGTCCAGCAATCCTGAGAACAGTGAGTCTGACAGTACAACATAGTCAAAAATTAGTTCTGATGGGGAGCCGTCACCTTTGGTTGCTCTAACACAGGCTGTCTAAGGCTGTTATCACCAGCTTCTGGGCGATTTGGATCAGTTTCACTGACAGAAACACCCATTCCAGACTCTTCTTCTCGTACTGCTGAGATGCCTCAGCCTTCAGTCACTGCTGCCCCTGCCACTGCTTGCATGGATGCCGCTTATTGTGAACCCTAGATTTCTTTGCCTGAAAAAGAATTCTGGGTACCTGCTGTATCTAGCTTTTTAACTTCCACACAAAGACTGTAATCTTGCTGCCTGCTGCACACCCCCTCCCAGACTTGGGCCCATTAGAATTGAAAAAGTTTGGTTGGGGGCTAGGCTCACCCCCATATAGGAGAAGAAACACCTTTGAGACTAACCACGCCTGTTTTATCCAGTATTACAAATGTTCATTAAGTGTTAATCGTTCATAACTAATTTTATTAAACATAGCTATACTATAGGTATGGTCCCCAGATAGACCTACTGTGTCTATAATTGTGAGCCGCACACTTGTGGTAAAATGTATAATCAATTTATTATGTAAAGATTAATTGGCGCTTACATACATAAACATACAACACAGACATTTAAAAACAAAAAGTTAAAAAGGGAGAGGATAAGTTGCGGCTCTTTAAACAATTCAATAGATAAGATGAATGAATATGAAGGTTCCCTATGCCTAATACTAAAAGTGCATACAATATATTGATATATATATATAAAGTGCTAATGCTCACATCAACTTAAAGTGTACAGTGCTTTAAAGTGACCAGTGCAATGTAAAAACCAATGTATGCTGTGTAAAGCAGCCTGTGCTGATTACCAGCACACAAAAACCATATTCAGTGAATCAAAAAAAAAAAAAAAAAAATAGTGCAATATTTTTAAGGCATAAATAGTATGAGAACTCATAAAACAAATGCATATGACCATAGATACGAGCCTGTTATCCTCTAAACGCCCATCGACGCGTTGAGTAGTGGCGACCCCACTACTAGGGGACCTATATGGGTGCCACTATGAACTGCCTATGCTGCATATTGTTATTGGTTTTTAACTTTGTATAAGTGTTTTATATGTGATTATTGTTGTACAAATGTGTATCAAGTCTTTTATAAAATAACAATTGATTGTAAACTTGTGGCTGGTGCCTGTGGCAGGTGGCCACACTTAAAGGCATTTCAGCAAATGTGTGTTGTATCTGTTTAATAAAATTAGTTATGAACGATTAACACTTAAAGTGGACCAACACCCTGAGGTGATCGGCCCGGGAATCTATAAGATTCCCGGGCCGATCACCTCACACACCGCGGGACATCCGAGATCGGGATGTCCCGCGGGGTGTAAACCCCCCAAAACCCCCGAAAAACCTTACCTCTCCAGCCGCTGCTTCCGCCGCTGCCGCCTCTCTGAATGGCCGGCGCGGGCGCGCACACGTCAAGAGTGACGCGCGGGAGGTGCCGACGGGCAAGCTGCTTGTCCGTCGCTGTCAATCAGCTTGTCCGTGGCGGGGAGAGGTAAGTTTTGGGGGCTTTCTGGGGGGTTTCACACAGCGGGGCACCCCCGATCGGGGTGCCCCGGGGAAGTGGACCAATACCCAGGATAGTCAAAATCCTGGGTGTTGGTCCACTTTAATGAACATTTGTAATACTGGATAAAACAGGCGTGGTTAGTCTCAAAGGTGTTTCTTCTCCTATATGGGGTGAGCCTAGCCCCCAACCAAACTTTTTCACTATCATAACACCTTGAGACTATACCAGCCTACTGGGTAACTTTATATATCTCAGTTAGTTGAGGTGTGGTCTCCACACAGGAGGAAGGCGAACTACCCGATCAGGGGACTTCTAGTCGCCTCCTTCCTGTGAGTTCTCCTACGATTGCCCATTAGAATTGAACAGTCCTCTCTTGTCTGCCTTGAATACTTTCTCTACTGCTCTGGCTGAGATGTATGATCATCTGCTGGAACTGCTCTGTATGACCTCTGACAAGACGGACGCCCAGTAGAAGGGTACTTTACTTAGTGGATTTTTGATGTTTAAGTACGGACACACTCTGGAAAAACCCTGTTCTCAAGCGTCAATTTCATCTGGGGCTTTCAGAACAATGAAACGATGTGTGGGGATCCCCAAGTCCCTTGAAGAAGTAACTTATTTAACCATTCATATTAAGCAGCACCTGCAAGAGCTTGGGAATGTTCCAGTAACTTTTATGGGCTTATCCTTTCCCCAGTCAAGAGACAACCTCTGCTTCCTGATGCCAGTGGGTCTGAACCAATGCAGATTGGTGTAACTCGGTCAGTCCTGACTCATGAGGAAAAAATATGCTGCCGACAGGTTAACCTGTGCTATTATTACATAGCGGTGGGTCACTTCCCAAATAATTGCTCAGTTTGTCCCCAGGGTAAGCAAAATACCTTGCCCGCCTCTCCAAAGGCACATATGTTTCTCTCCCTGTTCTCTTCCAGCTCCCAAATGCAATATTAATGGAAGGTTGAAGCACACATTAGTTAAGATAGTTCACAAGAAATTATATCAAATAAGTCAAAGAAGGGGTTCTGATAATACCATGTGCATCCACTCTATGCATATCAAACACATCAGTAATCCTACAAGTGGAAAATCAAACACCCAAGAAAGTACTTGCATTCAAAAAGTTTTAATGCTGGTGAAAATGCATTGGTGAACAGAGATATTTACATATACAACAATATCAGACGTTATATACAAAAATGTGGACCGCAGTACAAGGGTTATAAGGTATGGTAACCAGCATATGTATCACTAGGCTGCTTGAAAGACAGATACAGCTGGGAATTCAGTACTGAAGTATATCTGGTGAGTATCTCAAGACAAAGACTAATGGCCTTATTCATCAAGGGATAGCGCCAGGTAGTGTCTCACTAGCGCCAGGTAGCGCCAGCTATCGGCGGCTACCGACTCCAGAACGCCAGGCGGCGGACACAATCACGCATTTATCACGCTAAATGAGGCTAGCGCCGGCGAGAGCGTCAACTAGCGCGGGATTCATCATGTAGCGGACTGCAACGAACAGCGCCACTGCTAATCCCATCACAGCGCCAGGTATGACCTCTCGCTACCTGGCGCTCTCCAATGCATTTCAATGGAGCAATCTTTAAATATTCATAATTAATTGATATGACTGGTTTTTGTTTTTTTTTTAACTGTCAAGAATTCTGTGACCACTACGGCAATGTTAGATATTTTTTTTAAGGTAAAAAAAAAAAAAAAACATTTGTGCAGAATTGATATTACAGGTCTGATATTAATGTATTCATATTACCAAATGTTTACAAAAACTTGTTTTATTTTTTAATCAACAAATATGGTTGTTTGGGGGTTAAAAACTACTTTTAAGCCATCGCCGCCAGCGCTCTGGGGTTTAAACAAGCATTTCACAGCGCGAGAATTTTTTGAGCGTGATTTGTTAATGAATATGCTGGGAGCCGTTCGCTCTGGCCATTCGCTGTCAGGCGCACCCATACAGCGCGGAACCTGTGAAACAGCGACTCCTAACCCCGTATTCAACATTACCGCACACCGACTGAGTCGCTGTCAACAAGCGAACAACGGCCAAGCACAGCGAATACTAGCGGGCGCTGAGAAAATCACGCTACTGGCGCTCATCTGTCGCTACATGCCGCTATTAATGAATCGGCCTCCCCGTCTATGCAGCTAGTGGGCAAATAATGCAGTACAAAGTAATGAACAGCAAAATAACTTACAATACAAAGCAAGGCAAACAAGCTGGAATACCGTGTGGACAAAAGAAAACCTTGACGTTTCAGCCAGTGCGGCCTTTATCAAGAGATATATACTTCAGTACTGAATTCCCAGCTGTATCTGTCTTTCAAGCAGCCTAGTGGTATATAAGCCATGATAGACTCTAGTGCGTGCAGCCTGGCTGATGGCACTCCTGTTCATTCTGGTCCCATATCTCAACTGAAACAGACATTACTACCCCCAATTGACATTCTGAAAAACTACACTTTGACATAATGTGCATGTTCAGGTCCTGCAATTCCCCTGCAACCTTTCAACACTTTGTCAATAACATAGTTTTGATGTGTCGCTGTCTGTAATTATCTTTCTACAAGACATTCTCATCTACTCTGCCTCCCTTGAAAACCTCTATCCAGTTCCTGAACATCTATGATGCCAGAATATCCATGGATCTTCCAAACTTAAAGGAGTAGTATCGCAAATTTTTCTTGGTGACTTATATTTAAATGGTACTTTGAATGTAGGTAAGTGTTGGAGTAAGAATTACAAATGTAGAAAAAAATGATGTCTGTGCAGCTGGAGACTAATAGCTCATGTTTATGTCTCTGGCCTGTTCCACGCTGAGGAGAGGGAGAAACAATGTAACAAAGTAATCAGCTGTTCAGTACTGGCAGCCGTCCAGCATAATATTGCAACATTGCCTGGCCAGAACTCGTATATCTAAAACAGAGACAAAAGCTCTAGAAGTCATTTAGCTGATTGGTAAATTCAATGTCTTTGAACCAGAGTCATTGGTTCAAATCTCAGACCCGCCAGTTTTTCTTTTTTTCTGGGGGGGGGGGGGGGGTTATTTTATTTCAGAATTGGATTTTTGGGTTTACATCCTGTTTTTTTGCTCTAAACATTTTCTATTTTGACAGTTTTCCCTTCATGTTGGCTCTGCTGCAGAATCTTTCAGTTTACCATTTTCTCTCTCTTTTCTCAACACATTTTTCCATATGATCTTTCTTTCAGCTTTGTGTGTTTTGAGCAAAGACCAACCCAGGATTTTCATCTGGAGTTTTGTTTTGTGCCCCTAGGGGCATCCCGACTTGGGATGCCCTGATATGTGAAATCCCCAAGTTCGCCTGTGAAAACGTACTTTCCCTGTCCCACAGCACATGCGCGGGCTCTCATCCAATCAGCGATGTTTGCACGCAGATGGGGAGCCTGAGCAGTAACCTTCCTGGCCGCCTGGCCTGTCTAAATGACTATCTGCATGAGCGCGCCAGAAAAATGGGGGGATCTGTGGTTATCCAGGGGTCGTTTCACACAGTGGGGCATCCTGATTTAGAATGCCCAAGGGGGAAGGTCAATGGCCGGGTCTTATAGACTTCAGGGTCGGCCACTCAGGGCTTTAATACCTTTAGGTTTTCCTGCACAGTTATTCAAAGAAGAATTTCAGTCATTTTCAGTCAGTTTAGTTTATTTTGTATAGATTTTACACATTTGAGTCACCTGGTCTCATAACAAAAGCAGCACCTCACACACACACAGCTGTTACCACTGATTACAGTGTCAGCCTCTGAGGTAAAGTGTTGCTAGGAGACCAGTGGGCTAAATGAAGCAGCTCACTAAATACAACCCAGCAGATCCCCCTATTCAGCAAATGGACTGAGCCATTGTCATTATACAATTTAAAAGAAAGGCAGATATTTTTTCCTTTTTCTATCGCCACATTATTTATACACATGTTAGAAGCTATTGTGTGGCTATTTAATTATTTATCTTTTTTAATGCAAATTTCGCGATACTGCTCCTTTAAGTAGCCTGCTCCCTCCAGTTGTAAATGATTCAGCGCCTGATTGTCTTTGCCAGTTTCTATCATTGTTTTATAAAGGATTTTTCCAAAATCATTAAGTATATTAGCTCTTCTTTTTCCTGGACCCCTTCAGTGACCCTAAGCAGCAGTTCACTTCTGCTCCTATTTACCCAAGCTGATCCTTGATTTCCCTAAGTGCTAAAGGTCGATGTATAGCTCAACGCATTAGGCGCAGTCCGGTCAAAACAAGCTTCAGCAAAAGGGGAACTTTATCTTGTGGCTTTTTTTCGCCCGTAAATATTTTTTCCCCCATAAATTGTCCCCCACTTAACAGAATATCGACATTAGTGTTTGAAAACAGCTTTCAATTAAATTAGTCTTGGAGGAATAGTGCTGCCTTCTAGAAGGGGCCAAACATCCAATCTTGATCCTGACTGTCCACTGCAACCTTGAGCTGGCCTCTTTTCCTTTTCCTGTGTATCATATTTTGGATGCACGCAGGAGAAGTAGGGGCTTCCAGTACTTGGTTGAGTGGAAAGGGTATGGGCCAGAGGAAGATACCCGTGAGGCTCCTCTGATAACTAAAAAATGCCATCAAAACCCATTGAGTGCATCAAAACCTATGCGGTTTGGCCCTGAAATCAAAAGAGAACCCATAAATGGGGTTTGCTCCGCTTTAAATCTGTTACTTTGGACTGATATGTAGTTTTGACCGGATTTGTTTTTTGATGCTGTGACCCTGACTTCAGCCTATTTCTCGTATATTGTCCTCTGCCTGTGACCTAGACCTGTCTGACCATCTCCCTGCCAACTGTTTCTGTTCTCTTAGTCCATGGTAGCATCCAGCTTCTAGAGGGACTGCCCTGTCTGTGTCTTCAGTGCAGTTTGGCCTGCCAGTAGATTCCGGTCCCTGAGGGTTGGCTGCTCGCCTGGGCAATGGCCTTTCCTGACACCTGTGACTCCACTATGTCTACTGGCATCCTGAATTCAGTCCTGCGATCATCATTTTAGAAGTAACAAAGGGGGGGTGGCAGCCGCTCAGACCATTTTATAACTAACCTGAGAGGTGCACATTAGCAGGGCAATTAGGATCCAAAAGTCTTAAAGGAGCCACAGCACTCAACCCTGTTAGCTTGCAGGCCAGCCTATAATCTGTCTCTAAACTTGGTTAAAAACAGAGGCTCGGTCACACACATCTGCAGAAGTATGCTGAAGCTGCACCACTATGCCAAAGTGCCTCTTTAGGGTGCAGTCCTAACTCTAATCTCTGAGAGCCCATGTCAGGAATAGCCTTGTTACGTCTGCCTAGTTGGACTGTTTCCCTTAAGTTTTCCCTTAGTTAAGATGACGGATTGTGTCTCAGCTGGGTGCCATCTTACTTCCTGTCATATATATAAACCTCTCAGGCCTGTTGCTCAGTGCTTGAGTATTGTGTTTGACTTCCTGCTTTTGCAATTCTCTAGCCTGGAACTTGCTCTCCGGTTTGTTCCTCCTCTTGCGGTTTACCCTGCAAATCCTTGCTACCTGCTGACCCGGATTGGACTTTGACTCCGCATTGATCTGCTTCCTTGTTGCTGACCCGGATTGGACTTTGACTCCGCATTGATCTGCTTCCTTGTTGCTGACCCGGATTGGACTTTGACTTCCTGCATTTTTGCCTAGTCTCTGCCATTGGACTCCAGCAGTATTCACCAGTATCATGACAGCCCATTTGGGACATACAGTTTATCTATTGCACTGTATGTCCCAAATGGGCTCTCAGAGATTAGAGTTAGGACTGCACCCCACAGAGGCACTTTGGCGTAGTGGTGCAGCTTAAGCATACTTCTGCAGATGTGTGTGACCGAGTCCTCTGTTTTTAACCAAGTTTAGAGACAGATTATAGGCTGGCCTGCAAGCTAACAAGGTTGAGTGCTGTGGCTCCTTTAAGACTTTTGCATCATTTTAGAAGTGCCTTTGACCCTGGAAAAACATTTAAAAGGTCTTTTGACTCTCAGCCCTAATGACTAATCTTTTAATGAAAGGTAAAATGTATGCTTCAGTGTAAAACTCGGACTGTGCCTTCATGGCCTTTTCTCTGTTGCTGAACCTTTGCATTTATTCATAATTATATTTAATTTTGTTTTATAAATGTATTTTACATCTGTGCCCATTGTCTCTTCCAAATCTCCTTAAAAATGTCTCTTAACAGTGAACACGTTCATAAAAATAAAACGATCTTTAAAAATCAAACACAATAGGATTGGCTTCATTTCCTTGACATGACTGGCGGATTGGAAGCAAAACATCTCTGGTGACGCAGGCGCGCTTTTCATGGAGCGTAACCTTGAACAGGCAACGCAGAAATGACATTGAAATTCTCTTTATCATACTAAACGGGCAAGATGACTGTGATAGGGCTGGAAACATTGATTTTATAATGCATGCCAGTGGACGCTGCTTATGAAAATAAACCCCTCCCATTCTTATGCCAGACCGGGTAGGACCTTCCTAAACTGCAAGGTTGCTTATCTTCCGGTTTTATGATATGTTAATGTAAAAGAAATTTGGGTACTGGACATTGGACAAGTTGTTGATTACATTTTTACACAATCATTTTGACAGGTTAGATTGAATGAATAAAGGGGGGTGGGAGCAGCTCAATCACTATTGTTTATACAAAATTATTATTATTATTCAGGGCCTGGGAATGAATTTACCGCCCAGTTTAACCCTCTCATCAACTAAATATCAAGCAACAAACATGTCTAGCTATGTAGAAAGACAGAGATTTGGTTGCACATATCTGCAGATACATGTGGAAGCCACACTGCCCTGGCAAGGCACTCTGTGTTTAGTGTGGTCCCTACTCTTAATTCTGAGTCCCCAAAGTTGGGACATGCAATGCAGTTAGTTCCCAGGCCCTGAATAATAATAATAATTTTGTATAAATAATAGTGATTGAGCTGCTCCCACCCCCCTTTATTCAGGTTAGATTGAAATTTGCAATTTGCTATGATAGTGTTAACATCCGGGAAGGTTTAGGCCATGCGGCACATGTTGGAGTCAGAGGTTGAAAATGTCTGTTGGGATTGAGAGGTTGGATATCTGTTTAGGCAAGTTTAAATGAACTGCTGGATTTATGAGTCTGTTTGGGTGGGCCAGTTGTTGGCTAGGCATTACAATAAGATTAGGATATTTAGGCCCTTATTTAAGAAAGGATAGCGTCAGGTAGCGCCTGGTTAATGAGAGGTAGCGACAGGTAGCGACTGGTGAACGCCGGAAAAAAAATTGTAGCAACATTATAACATGAACACTTTAATGGCAGACCTGTAATGTCATTTCTGAAGAAATATATAAAAAATGAAAAAATTAAGAAAAAACTGCTTTTTCAATGCCAGAAGAGGTCAGAGAATTTTTTTTTTTTCAAAAAATCACAAATAAACGAAAACCCCGTTTAAAGAGAAGAAAAGGATCGTCCATTGAAATGTATGGGAGAGCGGCAGGTAGCGAGAGGTCATACCTGGCGCTGTGCAAGGCTGAACGCCGGCGCTGTTCGCTGAGGCTGTGAAAATGATGAATCAGACGCTACATGGCGCTATCACAGTCGCTAAACAGATTCTGCTTGATAAATGTGTAATTGCGTGTCGTGTTGGCGTTCACCTGTCACTACCTGTGGCTACCTGTCATTAACCAGCCGCTACCTGACGCTATCCCTTCTTAAATAAGGGCCTGAGTAACAGGCCTCTAGTATTTCGACTTGAAGCAGTCACCTTCTTAGATGCTTAAGTGTTAGTGGACATCTTAAAGCAGACAAAATTATCAAATAATCTTCCAAAGATATCAGTAAAAATGGGGGCCAGCTTCTCCGTAGATAATGAAGAATATGATGGTGCGATGCCATCTGGTCCTAGATCATTCCTGGCGTTAATATTCCAGCTTCCAGGTTTCCTCTCGTTAGAGGTGCCAGACTCATTGAGTTTCTTCAGATGGCGTCTTTTTGGTGATGGCAGCGCCTTCATATTGGTTTAAACACAAGTGACAGGAGAGTATGGGAGAAGTAGTATTGAAACAGACAAGCGCTAAGCTTCCCGCGCCCCCTCTGGCTTCTCCTCGCCATTATTACGATTAAGGAAGTGCGTTTGAGGCAGCGGGGCATTTGCTGGCATTTTGGGGTCATTTTAAGTTCTGAATTTACATTTTAAATGTCTGTATCTTGCTTGGTTGTGGGTTCCAGTCTGTGCAATGTTAGTATAATTAGAGTACAGTATAGTTAAAGAGGCTGATTTATTAATAGCGACATGTAGCGACAGTTGAGCGACTGTAGCGGTATTTTCACAGCGCCCGCTAGTAGTCGCTGTGCTTGCCCGTTGTTCGGTTGTTGACAGCGACTCAGTCGGTTTGCCGTAATGTTGAATATTGGGTGAGGAGTCGCTATTTGACAGGTTCCGCGCTGTATGGGTGCGCATGATAGCGACTGGTCAGAGCGACCGGCTTCCACCATATTCATCAAAAAATCACGCTCAAAAAATTCAAGCGCTGTGAAATGCATGTTTAAACCCCATAGCGCTGGAGGCGATGGGTTAAAAGTAGTTTTTTAACCCCCAAACAACCATATTTTTGGAAACCAAAAAAAAAAGTTTTAAAATAATTTAGTAATATGAATACATTAATATCAGACCTGTAATATCAATTCTGTACAATTTTTTTTTTTTTTTCCCTTAAAAAAATTATCTAAAATGGCAGAAGTGGTCACAGAATGTTTCACATTAAAAAAAAAAATAAACATTAATAACAATTAATTATTAATATTTAAAGATTGTTAAAGCGAGAGGTCATACCGGTCGCTGTTCAAGGTCGGACGCTGGCGCTGTGGGCTGAGGCTGGAATAATGATGAATGAGTCGCTATATGGCGCTATCTCAGTCGCTAAGCAGGATCGGCTTGATAAATGTGTGATTGTGGTGGGGAGCTGGCGTTCTCGTGGCGGGGCCCGTCATTACCGGCCGCTCACCAGTCGCTACCTGTCGCTATTCTTTCATAAATAAGGGCCAAAGTAAACTCTGTCGTTTCTTAAAGGGCAACCGTACATTTGTGATTCCAGTTACACATTATGTTGACCCGCATACCTGCTTGGATTCAGGTTTGTTCGCTCAAGAAGCCATATCCCTGCCCCTTTCTCTTACTTTTAGTCTAACCTTAAAGTAGACCTTCACCCTAAATAAGAGCCTATCTTATATGTTTCCCCTACGCTGTACATACAGATTGCCTGCATTAGAAATCATCCTACCTGCATCTATTGCATTTTCTGACACTTAAAACATCCAAGATGGCGGCCCATGGATGTGCAGGCTGCCTGCAAACAGGAAGTGTCTTCTGACTGTGCTGCTCTGCATTCTGACCTTTTCCTGACCCTAGATCTGCTCTGTCTGTGCAAAGCACAGCTATACCCCCGCTCCCCTGCACTTTTGACCCCTTTCCTCTCCTCAGTAGATGATACTACTGAGCCAAGATGGCGGCGCCCGTATCCTAGAGTGCTGAACAGAGTTGCAGGCCAGTGAGGGAGAGAATAAAATGTAAGTGACTAAAAACATTAAATATATTAATTTTGGATGCTGGTGAATAGTTTTTGAAGGGTTTGGGCTTTTCGTCAAATGATACTGAAGGTCTGCTTTAACCTTAGCTTGCCCCTATCTTTTACCCTGTACCCAACCTTACCTAAACTTGGTCTGCCTCATCCCTTACTGTTAGCCTAATTGGAACTCTATCATAACCTTATCCGGTCCCTCTTTTCCTACTCTTAGACTAACCCTAAACTTAGCCTGCTCCTTTCTCTTACTCTTAGCTTAACTTTATTTCTAAACTGGTTCAGGGCCTACCCTTGACTATACCATGCCCCTACCTTCTACTCATCCTTATTTTCTTATTGCATGGCATGGCCTGCTTCAGTATTCATAACAGTTGGGTTATTCCGCAACAAGGTGGCGCAGTGTACTGCAGAAGAGCTGTGGCATCTCCCGGCCCCCTATAAAAACGGGATTAACCATAGAGTTCCCAGTGTTTCCTCTGCAGTGAAACTGCAAAGTTAGCAGATGGCTCTCTCTCTGTGCGCAGGTGAGCGGGGCAACCAAGCCTGCGGCCCTGCAAGTCTATTTCCACCCGTTTCTGGACCCTCACTGCCTCCCAGCCTTGGCTGACAGATTGGGTGAGGGTAGAGGAGCACTAGGGTCAAGTGCTCCAGGAGCGCTGCTCCAAGCCGCAGATCCTGTTCCACAAAGGGTAGCCGGCCATAGGCTTTATGGTGAGTCTATTAGGGATGCAGAGTTCCTGTCCTGGCTTCTGAGGGGGTGAGTGTTTTGGGGACCGTGTCCCCTTCTTTCTTTCAGGGGTCCCCCCCCCCCCCTGACCCGGATACTCGCCGCTGTCTTTCGTCTCTCTCCCCCCGCCTCTCTGACTTTTGTTCGGGGGGGCGGGTGGTAGCGGCGAGTGGTGTTAGTTGTGGTGTCTTTTGCTGTTTACAGTGTGTTTTTGGTGTTTTTTAGCCGCTGCGCTGCTTTTTACTGCGCTCCGCGGCGGGTGGCTCTATAACCTGTGGCATTATTGCTTAGTCATGGCGCCGGCGGGGTCACGTGGGTGCCGTTTCCACGCTCTTCGGAGGGGGCGGGGCCGGGGGATGACGCGTATCACGTCGTCCCCCCGCGGCCCGCCCCTCGAGGTACCTCTGCCGGAGCCATTTTGGATTAGCTACGCATCTGGTTTTCTCCTGGCTGCGGTGCTGTGTCCTCCGGTGTGTCGCTTCATCCAGCGGTCTGAGGCTTGGTGATCCTGCGATTTCCTTGGTCCGTGAGTCCCCCTTGGGGGGGGGTTATTGGTCTGGTGGGGCATGTGCTGCGGGATGCTCATGTGTGTTTTTACTTATGTCTTTCAGGCGGGATACCAGTGGGTTGTGGTTTCTCCCGGCTCTACTCCTTCCTCCCCCTCACCCCCCCTTTACTGACTTCTGGGGGCTTCACGTGGGAGGGCATCCCAGGTGGCTTTTGTATTAGCCTTTACCCAGTGCTGGCCTATTGCACCTGTGTTAATCACCATATGGAGGCTTCTGGGGATAGCGTGCTTGGGGGCCCTTCGGGGCAATCCCGGCTGTGTGCCATGTGTGGGGTATCCCCTGTGAGTGACAGTGTCAGGGTGTGCGTGCCGTGCGCCCAAAGTGTCCTTACGCTCCAATCTGGTTTGCCTGCATCGCTTCCCAACCCCCCCCTCTCCTGCAATTGGCCCCCAGTGAGGGGGATAATAGCAGGGGGTCACAGTCTGATCTGGCACTTCGTGTGGCCAACATTGAGAGGCAGCTTGCCCGGCCTGTTCCTAGGAAGGCCTCTGGCAAGTAGCGGCACCTGACTTCCACTCCTTCACGCTCCACAGAGGAGTATGAGGAGTTTGATGCCACTGGTGGACGTTATTCCCTAGAGGAAGGGAACTGTTCCAGGACTCCGACTCCTCTGGGGACCAGCAGGAGGGTTGTGATAGTGACCCTGGGTCTGCGTCCGGGGAGGAATTATGGTACCCTGAGGACACTGACAATCTGCTGTCTCACATTGTTGAAATTTTGCACATTGCTCCCCCTGAGGTGGCTAAGAAAAAGCAGGGTGAGCTCTTTCGCCCTGATAAACAGCGTCTTGAGTTCCCTGAGCAGGGCCATTTCACTTCTATGGTGCTTAGGGAGTGGGAACGTCCCAACAGGCTGCCCGCTGTGCCCAAGGGCTTGGATAGGAGATATCCCTTTCCTGCTGATCTAGTAAAGCGGTGGTCATGTCCCCCTGAGGTGGACGCTCCCGTGTTAGGGTCTGTCCAATACCTCGGTCATGCCTTCCCCTGACATTACCACTCTGAGGGACAACGGGGACCGGCACATGGATCAGCTGGCCTGCCATGCTTTTACTTGTGTGGGGGCTGGACTGCGCCCGGCCTGTGCTGCTGCCATTACAGCTATTGCCCTTAAGAAACTGCTCAAGCGTCTTTGTGATGACGCTATGGCTGGTAGGAGGAGGGAGGATTATAGGGCCCTCTTGCTTTGCTCTGATTTTGTTGCATTTATCCTTACTGCCATGGATAATGCTGTGTGGCTGGGCGGTAGGGCCTCTGCTCTTTTGGTGGCTATGCGCCGCTCTGTTTGGTTGTGTCAGAGGGCAGCTGACGCTGCTGCTAAGAAGGCTCTCACTGGGCTCCCCTTTGCGGGGCTGCGGCTCTTCGGTGAGCGTCTTGATGTTTTAGCCAAGGATGGCAGACTGCCTCAGCATAGGAGGCAGCCCCGGCCCTGTTGGGGGACCTCTGTCTCCCTCACCTCCCTTCGTACTCCCAGAGGAGGTTGTGGCTCCCTCTTCTCAGGTAGCCGCAGAGATTCTTGGGGCCATGGCGGATCCCGTGGTCGTCCCGGTCTCTCCTGGGGTTCCAAGCCCAAACCCCCTCTCAAGGCCCCTCAGGCATGAGTGGGCGCCCTCACCCATCCGGGTGGGGGGACGGCTTCGGCTCTTTGCTCACGTCTGGAGGCTCCACGTCTCAGACCAGTGGATTCAGGAGGTGGTGTCCTCCGGTTACAAGATAGAGTTTGCAGCCTGGCCGCCCCCAAGTTTCATCAGATCCCGGATGTCTTTAAACCCCCTCTCAGCTCCAGGGTTGCTTTCGGCGGTTCAATGCCTGCTGGAGTCAGGGGTCATTTGGTGCCTCCTCAAGAAAAGGGTCAGGGGTACTATTCCAATCTTTTCACGGTCCCCCAAAAAGGACGGCTCTCTGAGGCCCATCCTGGACTTGAAGGGCCTCAACAAGTTTGTCAGATTCAAGCATTTTCGCATGGAGACGCTACGCTCGGCTATCAGTACCCTTCGCCCGGGCGACTTCATGACCACCGTGGACATCAAGGATGCTTATCTTCATTTGTCTATCTTCCCAGGTCATCAGAGATTTCTGAGGTTCGTGCTGGAGGATCAGCATTACCAGTTTGTAACTTTACCCTTTGGTATCACCTCGGCGCCTCGGGTGTTCACCAAGGTGCTAGGGGGGGTGATGGCTCTGCTATGGAACCAGGGTATTCGTGTCCTTCCTTACCTGGACGACATCCTTATTGTGGCCCAGTCCTTTCATCAGGCCGAGCAGGACACCCGGGTGGTGACATCCACTCTGGAGTCCTTCGGCTGGGTGGTCAACTATCCCAAGTCTTCTCTGTCCCCGTCATTGGTGAGGACCTTTCTGGACATGACACTGGATACCTCTCAGGTCAAGGTGTTCCTTCCATCAGGGAGGGACTCGGAGCAAGCGAGCCTTCAAGGAAGTGTCCCTGATACTGTCTTGGGAGGAATAGAATGTCCTCTGCATCTCAGCGGTCTACATTCCGGCGGTGGAGAACCAGGTGGCGGACTCCCTGAGCAGGGAGACGTCTCATCTGGGGGAATGGTCCCTCAACATCCAGGTGTTTCTCTCCCTGTGTCACCACTGGGGTCAGCCGGATGTGGACCTGTTTGCGTCCCGTCACAATCACAAACTTCCCCAGTTTGTCTCCCTGTCACAGGATCCTCTGGCCTTCGCCACGGATGCACTGGAAATGCCTTGGACGGAGTTTTGGCTTCTCTATGTGTTCCCTCCGTTCCCTCTACTGGGCAGGGTCATGCGCAAGATAGCCCAGGAGGGAGTGCCAGCCATCCTGGTGGCCCCCTGTTGGCCAAGAAGGGTGTGGTTCGCAGACGTCGTGCAGTTGGCAGTAGATCAGTATGTCTTGCCCAAGGATCCAGATCTTCTCACTCAGGGGCAGCTACGCCATCCCAATTTACAAACGCTGGCTTTAACGGCTTGGCTGCTGAAACCTCCATATTGATGGAAAAGGGGCTGCCTGCCTTTGTTGTTGATACTATGATTCGGGCTAGGAAGAAGTCCTCGTCCTTTATCTACTACAGGGTCTGGCATGCTTACATTGCCTGGTGTGAGTCCAAGTCTTTTCCCTGTCGGGTTTTTGCCATCCCCAGGATTCTGGAATTGTTGCAACATGGTTTGCATTCCGGCCTTCCCTCAAAGGCCATGTTTCAGCTCTGGCAATTTTTTTCCAAAGATCCTTTGCCAATCACCAGTTGGTTAAAACCTTTTTCCAGGGTGTTACTCATGTGCGTCCACCTCGTAAGCCTATGCTACCAGTCTGGGACTTGAATCTGGTGTTGTCTGCTGTGCAGGGTCCTCCCTTTGAGCCTATTCGTGGGGCTGCGTTGCCCGTTCTGACCCTTAAGGTAGCCTTTTTGGTGGCTATCACTTCTGTCAGGCGACTTTCTGAACTGGCGGCGCTTTCCATCAAACCTCCTTATTTTGAGAGGCATCAGGATAAGGTGGTGTTTCGGCTTAAGCCGAATTTCTTGCCTCAGGTGGTGTCTGCCTTTCATCTCAATCAGGACATTGTTTTGCCTTCATTGTGTCCTAATCCTGCTAATTCCAAGGAGCGGACACTGCATTCTTTGGATGTGGTCAGGGCTTTTATTTGGTCGCTACTGAGTCTTTCAGGAAGTCTGATGCTCTTTTTGTTCTCTCTTCTGGGCCTAGGAAGGGTTTGCCTCCGGCTAAATCCATTATCAGCAAGTGGATCCATCAGGCGGTGGTTCAAGCCTATTCTGCTAAGGGAAAGGAGCCTCCCTTTAGGGTTACTGCTCATTCCACTCGTGCTATTGGTGCCTCTTGAGCTTTTCAGCACCAGGCTTCTGTTGAACAAGTTTGCAAGGCCGCTACTTGGTCTTCTGTTCATACTTTTTCCAAGTTTTACAAGGTTGATGTTAAGGCCTCAGCGGATGCTGCTTTTGGCCGCAAGGTACTTCAGGCGGTAGTGACTTGAACTGCCGGCCGTTACTCATTGGGGATCCCACCCTACTTTTGGACACTGCTTTTGGATGTCCCAACCGTTATGAATACTGAAGCAGGCCGTACCATGCAATAAGAAAAAGACAATGTGAGTGAGTACTCACCTGTAGAATTGTTTTTGTTCTTGCATGGCACCCCACCCTTGTTATCGTTATTCTTGGTTGCCTCTTTATGGTGATTGTTCCAAGTTAATTGGGGTTTATTACCTTTTTTTTACCTTTATTCTCTCCCATCTTCTTGTCTCACTGCTTGTCTACGCTGGGAACTCTTTGGTTAATCCCGTTTTTATAGGGAGCTGGGAGATGCCACAGCTCTTCTGCAGTACACTGCGCCACCTTGTGGCGGAATAACCCAATTGTTATGAATACTGAATCAGGCCGTGCCATGCAAGAACAAAAACAATTCTACAGGTGAGTACTCACTACTCACAGAATTGTCTTTTTTAGTCTTTGCAAATTGCAATTCACCCGGGGGGGGGGGTACATAAGAGCATGGTTTCCACCCTTGGAGGAGCACTAAATCCACACTAAAGTGCATAGGGCCTGGTGAACTGGCATGGCCTCTGAGCCATAGGGACCCCAGCCTCGGCTACAGGGGTGCAACTGTAATGAGGCCATGTGAGGCAATCGTCCCAGGTGGCACTGCAGAAAGGTGGCAACCTGCTTTTTTATTTAACTTTTTTTTCTCTTCCCTTAATGCTTCAGTGCATATTGCGGTGCCGCTGCATGGCTAAAGTCAATTGTTGGTGGTTCAGCAGCCGCCCCCCCCCCCCCCCCCCATGTTGCTCTGTTGAGGAGCGGAGCTGCATCTTTCTATCGTTCGCCTCATGCAGCAGAAATACTAGGTTCAAATCTGGTCTGTTAGTAGCCTTATGGGGGGGTTGCAACCGTGATTTTCTAAATTATGTCTGGATTTTCCATCTCTAAGAACGCACTTGTACATATTCAACAAGGCTTTTCCTGACAAACGGACACTCTCACTCTCATACGCTCAAAACTTCGAAGTATTTTTTTAGCCTAAGAAAGGAAAACAGCTGGGAGCATCAGCATAACACATTTACATAGCATGTAAAACACATAGTTGCTAGAGAAAACAGGATTGCAAAGAAATAAAAAAATAAAAGATAAGCTCAGCACCTTGAGGGCATCATTCTTGTACACAATAATGGACATTTTTATAAATACTATCAAAATACCTGTCACTCCCTACTCTTAACTAACTGCACCCTGTGATTATATTTTTCTCTTATTCTAATTCTAACTTTAGCCTGTCCCCATGTGGGACATGTGTCACATGTGTCTAGGACGTCAGCTAGTTGCAAAGTGCTAGGGATAGAATTAAAGGGTTTAGAGCCACCTTAGTCAGTAAATACTGGTAGGAGTGATAGGGTTTAGATTGGAGTTAGTCAGCCAGTGTAGTTTGTAAAATGGATACAAGATGTCAGCAGTGAGAGCGTGGGCCATAGCTAGAATAGGACTTAGAATAGAATTGGAGGGAAGGGATAATGTTCCTAGAAGGAAGTCCTGGCACATATTAAGCATGTCTCTAACAATATGATATAGTTGTTATAAAGCTGTAGTTGGGGCACAGGCAGAGTTTATTTAAAGTGGACCTTCACTATCCTGGTGGTTGGACCTTGGCATCCTGATTAGTAATGCCCTGCTGTATGAAACTCTCCAGATTGCCTTTTGCGTTAGACTTTTGCGTAGTGGACCTTTGCGTTAACCTAGCCGAATTAACCTCATCAGATTCTGGTCCTTTCCTTTGCCTTTTATTTGCCATTATTCCTACTCTTAAGGCACATGGGCAGGTGACAAAACAGGAAGCGAGACAAATTGAGTCATAGGCCAAGAAAATAACACAGGAATGTTTCTAATGATGTTCACTCAGTTGTAAAAATATTTAAACATATTCTCCTTACAAGCAGGGGCGTACATAGTCCATAGCCCCATCATCAGCTGGCCCGCAGAAACCCCCTCCCTCGGGGTACTCACCTGGCTGGTCCAACGGAGTCGTGAGGCGTCAAAGATGCGGGGCATGGCTAGGTACCTCCAGGCCCGGCCTTGTTCCACGGGCCTGGGGGTACGTGTCTGCACTGCCCCTATGGTATGTACGCCCCTGCTTACAAGGTTTTCGTTGTGGCATGGAGACTACAGGGATACAACATGGGGGAGACTAAACAGTTAATCATTCCAGCACTGGCAGGATAAGAAACAGAGAAGTGCAGATAAATGATAAGGATCAGGGAGAGGCCTTCCCAGTCCCAAGGGCCACTGCCCAGGTAACTAATTCTAAGGTGCCATATGCAGGGGTCTCTGGACCAAGGAAAAGAGAGGAGGTAGCTAGTAAAAGTTCTGAGGTCTGAGTTAAGAAAAAGAATGGTTATCCTAGAACTAGGCGCCTACTACCCCAGCAGCTAATATTTCAAAGCACCACATAGTGAAGTACTGCTCCCAGAAAATGGAGAGAATAACTAGTGAGGGTGACAAGAAACCAAAGGTTAGACCAAAGAGAAAGGAGGGGAACTCCCTAAACAAGGAGTCTCCTACCCATGCAACCATTGCGTGGCGCCACCTGGTGAAGGTCCCACAGTTGTTTAAGAAGTGGAAGCGCAGTGCAAGAGAAGGTTAAGAAATAAAGTAGATCCACAATGGAGGTTAAAAGAAAAACGTTTAGGATGGTTTTGAGAATACAGCCACCTCCCTTGGGCATCCAGGATGATGCAACTATTTACTTGGAAGCCAAATAGGAGGCAACTGAGTGGAAGGGACAGACATCAATATGAAGCTATGTAGGAAAGGAGGGCATGGATAATGGGAGGTACACCCCAGAGGTAAGAAAAGAGGGCTCTAAAATGTGGATGGGAGCAAGAGGCTGTGGGGGGCTGCCAAGTGGTGGGCAGAAAAGCCCCTGTAAGGAAAGTGGGTGGGGAGAAAGCACATGAGGGGGCAGTAAGAAATGGGGTGAGAAGCTGAACCGAATCTGGGAGAGCACTGAGGGTGGCATGAGGGGAACCCCATAACAGATGGTGGGCGAAACAACATGCAAACTGTCGGGGGGCACAGGGAGCATGCCTGTTTTAATGCCTTCACCACCCTGTCAACAACTATAAAAAACATCTGTGATTGGCTTTAAGGGCATTGTATGGTGACAGGGTGATAAGGAAAAATGTTGTGTTTCCCCCATTTTCGTAGGGTAATTGTTTAAACCCTTAACTTACTATATCTTTTATCTTTTGTTTAGATTTGGGTATTTAAGGACTGTTTAGGGGACCAGGTTCTCGAGGGTGTAAAATGTGATGTTTCACTCTCTCGTGTATGGTGACTTAACATCTGGTTCAACCTTTTCCCTATTCTGAAAAAATGTGCCTGAACTTGGGTTTATAGGTTGTGTAGGGTTAACAGGGTTTTTAGGATTCCTTTCGCTATTGTAGGTTGATTTGATTTGACTTGACTTTCCCCCACTCCACCCAAAACAAAAAAGTTGGGTTTTATGACATCAGGGTGTCAGGGTGTACGATAGGGAGACATATTTATGTCTGAATATGGAGAAGACATTATGACTTTTTGTGCTTGATTTTTGTGGGGTTCTAGGCTCACCTCCTGGTAACCTCGAGGCTTTGGAGTATCTAATATTTCCCCATCTAGAATTAACATTCCTCTGCAAAGAACAAAGAGCTATCAATTTATCCGGCACGCGACTGCGGGGGGAAACAAGGCGGCGGTGTGGTGCTACGGCTGCTGGTTTAAATATCACAAAGTTGTTGATAGAATGCTGACTCTGGAGGAAGGCGGCTGGCATTAATAACGCGCTCGCACATATGTCCTGTCTTTTACCGCTTCCACTAGATTAACAGATTCATCCTCGTCTCTCCAGCCTGCTGCACAATGACTGCACAAATTACTCCGAGGCGAGGAGACGCGAACAGCTTTTCATGGGCCGCTCAAGATGCTCTAAATCTGTTTGATTTTAACAAGCAACTTGACGACGGTGAGAAGAACCCCCCCCCCCACCACCTCCATCATAACAAACTTAAAGAGAAACACTGGAGTTTAGGGGCTATTTCACTGGCTGTGGTTAATTTCCATCTCACTTCTTATGCGCTATGCATGTTGCTTATGTTGAGAGCACTCCAATCTTCAATACTTACCCCTTGGGGAGTGTTATTTTGAAATTTTGGAAAATGACAAAACTTGACCTAATTGGAAAACCTCTGCACCTATATACTTTACAACCCAATGGGGCATGCAATTGGCTTTGCAATGAATTTACTATATGTTGCTACAAAAATGCACCACACATATTTGAAAATCTCATTTTTTTCCAGACTGGTCCTTTAAAGACTCATCTACATGAGCCATAATACACCACTGGAGAAAATCTACACCCAAAGAATGAGCTTCTTTTTTACCCCTAGCTTTCAAAACCACCACAGGACTCTACCCTTTGGCTTCCCAAACCACTGTATAATTAAATTCCAGGTTTTCCAAATCACCGTAGAACTCTACCCCAGATTCCCTAAACCACTATAGGCCACTGGTTTCCCAAACTCTGTAGGACCCCACCTGTGGCTTCCTGTGTCGCTTTGGAACTCTAAACCTGGTTTCCCAAACCACTGCAGGGCTCCAATGTAGGCTTCCAAAACCACTCTAAATTCCAATTCTGGTTTCTCAAAACACTTTTGGACGTTAGCTACCGCTGGCTCCACAAACCACTGTAGGACTCTTATTCCAGCTTCCCAAACTACTTTAGGTCTCTGCTTGTGGCTTCCCTAATTATTGCCTCTGATAACCACTGTAAAACTATTATTGCACAACTCTACTGTAGACCTCAACTTCCAGCTTCCTAAGCCACTCTATGCCTTTATTCCTGGCTTCCCAAACCACAGTAGGTGTTTACTTCTGGCTTCTGGTATCCTGGGCTTTCCAAAAAACTGCAGGGCTCTTTATAAGGCCCTTATTTATGAAGGAATAGCGACAGGTAGCGACTGGTGAGCGGCCGGTAATGACGGGCCCCGCCACGGGAACGCCGGCTCCCCACCACAATCACTCATTTATCAAGCCAATCCTGCTTAGCGACTGAGATAGCGCCATATAGCGACTCATTCATCATTATTCCAGCCTCAGCCCACAGCTCCAGCGTCCAACCTTGAACAGCGACAGGTATGACCTCTCGCTACCTGGCGCTCTCCAATGCATTTCAATGGAACAATCTTTAAATATTAATAATTCATTGTTATTAATTGTTTTTTTTTTTTTTAAATGTGAAAAATTCTGTGACCACTTCTGCCATTTTAAATAATTTTTTTAAGGTAAAAAAAATTTTAAAAAAAATGTACAGAATTGATATTACAGGTCTGATATTAATGTATTCATATTACAAAAATATTTTAAAAACTTGTTTTTTTTTGTTTCCAAAAATATGGTTGTTTGGGGGTTAAAAAACTACTTTTAACCCATCGCCTCCAGCGCTCTGGGGTTTAAACATGCATTTTACAGCGCGAGAATTTTTTGAGCGTGATTTTTTAATGAACATGGTGGGAGCCGGTCGCTAGGGCCAATATTCAACATTACGGCAAACCGTCGCTATCAACTACAGAACAACGGTCAAGCACAGCGACTACTAGCGGGCGCTCTGAAAATGCCGCTACAGTCGCTCAACTGTCACTACCTGCCGCTATTAATGAATCGGCCTCCCAATCTCAGAAGATACCTTCTTAACATTTTGCCTTAATCAAAATGATGATAGCCAGTAAATGGCTGCACCAGTGCAGGATCCTTCCCATATATACCCAAACTATCATAGGTCCCTACCTGAAGATCTGCAAATCATTGTAAGGCTCTCATTAAATTATAAAATGGGTTTTATGTAAAGTAATACTCCCAATAGAAATACAAAAATAAAGCACCACTCTGTCTTCAATCAACTATTAAAACTATTTTTATAAATAGCCCAATACATGCAATACCACCCCTAGTATCCAGAGATGTATTAAACTATACACAAAATGAAACTACAAATCATGGAGCATAATACTTGAATAGCATTACATCTTATGTGTGAAAGTCCATAAATTCTCTGAAGTGAACTTCCAAATCAGAAATGGAAAAAACTTTCCGAAATGATCTGTGTTTTCATCACCAGACCGTAGTTATGTCAGAAATGATTTTAACTTAAAGGAGCAGTATCGCGAAATTTGCATTAAAAAAGATAAATAATTAAATAGCCACACAATAGCTTCTAACATGTGTATAAATAATGTGGCGATAGAAAAAGGAAAAAATATCTGCCTTACTTTTAAATTGTATAATGACAATGGCTCAGTCCATTTGCTGAATAGGGGGATCTGCTGGGTTGTATTTAGTGAGCTGCTTCATTTAGCCCACTGGTCTCCTAGCAACACTTTACCTCAGAGGCTGACACTGTAATCAGTGGTAACGGCTGTGTGTGTGTGAGGGGCTGCTTTTGTTATGAGACCAGGTGACTCAAATGTGTAAAATCTATACAAAATAAACTAAACTGACTGAAAATAACTGAAATTCTTCTTTGAATAACTGTGCAGGAAAATCTAAAGGTATTAAAGTGGAACAAAACCCTGAGTTGCCGACCCTGAAGTCTATAAGACCCGGCCATTGACCTTCCCCCTTGGGCATTCTAAATCAGGATACCTCACTATGTGAAACGACCCCTGGATAACCACAGATCCCCCCATTTTTCTGGCGCGTTCACGCAGATAGTCATTTAGACAGGCCGGGCGGCCAGGAAGGTTACTGCTCAGGCTCCCCATCTGCGTGCAAACAGCGCTGATTGGATGAGAGCCCGCGCATGCGCTGTGGGACAGGGAAAGGTACGTTTTCACAGGCGAACTTGGGGATTTCACATATCAGGGCATCCCAAGTCGGGATGCCCCTAGGGGAACAAAACAAAACTCCAGATAGTGAAAATCCTGGGTTGGGCTTTGCTCAAAACACACAAAGCTGACAGAAAGATCATATGGAAAAATGAAAAATAAGAATATGAAAGAGAAAATGGTAAACTGAAAGATTCTGCAGCAGAGCCAACATGAAGGGAAAACTGTCAAAATCAGCTAAATGACTTCTAGAGCTTTTCTCTCGGTTTTAGATATATGAGTTCTGGCCGGGCAATGTTGTTATCTTATGCTGGACGGCTGCCAGCACTGAACAGCTGATACTTTGATACATTGTTTCACCCCTCTCCTCAGCGTGGAACAGGCCAGAGTGTCGGGCTCCGACACTCAGAAGACATAAACATGAGCTATTAGTCTCCAGCTGCTCAACACACACATCATTTTTTCTACATTTGTAATTCTTACTCCAACACTTACCTACATTCAAAGTACCATTTAAATATAAGTCACCAAGAAAAATTTGTGATACTGCTCCTTTAAGCAAGAAATTATCCATTTCAAGCAAGAACACACATCTTCCCACTTAGGGTCAGCTTTAATGCTGCTGAAGGATTTATTGGCTTACAGATTCCAAATGATACAGCCTGCAAGCAAATACCTTAGCCACCAGCGACAGGAATACTCCCAATAGAAATGTGTCCCAATGGATGGGTCTCAGCTGCTTAGTAGGCTTGTCATGGACCAGAAAAATTCCGAGGCTGATTTTTGTCCCCGGTCCGCTCTGGTCTATGGGTGTCACCTGCATGATGCCACAAGTATTTAAGGACTCTGGCTGCAGGACTCTGCTCCAGGGTCACAGGACTATTATCAGTTGTTATCCCTCAATATCCCTTTGACTATGGCAGTTGGTTATCAGATTTTGCGGTTCTTTTTTTTCTCAGTACATCTGCTTTGGCAAATCGACCGGCAGAGAGAAAAACTGCAGCAAACGTTGTGCGCATAAAGCACAAAACTTGACTGAGTCAACATGCAATTAAAACAGCAATGATCCAGACTGCAATAGTTTGATAACTCAGCCTAAAATGGGCTGAACATCTGCTGTGCCCGATATCTAAACGCCTCTCGGCTCGGCGACTTAGCACTCTATCAGGAAGCAGCAAAAACCCCTAGATACAGCTGCAAATGCAAATGTATCGCTTAACGGGCGCCATTAACTTACAGCGCTGAGTACAAATGGGTTCTGCGCGTAGCAAACGGCTGTACAGAAGGAAGTCAGCTGGCTAATAGGAAAATGGTGGAATGCAGAGAGCATTTCAGGAGAGGAGGATCTTGTACGTTTGCTACAAGACTGTATAAGCAAAAAACTCTGTACACAGATGGGATGGCAGTCAACCATTACAGACCAAAATGTAAGTACCACACATGCCAAAAGAACCAGCGATGCCTAATACTTGCCCCCCTCCCATCTTCCCTTCTCCCAAGGATGGGATGCCTAATGTCAGGCCATCCTTGGACAAGGTGAGAATTACTTAGGCCCTTATTTAACAAGGGATAGCGACAGGTAGCGCCTGGTGAGCGGCCGGTAATGACGGGCCCCGCCACGAGAACGCCGGCTCCCCACCACAATCACACATTTATCAAGCCAATCCTGCTTAGCGACTGAGATAGCGCCATATAGCCACTCATTCATCATTATTCCAGCCTCAGCCCACAGCGCCAGCGTCCGACCTTGAACAGCGACAGGTATGACCTCTCGCTACCTGGCGCTCTCCAATGCATTTCAATGGAACAATCTTTAAATATTCATAATTAATTCATATTAATGTTTTTTTTTTTTTTTTTAAATGTGAAAAATTCTGTGACCACTTCTGCCATGTTAGATATTTTTTTTAAGGTAAAAAAAAAAAAATAACTTTGTGCAGAATTGATATTACAGGTCTGATATTAATGTATTCATATTACAAAATGTAATTAAAAACTTGTTTTTTTTTTGGTTTCCAAAAATATGGTTGTTTGGGGGTTAAAAAACTACTTTTAACACATCGCCTCCAGCGCTCTGGGGTTTAAACATGCATTTTACAGCGCGAGAATTTTTTGAGCGTGATTTGTTAATGAATATGGTGGAAGCTGGTCGCTATGGCCAGTCGCTATCATGCGCTCCCATACAGCGCGGAACCTGTCAAATAGCGACTCCTCACCCAATATTCAACATTACTGCACACCGACTGAGTCGCTGTCAACAACCGAACAGCGGCCAAGCACAGCGACTACTAGCGGGCGCTGTGAAAATGCCGCTACAGTCGCTCAACTGTCGCTACCTGCCGCTATTAATGAATCGGCCTCTTAATCTGTACACCTGGTGGACTTTCAGAGCTAGCCCACCTTCATGTCCCCATATAGCAGGCTGCACACAATTTACAAAAATAGATGAAAATTTATTATTAACCAAATGCTGTCAGTACATAACATATATCACACGACATCACACTTTAAAAAACATTAAAAAATCCAAGTGGGGAGGAACTTTTTGGGGCTAATATATAAGACACTCACAATGTGTGTCTAACTATTCATATAATATAATTTCATATACCTCTATATCCTGGGCAATCAGGAGAAGTGGGCTTGAACCACGCAGCGCGTCGGTGAGAGGTAAGTGGGGAGGACTAGGGGCGTTGGATTGGTAGATACAATCAGAGTTTGATCTAAATTGATATTTGGCAACATGACATGGCGGATGCTTGCAGTGATGAGTAGGAGCACTATTAGTTGGTAGAACTAGCACTCAAAGCCCTTTAGGCACTTATGCACTGAATTACTGCACTTTATTGCTTAGTTTGCACATATTTTAGTAGTATCAAAGGCTGCATATAGCCTTGATGAAGGAGCACAGATCACTAGTAATTTTATTTTCATATGGATTCACTTATGTAGTATCTCATCATGCGGGCGTCTGTTTATGTATATGTATGCCATTAACACTCTAAAGTTAGAGGTATATGAAATTATATTATATGAATGGTTAGACACACATTGTGAGTGTCTTATATATTAGCCCCAAAAAGTTCCTCCCCACTTGGATTTTTTTTATGTTTTTTAAAGTGTGATGTCGTGTGATATATGTTATGTACTGACAGCATTTGGTTAATAATACATTTTCATCTATTTTTGTAAATTGTGTGCAGCCTGCTATATGGGGACATGAAGGTGGGCTAGCTCTGGAAGTCCACCAGGTGTACAGATTAAGAGGCCGATTCATTAATAGCGCCAGGTAGCGACAGATGAGCGACAGTAGCGGTATTTTCACAGCACCCGCTAGTATTTGCTGTGCTTGGCCGTTGTTCGGTTGTTGACAGCGACTCAGTCGGCATGCGGTAATGTTGAATACGGGGTTAGGAGTCGCTGTTTGACAGGTTCCGCGCTGTATGGGAGCCCATGACAGCGAATGGCCCTAGCGACCGGCTCCCAGCATATTCATTAACAAATCACGCTCAAAAAATTCCCGCGCTGTGAAATGCATGTTTAAACCCCAGAGCGCTGGCGGCGATGGGTTAAAAGTAGTTTTTTAACCCCCAAACAACCATATTTTTGGAAAAAAAAAAGTTTTTCAAAACATTTTGTAATATGAATACATTAATATCAGACCTGTAATATCAATTCTGCACACATTTTTTTTTTTTTACCTTAATAAAATAATCTAACATGGCAGAAGTGGTCACAGAATTTTTCACATTTAAAAAAAAAAAAAAACAAAAAAAAAACAATAACTATTAATTATGAATATTTAAAGATTGTTCCATTGAAATGCATTGGAGAGCGCCAGGTAGCGAGAGGTCATACCTGTCGCTGTTCAAGGTCGGACGCTGGCGCTGTGGGCTGAGGCTGGAATAATGATGAATTAGTCGCTATATGGCGCTATCTCAGTCGCTAAGCAGGATCGGCTTGATAAATGTGTGATTGCGGAGGGGAGCCGGCGTTCTCGTGGTGGTGACCGTCATTACCGTTCGCTCACCATTCGCTACCTGGCGCTATCCCTTGTTAAATAAGGGCCTAAGTTACAAGGTTGGTACCATAGGCTAGCACCGATAGTAATTAACAGAAGCTGTGCATACCCAGAGGTAGAGTTAAGGTGAGTATTACTGCTACTAGGGGTACAGGGTCACAATTTTTGACCACTCTATCCAACTGGTTGACCACCAATGGTTCTAGGAGAGTGGGTTGAATAAAGAGGACTAGGAATTCCATACAGAATGGATGATTTTTTGATTATGAAAGTGGCTACACTTGGGGTTACCTTACCAAGTTGACCAGCACGGCTACTAGAAGTATTGAGATAAATACAAAAAATGAAATCCCGCACAGCATAAATCTATATAAGCTGGATGCTGGCTATGGGAGCACCAGCCACCCGACAAGGGCGTGCCTCAATGTCAAGAGAAACAGTGGGCTGCCCGCACAGGCCACAAGTGCTCCCTATAATGCAGCCGCACACCAAAGAATATGTAAAATCAATATTTTATTTTATCCAAAAATTACAAATATTACATCAGGACAAGGACCATAAGTCAACACATTAAAAACAATTAAAACCATGCAGACATAAAGTGGACCATATTAGACTAATAGTAACCTGATTAAATTATATTAATACATTGAGAGTACTGCCGTCATCCACTATTACATGCCTTGGGGTCTCTGCCCAAAGAAAGTGCTCGTGCATAAAGGAAACAGTGCGAAAGGGGAAAACAGTGATAATGCCAAAGGGCACTATGTGCAAAGTATACAATTATAATTAATAAGAGGACCAAGTGTCCCTATGTATATAGAGATGTACCAGGGGGTACCATAATAAAGTGCTCAGTACAATAGTGCAGTGCCTAAAATAGACAGGTGCTGAGGCTCCAAGGCACGGAATACAGACAAGATATGACAATTGCTAATCAATATCAATGATGTTGATCACTTCAGACATTACCAGATAGATGGTCTAGGTCCACTTTAGTGCTCCACGCTCCACCACCTCCCACCCACACACTTGGTCCCCTTATTAATTATAATTGTATACTTTGCACATAGTGTCCTTTGGCATTATCACTGTTTTCCCCTTTAGCACTGTTTTCTTCATGCACGAGCACTTTCTTTGGGCAGAGACCCCAAGGCATGTAATAGTGGATGACGGCATTACTCTCAATGTATTAATATAATTTAATCAGGTTACTAATAGGCCCTTATTTATGAAGGAATAGCGCCAGGTAGCGACTGGTGAGCGTCCGGTAATGACGGGCCCCGCCACGAGAACGCCGGCTCCCCACCACAATCACACATTTATCAAGCCAACCCTGCTTAGCGACTGAGATAGCGCCATATAGCGACTCATTCATCATTATTCCAGCCTCAGCCCACAGCGCCAGCGTCCGACCTTGAACAGCGACAGGTATGACCTCTCGCTACCTGGCGCTCTCCAATGCATTTCATTGGAACAATCTTTAAATATTCATAATTAATTGTTATGAATTTTTTTTTTTTTTTTAAATGTGAAAAATTCTGTGACCACTTCTGCCATTTTAGATTATTTTTTTAAGGTTAAAAAAAAAAAAATTGTACAGAATTGATATTACAGGTCTGATATTAATGTATTCATATTACAAAATTATTTAAAAACTTGTTTTTTTTGGTTTCCAAAAATATGGTGGTTTGGGGGTTAAAAAACTACTTTTAAGCCATCGCCGCCAGCGCTCTGGGGTTTAAACATGCATTTCACAGCGCGAGAATTTTTTGAGCGTGATTTGTTAATGAATATGGTGGGAGCCGGTCGCTATGGCCAGTCGGTATCATGCGCTCCCATACAGCGCGGAACCTGTCAAATAGCGACTCCTCACCCAATATTCAACATTACACCACACCGACTGAGTCGCTATCAACTACCGAACAACGGCCAAGCACAGCGACTACTAGCGGGCGCTCTGAAAATGCCGCTACAGTCGCTCAACTGTCGCTACCTGCCGCTATTAATGAATCGGCCTCTTAATCTGTACACCTGGTGGACTTTCAGAGCTAGCCCACCTTCATGTCCCCATATAGCAGGCTGCACACAATTTACAAAAATAGATGAAAATGTATTATTAACCAAATGCTGTCAGTACATAACATATATCACACAACATCACACTTTAAAAAACATATACATAAAAATCCAAGTGGGGAGGAACTTTTTGGGGCTAATATATAAGACACTCACAATGTGTGTCTAACTCCTCACCCAATATTCAACATTACAGCAAACCGACTGAGTCGCTATCAACGGGCAAGCACAGCGACTACTAGTGGGCGCTCTGAAAATGCCGCTACAGTCGCTCAACTGTCGCTACCTGCCGCTAGTAATGAATCGGCCTCCCCGTCTAATATGGTCCACTTTATGTCTGCATGGTTTTAATTGTTTTTAATGTGTTGACTTATGGTCCTTGTCCTGATGTAATATTTGTAATTTTTGGATTAAATAAAATATTGATTTTACATATTCTTTGGTGTGCGGCTGCATTATAGGGAGCACTTGTGGCCTGTGCGGGCGGCCCAATGTTTCTCTTGATACTAGAAGTATTGGATAAGTGAAGGGTAATGGTAATTGCTTTATTGAATGTGATGAAAGGTGGCTGTACCTGTATCTAGCTGTGAAGTTTCAATTGCCACTAATGACCTTTTGTCAGTGAGGATGCAGGCCATTAAACGACCATTTGTTAGTGAGGGTGTGGGCACAGCCCAGGGCCGGCTCCAGGTTTATGTGGGCCCTCGGGTGGCATGGCCTCACTGGGCCCCTTTGCAGTGGAGAGTCGCGGGTCAGGGGTCTATTAATTCCATGGCCAAAACTAAGAAGGTCTACTTACCCTCCTATTGGTGCTGTTTTTTAGTTTGGCCCCACATGAATGGGCGTGATGACATGTCTTTGGGGGCGGGGCTTGCAGGGAGACTTATCGCTACGGGGCAGCACTGGTCCTTGATCAACACACAAGCCAGTGCAGGGCTGAGCAGAACTTAAGGGGCGGGGCAACTGCACCATCAACGAAAGAGAGTTACGAGATTAGTGACAATCCGGATCGCTAGGGGGAGGCGGCGCAGGGGCCCGATGCAGTGTTAGTGGCAAAAAAAGTTTAAGTTCTTTAACCACATTGTGCTCTGGCACAGACAACACACAGTGCATATACTGGGACATTATTATATATATCAAAGGGTAATAGTAGTTGCCCAGCTTTTTGTAGAGGTCAGGGCCTCCTGAAACTAAGGCCCTTATTTATGAAGGAAAAGCGACAGGTAGCGCCTGGTGAGCGGCCGGTAATGACGGGCCCCCGCCACGAGAACGCCGGCTCCCCACCACAATCACACATTTATCAAGCCAATCCTGCTTAGCGACTGAGATAGCGCCATATAGCCACTCATTCATCATTATTCCAGCCTCAGCCCACAGCGCCAGCGTCCGACCTTGAACAGCGAAAGGTATGACCTCTCGCTACCTGGCGCTCTCCAATGCATTTCAATGGAACAATCTTTAAATATTAATAATTAATTGTTATTAATGTTTTTTTTTTGTGAAAAATTCTGTGACCACTTCTGCCATTTTAGATTTTTTTAAGGGGAAAAAAAAAATTGTACAGAATTGATATTACAAGTCTGATATTAATGTATTCATATTACTAAATTATTTAAAAAACTTGTTTTTTTTGGTTTCCATAAATATGGTTGTTTGGGGGTTAAAAAACTACTTTTAACCCATCGCCGCCAGAGCTCTGGGGTTTAAACATGCATTTTACAGCGCAAACATTTTTTGAGCGTGATTTTTTTAATGAATATGGTGGGAGCCGGTCGCTAGGGCCAGTCGCTATCATGCGCTCCCATACAGCGCGGAACCGGTCAAATAGCGACTCCTCACCCAATATTCAACATTACGGCAAACCGACTGAGTCGCTGTCAACAACCGAACAACGGCCAAGCACAGCGACTACTAGCGGGCGCTCTGAAAATGCCGCTACAGTCGCTCAACTGTCGCTACCTGGCGCTGTTAATGAATCGGCCTCTATGTTTGCGACAGAAATGACGAAAATCAGTTTATTTGTGAAAGCACTCCGGCTGTACAGCTTGGTTTCATGTGCAGTGTTGCGGGAATAGGTCAAGCGCTAGGAAGAGTCTGCAGGGGGTCTTGGTAAATACGGGGAGGATTAGAGCGGTAATGAAGATGGATCTGCTGAAAGTAAGACTATGTGGGATTAAAGGGACACAATCTTCCCTCATCCTGGAGGAAAACATGGATGCCTCTCTAAATTAACCCATAAGATGCAAAAGTGATATACACATTGCTGTAAACACAGGATTAAAGGAGACCAAAGGGCCTTGGCCAGCCTTTTGGATGGACGTGTGGCCAAAGAGCGCGCCATCCCAACTTCTCTGACACTGGCCTCGATTCAACAAAGGTAGAAAAAAATTCTCATGGTAGTAAAAAATTCAATTCACGAGAAAAAAGCCTGAGAATGTCACTGTTACTGAATCACCAGATAAAAAGACAATGAAATCAATGGCAGCTTTTACTACAGTGTAGAAAGGAGGAAACAGTTCTCTACTTTTCTTAGGAGTAAAAAAGTGCCATTGACTTTCATTGTCTTTTTATCTGGTGATTCAGTAACAGTGACATTCTCAGGCTTTTTTCTCATGAATTGAATACTGCCATGAGAATTTTCTTCTACCTTTATTGAATCGAGGACACTGCTTCAGAGAGAAAGTTCTGATCCAGCTCAGCACAGTAAATCCATAGCTCTCTTCTACATATTGCAGCCATCATTATCGCTCTCTCTATCTCAGGCATTCTACCCCATCTTGCTCTCTCTTCTTTTAATGGGACCACTCCAGCCTTTTCTCATTTCTTAGCCTATGCTTTTAATTTCTTTTCTCTTTTCAAATTTTTTGTATTTCCATCTTTTCCACATTCACTTCTTTTCCTTCTCAGTTATACGGTCCCTTCATTTTTTTTGTCACCTTTTCTCCATCTTATTTCACCCTTCCCTGTCTTTCTCTCTCTGGTTCCAACCTCCTCTCCCTCTCTTCCACACTCTCCTTCCCTGTCGTATTATATTCATTCTCTCCCTCTTTCTCTCTATGTATTTTACCTTCTTTCTCTCCTTTTCCCTACCTCTCTATGTCTCTTCAGTCCCTTTCCCTTTCTCTCTCATCACCTTTCCTCCATCTCCCTTTGATTGTTGTCACAGGTCGGGTGTTGTGGCACAGGTGTGGATCCGCTGTGACCGTGGTACTGATAGCGAGTGCCACGTCAGGGGAGCGGAGTCTGGGAGGCCGATTCATTAATAGCGACATGTAGCGACAGTTGAGCGACTGTAGCGGCATTTTCAGAGCACCCGCTAGTAGTCGCTGTGCTTGGCCGTTGTTCGGTAGTTGATAGCGACTCAGTCAGTTTGCCGTAATGTTGAATATTGGGTGAGGAGTCGCTATTTGACAGGTTCCGCGCTGTATGGGAGCGCATGATAGCGACTGGCCCTAGCGACCGGCTCCCACCATATTCATTAAAAAATCACGCTCAAAAAATTCTCGCGCTGTAAAATGCATGTTTAAACCCCAGAGCGCTGGCGGCGATGGGTTAAAAGTAGTTTTTTAACCCCCAAACAACCATATTTTTGGAAACCAAAAAAAACAAGTTTTTGAAATAATTTAGTAATATGAAACATTAATATCAGACCTGTAATATCAATTCTGCACAATTTTTTTTTTTTTTTTACCTTAAAAAAATTATCTAAAATGGCAGAAGTGGTCACAGAATTTTTCACATTTAAAAAAAAAAAAAAACTATTAATAACAATTAATTATGAATATTTAAAGATTGTTCCATTGAAATGCATTGGAGAGCGCCAGGTAGCGAGAGGTCATACCTGTCGCTGTTCAAGGTCGGACGCTGGCGCTGTGGGCTGAGGCTGGAATAATGATGAATGAGTGGCTATATGGCGCTATGTCAGTTGCTAAGCAGGATTGGCTTGATAAATGTGTGATTGTGGTGGGGAGCCGGCGTTCTCGTGGCGGGGCCCGTCATTACCGGCCGCTCACCAGTCGCTACCTGTCGCTATCCCTTCATAAATAAGGGCCTAAGAGGCCACCGGTATTCACCAGAGCCCTCCGCAAGGCAGGTTGGTCTTGTAGCGGCGAGTGACCCCCAGGTCGCTACCCCCCAACAGCGGCCCAGCCACACAGTCAGCCGAGGTTCAGCGTGGTGCAAAGGAGGCAGGCAAAAGGCGATGTCAAAGCGATGCCAAGATCGGGACGGGCAGCGAAGGTTCAGAGTCGGGGACAGGCAAAGGTCGGTACACGGGTGAGCAATCCTGAAAACAACAGACTTTCTGCATACATAGGAAGACCAAGATCCAGCACTGATGGAAAGGAAGTGCCCCCTTAAATAGGGGAAGTGGAAGCAGGATTAGATGACTGGGCACCAATCAGTGGTGTACCGGCCCATTAAACTTCAGGAAGCCGGCGCGCGCCCTGGAGGAGGCAGAGCGAGGAGAAAGGAGACGACCGGGAGCAGGAGCGGGTAAGGAGGGAGAATGGGGAGCGCTGTGAGATGGACGCGCAGCGCTCGCCCGGGCAGCGGGAGCAGCAACGGAGGTGAGGGGAGTGCTGCGAGATGGGTGCGCGGCGCTCGCCCTAACAATTGTACCTTCTCTATGACTCTTTCTCTGTTTATCTTTCTTCCTTCTATTTCTGTTTTTCACATTCTCTCCTTCCATATATCATTTTTTTCCTTCTTCCATTTTTACTCCATTTTGCTCTCTTTTGTCATCTTTCCTCCACCCCCCTCTAATTTAAACGTTTCTAAGTCTTTCTTCCTTTATCTATGCAGATGTGGACACAGGACCCTGGGGTAGGCGGGGTCTGACTGCTTAGCCCTGTCACCTTCTGCTGGTTCTTTGCTTTTTTCAAACTTCAAGTGAGAGGTTTTTTTTTTTAAATAAAAGTTTATTAATCATGTATTTCTTTTTTCCATAGCCCGTCATATAATAGTATTTCATTTTCAAGGCTGTTTAATGATAGTTGTCCTTTAAGAGGGCATGGATTGCTGGTTTTTAAGGTCAGATTAAAAAGGGATATGTTTGAAGATTGTGTTTGGGTTGTATAAGGTCAGGCGTAATGGTTGAGTTTAGGGTGGTTACCTTTAAGCAGAAAAAAATCCAGGGCAGCCAGCCCTGGAACCTAACACATTCAATGGCCGGCCACTGGCCTTCTCCTGGGACGGCATCCCCCGCATATTTGGGCTGTGTGCGTTCCCACCCCAGCAACTTAAAGTGGACCAACACCCAGGGGTGATCGGCCCGGGAATCTATAAGATTCCCGGGCCGATCACCTCCCTCACCGCGAGGCATCCGAGATCGGGATGTCCCGTGGGGTGAAACCCCCCCAAAACCCCCAAAAAACCTTACCTTATCCCGAGCGCCCCTCTAGACGTGCGCGCACCGGCCGTTTGTGAATGGCCGGCGCGGACGCGCGCCCTGTAAGAGTGACGTGCGGGAGGCGGCGGCGGACGCGCTGTCTTGTCCGTCGCTGTCACCCGCTTGTCCGTCGGCGGGGATTGGACGGCGCGGTCACGTGGGAGCGTGGTGAGGTGAGTTTTTGGGTCTTTCTGGGGGGTTTCACACAGCGGGGCACCCCCAATCGGGGTGCCCCCCCCCCCGAAGTGGACCAAAACCCAGGATAGTCAAAATCCTGGGTGTTGGTCCACTTTAAGCAGCCGGAGGTGGGAGAGCGTGCGCCGCTGGGGATACGCGCGCTTCACTCACCATTGAAGAACGTCAGAGCCATTAGTGCCAGCGCCATTGGACTGGAAAAGGCAAGTTCTGTGGGGGTTTCACACAGTGGTCGCGTAAAAGGTTTAAAGTGGACCAACACCAAGGATTTTGACTATCCTGGTTATTGGATTGGTCCACTTCCGTGGGGCACCCCGATCGTGTGTGCCCCGCTGTGTGAAACCCCCCAGAAAGCCCCGAAAACTCACCTGATCCCGCTCCCACGTGACTCGCTCATACAATCGCCGCCGACGGACAAGGAGAGGCAGCGACGGACAAGCTGAGCACAGGCCGCCGCCGCCGCCTCCCGCGCGTCCCTCTTACAGGGAGCGCGCCCGTGACGGCCATTCACAAACGTCCGGCGTGGGTGCGCGCCCTGCTAGAGGGACGCGCGGGAGGCGGCGGCGGCCCGCGCATGCGCCGCTGGAACGAGGATCAGGTAGGATTTTCGGGGATCTGGGAGGGTTTCACACAGCTGTCAGAGCTGGGGGGTGCCCCGCAGTCAGGGAGCTGATCGGTTCAGGAATCTTATAGATTCCCGGGCCGATCAGGGGAGGGTGTTGGTCCACTGGGGGGGTTTCACACAGTGGGGGATCCTCCCTCTGGTTGCTTCCTTCAGCTGCACGCACCTGCCACGAGCCTTTCAGATATGCAATCCCGGTGGTTTTACATAGCAGGGCATCCTGAATTGGGATGCCTCAGGTGCAAGCTGTAGTCTGGCCAAGGAGTGTTCTCGACTCCAGAGCCAGGTTACTATGGTTTTAGTCTGCTTTAAAGTGGAATAAAACCCACCAGCAGCCGGTCTGGAATCTAAAAGATTCCAGGGCCGCCTGCTGGCTTCCCCCCAGGGCCCACTGTGTGAAATCCGCAGGCTCGGGTGCAGTGATTAATGTAATTCGGCAGGCGGCTCTCATTGTTGTCAATCCCCTGCACGCGCTCCCACCCCACTCATTAAGATAGCTCCTCATTAATGTCAGTGAGAGCCAACTCTCATTGGCTTGAACGCATGCGGCATTGGACTGAGTAGAGGTGAGTTTAAAGTGGACCAACACCCAGGATTTTCACTATCCTGGGGGTTGGTCCACTTCAGCGGGGCATCCGAGATCAGGATGCCCTGCTGTGTGAAACCCCCCCAAAAGCCCCAAAAAACGTACCTTTTCAGTGCCGGACAAGCCGCCGCCACCGCCACCGCCTCCCGCGCGTCCCTCTTACAGGGCGCGCGCCCGCGCCGGCCATTCACAAACGCCCGGCGCGGGCGCGCGAACTGCTAGAGGGGCGCGCGGGAGGCGGCGGCGGCTGATCCGTCGCCGATAAGGTAAGGTTTTTTGGGGCTTTTGGGGGGGTTTCACCCCGCGGGACATCCCGATCTCGGATACCCCGCGGTGAGGGAGGTGATCGTCACGGGAATCTTATAGATTCCCGGCCCGATCACCCCTGGGTGTTGGTCCACTTTAACCGGATGGACTGGGGGTTTCACATAAGGAGGCAACCCAAATTGGGGAACGGAACAAAACCCGTCAAAGTCAAACTCCCAGGTTTTATTCTGCTTTAAGACGACAAGCATCCTAAGTCAGAGTGCCTGGAGGGATGGGGGATAAAACAACCCTATGTGCCGTTTTGACTTTAGGTCTTGTTTAAGTGTAAAGTATCTAAAAATAAAACATCTCTGAGCCAGTAACGCCTGTGCTTTTCCTGTATCAGTTTGCCAGCGTGCGCAGAGCCATTCAGTTGGGAAGGAACCTGCTGGGAGTTGTAGTTGCCCGACAGCTATGTAGCTGCAGCTCGGCAAGCTCCAGTCTAGTATAGATTAGACAAAGAGCGCTAGAGATTGGCTGCCATGAATGAATGCAGAGGCGCAGCGATACGCACCTCTAGTAAATAAGCCCGAGTGCCGGAACGTGATTAAAGAAAGCTCAAGCAGAACGTAGGGATAAAAAAAACGCAAGTTTGCTGACAAAGTGCTCGCTTGCTGCTTTGAACATTCTCTGGGAAACCAGAGAAGAAAAAAAAAAAGCGATCTCTCGGAGTGGAATGCGCGGGCTACATATACATAATAAGTGGAATAAATACATAATAAGCAGGAGGGAGATTAGACGGAGAGAGGCGTTTTAGTGCCTTATCTGTTGTTAACGTTCTGTGATTCTAAATTGTGCTGCGAAGCGCGTCGAGCCAGAAATTCAGATTGTGCACTTGTATGGGTTATGTTCCCCAGGTTCACTGCTTGTGCAACAGATTGACATCAAGCTGTCCTGATTGATAGGTGCCCCCAGGTTCACAATGCCGAAATTCTGGCTGAGGTTAGGGGTTGAAATTGGCTTTGGATTGGGGTGGATTAAAGTGGACCAACACCCAGGGGGGATCAGCCCGGGAATCTTATAGATTCCCGGGCCGATCAGATCCCTCCCCGCGGGGCATCCGAAATTGGGATGCCCCGCTGTGTGAAACCCCGCAGGACGCCCAGTAACCTTACCTTATCCCCGTTCCAACGGCGCATGCGGGAGCCGCGGCCGCATCTCGCGCTTCTCTCTAGCAGGGCGCGCACCCGCGCCGGCCGTTTGTGAATGGTGATGCAGCCTCCAGCACGCTCAGAGCAACTGTGGTTGTCCGTCACTTGTCCGTACATACCACAGCGGCTCTGAGCGCTCTGATTGGACGAGCGCTCGCGTAGGAGCGGGTGAGGTGAGTTTTTTAGGGCGATCTGGGGGGTTTCACGCAGCGGGGCACCCTCGATCGGAAGTGGATCAAAACCCAGGATAGTGAAAATCCTAAGTGTTGGTCCACTTTAAGTGATAGGGTTAGATATAAAGGTCAGGTTAGGTGAAAGGGCCAGATGTAGGGATTGGAGCTCTCGTCCAATCAGACGGCAAGGTGACTCTGATTGTAGTAAATTGGGGAGTGTGAGCGGCACATCCCCGGGCTGTGTACGTGCTCCTGCCCCATTGAGATAGGCTGGGGCTCAAGTGCAGGGCAGCAAGGGATGCGGCCACTCTTGCTCCCCATTCACACAAATCAGAGCTTCTGCAGCAGGATCATTGGACATGAGCCCGTGCAGGCGCCTATGCCCCGGGAAGAGGTGAGTCCACACATGCTGATCTGGGGGGTTTCCCACAGCACGGTATCCAAAATCGAGACTTACTGCCAGTCATCTCACTAGTTCCCCTATGTCCTCCACTGTTGTAGCCTCCTCTACTGGTTCTTCCGCTTGGTTGGGGGGGCATAAGCACAAATAGTGCCTAGGGCAGCATGGACCCAAACACGGCTCTCTAATCTTAAAAGTTGAGAGCTTTCCCCATCCTTTAATCGTCTAAAATCCAGCTTTATAGCCATCTATGGATTCAGATAAGGTAGGCCTGAGGGGTGTGAGTGACAGCTGCTTGTATGCTCTGCAACCAAATCGGATAGTATAAACAGCACTCCACACTATATAGCATGTTAGTATTTGCCAATTTGTACGAGGCTCCTCTGTGTCTATGGTCATGCAGTTCTTCTTTTTCCAGTCTTACTATGTCACTAGCTGTCAGGGAACTACAAGCCCTAACATTCCCTGCTGGTGCTTGTGGTTATCTGACAGCTGGGGGAGTGGGGTGGAAAAGATAGATCTGCATAACTATTGAAGGTATTTATCGCTCAGTATTGCAATAAGCGCTTATAACAATTACAAACAAAATCTGCTAGATAGATAGATAGATAGATAGATAGATAGATAGATATGGGACAGATAGATAGATAGATAGATAGATAGATAGATAGATAGATATGGGACAGATAGATAGATAGATAGATAGATAGATAGATAGATAGCTATGGGACAGATAGATAGATAGATAGATAGATAGATAGATAGATAGATAGATATGGGACAGATAGATAGATAGATAGATACTGCTACAACTAAAAGGACTATTAGAATCTATGGATTTCAAACCCATATACTGCCCCTTAATCCCGCCCAACCCCCTACTGCCTCTATACCTCTCCGACTCCCACCATGACTGGACCATTGTACACCCAATCCTGCCCCTATAACCCAACACCCCCCCCCCCCCATTTGTTATTCCCCTTTGCTTTGGCAATGCTAAATGTTTTTTTGGACCTGCCAATAAAGCTCTTTTGAATTGAATTGAATTTAATTGACATGGGACATATAGATAGATAGATAGATATGAGATAGATAGATAGATAGATAGATATGAGATAGATAGATAGATAGATAGATAGATAGATAGATAGATAGATAGATATGGGATAGATAGATAGATAGATAGATAGGGGATAGATAGATAGATAGATAGATAGATAGATAGATATGGGATAGATAGATAGATAGATATGAGATAGATAGATAGATAGATAGATAGATAGATAGATAGATATGGGATAGATAGATAGATAGATAGATAGATAGATAGATAGATAGATATGGGACAGATAGATAGATAGATAGATAGATAGATAGATAGATAGATAGATATGGGATAGATAGATAGATATGGGATAGATAGATAGATAGATAGATAGATAGATAGATATGGGATAGATAGATAGATAGATAGATAGATAGATATTAGATAGATAGATAGATAGATAGATAGATATGGGATAGATAGATAGATAGATAGATAGATAGATAGATATGAGATAGATAGATAGATAGATATGAGATAGATAGATAGATATGAGATAGATAGATAGATATGAGATAGATAGATAGATATGAGATAGATAGATAGATAGATAGATAGATATGGGATAGATAGATAGATAGATATGGGATAGATAGATAGATATGGGATAGATAGATAGATAGATAGATAGATAGATAGATAGATAGATATTAGATAGATAGATAGATAGATAGATAGATAGATAGATAGATAGATATGGGATAGATAGATAGATAGATAGATAGATAGATAGATAGATAGATAGATGTGAATAAAAAATAGATAGCTAGATATTAGATAGATAGATAGATAGATAGATAGATAGATATGGGACAGATAGATAGATAGATAGATAGATAGATAGATAGATAGATATGAGATAGATAGATAGATAGATAGATAGATAGATAGATAGATAGATAGATGTGAATAAAAAATAGATAGCTATATAGGTTGACATGGGATGAAAAGATAGATTAACCAATATATAATAGATAAATAGAGTAATATAGAACAGATAAATATATTGATAGATATGAAATATATAGAGAGATAGATAGATGCAGGACTTGTTGTGCAGTGGATCTGTAAAGTCAGAAAGAGGAGATAAGGGCACTTTCTATCACATGGCAGGCCACCACCTCTCAGGCCACCCCCAGGAGAACTACTACACTCTGCACTGGCAGGGAGCATTTGTGACTTGAGGGACAACAAGTATCAGGTGAAACTAGACACAACTCCATCATAAGCAAAAATATGGTAACACACAAAAGTAGCACAAAGGCAGTCCAAAAACAATGAATTCATAATAAATAACCTGATGTCACTTGGCAGACTCTGCCTGGCCGAACCTCGACACATTCCCCATCATGAAATGCGTACACTGCTTTATCAGGGGGAGGTGTCAGATGTGATTTCGGTGTCTTTGCTTGGGGTGTTTAGATTTATATTTTTGTAGTATATATACGTTTTGGTGTGAAGATAAGCCAGGTTACACTTGTTGGCTTGTGGTGTTCTCACCTACCAATTAGTCTAATAAAGGGGATCTGTCATGCTTTACTAGGGGGCATAGAAGAGATGCAGAATTTGATGATTTTGGAAAGATGGTGTCACAGCATATGAATCCCATCATATTACTAGATTACTCCACTGTCCCAAATGTTGTTCTTTAAAGGGAAACTTTTAATGGACTTTTGTATTGTTCTTGTGACAAAAGGATGTCCTCAAGGTGCTTAGCTTAAGGTGCCTTAGAATTTTTTTAATGCATTCTTAGGTTAGCAAAGCAGTTTTCACTATAGGCAATCTGTTGCTGTGGCCCTGTAAACATAGTAAACTACTTCTGGGCATTTGTAAGTGGGAGTGAGCTGCCTCACCACAGGAGCTGCCATAGGCACTATTGTGTAGACTTGGTGTACTGTTGCCAATAGCAACAGTTTGCATATAGTGGAAACTGCTTCCACACACATCTGCTAACATAAGAAACAATGAAGAGAAAAAAAATACTAGGTAAGCTCAGTACCTTGAGGCCATCTTTTGGCACAAAAAAAATACATTTCAAAAATGGGTTTTAATCCACTTTAAGGTTAAACGTAACATACACGCATCCCAAAAATGTGATAACCAGGGTTAGCTTACCAGCTCGATCCTGCTCTCTAATGAGTAGTTGGTAGGTCTCCTGGGATTCTCTGTCCAGGGTGCTGATGAGTGTCACCTCTCCACTTTCCCCATTTACAGCTACAGGGGTTTCCCCGGATGAAGGGGGAACCAGTTCAAACCAGGGGGACCAAGGTTCTCTGGACACCAGGGTGGTGACAACCGAGCCAACTGGGGTATCTTCAGGAAGAGAGACCTCCAAGAAGGAGTCCAGGGATGCGGATGACCTCTTTATCCTGCCAGGTTCCAATGAACCCTCTCCAGCCAAGTCCCTGGACTTTAAAAGAAGTTCTAGTGGATGGGTGCCAATAGTGGTATCCTCAGGTATGGCAGAGGAATGTTCTGCTGACTCCAGGGAGGTTTTTTCTCCTGTAGATGCCCTAAGCTGGAACACAGTGGAATCTCTTTCATGGCCAGAGTCTGGTGGATCAGACGTTGGCCAAAAAAGTTCCTTTTCTATGAGGAAGTTATGAATGGTTTCTTGTTCCAAATCTCCAAATGTTTTTCTCTGCCAGGAAACCTCTTCTATAGGGTCACCACTAGCATTTTCCAAGAGGTCACCACTAACAACATCCATATGAGCAATTGCCAGGGATCCATTCTCTGTAGCTTGTGATAAGATGGCATTCTGGAGAACAGAATTGTTGATATAAGTATCTCCTTTTACAAGTGTTGTGTGATTTAACTTAATGATCTTAGGGGACATGCTCTCTTTCAAGAGGAATTCGTGGGTGGTATTTTTAAAGGTGGATTCGCTCCTGGGGGACGGGGACAGTTCATCAGTGTTCCTAAGGGAAATTTCCACTTCTGGGAAGAAGTCACTAATAGAATCCTGAGGGAAGGATGTATTAATCCTGATGGATATCTCTCCTTTGAAAGAGGAACCAGCAGTGGTAATAGTTTGTCTGGACTTGTTGATACTTTGAGGAATCTGCCCTTCCATTAAATAACCATGAGTAGTATTTTTAGGAAGCAACGTTTTGATGCTAGGGGCAATCTGTTCTTTCATGGAAGAAGCGCGGGTCTCATTCTTAGGGAGCAATTTGTCAACGTTCGGAGCAATCTCCAAGTCCATGAACGTACCATGAGTGGTAACTGTCTGTAGGGATTTGGTGTTTCTTTGGTTAATCTCTGCTTTTATGGAGGCATTTTTAGGGAGCAATTTGTTCATGCTGGGGGCAACTGTCCCTTCTATGGAGGAAGTATGAGTAGTATTTTTAATAGGGAGCAAATTGTTGATGCTTGAAGTAAACACATCTTCTATAGGGGAACTATGAGTGGTAATAGTCTGTAGGGACGTGTTGATGCTTGAGGTAATCATCACCTCTTCTGTAAGGGAACCATGGATGGTACTTGTCTGTAGGAACTTGTTGATCCTGGGAGATGTGTTATCTTCCATAAATAAACTTTGAGTGGTAGTTTTAGGGAGCAACCTGTTAATCTTGGGGACAAGCTCTTCTTCCAGGAATGAACTATGAGTGGTAAGGGACTTGTTGATCCTGGTGGAATTCTCTTCCAGAAAGGAATTATGTGTAGAAAGGTTATAGAGGGACGCCTTAATTTTGGGGAGAAGCTCCCTTTTCAAATTGTGTCTCTTGGTGGTCTCACCAGCCAGGGACCTGTTTATCCTGGTATAAAGTAGAGAGCTCTTGGTGGGATCTCCAGGGAGGGACCTGTTTATCCTGGTATAAAGTAGAGAGCTCTTGGTGGGATCCCCAGGGAGGGACCTGTTTATCCTGGTATAAAGTAGAGAGCTCTTGGTGGGATCCCCAGGGAGGGACCTGTTTATCCTGGTATAAAGTAGAGAGCTCTTGGTGGGATCTCCAGTGCGGGACCTGTTTATCCTGGTATAAAGTAGAGAGCTCTTGGTGGGATCTCCAGGGAGGGACCTGTTTATCCTGGTATAAAGTAGAGAGCTCTTGGTGGTCTCGCCAGCCAGGGACCTGTTTATCCCGGTATAAAGTAGAGAGTTCTTGGTGGTCTCACCAGCGAGGGACCTGTTTATCCTGGTATAAAGTAGAGAGTTCTTGGTGGTCTCACCAGCGAGGGACCTGTTTATCCTGGTATAAAGTAGAGAGTTCTTGGTGGTCTCACCAGGGAGGGACCTGTTTATCCTGGTATGAAGTAGAGAGCTCTTGGTGGGATCCCCAGGTAGGGACCTGTTTATCCTGGTATAAAGTAGAGAGCTCTTGGTGGGATCTCCAGGGAGGGACCTGTTTATCCCGGTATAAAGTAGAGAGCTCTTGGTGGGATCTCCAGGGAGGGATCTGTTTATCCCGGTATAAAGTAGAGAGCTCTTGGTGGGATCTCCAGGGAGGGACCTGTTTATCCCGGTATAAAGTAGAGAGCTCTTGGTGGGATCTCCAGGGAGGGACCTGTTTATCCCGGTATAAAGTAGAGAGCTCTTGGTGGGATCTTCAGGGAGGACCTCCTTGGTGGTGGTGGTGGAAACCTCCTTTGTGACAGGTTGGGCTGGCAGCGAACGTCTAAGTCGGGTGACACTCGGGAAGTCCCTGACCTGGGGGCAGATTTCCAGCCTCAGGGGGGCGCTGAGCAGGGGCGGCTGGCCGCGGTCCCGGGCGTATAGGGTGAGGGTGACGGTCCTCCGGAGCTCCAGGATAGACTCCACCAGCATCACCTGTCCGGTTTTCGGAATAACGAAGAAGTATTGGCTGCCGGGCTGGGCGAAGTAGACGAGGTCGGCGTTGGTGCCCTGGTCGGGGTCCTCGGCTCGCACCCGGTAGACCTCGGAGCGGAGGCGGGCGGTGACCTCCAGGCTGATGGGGGGCGGCTGGCCGGGGGGGAGCAGGAAGCGGGGCGCGTTGTCGTTCAGGTCCAGCACGGTGACGGTAAGTGCGGCCAGCACGGTGGGCTGCTCGGTGGCCCGGCAAAGTTGGCAGCAGAGGGTCAGTCGGAGGCTATAGATCGCCCGCAGCTCCCGGTCCAGGGGGCGGCTGGTGCGGAGGGTCACCTGGCCGAACCTGGGCTGAAAATACGGATCAAAGTGGGCGCCCCCCTCGCCCAGCACATGCAGCCGCCACTTTCTACCGGCCACCAGCGGGCACCACGGCTCCGGGCTCAGCCGGTTCAGGGGCACGCTCAGACCCGACACCCGAGTGCCGGCCGCCCGGTTCTCCTGGACCGAGCCCGAGAAGTGAGGAGGTCTGCGCTGCCGGGATCCGTCACCCCGGGGCAAGGACAGGAGCACAGCGGCTGCAACAAGGCGACCGGCGGGGCTCATCCCGATACGAAGACGGCGACTGACCGACCGACCGACCGACCCACCGACCAACTGACTGACTGGCTACTGACTGACTACTCCGGCTATACACGTTCCTGCAGCACCACAAGCAGCCGCCAGGGGGAGCCCGCATCCGCCAGCCACACACGGGAAAACTCCCGAGCACCTTCACTATGAATAAGAGCCTATCTTATATGTTTCCCACACCCTGTACATACAGATTGCCCACATTAACCCGGACCTTCACCCTGAATAAGAGCCTATCTTATATGTTTCCCACACGCTCACATTAATCCGGACCTTCACCCTGAATAAGAGCCTATCTTATATGTTTTCCACACCCTGTACATACAGATTGCTCACATTAATCCGGACCTTCACCCTGAATAAGAGCCTATCTTATATGTTTCCCCCTGTACATACAGATTGCCCACATTAACCCGGACCTTCACCCTGAATAAGAGCCTATCTTATATGTTTCCCACACCCTGTACATACAGATTGCCCACATTAACCCGGACCTTCACCCTGAATAAGAGCCTATCTTATATGTTTCCCACACGCTCACATTAATCCGGACCTTCACCCTGAATAAGAGCCTATCTTATATGTTTTCCACACCCTGTACATACAGATTGCTCACATTAATCCGGACCTTCACCCTGAATAAGAGCCTATCTTATATGTTTCCCCCTGTACATACAGATTGCCCACATTAACCCGGACCTTCACCCTGAATAAGAGCCTATCTTATATGTTTCCCACACCCTGTACATACAGATTGCTCACATTAACCCGGACCTTCACCCTGAATAAGAGCCTATCTTATATGTTTCCCACACGCTCACATTAATCCGGACCTTCACCCTGAATAAGAGCCTATCTTATATGTTTTCCACACCCTGTACATACAGATTGCTCACATTAATCCGGACCTTCACCCCGAATAAGAGCCTATCTTATATGTTTCCCACACCCTGTACATACAGATTGCTCACATTAATCCGGACCTTCACCCTGAATAAGAGTCCATCTTATAGGTTCCCCGCACCCTGTACATACAGATTGCTCACATTAATCCGGACCCTCGCCCTGAATAAGAGTCTATCTTATATGTTTCCCCCACCCTTTATTTCTTTTTATATTCCCAGATTTCCTGTTTTTTTTTCTCCTTTACATGTCCTCCACCACTTGCATTTACCTTTCTTCCTTCTCCCCTTTACCTTTCCGCTCTCTATCCTTTCACTTTTTCGTCTTTACGTTTACTCTCCCTCTGTACTTCATTTCCTTTCTCCCACCTTTACTTTTCCTCACCATTTCCTTTCCTTTTTCTCTCCTTTAAACACTCTCTTTCTCCACACTTTATCATTCCTCTATATTTTTTTACTTTTCCTCTCGCTCCTTTGCTCTCT